>OX453278.1:3670000-3697500 GCA_949710005.1 Ricordea florida
GCACATGCGCGCGTGGATGAGAAAAAATATATAAGGGGGAGTGAAAAAATAGGGAGAAGACACAAAAACGATGGATGTGCTTGACAAAGGAGTGGATGTGTTGTCGGACTCGCTTCAGACGTTGAAATTGGACCATGTGGAAAAAGATGGATTGGAGGATCATCTCAAGGTGTTTTCGGAAGGTAGAAAGCGATTAGACAATAGAAAAGTGAAGGGGATGTGGGGTGTGTACCGAGCCGTTAATGATGATGTGTCGCTGAAGCGCGAAGGAAAACGTTGGTTGAATCTGGAGTGGCGATTGGATAAAAGGTGGTGGAATTTCAAGGAGCACAAGTACCGTATGGAATGCAGTCCAAACAAGACGAAACGCGAATTGAGATGGGAGCACATGTGGTGTATTGTCGTGGAATATTGCTGTGACAATTTTATACCCGATGTTGTAGCGAGTGGCGAAGTGTTTTTGGAAGAAGAAGACACACCCAGTGCTCGACCTTAGTGGTAGTCCACTAGTCCTGGACTAGTGCAGAATGCTTCTGGACTAGTAGAAACTTAGAACTACTAGTCACAGGACCAGTAACTACTTTGTAGTTTGTAATGTTTAAAAAATAATACAAGGTGAAAACAAAATATACGTCTTGTAAACGCTGTTTCAATGCGTTCCTCGCATTGTTCCGACTACCACAGGACTACCACAGATTTACTCAGGACTAGTCAATTTTCAGTTCAACTAGTCCAAGGACCAGCGATTTAAAAAGTTAAGGTCGAGCACTGCACACCAATGGACTATGAGTAATAAAAAAAAACAACAAGAGTTTAATGATCATGATGGTTGTTGTGTTGTACATTTTTTCCTTTTCTTCTTCTTTCACCATTTAGAAACGTTCTTGCCGCCAAGAGCCAAGAAAAGGTGGGGGTCTGTAGTTGACGAGACTGGCTCTGGTTCTTCTTCTTCTTCTTCTTCCTCCTCGTTGTCTAGCAGCAACTCGTCCCTCTCCGTACTGTTTTCTTTTGTGTCAACATCGTTCAAATCGTCACAAAGATCGCAATCACACATAGAATCTACCTCGAAAGAGTCGAAAGAGAATTCGGAGGACAATGTCACACTGTCTCCATCACTATCATCATCCTGAAAAAAATAGTTATTTTTTTAATCGTCCTCGTCTGGTAAAGGAATTAAAAATTGAAACGTGTGTAACGAACGATACAACATCAAGTCACCGTAAAAGCATCCAATATCGATAAAATCAGATTCTGTGACATTAGGATTGTGGTATCTATCCATAAGAAAACTTCTACAGTCACCAATTGACTGGAGCATCTGTTGAAAAAAACGAAATCTCAATCACGGGTCTAGAAGAAAAGTGGAAGTAGTCTATGTCAAATATTCTTAACGAACGATACAAACTCAAGTCACTGTGAATGCGATTAACATTTACTACATCAGAATAAGGTGCGTTGCATCTATCCGAAAGAAAGCTTGTACAATCATCGATTGATTGGGTTATCTGTAAAAAAATGCGAAAATGAATCTGTCAAAGATGGACGTAGCATGTTTCGAAACGTTCGTTTCGAAGTTAAAAGATCATCGTAGATGTCTAGAATGTCGAATAGAATAGATTCCTCTACGTTAGGTTCGTTGAATCTGTCTACACACAAACTTGTACATGCTTCAATTGATTGGATTATCTGTAAAAAAAAGAAAAACGAAAAAAAAACGAATCTGTCAAGATAACCCAAACATGTTTCGAAACGTTCTTTTCAAAGTCATTACTTCGCGGTATATATATAAAATATCTTCATTGTTGAGTCTTTCAAAGTCATTAATTCGCGGTAATATATGATATATATATATAATATATAAAATATATATATAATTTTTGAGTCTTTCTGGGTACACTCTTGCATTTACTTGAAATGACTGTATTGTCTGTAAAGAAATAAAAAAGCTAATAGTATAGAAAACGAATAAAGTCTGGACCGTAGAGAGACGATGCCATAATTAATATCTTCTTTTTTCTTGCATTGGCAACTACGATCTCTTCGTTTATACGAATAATAGTCTATAAAAAAAGACAAAAACGATGATTAATGATGATGATGATTATACATCAATGAACATTAATAGACGGGGATCGATTTCCATAAGACATAATAAATTCTTGGCCAGTTGGCAAAGAGAACATACATCGCTTGGTAATATATGTACTTGATCGCAATATTCGTCAATACTGTCGATGGCGTGATCGTAATTTCCAATGTCACGATTAACGATAACAGATCTGAATATACTGGTTAAGTTTGTTGCTGTTGCGATTACCTTTATGTCTGAAGCGTGGTGATCTCATGTTTAAGCTTAATCGTTCAACAGCTTGTATTAGCTGAAAATAAAAAAAGAGAGAAAAAATATTATTATGCAATGTGGAAATCGATCATCGTTTTAAGTTGTGTTCTCTATTCATAAAAAAAGAAGGTGTTTTGAACTTGGAGTTAAGGAATGTGAGTGTATTTCGTTTATGTAGAAATAGTCAACTAGAGGAACTTTCCGTGAATACTATATAACGTCTATTACTCCGTTCTGGATGATAGGAACAAATTTTTGGATTGATCTGAAGAAAAGAAAAAAATACCTCTAAGCTAAATGAAAAAGGTAGTTAAAATTGTTTTGACGAGAGATCGACGATACGCTTTGATGGAATAAAAAAGAATTTTGCTATAAAAGCTAAACACGTTACGATGGTGAAATTGTTCGTGATATTGTAATCTTGAGGTTAATGTTTCGAGCATGCTGTTACAGTTGTATAGATCTTGTTTTGCCTTGTTGAAGAGGATGGCTCTGGGTCTATCCTGCCTTCGAAGGTTGAAATAAGTCTGTAGAATAAACTAATTGTCAGACATGTTTTGTCTATTGTGAAGAAACATATACGCATCCCATTCTTCTAGATTTAATGAAAGATGAAAACCGCGTTTTAGTGAATAAATCGTGTCAATTGTCGTACATACAGGGCAAACATGGTATGTAACTAAACCTCCATGTATCATACGACTACAGGCCGAAAAAAAGAAAAAAAGATTATCATTCGAAAATGAGTAATTTGGATAACGGTTCATGTACATAATAATAATGTTCATAATCCGGGTTATTATAATAATAATCATCCAGGTTACGAATCACCTGTGTAGAGATAGAAAAAATGAATAATCCGGATAAATTGACTTCTAGCTATAAAAACCTATCATTTGAGACCAGGAAACGACGACGACAACATCATCATGAATTTAGAGCAAAGTCCTAAACACTATGCCTCAGGGCATGGTGGAAATTCTGCTTTGGAATTGTTCGAGTTACCACCTACTGACACATCGGTCCTAAGTGCTCGTTGGCAACCGTATCATCCCGAAGCAAGAATTCAGCGTGGGAGTCCCATTGAATTCAACATTGAAACAACGCCCGACTGCATTGACCTGTCCAAGTGTTACATTAAATTCAAGGTCAAAATCACCAAAGAAAATGGCGCTGATCTTACTGACAAGAAAAGCATTCCAGTCAACAATTTCATGCACAGCATCATCAAGCAGATGTCCATCAAGCTCAACAACACGCTGGTCACTCAACAAAATGACACGTATGCCTACAAAGCATATATTGAAAATTTGTTGAGTTATCCGAGTGACAGTGCTCGATCGTACATGACCTGTGTGTTGTGGTACATTGATAAAGCAGGAAACTTTGACCTAACAGAAACAACCCCCACTACGGCTGGTGCTGGCGTTGATACCTTGGTGGCAAGACAACTGTTCATTGACACAAGCAAGATCGTGCAAATGCAAGGTACTCCTGCCCATGCTCTGTTCCACTCTGACAAGTACCTGGTGGGAAATGTAGACATTAACATACGCATTGACATCAACTCGGAAGCCTTTTGTCTCATGTCAGCGGCTGGTTCAGAAAAACTGAAAATCGTAGATTGTGAATTCATGGTGCGTTATGTGAAAATTAGTGATTCCGTGCGTCTGAAACACCTGAACATCATGACAGGAAGAGGGGTACCACGACCCTTACCCGCTCTGTACCATTTGGAAAGAGGAGATGTGCAAGCCTACAACATTGCTTCAGGACAAGCCAGCTTCCAGAAGAATGCTCTGTTCTTGGGCAAAATACCCCGACGTGTGGTGGTGGGGTTGGTACGAAACGATGCCTACGTGGGTCACAAAGATCGCAACCCCTTTAATTTTCAGTTGTATGGTCTGAAATCATTGAAGCTGATGACAATGGTAATGTGAATGGTTACAATTCACTGCTGTTAGGAGGCGGAACCATGCACCGAGGCCCTGGTCTGCAAATACAACGAAATGATTGGGCTGAAGGATTTGCCCTGTTCATGTGGGACTTAACTCCAGACGGAAGCGGTGCTGCCTTTCACATGCATCCAGAGTACAGAGGACAAGTCACCATAAAAGGTGTGTTCACAGGCCCCACAAACACAGTGCTCACGTTGAGTGTCTACGGAGAGTTTGTGGACGTCATGGAAATTGATGCGAACAAGAACGTGACCTATGATCTGGCCTGAACACCATGTTGCACACCAACGAATTGAAGATATTAAGTATGCGCGATCCGTGCATTGCTTCGACATTTCTGGGTGTGTTTCCAAGCGATCGATTACCCAAACGAATCCGCACGTATCCCGCATCTCTCATTGCCAATACAGATCCTGCCAGTCAACCAGGACAGCATTGGATTGCCATGTATTTCCCAGACAAGACCCAAAACGAATTTTTTGATAGCTACGGACTGCCGCCCACTTTTTACACAGATGCTTTCACCAAGTACTTGGCCAAAGGAAACAAAAGAACCATACGTAGCAAGAAAACAAGAAACGGATTTTCAGTCCTGTTATGACAAGATCCAAAAAAAAAAAAAACAAGAACAGGAAGGAACCGGTTTATACAGGTTAATGAAACGACGTTGGATTCGCTGGAAAACAACTGGTTTTCTTTTCAAACGTATAAAAAAGAAGCAACGAGTCCATTGGATGTCATTATCATTTCTCCTCGACAACACGAACGATGTGCATCTTTGTTGAACCTCCCACGTCTTGTCAATTGTATTCCTACGGACCTGCCGAACCGCATCAACCACATCAACTTTGTGGTTTTTGCCAAAACAGTCTGACCACATTCACTGCCAAAAAATTCCCCTTTCACTGCTACACCAAATGTTCCATCGGATGTCCTTTCTTCACCCGAGCGGACAAATTGAATGACTACTGCAGCGTCTTTTTGTACAAAGCTCTGCCACCCTTATGCGAACACGGGGATTTCTCCACCATGGTGTTGGCTGGCACGGAAAACAACTTCAACAGACCCTTCTTCAAATGTGCCAACCGCAAAATAAAAGTTGGTCCATGCAACTACTTCCAGTGGGCTGACGAACATCCCAACTCCAAAACGATCCAATACAATGCCGGTAGAAACATCGACAAATCACCAGCCAGACCAGTGACACCAGCACCACAAGAAAGAAAAAGAAAAGCACGCCAGACTACATTATCACCCACCAAAATCGTTGTCATGGAAGTCGATGGTGAACCCAGACGGTTTGATGGGAATCTCATGCTACCCAAAGAAAATGAAAAAAGAAAACCCAAACGATGCAAACCCGGGAAAGTCGCTCGTTACAACAGAAACGAATTGGTGACACGCCAAGTCAACTACAACACCCGCTTCTTCTACAACGACTGGATGATTCCCGAAAAATTCCTCACCCCAGAATTCTTAGCCTTCAAATCAGATGTCATCGTGGTTGGACCCCACGTCATCATTAACAAGATAGAAGAAGAAGAAGAAGAAAAACCTACTCCTGTTCTCCTGCAAAAAGAACAAATCAGCAGTATAGACGATGCGGAACATTATCTTAACATGTTGGACAAGTTTGCTGCTTAAGAAAAAAACATTTTTTAAAAAGTTGTTGTTGTTAGAAAACCATGTTGAGAAAAGAAATTAAAGTTGACACATTGATTAAAAAAACTGTTGTGTATATTTTTCCGAACCACGCTGCCGTGTGCACCCCACCCAAAAAACCGCTGATCCACGCACGCGCGCTTTTTTCCCGCCAAAAAAAATATTGCAACAATTCGCGTGTGCCACCACCTCCGTCGCGTGTGGCACCACCTCCAACACACAAATCCCATTCAGCTCCATTCAGCTCACCTCTCGACCAATCAGAAACCTCCTCCGGTTCCAGGGTGGCCCCCCTTACTTCTGATGCTAATGCCTTCTGTGCGTCTCATCTGTATTATAGCTTCTGTTATTCCTGATGTGATTCATGATGATGGCCAGCGCATTTCCTCTCGCGCTCTGATTTTAGCAAGCTGGTCCCTGGAACAGCTAACAGACCCGTCGTTTCTATTAGAAAAGGTAACGCTCTAATCTGTGCTGTGGTCCTAAGGGAAGGTAATGTTTGGTAGCTTGTTGAACCTCAAATAGGGAGGTCCGGCTCTCGAGCAGTGGTTATAGCACTGTGTGGTTTCCTTAGACAAGAAACTAAATTCCACACTGTCTCTGTCCACCCAGGTGTCATGATGAATGGTTGTCGACGATACAATGTTTGGGGCAACCCCGGGATAGACGGGCATCCTATTCAATATATTCAATTAAGAAATAGAAAACATGTACCGTGTTTCTATCGAGTTATAGAAACACGAGTGGAAGTTTGGGAGAACGAGAAATGCTGTGGGAACACGACCCGCAGGCGAGTGTTTCAACAGCTTTTTCGAGTTCTCCCAAACTTTCACGAGTGTTTCTATAAATCGATAGAAACACGAAGAACATGTTTTCTATTTCTTTTAGAAAACACCGCGACGACAAAAAAAACAACTTGTTAACTTTGATTATCAAAATGTAAATTCTCTTTGCCCGCGTCATCATTACGTCAACAGCTCGTGCTAGTTCTGTGTTTCTATCGAGTTATAGAAACACGAATTCTAACCAATCAGCGCGCGTATTTTCTTAGAGAAGCAATACTCTAACGTGCTTCGTAGTTCAGTAACCGGGATGAGCTCCCAGTGGATAGGCTTCATTGCACGTGTGCTTCCTTTCATTGGCTCTCTGTACAGTCTGTCGCCAATGAGGTCACTTTCGAAAACAATGGCGGTTTGCTTTAGTTGTGCATTGTGACAATAGCTGATTGGCTAAAGAATTTCACGCCACTTTCTCAACCCATTAGAAGTAAAAAGAAAATATTTACAACTGGGTTGCGGGTAATTTCCCGCGCTTGGTATCGGCGACACGTCATCGCTTTTGAGTTCAGTCTAGTGCACCGTTAGTCTCCTCGCAGCCGTTACCGTCACGCAACCGTCTCGTCACGCAACGCTTCTCCCCCACTAACGGGTTACAGACAAGTGCACCGTGTGCTTCTGTTGCGATTAACCAGAGCATGATTCACTTTGATTTTTAAAACCGCTCTAACTCACCCCAGTATTGTTTTATTTCACTTTCTTTAAGCTTGCTCAGTTGAAAGAAAACGCGAAGCAAGTAAAACTGGAAAACGAAACTAGGTAATGTTACCATGCTAAAAAGTATAAACTGTACCACCAAGTAGACTACTCATCAGTGGCAAAAGGTAGAGCAGGAGCATTTGGTGCTCATTTTCAACAGAAACGCTAATTACTCCGTGAGTTACAATATATCAGTTTCGTATTCTCGGCATTGGATTGGCACTAGCTTGCAATGGAGGCTAATGCAGGTCAATCTTTTCATATGCAAATAGTTTTTAACGAATTCCCCCGCATTGGCCTCCACTGCAAGCTAGTTCCAGTCCGAAACGGAGAATACGAAACTAGTCTATTGCTTCTTTCTGAACGTTCCATAATTCTTTTCCTAGCCTTCATTATAGGCTCGTTTTCAACAGGCAACGCTTTCCAATAAAGAGACCACACTTGAAATGAAAATTTAATTTTTGTGTTTGTTTTCATGAGGGATCCCTCACGCGACGGTTTAGAGCAGGGACTAAACTTGGCTTATTAAAGCATTTCGGGTGTCTTTATTTGTACAGCTTTTTGCCCAAGGAAACGAAAGACCAACTTCACTCGCGGCTTCAAGGAAAAGAAGTAAGTTCAGAAAGGTAGTTTTAGCATTAAGCATTTACTGACTCGATTTCTTCCAGACTGTGTCGCGTAGCAATAGTAGATCGTTTACAGAGATCCTGAGATCTAGGATCAATTTCCACCGAGGTCGAAGAAATTTTTCTCTGTCTTCGAGTAGCTCTTGCTCACTACGTCTAACGCTCAGTGGAAATTTTAGGAAGTGATTTCTAGCACACAAATGTCCACTCAGATTTTACCCTGTTTCACTTTTTGCAATTGCTTTCAGTCGCCCTGGGTTTGCTTTCTGATCCGTGCTTTTTTCAGGGGATTGATAAAAGTAACAAAGACGTGGTGTCCTGGGAAAGGACCCATTAATGCTCGGTCGAAAATCTTAGTAAAAAGAAGTTGACCAATATTTTTCCGAGTTTTTAAGAGACGTCTAATTAATAAACTGATTTGTAACATGAATAAGGTTAGACGATGTCTTTTGTACATAGTAACTATTTAGTTATTGTTATATATAGTTTTAATTAATTTATGCATTCATTTAATTTATTTGATTTATTTTATATTGATGCGGAAAAGCCCTATTTAGGGATGCTAAATGAAGTGTATTTATGTGTGTATGTATTCTACCCGAACAAGGTAATTCAAAAACACAATTTATACAATCAGAGGTTTACTATGCAACATATGATCATTCCAACTATTTTTTTCATCTAATTCCTCTTTTTTCAGGTTATTAAAGAGGAGCTGCTGAAAAAACGCGAAGACTTAAAAATGCGTATTTTGTCTGTAAAACTTTCCCTTGCTGTTGAGGTGAGAACTGTCACGTCAGTCCAAGAGTGTTCCTTCATGAATATTTCCGTGTAAAATCCATCTACGAAATGATAACCGGCAGGATAAACACAGGGTCCATGTAACTATGTACTTTCTTTGTGAGAAAATTCACTATTATGTTACCATCCGGATCAAAGCTGGAGATTTTACGCAGCATTCACTTCTTTGTTGAAAGCCTTCGGCAGCATTGGAGGGCATATAATTCATGGTAGGCCACCATATATAGTGTTTACAGGGGTATACAAGGGTTTACAAATATCCTTGTATTTAAGAAGTAGAAAACATGTACCGTGTTTCTATCGAGTTATAGAAACACGAGTGAAAGTTTGGGAGAACGAGAAATGCTGTGGGAACAATCGCCCGCGGCTCGTGTTCCCACAGCTTTTTCGAGTTCTCCCAAACTTTCACGAGTGTTTCTATAACTCAATAGAAACACGAAGAACATGTTTTCTATTTCTTTTAGAAAACACCGCGACGAAAAAAAGGAAAGCAACTTTTTAGCTTTGATGACGAAAATGTAAATTCTCTTTGGTACGTCATCATTACGTCAACAGCTTGTGCTAGTTCTGTGTTTCTATCGAATTATAGAAACATGAATTCTAACCAATCAGCGTGCGTAGTTTCTTAGGACTGTTTTCTAAACCCCTGTAAACACTATATTTGGTGACTATATGGTGGCCTACCATGAATTATATGCCAATTGGAGGAGAGGTAGTTCACGTTGCAGGAAGTCAAGTGCAGGGTCAGGTGGCGGGCACTAGTGGACTCCCCTGTGTTCCACCAGGAACGAAGGGGATTGAGTGAACAGGATTTCCTTGCTGCAATGTGAAATATTTGGATAAGAGTTATTGTCTAGAAGCTCGCAGGCATTTGCCACTTTTTGTACAAGGAGACTTGCCAAGAGAAACTTGGCCACCATGTTGGTTTTAGAGAGCGACGGTAATCACGGTAATCCTTTTCCGGAGGAGTAATGGGTTCAATTCCCACGGAGGTCAAAGAACATTTTCTCAACTAAGAAAGGGCTAAGGCTGATTGGAAATTTGAGGGAGCGATTTGTAGCTCTGAAACATTCGCTCAAAGTTAATTACATGTTTCACCCTTAGTCCAAAGTAGCTTCGTTTCTTAACTGTTTTGGACACACGGCCATATTAATCACTACAGACAGTGTTTTAACAGTTGTCAAACCATCGATCTGGAAGCTCTGTTTATTTTGTTTTCGTTTTCTTTTTTAGGGGAGGGGTAGGAGAGGCGGTGTTTGGATGTTTTTGTAGAATGCTGGTACTCTTATTAACTAGATATAAGTCAAGGCTAAAATATGTAATTTTTTTCTCACGCCCATTATCAGGAAAATACTCTTAACACATCAAACCGACGTAAAAGAGGGGTTCCTGATTTTAGCAAACTCGTCAAGGCAATCAAGGCAACTCAGGAGACCATGGTAAAGGCTGGTAAGCTTCGCTTTTATTACCAATAAGAAGCCACTGACACAATACACAGCAATAGTGCATGACACCTCCCCTGCTAGTAGAGGTCTCTCACGGCGTGTGAAAAATGGTTGGAAGGAGAGAGACATTTTTCACACGCCGTGAGAAACCTGCTAACAGTGAAATGCGACCCTGGCTCGCGACCACCCCGTTGGTACATGTACGACCTGAATACTACCTTTATGTCCAAAAAATGTCCAGGTATATTACAATGAACTCTATTGTTATACATCAGTATATTGAAGAAGTGGTCGAGTATTCTGTAATTTAGCCATTGTTTCTTTTTTCTTTTTTTTTTTAACAAGGCGAACTTTGCCAAGAGGAACCAGAAGACAAAGATAAAAAATCAGAGCCAAGGAAGGAAAGTGACAACCAACCATCGCTTTCGAATATTGACGATGATGACGTACGTACGCCTAACTCCTTTTGACACCTGTTGTCACATGTTTTGTCGTGAAACAACAAAGATGGAAAATTTAAATTCACAACCCTTTCATTTTCACATTCAAATCCTAGCAGTGTGCAGGATGTTTTATGTTCATTACTTCACAACCCTTTCACTTTGACATTAAAATCCTAGCAGTGTACAGAATGTTTTATCTTCATTATTTCACAACCCTTTCATTTTCACAGTCAAATCCTAGCAGTATGCAGGATGTTTGTCCCATGAACCTTGTTTAACGGCCTTGCTCTAACTAGTCTCCTATAGCTCAGTAGTGGAACATCCGAGCTAGTGATCGGGAAGTCGTAGGTTCGACTTCTGTTGGGGGAACTCGGATTTGCTCGTGAGTTTGTCCGTGACATGCTTTAAAATACAACTGTCACAGATTTTTTTATTTCATTGCAATTTATGAACAGTTGTTATACATTTGTTTGATACTGTTACCTTGCCTTAGACCGTAAATAGTGTTTGGTTTGCTCCTTTAGAGGCGTCTTCTGTCAGTTAACTGAGTTACATCGATACCAAGATAAAGTTAAATTTGTTGAATGCTATTTAGCGTGCAATTTACGTTAAATTTACTTGTTTTTTTTTCTTACAGGATCCCAGAAAGGACCGAGATGCTGAGTTTATTTTAGAATACATCGAGAATTTTGCAGAGGTTAGCCAAATATTTTCCACCCATGGTCGAGAAATGGCGTAAATTAGCTAAAGGAATGTGATTACAAGTTTCAATTCATTAGATGCAAGTTGTCCAACTAAATTATTTTCAAAAAAAGCCTCAGAAATGCTCACTTTATATGATTAATTTCTGTTGTGAAGTTTCGTTCCTCAAACTCTAGACGGCTATTTTAGTTCGCATTTTATTTCTTCAATAGTTAGTTTGATTTATTCCAAATTACTAAATACCTTTATTTCAATTAGCGCTTGTTGCTCGTCGGCACTCAGCAAATTAAAGACTTCTGTTTCTTTTCCCTATTTCAGTTGTTTCAAACGGGCAAACCGGAAGAAGCCACAATGCTTGCCGCTTACTCCCCGAAGGTATAGCTAGAATATAATACGCGTGTAACATCAGTCCTCTATTACTTATTATTCAAGAATTCGGTATTTTTGAAATATTTTCGAACGCTTAGCATTGGTAAAAGTTAATCAAAGGCTCCATCGAGCTACCTCATGGTATGTGGTAATTATTCCACGATGTGCTGTCCTTTCCCCAGACCATAAAGCGTTCATTCCGAATAGTTCGTTTTGTGCACTCTTGCTACGACTGATCGATTACTCGTCGTCGAAATTGGAGACATCGTCACTTTTAAGACTTTAAATCCGATTTCTTTCCCCTTGAGTATTCTTAAACACATTTCCTGTTCGTTCGCGAGATCTGCAAAAGTGTATTTTGATCAAAAATGGAGCGAAAGGAACGAAAACCCGCTTTGACAATCTTTGCGTCGGGCTCGTTACAACAGACGCCATTTTGTAAACATGTGCTACCGCTTTGTCTCACCCCGTCCCCCAACATATGTGAACCTAAAACAATAGCATGACCTTGTGGACAAAATTAAACCTAGTGGGGGAGACAAGGGAGAACCTGTTTAATTCACATTTAATGCAAATTTAATGGAATGGAGTGACTAATTCAACCATTACTATACCTCATGGTATAACGTACATACCATGAGGTAAAAACGAAAAGAACCGTACTGCAAACCTCATGTTGTATTTTGTGAAGCACTTACGCTTTTGCTTTACACCGCTGAAATAACATGGAAGGCTCATCAATGACTGGAATACCTTTCTGCAATTTTATTTCCAGGGATGTTTGAGGACACCGGAAACTGTTGAAATGTTTAAAGAGTTCGACGAATCCCACCCTGGCAGGTATTAAATGCCTAACTCCGCAATTTAAACAGGGAATATGAACTAAATTCTGCTTTGCGATTGGCTACCTGAGTGAGTAAGATGAATCAAACCTTGCGCCGCAATTGGCATCCCGAGCGGGAAGATGAAGCAAAATGCTGTATTGTAATTGACTACCCGAGCAGGTAGACGAACCGAATCATGCGTTGCGATTGACTTCCCGAGCGAGACGAACAAATCTTGCATTATGATTGGTTGCGCGAGCGAGAAGCATGGAGCCATCTTGGGATTCACGTTCCCGCAAAGGCTTATACTTTTGTTACCCTTCAAAGATTATTTTGTCAACGCAGAATGTCAATTGAAAATCGCCATAATAGATTTTGTGCACTTTCTTGTTTTAACCGCAGCTCCGTATGTTTGACTTATTGGGAAGCTCTTTTGCCCACCGTGTCCACAGGATGCCCAAAACCTTCAGAGTGGGAGAGTAGAGAATGCGTCACATGTGTACTGGACAAAGGTTTGTACGCTACATTTGAGTTAACTGGATATGATCATGTCATACGGTTGCCCAGGTATTCCAACCACGGGTGACGTTTTTTCTTAACTAGAGTGACAGACGGATGCACGGAAGGGAATTTAAGACCAGGCAAGGTGATAAATGCACCTAAACTGCAGTCTTTAGGAATTGTGCTTACTATTTCGCTTGGTGTTCAAGTTAAAGGAAAATTTCAACCGTTTAGGTCAATGTGTGAAACCATGACTTCAAACAAGCTATGTCTGTTACAGTTGTTGTGAGGACAGTTTGTAAAGAAACTGGTGCTGCGTCGGTGGGGAATTGAAACAAGAAATTGGGAAAATCAAACGAATTGATAAAGTACCACCGTAAGGTAAAAGGGAGGTGCTGACGTTTCGTCATTCGCTCCGACGAAGGACTGACGCTCGAAACGTCAGCACCTCCCTTTTACCTTAGAGTGGTATAACTTACTTCATCAATTCGTTTGATTATCCTAATTTCCTATGTCTGTTACAGCTCGATCTGATCTTCTCACGCACTGGATTGCGCAGGACCAGGTAAGCACAGTTGTTGATCAGCATTTAGTTTCTCCCAATGATATCAATACATAGTAATGAAGAGCGGTAAAAGGAATATTAGCGAATTTTCACCAATAATGAACTATGACGATATTGTAACATATTCTCCCTACTTGTAATGTATGAAATCAAGAGATCATAAGGGACAGAGAGGGACACTCCCAGTCAAGAGATCATAAGGCACAGAGAGGGACACTCCCAGTCAAGAGATCATAAGGGACAGAGAGGGACACTCCCTGTCAAGAGATCATAAGGGACAGAGAGGGACACTCCCAGTCCAGCCCTTGGGATATAAAACCTTCAGGAAAGTTATTTGGATCAATGTCAGTATCGGGGCAACAGTGCACCTACCCCTCCCCTAACCCAACAAGTGATAATAAGTTAAAAAGTTAGCGTTAGTGTTAGGTTAGGGGAAGGGTAGGTGCAGATACTGAGATTGATCCAGTTACTGTTGAACATGGAAGTCTGTTTTTCGAGAGGTCCGCATGTTTCATTGTGATGTTCATGGATGCTCAGAACGTATCCAATAGGACTCTTGTTTTTAAATTTCGCCTGAATAATCCATAGTTAGAAAAACTCATGCACCTTCAAGAGCTGCGAATGTCCATAAATACAGATGACCAGAAGGATTATGTTATGGTGGAGTCATGCGGACCTCTCGGAAAACGTACTTCTGTTTCTATAGCTAGCTTTTCTGAAATTTTGATGTCCCAGCCAATGCCCGGAGTGTCCCTCTCTGTCCCTTATGCTCTCTTGATGAAATATATAAGGACCACTATGGAGAAGTTGCACCTTGATTTTAAGCATAAGAAGAGTCGACAAAAGGTTCAATTCCCAGCGTCGTAGCAGGGTTAAATTTATTGGAGGGGGGCACAATACGTGCGCCGAAGGCGAGAACTTCTATGGGGGAGTTCTGAGACATGCTTCCCAAGGAGATTTTAAGATCTGTGGTCCCTAAAGTAGCATTTCCAGCCTTTTGGGGCTGGAAATGCTTTTTTTCCAGCCTTTTTAGCACTTCCAAATTTTTTTTGAGGGGGGAGGGCGGAGGGCGGGCCCCCCGGCCCTCCCCATGGTGTGGCACTGCTTCCCAATGTTTCACTGATGCTATTATTGTTAATTTTTTCTTTTTTTTAATTAGCTAACTCTGACGGAAGAAATTGGCCATTTAATCAAAGATGCATGCCGTTGCACAGAAAGGTAAGTAAAGTGTCAAAACTGTTTGTGAAGTTACTACACTTATCTTGTTACGTTGAGCACAATCAACCCGAATCAATAATAGTTTGAATTAGTTGGTTCTACGTCTTGTTTCGAGACCTTTTTCTCACATACTTGAGTTATATTTGAAAGGCGAGGAACATAAATATGTCGTGGAATTCCATATACGAAAATTGTCTTGATAGCCTATGCGCGTCAGTCTCTGAGAGAATATTGTGGGGGTAGTTTCTAAAGAAACTGGTGGTGCGTCGGTGTGGAATTGAAACACAAGAAATTGGAATAATCAAACAAGTTGATGACGTTATTTGTACCACTGTAAGGTAAAAGAAATGGCTGCTGACGTTTCGAGAGTCAGAGCGAAGGGTTAAGGCTCGAAACGTCAGCACCCCCTTCTTTTAGCTTACGGTGGTACAAATTACTTTATCGACTTGTTCGATTATCCCAATTTCTTGATTCTCTCAGAGAGCTGCACAAGTTTACTTAAATTCTAACGCTGCTCTATTTAAACAATAGATTGTTTCTGTCGAGGAACTATCGGCTGATAGTTGCCCCGCAGAAATTTGATGTTCTTAAAACAAATTCTCGGGCAAATATGCTGGTTTTAAGAGCATCAAATTTCCAAGGGGCAACTATCAGACCGATAGTTCCGAGACATATACACTCTATTGTCTTTATTGTTCACTCACTAAATTTTCTTCTACGTGCCAGTTGAAAAACAGTCAAAATCCATTAAATGCAGGTCTATCAAATACTTATCCATGCGCACAGCCTGAAATTTCAATAATTCTCAACGTACATTGCCTAAAAAATACGGTATAACTGTCAGAAAATTCATATTTTCACGGACGGGTACTATCCATCCGGGTATTTTCCTCCCAAGAGCACTATGAGCTGATAGTCTGTCTCCGCGGACGAAAACTATCGCGTCACGTCATCAATTTAAACCAATAAGAATCGGAGAAAATTTAGCGGTGAACTATAGTACACATTAGTGGCTTAGAAGCATTAATATATATAACGTTGCAATGGTGTCCACAAAAGGAAACACCCAAGAGAAAATCCGTCTTCACTGAATACAAACCGAAATCCGACCTTGAAAGTCCATTTTCCTGGTATTATAGTACTACGCATCCTTGTAAAATAACTACCTCTTACTAACCGAGTTCGAGGTCCGTAACTTACAGTACGGATCGAGAAAATGAGGTTTGTAAGATATTTATTATATCTCAAAACAAACTCTTGAATTTAGCGGGCCGTACAGTGAAGTACGGCGCGCTAAATTGACCAATAATAGCGCGCCTACTAACTGAGAGATAAAATAAGAATGTGTATTTTTCGTTTGACGTGGATGTCAATAGTTTACAGTTTTCCAAGTAATATATGGCCCAATAACTGAACAGGTTTAGAGAGTAAATATCAAACTACGTGTTCTACTAACAATTTTAAAACTTCTCTACGCGGGAGGGATTCTAATGAATTTATTTAAGTTTATTGAATATTTTTCTTAATTTAGTTGTAATCAAATTTTAAATTTTAGTTAATAAAAATAGTTTTAGTCACGACTTTTTTGAAGAGCATTTTTATGACGAACCTTCGTGAATAAATAAAGATGATGATGATGGTGATGATGATGATGATAATGGTGATGATGATAATGATCATGATCATGATGATGTTGATGATGATGATGATGATGGTGATGATGATGAGAATGACGATGGTGATGATGATGATGGTAATGATGATGTTGATAATGTTGATAATGATGATAATGATAATCATGATTATGATGATGATCGTTTCCCAAAATTTCTGTTCCGTTCGTTTAAACGCTCAAATAACTTGACCTGAAACATAAATCTTCCACTGACTATCTTTGCACACGACATTGGGATCGTGCAGGCCCAAAAAAATCGCTTCCGTGCTCGAACAGGCAAGATAAAGTAAAACCAACCATCATACTGCCCGGAAGCGTTCCTTTAAATGGGAACGGGTACAAATAGGTCCAATATTTGTTTTAACTGCAACAAACGCTACGGTTTAATTCGTTGGCGAACCACATCAAGTACTGTGCTCAGTTTACCCATCACTCTTAGCAAATCACTGCGTTAAATCAACTTGGAACTATAGAACCTCAAAGAGGAAGAAACTACGATAAACCACAACTGCTTAATATTAACGTAGGACTTTACCGAGACGACGGACTGGCGACCACTAACACCACACCTAGAGACACAGAAAACATCAAGAAAGAAATATGCCGTGTCTTTAAAAATAACGGACTACGCATTACCATAGAAACTAACAAGCAGATAATTAACTTCCTGGATGTCACATTCAACCTCAACCAAAACACCTATAAGCCCTTCACAAAGCCAAATACGACACTGCAGTACGTCCACCGCGAGAGCAACCACCCGCCAATCACTACAAAGAACATTCCCGCTGGCATCAACAAACGACTATCATCCCTATCATCCGACAAAGCATCCTTTGACCAAGCCGCCCCCTCATACCAGAAAGCACTCGACGAAAGCGGATACAGCTACACCCTGCACTACGAACCAACCACACCTAACAAGCGAAAAAACCGTCAACGCAGTAACATCCTGTGGTACAACCCCCCTTTCAGCAAGAACACAAGTACTAACATCGGACACAAATTCCTCGCTCTAGTAGATAAGCACTTCCCAAAAGACCACGAGCTCCGTAAAATCTTCAACCGCAACACCATCAAGATCAGTTACAGCTGCATGAACAACACTAAACAAATAATCGACAACCACAATAAACGCATCTTAACCACATCTACACAAACCAACGATGCAACCGCCGCTAACACTAAAGAAAGAAAGACATGCAACTGCCGACAAAAGAACAATTGCCCACTCAACGGAAACTGCCTACAACCATCGGTAATCTACCAAGCCACCGTTACGCGCAAAGACAACAACACGTCCCAAACCTACATCGGACTCACGGAAAACGACTTCAAAACAAGATACAGAAACCACACCGCATCTTTCCGCCACGCTAAACACAGAAACTCCACCGAGCTCAGCAAACACATATGGACCCTTAAAGACAACAACATTGAAAACTTTATTTCCTGGCGGATCCTGTCTTCACACTCGCCATATAACAGCTCAAGCAAAAGATGTAACCTCTGCCTCAAAGAAAAATTCCTAATCATCTGCCGACCCGAACTATCCACGCTAAACAAACGTAATGAGCTTGTGTCTTCTTGCCGCCACAGAAACAAAACCCTCTTACGCAATACCTGAAACTTAACGATCTCTATTATTATGTAAATTTAACTACTTTGTATATAAGCGATGGTAAAGGACATTCCTACCATATCCCCTGATGAGTGGGCAACCACAAAACAGGCTTGTAGGGATAAACCTGTAGTTTGTTTGTGTGTTTTTTTTTCTCCCGCAACAACTACTTCGCTCTACGTTCACGTATTGAGCACTGTTTTACGATTAATCAACTTTTACAATTTATATATATATATATATATATATATATATATAGATAGATATAGATATAGATATATATAGAGAGAGAGAGATAAGAAATATCGGGGAGAGAACTTACAGTTTCAAATACTGCTACGATTTCTCCGACTCTCTTTCTCTAAGGAGAGAGAGACAGAGAGAAAGAGAGTAGTAGTAACAGTAGTAGTAGTAATTTATATCTTTTTGAGTTTGGCTTCAGTTTAAACTATATAAGTGTAAAGGATATGACAGATAGAACGGGGACAGCACTTGCAGTTCTGTTGTCAAGCATAATAATTTATGTCTCATTTTATATTCCTTTGTTGCAGTTTTGGTTTCCTTATTCGTCTCAATGTAATTTCTTTGCTGCAATTTGCATTTACCCTTTCTCATAATTTAATAACTGTGCCTGAGAATATGTCGGATTCGTGTGAATCGCAAAAAGAATGCTTGACCATTGAATGGGCAAACAAAACAGACGTGTGAAGAAATGTTTTGCTAAACCTAAAAAGAGGAGGTAATCATGTACACCTTTGGTAGCATTCATTTCGAGCATTAGGTTCAGTATACAATGTAGCAACAAGATGTGAAGTGTTACACTTGCGATGGATCACGAATCAGCATTTCGTTTTATATCATAACTCAAATGCTAATTGGCGCAACATGTGCGAACAGGCATCATGGAGGTCGAGCATTCCTAAGTCAGGCGAGCTCCAAAAAAACAGACCAACACAAAGATTAATTACTTCCAAAGTTTACGTAACCTAAGCTGCTGGCTGAAAGCAAACAAGCTTAGTTAAAAAGTTGTCAAAACAGAGTTAACTGAAGACAATTGACTCAAGGCATAGACTATCTGTCTAAAACGAACACGTTAAAATAAGAATTGACGCGAACAAATCATCAAGAAAGTTGGACATACCAAAACTTTGGGTGCTACCGTAGATGGTCAACTTACTTGGTGCAAACGCGTTTTTGGAAATAAGCAAGAAGGCATCCTCAACTGAAGGGCGAGACCCTTTATTCCGAAAGAAACTGCCATTCAAATTTATAACGCTTTAATGTATTGCCACATTTTAATTATTGCAACCCGGTTTGGTACTTTTTTCAGTGGTTACTTGAGCGATAAGCTCCAAAATAAAATTGCAGAATCGTTCAGCTAAAATAATTACGAAATTGCCCTTTGATACAAACGTAGCCCTTCTCCTATCCATCGTTAAATAGGAGAGGCTATCAATTAGACGAAGGAAACAGAAAGCCTCATTGACGTAGAAAACAATAAACGGTCTCGTCCCGGAATACGTTTAACGTCTTTTTGCTCAGTTACTCTCATTACAAGCCGAGAAACTCCGAGGGAAAGCTGGCTTTTCCAAAACCGAGAACTAACTATTTGAAAGGAAGTCTCTCCAAAAGTGGATCCACATTATGGAATCACTTGTTCGATAGCTTACAAACTGCCGGATCTATTGTGCGCGCAATTTAGGCGAATACCGAAAAACGTGCCCGACATATCGGATTCCCACACGGCAATCATGTAAAGCAGTTGTACTGATAGTCTTCGTTTGTAACTTCCACTGATGATTTTCCGTGTTTAAATAAATGTTTCCGTACGTACATACACATATACATACGTGCAATACATAGATAACTAAGAGCACGGCATTTATTTCTGACACGATTTACTCGGGTGCTTGTTCTCGGGAAATCGTCGCGCCGCCCGACACAGCAAAGAGTTAGTCGTCCTGCCTTTTTGAAAGTGAAAGTCGGGATCGTCGAGAATCGCTTTCCACTGACCGAAACCGTATCGCCTGAGACCGGCTTTGAGATATTTGTCTTCTTCGGGAGTGAACATGACGTTCTTCCTTCGCGCGCAACTTTCTCTCCCTCCGAAAGCGTTGTCGCGTCTCGAGGACGGCGTAGCTGCGATCGCGTCGCATTCCTCATTGGAAGAAGTGTTGGACTTGCCCGCACTTTGCTCGGGAGAAGACGTAGAATTCTCGGAAAGCCTCGAGCGCACGTCCATTTCTAGCTCCGATCCCTTTTCGCCGTGCAATTTTTCAAGATATTGGTGCGCTTTGCTGGCGACTTCGCGCGATCGTAGTTTTTGATAGTGGACTTTTGCCACGACGGAACTGTGCTTTTGAACCTCTGAAATCGCGCTTTGCGCGGGGCTGCAGAGCTCTCTGGAGCTCGCGGTTTCCACGATCTGACGATAGCGAGTCGGGTGAACGTACTTGCCCGTTGCGTCGAAAACCAATTTGCTCATTACCTCTCCCAGCTTGTTGTGTTGTCCGCCGTTTCTCGTGACTAACACGTAATTGCACGCGGGCTTGAGAAGAGGGCGAATGTGATTGACGTAACCGTCCAATACTTGCACGCTGGCGTCCGTGAGAAAAAGAGAATCGAAGCCGTATTTGCCCGCCGTTTTGAACATTTTCTGATCTATGAATCCGCCGTTAGTCTTGGCTTGCTCAACCATGTCCACAGTCAGATATTGATAGGTCATCGGGCGAGAACCTTTTACTTTGATGAACAAGTAAACGGCCAGAAATTTGGTGGCAAACGACAAGTCCGACGGCGCCACGGTTCTGGGTTTGTCTTTGCACGCTTTCAACACGCTCTCGTAACGCGGCAAATAACGCCCCACCACCTCCAAAAGTTCTTCCAGCGTGGCCCAGTGGCCCTTTGCTTCTAAGGCGTCGATGTCTAGTTCGCTCGTCCACTGCAAACGCATCATTTTCGAGACCGTTTTGCGCACTTTTTTCAAGTATATTTCTGTCGTGGATAAGCCTCTCCACACCGATTCCGAGGCTCCGTTGGCTTTCCTGAAATCCTTCAATTCTGCAATGGCGTCCAAATAGCCTATGCGTCCGGCATGACCGAGTTTCCACTCGTCCTGCCTCGTGTCGACAAATTTGAAAATCAGGTTCGGCGAACACAAACTAAAGTCGACGACGTCAAACGTGAGTTCCTCCTCGTCATCGCAGCAAAATTTCAAAAACTTCAGACACTTGCTGACTATTTGTTGCGCTTGTCGATCGCTTTTGCAACCTCCGCCGCTACCGGTTAGCCAGGAGAAAAAGTCTTTCGCGATGCTGTTCGACGAGTCGAAAGAGGCAACCTTTCTCGATTTTTGAAGGCTCCACCGATCGCGGGCTTTGCTCTTGTCGTCTTCGTCGTTCGAAAGCGCGAGTCCAGTGCTGTTCGGCTTTTCGTCAAAGTAAAAGTACCACGGGTGTTTGTTTTTAACGTGTTTTCTGCAGCCCCTTGGCGTTGTAAATCCTTCGTGATTGCAGCTTTGCACCGGACAGCGAATGCATCCGTCGGCATCGTCGCCTTCTAAGTGAAGTCGTTTCGGTTTAGGCGACGCGTTTGGCAGTTTGGACCAGTCGATGTCGACTTCTCGTTCACTCATTTTTAACGGTGTACCGAGCGTCAACTGACAAAACGACGCCGCGCTCGCTTAAACACGAATTTGGACGATCGAGTGTTGAATTTGCACGTCGCTACAACTTGTCCCTGCTAATGTAGAAAGGTCCTTTTGTTCCTTTCGACACCAACAGCACTGAAGGAACGCAAGTTCCTTTTGAAACCTTGTTCCTTATTGGTCCATTGCGGTTTCGATCGGAACCTTGGATTGTGTAAAAGAGGAACGAAAGTTCTTGTTCTACGAAAAAAGAACGCTTGAAAAAGGAACAAAATGCATTTCTTCTTTGAACGGATAGGAACCAATTGAATCGTTTGGAAACACCTTGTTCCTAACGGTTCACGAGAGAAGGCAAAATCGAGACAATTGTTCCTTCATTGCAAAATGCAGGAACAAAGTGTTCCTCTTTGTGCGAATGATGTGGTCTAATTAGGAACAATGGTTCCCTTTTTTATCTGCCCCGAAGGGAACGGGCTGACAGAAAAGGAACTACTAAAAGCGGTCCATTTGTTCCGTTTTCCTTTTTCCGAAGAGGAACTCGCGTTCCCATTTGACACAAAGGGGTCCATTTGTTCCGTTTTCTGTTTTCCGAAGAGGAACTCGCGTTCCCATTTGACACAAAGGGGTCCAGTTGTTTCGTTTTCTGTTTTCCGAAGAGGAACTCGCGTTCCCATTTGACACAAAGGGGTCCATTTGTTCCGTTTTCTGTTTTCCGAAGAGGAACTCGCGTTCCCATTTGACACAAAGGGGTCCATTTGTTCCCATTTTAATTGCTTCTGTTCCTAAAGCGGATTTCGCGGCAAAATATCGTTCCTATTCGACTTGTTCCTCTTTGCAAAAAGGAACAAAAGACAAAAACTCGCGGAACGTTCCATTTTTGAGAAACCCGTCTTAACTCTTCTCGCGTCGCTTTAAATCTGTTTTCAAAGATGTGGTTATTTGACCGTTAGTGTACCGAGACTATCACAAAAATATCAAATCATAGTCTCTCGTTTAACACACAATTTTTGACTGTCATTGATTTTGGGGAATGTATATGATGATGATGATGATGAAGCGCTATCAACGTTTTAAGTCACTCGGTGCATAAGATGATGTCCTCTCATAATGGCACTTTGTAGCAACAAATTTTTGGTACGGCTATGTGCTCTCTGGTCTCGGCCGTTGTAGCCAACCTTGTAATGTAAGATGTCGAACAAAGAGCATTAGCTTCATCACCGGTTAAATTATCGTTCTGGAAACAGAACGCCGATGATGTAATTTCAGCGGTACCCAAAGAAGAAGTGGCTATAACTCTTAAACTCCATTGAATCTTCCATCCAATTCACGGTTCAACGTGAACAAGACAAACAATTAGCCTTTCTGGATTTAACTGACAGTAGAACCTCCCACGGGCGGTTAGAGACCAGTGTTAACAAACACACTGACAAATATCTAGCAAAGAACCAGAAGCCGAAAGCTCAGGCTTTGCGGTGGTTCCGTATATCCACGGAGTCACGGAACCTATCAAGAGGATTTCGAGAAGCTACAATGTCAAACTTGCCCAAAAATCCTTCTTAATGTTAAGCGGTGAGCTGGCAAGATGGACGTCTAAAATTGAGCTCCTCCGTCTTTGTTCAAACTTTACACCTTACTCACTTTGTACATAAAAATTCCTGTTCTTTGAAGACCCATTATGAGGGCTGAAGCGCTTCGCAAAGAAAATCAAACGCTGAAAGTGCAGGTGGAGACCTTAACTGCCGAAATTGACACGCTGAAATTGACTATTCAGCAGATGGAACCGCCCAGCTCACGCGAGAGCATCGAAACTTCTCTTAACGCCGAGGCTCAATCAAGTCTAGAGTTTCTTAGCAAAGAATATGATGACTTTGGTGAGTTTTGTCAACATGCTCAGCGCGAGTTACAGCGATTAAATTGTCGCCTGCTAGAGATAAAATCTAAAGTTGACTCGGTTGGGAAAGCAATTGAAGACCTACAAGTTTATAGCTACCAGTTCAACGTTAAAATTATAGGAGTCCCAGAAATTGGTTCTCCTGAATCTGCCAAGAATACAAGCGACCTCTGTGTTGCCTTGTTTAATCGGTAGGTACGTGGTGTAAGCATCGTGTATGGCTATGGAGAGCAATGTATGCCATATATTCACTAAAGGGGAACCACTATATGATGCTTACACCACGTACCTACCGTTTAATCAAATGGGAGCCCATGTGTCACTGCAGGATATTGACATTGCCCACCGTGTACAAAGCCACAAACAAAATGGCGGGCCAAAACCAATCATCTGTAAATTTGTCCGGCGTCTAGCGAAATATGAAGTCATAGTTCGACGGCAAGACGCGTGCAAAGTGGATCCAGTGACGGTTGGTTTTTCTGACAGTGTTTCTCTTACCAACGTACGAATTTTTGATCACTTAACTCCGACTCAGCAACAGATCCTTTACGAAGCCAAGAAATTCAAGGATCGCCATCAATTTCAATACTGTTGGGCAAAAAACTCCAGTATCTACCTGAGGAAGACAAGCGAATCTCGGCCAATCAAGATCATGAAAATTGGAGATCTACAGCGGCTGGAGGAAGATATCGCATCTTCATTGCAATCCATGAGCTAAGTGATTTAGTCTCAGTTTAGTATGAGTTGTAGGGACAATCTGAAATTAACAAAATCGCTCTTTCGCGAGTTGCCATACTATGGTCTTAATTTTCTCTACTCTCATGGTCAATTTAATAATCTTTTATTGGTTAACTTACCAACTCGGAGAAATCTCGAAAAACTAACTAGTATAAACGACCTAGACTTGTTTAGTCTAAATACAGATAGTGATATAAACCCTGATCTAAATCTAAATAAACCGAAATTACGTTGTCGCTATTATTCTCCCCATAGCTTCAATAAACTACAATTAAATCTTCCTGAGTCTGACCGATGCGACGGAACGTTCTCTCTCCTTCATAATAATATTAGAAGTCTAAAGCACAATCTTGATGATTTCCAGATTCATTTATTAGATGAATTACAATATAGGTTTAGTGCTATTGGAATCACTGAGACAAAGATAACTGATCCAAATTTTCTTGGTTTCAATCCAAAAATTGCAGGCTATTTGTTTGAATACGTCCCGACGCCTCTAGCCGCTGGAGGCGTTGGTATGTATATTGATGAAAATTTTAATTATGTAGTTATAGAAAAAACATCAGAAGAGGCTTTTCAGGCATTATGGATTGAAGTCCAATTTAAGAACCATTCAAATGTAATCTGTGGGGTAATCTACAGACAACACAAGTCACCAGAAAGATTTCTAGAGTATTTTGCTCAAACTCTGGAGAAGCTTAGCGTTTCTGGCAAACCTATTTATCTTATGGGTGATTTTAATATAAATCTTCTTAGATGCGAGAGCTGCAATTATGCTCATAACTTTCTCCTTTCTTTACAAAGCTTTTCTTTCATACCTACTATCGACAAACCTTCAAGAGTTTACGGCAATTCAGCCACTTTAATTGATAACATTCTTGTAAACAATATTAAGGGAACTGTCTCCAGCGGTAATATTGTTTCTGACATAAGCGACCATTTTTCGCAATTCTGTATCTTCCATTCTTGTGGTGGTAAAACCTTACCTTCAAAGAAACAAATTCGTGATTATTCGCATTTTTCCCCGTCAGCTTTTAGCTCAGATCTTTCACAGATTTCTTGGGATTCCCTTGGGATAAGCAGTCAATCCAATGTTGATCGGATGTTTTCAAAGTTATACAATTCATGAAATAAACTTATAAATAAGCATGCTCCTCTTAAAATGATATCTAAACGCCAAGTTAAACAATTTTCAAAACCCTGGATAACAAAAGGTTTGCGGAAATCTATAAAAATTAAAAACTCTCTATTCCAGTCAGGAGACACTGGAACTTATAAACTTTACAGAAACAAAATTTTAACTCTTTGACGTTTGAGTTAGAAAATTTACTTTCAGGCGTATTTCACTGAAAATATTAAAAATATGAAAGAAACCTGGGCTGGAATAAATTCCCTAATTCGCCCGAATAGTTGTAATTCTAAAGCTATACTTGAACTTAAAATGGCCAACTAACTCGAAACCCTTCACAATTACCGAATGTTATTAATGACTATTTTTCTACTGTTGGACCAAATCTAGCATTTGAGATCCGCACATCAAATCGCCATTTTTCTGACTACTTGCCCCCGCGGGATTATTCGGGTTCTTTCTTTTTTAATCCAGTAACTGAAACAGAAGTTGAGTCCGAAATTTTGTTGTTACCTCTTAGTAAAACCAGTGGACTGTATTCTTTTCCATCAAAACTATTAAAACTGGCTAGGCACTTTATATCTAAACCCATAGCTAATTTAATCAATCATTCAGTGCAACTAGGTAAATATCCTTCTCAGTTAAAACATGCTAAAATTATTCCTGTTTATAAATCTGATGACCCAACGGATCCTGGCAATTATCGTCCCATTTCTCTACTTTATATTTTTAATCGCATTTTCGAAAAATTAATGTATAAACGCCTTAAAGCTTTCATTGATAAAAATCATGTTTTATTTAAGGGACAATACGGTTTCCGCGAGAAATATTCCACTCAACACTCAATTCTTGATATTGTTAACACTATACAAGACAATATGTTTAATGTTCATATAAACCGGAAGTTATTGATACCGGATGTTTGCTAGAAACTATGGGATATAGGTAGCAAAAACGATCATGGCCTCCACCGATGCTGTAACACGTCTTCTTACAACAGTTTATTAAATCGTTGTCAATCGTTTGCATCCTGTTTTGAAATCCGTTCAAAACATCACAGATGGCGACGAGGATGGGATGCAAGTAATCGAAGACGGAAATCTTTACGTTTAAAGTATTAAATCAACCGGAAAATCCTACCGATGAACCTTGTTTTCAACGCCTGCAGATTCTTCATCAACCACTTCGCCTTCGCAGCCTTCAGCAGCCTCTGCAATGGCAATTAACCTACCGACCTTTCCTGAGTTTGATCTTCAACCAAGAGATACAGTACCCGTTCGCTTTGAGAAGTATGTCAAGCGTTTGGACAACATGTTTACAGCAATGAACATTACCCGAGCATCTCAAAAGAAAGCCATCTTGTTCCACTACGTAGGAGAAGAAACCTGTGATGTGTTTGAGAGACTTACCGTTCCAGAACCGCCGGAAGGAAGTGACGAATACAAGACTGCCGTAAAGGCTCTTGCTGATCATTTCGAACCTCAAAAGTGTGTGGATTACCACGTCTATGCCTTTCGTCCGGTGAAAATCTGGTGAAAACATTACCGAGTTTTACACGTCTCCAGCTGTTAGCACGCAAGTGTCAATTCGCCGATCCCGAACTGGAAATTAAGCAGCAGATTATTCAAGGAACCTCATCGCTTCGCCTGAGACGTAAAGCAATCGAACAGAGCCTCAATCTTGAGAACTTATTGAAAGTAGCTCGCACCATGGAAACCGCCGACGAACAGACCACTGAGATGGAGAAACAGCAATCCAACGTAGTGGGCTATGGTAGAAATAAAGCAACCGACGTTCAGCAGAAAGAGAA
>OX453278.1:3700000-3785000 GCA_949710005.1 Ricordea florida
CGAGACACCCAGTAGGAGTCTTGGAATCTCACAATTATGAAAGCGAGACTGAAGACCACATCTGTTTTATTATAAGAAATGCAGTACCAAAAGCTGTAACATTGTCTGAGGTAGAATCTGCAACAGCAACAGATCCAGTGCTACAAGCGGTTATGTCTGCAATGAAATCTGGTTGCTGGCATAAGGCGCCACCTGGTGTATCACTATCTGAGCTATCCCGCTATGAGCGAGTCAAGGAGCAGTTAACCTGCACTGACAGCTCTGTTTTGTTAAAATCCGATCGTTTAGTAGTTCCTGCTGCGCAGCAAGAACGAATTGTTGACATCGCCCATGGAGGTCACTTGGGCATAGTTAAAACTAAGGCCCTCCTGCGAGAGAAGGTGTGGTTCCCATGCATGGACAAGATGGTTGAAACAAAGGTCAAGGCCTGTTTACCGTGCCAAGTTGTAACCCCAGTGTACGCTAGAGAGCCTGTTCAAGTATCAGCTCTTCCTGACAGCCCTTTTGATGAAGTAAACATCGACTTTGCGCATGTTGAGGGTGAAACCCTACCTTTACTGGTTGATGATTATTCAAGGTTCCCGTTCGTAGAACCAGTGTCGTCAACGTCCGCTAGTGCTGTCATACCTAAGTTAGATCAGCTATTTGCTACATTCGGAACTCCCAAGATTGTTAGATCAGACAGTGGTCCACCTTTCAGCGGAGAAGAGTTTGCCAAGTTTGCTCATGCGCTTGGTTTCAAGCATCGCAAGGTAACCCCATTATGGCCTAGGGCCAACGGTGAGGTAGACAGATTCGTGAAAACACTGAAGAAGTGTCTTAAAGCCGCTAAAGTGGAAGGAAGAAACTGGCGGAAGGAACTGCAAGCGATTCTGAGAAACTATCGCACCTCTCCTCATCAAACCACTGGTGTTGCCCCAGCAGTATTGTTACTGAAACGTCCTGTGCGTAACAAGCTACCACAGACCAACTACGTTGACCCTGTGTCGGAGATTGTCCGCGAACGCGATTTCTCGCAGAAATCCAAGTTCAAGGCTCATGCTGACAGCAAGGTTTATGTGAAACCCAGCACTATATCACCCGGTGAAACCGTACTAGTGAAGAGACCATTTACTGCATCTAAAGGTGCAACTGTTTACGACCCTACCCCTTTGACTGTAATGGATAAGAAAGGCAGCATGATCACAGCTCAAAACGAGAATCGCACGGTTACCAGAAATTCCTCTTTCTTTAAAACTCTGGACCAGTCAGTAATCAACCGTGATGATGATCCGTGCCATGACAGTGGTCTCAGCTCTCCAGCTGACATCAAACACCAACAAGAGCTGCCTGCTGCACGTACACGTGCTCATGCTTCTGACCCGTCTGCATCAAAACCTGTGAGCTCCCCTGGCGTGCAAGCTAATCCTACAAGTTCATTTAGCCCTATACCAGAGGGCCAAGCTGGTGCGTCTCACCCAGTTGGTCAACCATCATTGCGTAGATCTTCCAGGAAACGCGTTCCCCGCCAGATTCTTGATTTGTAGGCCTAGATTCTTAGTGAACTGTGAACTCTGAACTATGACAGTATAGTTTGTTAAGTAAAAATGCTGTCGCCTGTACAAAAAACGTCTGTTTCTGTTGGACTTTGATTCTAGTCAGTAGTCATAGTTTCATGGACACTAATTAATTGAAGTTTATTTTATTTCTTTCCATATTATTCTAGAGAGTTACCCACTAGGGGGAAAGAGATGTAATGTTCATATAAACCGGAAGTTATTGATACCGGATGTTTACTGGGAACTATGGGATATAGGTAGCAAAAACGATCATGGCGTCCACCGATGCTGTAACACGTCTTCTTACAACAGTTTATTAAATCGTTGTTAATCGTTTGCATCCTGTTTTAAAATCCATTCAAAACATCACAATATGGATAAGAAATTTTTCTCTTGTGGAGTTTTTCTTGACTTGAAGAATGCCTTTGATACAGTTGACCACTCAATATTACTTTATAAACTGGACCATTACGGAATTAGAGGTGTAGTTTATTCTTGGTTTACTTCCTATTTATGCGGCCGTTTTCAATCGACACAAATTGAATGTAGAGTTTCAGAGAAAAGAAGAGTGACTTGTGGTGTCCCACAGGGCTCCGTACTTGGCCCATTGTTGTTTCTGCTGTATGTTAATGTATTTATAACGCCTCTACAAAAATTAAATTTCATTTGTTTGCCGATGACACCAATCTTTTGTATGGCGACAAAAATCTTAAGTCCTTAGAAACTATAGTGACAGCAGAGTTGTCAAAGGTTTGGGATTGGTTAAATGCAAATAAACTAACGCTTAATGTTAAAAAATCAAACGTTATTTTTCACCCAAAAGGACGAAGAGTTAATCATCAAGTTAAAATAAAATTAACAGACAACAATACTAACCCTTCTACTTATCTTGAACAGAAAGTATATGTAAAATATTTGGGAATTTTGATTGATAGTCACCTCACGTGGAAACCACATATTGACTATGTCACTACCAAAATTAGTAGAACCATCGGCGTCATTGTAAGATTAAGGCATTTTGTTCCCAGAGTATTCTCCTTTATAGATCCTTAGTCTTTCCGTATTTGTCTTATGGTCTTATAGCGTGGGGTCAAGCTTCTAAATCAATTTTATATACAAGATTTTGATGCTACAGAAACGTGTTATACGCCTTGTTTATTTCCTCCCGTACAGAGAGCATTCTCTTCCTTTCTTTGTGTCATCTAATATTCTACCAATTGAGCTACTCTACTTTGAAACATTCTCTGTCTTCATGCATGATGTTTCAAATAATACTGCACCGGAAAACCTCTGCGACGCTTTTACTCGCTCCAGACAAATACACTCGCACAACACCAGATCAGCCGCTGCTGGAAATTTTTATGTTAAACCGTCTCGTTTAAATCTCATGCGGAATTCTGTTGCTAGATTTGGAACTGTCCTGTGGAATTCTCTGAGTACTGCTACACGTGAACTTACTCGCAAGCAGTTTAAGAGAAAAATCCATTGTACAATTATGAATATCATCGCTGCTGAGGATAATTAGCAATTATTCCACGAAATCGAGTCGTATATGAGCTAATCGCGTAGCGCCGAGTTGGCTATAGCTCGTATACGACGAGATTGAGTGGAATAATTGTTTTATTATATCTCTAAACCCTTACTTATGAGACACTGGAATTAGTTTGTACGACAAGAATTGACTTTGTTATTGTTTTTGAACAGAACCATGTTGTTGCCGAGCCGACATAGTGTAGAGCCGATGTGTAAAAATGTTTCAAACACGAGTCCGGCTCGTTTTTAAACATCTCTTTAATGTACTTGTCAATTTTTTTTCGAGTTAGCAAATTAGTTTAAGAATTTTGAAGTGGAAAAAGTAGGCAGAAATAAAATAAAAACTCAGTTTACGGGCTTCACAGATCTTTCAAAATGGCGGCTGTTTGTAAGAGTTTCACTTTCGTTCGTAATAAACAATTTCGCAATATAATTTGCCCACTTACCGTCGAATAATTTCATCCCATACTTATTTGCTTCGGTAGTATTTCTTTGGTGTATGATTTTGAAGCTTGACTTGAATTTCTCCCAGTCTAATTCAAGAAATCATCCCTCCATGATGGCCGTTTTCCGTGCCAATGGTATATGAGCTGATATACCATGAGTAGGGAACCAATCAGAGCGCGCGTTTGCTCATATACAAGGGTTGCAGATATAATAATTACATAGATTCGGCATCTCTTGTTCAAGAAACACGTGGTTTATGACATGTCACGTCCTGTCTTAACTGCTCCTTATTCCTGAAATAGCTAATTTTGTATGTTTATTTGTTTATTTAATCATGTGTTGTATTAACCTTTTTATTTATAACGTGTTATTGACTCTTTAATAAATAAATCGTTGTCACTGCCCGCCGCGATTAGCCTGTGCTATTTGCGGGTAGTGTCCATTCTGTATTTTAAGGTCGCCATTTCAGTTATCTTTCTGTTTCTTTGTTTAGATTAGGTATTTTTCAATCATTGTAGACCACTTAAATGTGAAATAAAGTTGTTGTTGTTAAAGTTGTTGTTGTAGCTGTATCTTTGCCAAGCCAAAAAATCCTGTACCTTAGGAATAAAAGAGTGAAGCCATTTATTCCATCCCTTGCAACGATTGTAATCAGGAATACATCGGGCAGACAAAACGTCAATTTGGTACCCGTTTAAAAGAACATCAAATGCTTCTTTCAAAATACGAGAACTCTGTCTTAGCGGGACGCGCGTGCCTACCCACCATGCCATCAGGTGGGATAATTGTCGAATTGTCACTAACGGCCGCTATTATTAAAGACGTTGCTTAGAAGCTCTCGCCCACGTTCCATTGTTTAACGTCCCACGAAGTTATTTTGCGAAGGGTTGTGAGACGGGACCTATGGGTTATCGTCCTTATCCAAGAAGGCTAGAAAGTCTAACGATTTTATAGATATCATTGCAAAGGCAACGCTTTATCCTTAGTTTTTAAAGACTCTGATTGATGGTCCTGCCCAGGTTGAAATCCACGACCTCCCGCAAGATAGTCCCTTACTCTACCAACGGAACTAACCGGTCAATGAACGTGTTACGTTCCGTTGTACCGTCGTGATAAGCAAGAGCTCCCCCTGTAGAAGGCACAAGTGTAATAAATGGACCCAAGCGTAATAAAGGTCCCATCTGTAATAACTTTTGGACCCAAGCGTAATAAAGGTCCCATCAGTAATAACTTTTGGACCCAAGCGTAATAAAGGTCCCATCTGTAATAACATTTGGGCACAAGCGTAATAAAGTTCACATCTGTAATGAACTTACATAATGAGACATGTCCACAATAGTACATCTATTAAATAGATTTAGGCAAACCTAAAAGCGGAGCTCCTCACACAGTCCCTCCAAAAATGCTTGAAAACTTGTAGAAAGAACTCAGCTTTATGCTTATGTCCCTCCAAAAACGCTTGAAAACTTGTAGGAAGAACATTTTTCCTCCAAAACCGCTATGAATAATCCGTTTCTTCAGCAAAACATTGTAGACTGCTGTAGACTGCTGGCTGTACTGTAGGTTGTGTAGCCGCGGCAAGCCGCGAAAAGCGCGCGAAAAACAAAGCCTCGTTTCGGTTTAAGACCTTCTAAATATCCCGGATGACTATGGCCGCCATGTTGGGGCAACATCGTCGTCGTCGCTAGGCAAGAGTCAAAACTCTGTCTCAGAATGCTACAAGAGGCAGTTTGGGTTGGAAACCACTTAGAGTGACTGTATTGGTTTAAGAAGGCCAAAGGGAAATTTTGTCACCACCAGGCATTATTTGCATTTAATAAATTTTTGCCTTGCCGCTTCTAGCTTCATTACTTAGTTTTTTTCTTGCTTTATTGTGTCGAATTTTTATACCAGTAGGAATTGTTGGTTGGCCAGCCACTGAATGCTTGTAATATCCCCAATCACGTGTAGAATTCGTCTTGTTTAACAACATTTTTTTGTGTGATAACCCCAACGTTTGTTCCGTGGAATTTCAGGCCAGCGTGCATTCTTTTCTTCTTTATTGAAGCTGGATTTGATGTGAGTAATTCTAACCATGTGGTTCATTTCGATTGTGTAAAACTCATTGCTATAATTATTTTACTCCTGTCATGTTTGTAGATTTTTTTTTTCTTGTGCCCTGTTTCTTGTCTACACACAGGCCAGGGACTTTCATTTCTTTACGCTTACGTGTCAATTTTTACAGATTTTTTTGCAGCGTTAAGAACATAAATACATGCATGAAAATCATGCGCAATTAAAGAATATTTACAATTTCTGTGATTGCTATTCTTCGAACAAGCAATTTACGACCAAATAAGCGCGCCTCACTGACTTTATTTACGAATTATCTATAGCCTCAACAATTGAACACTCTCTTCAGATATAATGACTTGCCCAAATCAGCCAGTGTGTACGTGCTTGGAAAACTTTATCGTTCGTTTGAAACAATTCCAATTTTACTGTGTTTTTTTGTTATCTGTCATAGGCGGCCAGACGCCCTTTTTCCTCTCTACCCATTGAGTTCCTCAAACTCGGCTCGTTCTGTTTTTTTTTTTTTTGTGCCTTAATAACGCTCTTGTAGTAGGTGGCTCTCAAAATAACATCCTTGTTTAATCAATTCATTTCGCCATTCTTCGCCAGAAGTCAACTAGTCTCTTTTTCTTTATGGCCCCACAGTTGTTTACTGAAAAGGTTCAAAACCTTGGCTAACTTCCGAACATAAACCTTCCTTCGCCGTGTTCGAATCGCATTTTTAAACGATTACTCGCTCGAATCCTGCGTTATTTTGGAGCTTTCTATGCGGAAACGGCAGATAACATTAAAACGGAACTACGAAGACCCGTTTCCTCTAAGTAGTGTTACGAAGCCACAAATTAAAGCCATTGTACATGAGTCTTAAAGACGCTATCCACGTCACAACATTTCCTGTAATCTAGCTTTAAACTGAACCGTTGATCCATTGTTTTAGTTTAATCAAACTGAACACGGAATCAAATTCAGTTAAACTTCCTTCGTTCATCCTAAGGCAAGTTCTTATCGCCAAATGATTTTGCCACGCAAGCTAAATAAGTGCTGTAAGCAAGTGGCATTTATCCTGATGGCAACTTCCCAGATAGTCGTTGCCAAAAAAAGTGTATTCCTCTCTACTTTTTCCGTTTGAAATATAAAAATATACGACGGAATAAATTAAAGCCATCATGTATTTGTGCAGCACTTCCGCGTTGGTTTGTTTTCCTTTCAGTTCACATTTACCTTAAAGTTAATGAAGCAATGTTAAAAGATATTAGAATTAGCTGGAATTTGAAACAGGACTACGTTACACTGAGCTTTTAAGCCATTGCTTCTGCTGGCCTTTCATCAATTAATGCAACGATCAAACAGTTACAATCGCAGAAAAGTTTTACATCGTCACTGTGTTATAATGTTTCCAGAGTTATTTCGTTTCTCTCCGTGGGTTGAAATTTCCCTATGGGCTTCTCTCTAAAGAATGATGAAATCCTTCCAGAAAATATAAGAATTGTAAAACTCGAAAGTGAGAGAAGAATTGGTCGGAGTTGTAATAATTCCGGAAGGCCATAGAGGTTTGAGTGAGCTTATTCCTACTTATCTGGTATAACATCAGGGTTACAGAAACATACTTGGTGAAATCGTCTTTTACGCCCCCGTAATGGCGTCGTTTAGTTTCTAAATAAATTTAGGATAGGACAATATTTAGTAAATGGGGGACATGAAAGAAATCGTTTTCCGCGTATTACATGTGACTCCAGGTTATCATGGAAACAAACAGTTTTGCATGGTTTCACTAGCATTCTATTTTTGTTACTTTTCCACTAGTGTTGCACCAATCTAATTGCTTTGACTTTTTAACAGCTCTGAGTGTGTGAGACCAGAGAACTATAAACTTAACCATTACGCTGTGGCTATATGGCCGGTAACCGGTCAACGTGTTAAAAACACTAAATGGCCGGCAGTCCGATATTTTTTTGAAAAATTATCAAATCGAAGAATTCCAGCTAATCCAAACCATCGTATGTAGATTAGGAAATGGCAAGCGATCCTGAAATGATTTATAGATCTTAAGTCGAGCGTTTGGTTTATGCTGGGCTCAGAATACGAAACCCATGTTTTGCCACACTTCGAATTTTTGTCATGTCGGCTGAACCAGTAAATGTAGACAATTTATTTTCACGCTAGATGAAATTTCGTTTTTCGCACCTTATGATGGGCTGAATTTTCTCTAGAGGAAAGAAAATGATCACCGAAAAAAAACATCCCGACTCAAATAGAAATGGCTGTTTGAGTTTTGCAATAAAATGACGTATCATAGCTTGTCAAGCGTCTTGGCTTTAGTTTTATCCGAAGTAAAAAACGTCTGCAGAGCTGAACAAACAATGTGCTTATGCAATCGCCAAGGTGTCGACGGATGTTCTGCTAAAATAAAAAGCACTTAAATGGGCCACTTCCTTTCCATTAGCAAATAGCAAATGTATTTTGTTTTTCAGTCTGCAGTGAACAAGATTGCTTGCATATTATTATAATATTTGGTACATAGTGTAAAATAGCTGTTTCCTCGATATGAATTAGTCGTTTGTGGTGCATGGTGTGTTATAGTTATTTTCTAAATATGGATTTCAATAGTGGTTTTGTTTGAAAAAGCGCCACTTGTTTTGACATAGATGTCAGCTGCCTTTGCTCCTAGACGGTTGTTTTAAAAAGCTGTTGACCAATCAGATGGTTCCTTGTAAGATGGATGATTGACACGAGAAATTGATCACATCCTGTGTGCTGCTACTTTAACCTTGTGAAAATAGGACTCTATCCGTTCGCTAAGAAGCTTTCTACGGATTAAATGATGCAGCCTTGCTGGAGTCTTACCCCCTTTGAGGCATAAAACATTGGAATGAAAGCGCAGCAGGACTCTGCATGTGTCGATAGTTAGAACAGTGCACCTTTTGTCTGTTTTTCTCCATTAAATCCAAGAACTAGAACGAACAGTTACCAGGTTAGACCTGTTAAACTTTTTGCTTATAACTCGAGGCATTGTGAAATATTAAAATACGTGTTTGTTCACTGGAAACTGTTGTTTCGGTATAATGTGATTGTGGTTGTGATATTGCAAATATTAAATCGACATCTTGACATTGACAAATTAATTTATTTTCTCAGTTTTCTAGTTTGACGAAAGTGTTTATTTCCTGTTAAATGCTCTGCTTCTCTTTGGTTTTAGTCATGTTTTCGCTTTATTTTTCGCTTTATTAATTGCGCGTTGACCGTAGCTTCATAATCAGATTCGTTTCAGGAATCCGTTCTCTAAAACGATGAGCTTTATTGGGTTCTGCGCAATTGTTCTGAAGCTTGCTTTGCAGGGCAGCTGCGCTCGAACCGATGAGCTGTTTAAAGATTTATGTATGACTCTTTCGGTTCCTCAATGCAAATTGCAAAGAGTCGTACAACTATAAACAAGTACTAATAGGAAACGTTTACTGACATTTAAGCCCTTTCGCTTGCGAAATTGCAAAACGTCGGAGACTACTATTGTGAAAATATTATTGAACAACCGCTCTCGCATTAAAATACCTTTCCCCATCATGGTTTTACTTTGTTTGTAGGAAAAACTAAAAACACGACATTCTGAGGTAAACTTCGACTCATCCCTAAGAAAATTCTACGTATTCAGTAGCAAAAGAAAATTCTTAAGGTCACAGAACGGAACAGCACAGAACAGTGCGTGCCCATATCAGTTTTAGGTAACAGCACATCTCCGCTGAAACAGCCATAACGAAATTTAAATGGTTAAAAGAAACGGTACAATATAAAGACATTTTTCCAGATCTCTCCGTACAAAAACCAACACCGCGTATAATTATAAATTGCAAAAAGATATCAGAGTTCTATTTTGATAGGTCTGTGGTTTGCACAAATCTATTCACAGATCATGTTTTTTATGAAAACATTTGAACGCGAGAACCGTGTTTACGATCGATGGTTTTGAAGCTCTAGGCTAAGAGCCAAAAGCAGACCCCGCTTGTTTTCTTCTCCCAGTCTTAAATATGTTTGTATCTATTTCCTTTAGAATACAGGGAACCTATTTTGATTTCGTTGTGTGATATCGTTAGCATTCTTAGTTAAAGATGAGATGACAAGCCAATTTTCATTGATTCACGAAGTGGTGATCCATTTCATTTTCTTGTCGAAAAAAAACTTGCGTTTTAGTTCCTTTATAACTATTTCGTGTAATGGTGCCATTTGCTTTGCCTTAAATGTTCTTGGCTTTGAGGAACCTGAATTTGTGTGTGGTTTCCCCCTTTCACGGCAGGTGTTAAGGTCGATTCATTAGTGATTAACAAACTGTCTGCGAAAGCTAAGTGGATGCGTGGAGGCCGACGCATGTCACTATTACAATTGATTGTAGTCTGGGTGAAATAAAAGCAATTTCACACTGGCATGTTTCACCTTGAGCAGCTTTACTTGTTGTGAGAATACCAGCTATCAAGAGTTTTCCGGCTTTCGTCTGTTTCTTTCTTTTTTTTTTTTCGTAAAGATGACGTTTTTCCTGTCACTGCAAAGTCCTCCGACTCTAATCTTTAAATCTACTCGGGTTTCGGTAAGCTAATAGCAGATAGTCAGATTTTGAGCGCTTCCAGGGCTCGAATCTGCGCCGCGGCTTAAATGCCAGTTTCATCGTTTTAGATGCTAAATTTGGCGCCTCATACATCTACAACGGATGGCACAAGGATTCAACACAAATTGACGTGAAAACCGAAACTGAGGACTCGACTTTCTTTAATTCTGCTTAGCTTCATCTTACGTGGGTGTTTCCATTCATAGTCCATTTATATAAAAGGGCCCCTAAGACTAAAATCTCGAGGAATTGAACGATGGCATCGAACTCGTCGGCTCTGGCTCCGCCTGGCGACCTCTTTGAAGTAGAAGCAATTATTTTGGCGGTCGTCAATGTCATATTCAGTCTGCTGGGGCTTTTTGGCAACGTCCTTGTGTTTGTAGTGCTTTCTCGCAACCGCGCAGTTCGTGTTGTCTCCAACATGTTCATAGTGAGTTTGGCCATCGCCGATTTGCTGGCGTGCACTGTAGCTCAGCCGATGTACGCTGGCTTTTTGTTCGGATTACGGCGGATGCCCATCTATTCACAGGTTCGAAAGGCGTTTTCCTTCGTTTCGCTGTTGGCGTCCATTGGTAGTCTTTCTGCTGTGACGATTGACCGTTACATAGCCATAGCATCACCCATGAGCTACCAGCTCAGAGTTAAAGTAAAGAACGCTGCTGTCCTGCTCGTCTTCATTTGGCTCTTCTCTTTGGGTCTTGGCATTCCTTGTGGTGTTCTTCAGACCGTTCAGCACATTTCCGCGTACTACACGTTCGCGCACATTTTGGTCATCCTACCGTTGTACTTTCGAATCTACGTAATCGCCCGGAAACAAGCCCGTGCGATCGTCCGTCTAACGAGACACATCAGGAAAGACTTGAGCACCAGGACTGAGAGAGAGAACATCGCTGCTAAGACAGTCGGCAACGTGCTGGCTGTGTTTGTGATCTGCTGGCTTCCACTCATTGTCCTGCCGATGATTTTTCGCCACAGCATGAACACTCGAACAATCAGACGGGCCCTGAAATGGTCCCAGACACTGGCTCTGTGTTCGTCCGCTGTTAATCCAGTAATCTACAGCCTCAAGACGCAGATATTCAGGAACGAGTTAGCTAAAATGTACCGAAACGTGGTTTGCCTAAGTTCGAGGGAAGAGAAACCTGAATGCTCGTAATATGTCCTCGCCATTGCTGTTTTGCAACGCCCGCGTCTTCCACGCGAGCTAGGTGAGCTATGTATAAACAGAAGTTCCCTTTACCAGGAAACTGAAAAAGTTACGACTTTTAAAAATGTACCGAAACGTGGTTTGTCTAAGTTCGAGGAAGGAGAAACCTGAAGCTATTTGATCTCGTAATATGTCGTCACCAGTGGTCGGCAGCGTCTTCCACGCGAGCAATTCAATTCAATTCAGCAGTGGCCAACTCGAAAGCTTACAGCTCCTTTGGCCACTGCACACGATACATCAGCAAAGTAATTCATCTCTTTTTTTTTTCCTTCTTCTATTTTTCCTTTTGGTTCATTTCAATACCTATACTGTAATTATATTTTTCTCTTGTAATCGTCATGTAAAATAAAGATTGAATTGAATTGAATTGAATCGTGAAATACGTCGACTGAATTCCTTAGTCTTTGTATAAATATCAAGGTAATAAATCTAAACTAGGGCGCTAGATGTAACCTACGGTTTATAAGGCAATCTGTGTACTAGTGATAACAGATTTTACTCTTGTCTTTCATTTGACTGGATATTTTACCTTTAATTAAACGTTATTTGAGCTAGACTTACATTGTCTGATACAAAAATATTTAGACGCGGTTTGTTATCCCTTTAATTCTCTCCGTGTTGTGACCGTGTACATTAAAAGAATCATTACAGAGCACCACGAGTGCCCGCTTGGCAAAATAAAGGCGTCCGCTTTGATATGATAACGCCTTTGAACCACACAGTTTGGATTTGATATTCTGTCCCGCCTCTGAAACTGAGTATTTTCCACGGAATGTAAACAGCAAAATATTTCTAGTCTGTTCTGAGAGCAGAATGAACTCGGAAGACACTTCTCATCTCTCTCCTCCGCAGAGGTTCCCGGCGTTCGTTGTAAAAATCCGCTGGGTAAGGTGAGTGCAGGCGCAAAAGAACGAGATCCACTGAGTGGGGAACCTCTGCCAGAAGCTTGTCGTTTTCTGGTACATTGATAAATTTCTCAGCCCTCGCGGACTTTGCGAGCTTGAAACTTGGCAAAAATCAGCGCTAGGTATGCTACTACAATTAGCAATCGTTATTTTCCAGACAACGTTACATATTTTCGAAAAAAAAAAAACAGCAATAATGTTGGTCTCCGAAGCCCCCCCCCCCGGAACCTGGCTGAAACTATGGGGAGTAGTGACAAGCACGTTGGTTTTTGGAGGTCAAATGTCAAAATGGCGGAAGCAAGAGAGGAAGCGCTTGACATTTCCTTCGAACAGATGTCTCTTGAAGGTAAATATTCCTCTTCTATGTCGTCTTTTTGTCTTTTATCCCTACTAGCTGCATTTCGTTTATTTCGGCCTTTAGTTCACTAACTTTACAAAGCCATAGCTTCGTTACAAACAAATCTGTCTCTCGGAAGTAACCCATGATTAAGCATATAAAAAGTTACACACCAACGATTTAAACTTTGAAAACTGTTCCGTCTACTAGTTTTTCAAAAATCGGTATCGCAGTCCGTTTCAATCTTATTTAATTTTTTTCTACATCCGGCCGTACCGCCTTTTGTATATATATGCTGCATTATTGAAATGCCCTGTTTTAAGTGCTTTTGGTGGCCATTTTGCCATGTGTAAATCCTTTAAACGAAAACCTCACAACCTCCTTTGGTTTTTTAGATGAACCACAGAAAAGACAGTTAACACCATCGAAGGGTGAGCCCACCAGTAAACGTTCTCGACAGAATTTAAGTGGACGATTTTACAAGGAAAGGAAAGAAACGTTTTCTTCTGTTCTCCAAGAAAGGTTTGTGGAAAGTCCAGGGAAACAAGCCACACAAGAATCCATTCTCAGTGCTTTACAGTTAAACAAAGAAGAGAAAGGGCTGGCCACACGTGCTGTAACAAAAACATTCCCCTCTTCCAAATTAAATAAAAGAAAAGGGGTTTATACTAACATCAGAAAAGCAGTTTCTTTTAACTGTGAAGATGATAAATCAGGAACAGTTACTGTGGATAGTGAAATAGCTAATGTACAAGCCCTTATTGCTGAGTCAAGAAAAAGAGGAAATGATCTTCTTTAGGATATAATTGCCAAGGTAACTGCTGGAGAGACTTATGCCTTGCAAGCACTTTTGTTGGCTTACAAAACGGAAACTGAATTGTTAACTGCAAAATCAGAATTACTTGACAAGATCTATGAGCGTGAAATTCAATTTTTAATGAGAACTGATCAGTCATCCACACTTTCTCAGTCAGAGAAAACAAAACTTACAGAGGAGGTAGACTTGTTATCAAAAACATTAAGTTTTGGATTGAGAAGTGTTGAGGAAGTCTTTATCAATGAGGAGATTTTTACAGATCTTGTAAACAATTTTGCAGAGAAGTTTCCCTTTCTCTTTGACATTGTTAAGACTCTCTTTCCAAGTGACGACAGGAGAAAGGAGCAGTTCACTCTCTAAGCCTATTAATGAGCCTGAGAAACAATTAGTGCCAAAATGATGTAACATTAGTTTTTACAATTCTTCTGGTTGCTTATGGAGCTGGTACACGAATGGTCAATATGCTGAATAAAGTTGGATTAACTCTTCACTGGGACTCTCTTATGTCATTCCTGGACAGGGACAACAGGAAAATGTTTGACAAACTGCACTCCAATATACCGGCAGAGAAACCCTTGTTTTTGCTATTGGACAATGTGAACATTCACAGGGGATATCAAAGACACCATAGGTTGTTTAAGGTGCCCAAGGTGAACATGTGGAACTTCACTGTTAGAGGATTACTAAACCCAGACATTACTGGCATTGAAGATTTGTTGAGTACACCTGACACTTCACTGCAGAGCCAGGACAATGTGGTAGGGTGGAATGCTAACTATATACAATTGGAAAACTGTAATGAACATTTTTTAATTTGGCAGAAGTTCAGTAAAAGTCACATTCTCCAGTTGCTTTATGATGGATTGAACAAGATTCCACCACATGAAAAACCCATTTGTGAATTGAATGAAAAACAATGTAACTAGTGGTTGTCAAATGTATCACCGCTAAATGTAATAACAACGCTAAATGTAATACCAACCGCAAATGTAATAAAAAATAACTCTAAATGTAATACTAACCGCAAATGTAATAAGAATCAACCCTAAATGTAATAACTTACTCAACCGTAAATGTAATACAATTTAACACTAAATGTAATAAGTCGATCAACCGTAAATGTAATACAAATTAACCTCAAATGTAATAACACGTTATGCTCAAGCTTACTGTATACTGTTAAGTATACTGTAAATATATGATCATATTACTGTAAATATATGATCATATATGACTGAGTATCATTGCTATCAAGTTTGTCTATTAAAGTTGTCTTTATATCATCTATACCATCTGTATATTTTTATCTGTTCTATCATAATACCCTCTTACCAAAATCTTTTGAACACACCCACAGCCCACTTTCAAAAAGAGTGTTCAACCCCGAAACGATCCCATAACTGAGCGCACGCCTTCTCTCGCCCAGGCTTCCACTATTTTCGAAAGTGGGCTAGGTAATTGTGCGATCCGCTGAAAAGAATTTCGAAAATGATGTTTGCAAATGCTCGACATCAGAAGGGCTATTTTCTTGGGAAATCTTCAGACGTTCCCAGATAAGCTTAGTGCCGTAGCATGGGTAAAATAAGTGGGGGGGAGGGGGGTGGCACGCGAGCGCCGGAGCGCCGGAGCCCCCCCCCCCCCCCCTAGAAAATTTTGAAATCTAGCGTTCTCCAAGAGCTATTTGTGATTTACGCATATCACGAATTATTTACTTCCTGCACTGTCTCAGTAAACCAATGCACATTAAAGAGAGTATAACGCTTGCAACGACAATTACAAAACAGAAAACCGACTGTCTCTGTATCTTGAAACGGCCCGGCCCCGCCCGGCCCCGTCCGGCCCCGTCCGGCCCCGCTCGGCCCCTCCCCTTGCTACGGAAATGAAGCTTAGATCGGAACTAGGCAGAACCTTGACAATGTTTACAAAAAATCACCAAGACTTCAAGTAATGCCCGGTAACCGTAGGGGAGGTTTTAATACTGTTATTACATTTGAGGTTAACTTGTATTACATTTACGGTTGATCGACTTATTACATTTAGTGTTTGTTTCGTTGATTAGTATTAAGTTCGTTTATTGACATTTGATTATTTAATTAGTCGCGTGATTGACAGCCGATGGCGTAATCGCTAAGAACCACGAAATCAGAGACAAAGGTCATAAAGCGTGTTATACGTTACGTTGAACATCGCTAACCTGTAGTGTTTTACTGCTCGATCTGCTGACCCGTTTTGCTGACCTGTTACCGAAATAAGTTTGACTGGATATCGCTACAGAAGTAAGTGACCTTTTGTTTATGTAATCCGTTGAATTTAGAGTTATATTTTCCATGCAATTTCATGAATCGCTCGCTATTAGGTTTTTAAGAATTATGTATCTTATGTATCTTCCTTATAGATCGAATAAAACAATATAAAGATTATACGATTCCGTATCCAGTCATTCGTCCGAGAACCATATTTTCCCCTGGACCAGTGTTAAATTGTATTACATTTACGGTTGGGTAAGTTATTACATTTAGGGTTGATTTTTGTTACATTTGCGGTTAGTATTACATTTAGAGTTATTTTTTGTTACATTTACGGTTGGTATTACATTTAGCGTTGTTTCTTACATTTAGCGGTGATACAGTCAAATGCTGATGGTTGTACCCAACAGAATGTGAAACTGAGCATTCCCAGTATTGAAAGCATTTTTGACACAAGTATTTCCACAGTGAAGACTGATGTTCACATATTACCTCTGTCATTCGAAAATAATGCAACCCTTACTGGAGCAAGTGTGATTCTAGATCAGTTTGCTGAGGAATTTGGCCTTTGCAATAAAGTGGACAAACTGGAAACATTGCCATTTGACAAAACGGACAGGAATTTCAGCCTTAAAAAAGCCAGGGAACATGTTGAGTTTTTAATCATGTTGTATGAACACAGAGATGAAATGGCTGACTTATTAAAAACCTTGGAGGCAACAGAAAAAGAATTTGACAGTTCTCAAGAGTTAACCACAGATGATGATGGTGATGATGAGCTTGCAGGTGATTCTGATGATGAAAATAGAACAACTATTCAGCAAGCTAAGAGTCGCTTTGCAAAGTGTGAGCAAGTTTTCACTGAGCTGTATAATAACATTGCAGATAAGGTGTGGGAATCTAAACAAAGTGATTCAGTGGAACATGTTATTCAAGACTTGAGCAACATTAACCTGCAGGATGTTAGAGACCATCTTGGCCGTACCTTGTTACATATGGCTGTGGAACAAGGAAACTATGACCTTGCTTGTTGTCTTACATGCATGCTGGCTGCAACCCAAATGCAAAAGAAATGTGTGGTGCAACACCTCTTGTAATAGCAGTGATAAAGAAAAACAAACAGGTCTGTGAACTTCTGGTTAATCACAGAGCTTGTGTGAGAGGGCCTTTGTTCACAAATATTCCATGCCCACTTAAAATTGCAGAGCAAATGCAACTAGCTGAAATATATGAAGTACTGAACCCACTTTAACGTCAGATATTGAGGATGATGACATATCAAGTTATGATGACTCCTTTAAGAGAACAGATATTTTGATCAGGGATGGATCTGATGAACCAGTATCACAGGTGGATCGTAACTCGGAAGGATTTGTTACAGGCTTAGTAGGAGATCAAGGCACCTGCAAAACTATCAGGGGAGTGATGGGGAGAGCTTCAGCTTATGAGTGGGTAGGGATAATACCAGGTGATCTGCATACAAAAGGATACCTTTGTGAAGCCTGTTTTAAAGAACAAGGACCTGGTGGATTCCACTACATTGCAAACAAGGTAATGAAGAGACCAAAGCTCATTTCTGATGTTTTCAAGAAGAAAAAGTTTGAGACAGGAAATCAAGATCGAATCAAAGAAGCAGTGCAAGACTGTGCTAGGTCATATGGAATAGCTGCTGTAATTGAATTTGCTAAAAGTGACTGTTATCCAGGTCCAAGAGATTGGTCAGCTAGCCTCAGAAAGTCAGGGAACCACAATAATGTGCTATATGATGCATTCATTAAATAGATAGAGCAATCAAGTGAAAGGAATGTTGCTTTCAGGTACTATTCAAGAATGTTCCTGTACTATAAGCCTCTCCTTGAACTGTTTGACATCTCCACATATCACATGTTTTAGGCCAAGCAAGAGAGGTTTGCTATATTCTGCAGTTGCCCACTTATGCTCATTTGAATTTCAAGAACTATTTCACAGAAACATTTGCTCACGTTGTCAATTTTCTTGGAAATTGGCCTTTGGCATTCTGCAAGTTGCTTCAAAAGAATTGTGCAGTTAATCTTTCTGGAAAGAAAGAGGGAGCCATTGAATGGGATGCATTTGTGGAAGCTGAAATAGTTCAGCCACTCAAGATGTATGTGTCAGGTAAGAGCAGTTCAGTTGTAATGATATGACAGGTGGTCCTGACCAACCAGCACAATAATATAATAATATAACAATAATATAATATAATATATAACCAGCCCTAATCATATGGGACAATTGTCTGACGAAATTAATTCAAATTTGACACTCAGTTGAAGACACTTGATACTAAATGACTGGTCCTGAGGGAAAACAGTTAATTTTGTTCAAGGAAAACAAAGTTAACTAATTGATTTCCTAAGGGAGTAAGTGATTAGTTATAATTCATGATGGTACATAAGGATGGCCCTCAACATTTGCAGGCAAAGGTGTACTGTTACGCTCTGACGTCATGGATTTTGTAATGTTGCCCAGACTACAATGTATAGCAGGAAACAGTTTTATTGATACATGTCATGCGACCTTAAGAGCATGTGTTGTTGGGGGAAATTTTCAGCTATGTAACAATTTTTGTCATGTTAACTTTTGTATTAAATTTCATATATTAGCTCACAGGTCTAAAGATAAGCTGTGAATGAATTAAATAATCATATATATTTGCCAGTTTATAACAACTGGTTCATGCTTTAGTGTGCACTTATATGGAGGTATTTGATTGCAAGCCTCTGCGAGCTATGTTATAAATAACTATCGTTATCATCATCAATCAAATACCTTACAAAAATGAATTCATTTGATTAAACTTTATTTTTGTGTAAAGATGGCCAAGCAAGGCACTCTCTTTTAATGTTGTGGACACCTATTGAACATGAAATATCAAAAAAAAAAAATTCTATCACTTAAAATGACTAGTCTTTAAGAAGTTGTCAGAACATTGTCATAGTATAGAGATTATTATAAATATGTAAAAAACCCTCACTTAATATGTAATATGTGTGTAATTTTCCGTTCTAGGACATACCTTGGTGAAGATGTGTGAAAGGATAATGTCTAGTATTGATCTGTTTAAAGCTGTCAGGAAAGCATATTCCTTCAAAGAAGGTTTTGATGAGCACACCACCCAAAGACATAATCTGTTCCAAACTCTTTCCTAGACCAGCTTAAAGGCATGTGGTTTTGCTTAAAAAATGGATTCTTCAATGGAGTTCAATCAGATGACCCCCCTGATGTGTATGCTCTTGAAGGCAGTGGCAAACCAACAACTTAAAGTTCAAAAATGTCATTTGGATGTCAATGAGAAGGGCACCAAAAAGGTTGCAGAGAAATTCAAGGATAAGCTGTATGAATCCTTTCCTGACCTACACTTTGACCTTTTGACAAATTAAGTTTGAAAATTACAGTGTGAAGTTTTACAATTATGAAAGTATTTATCCACTGCTTAAAAGGCTAACAAAGTGTAACATGAAGTACTCAATTGCCAAGTGTCTTTTACAGACAGAAAATGTGCAGTTCGAGAAAATATTCATGTACCCACTGAAGGTCATTACAAATTTGAGGGGATAAAAAACCTTCTGCAGGAGGGTATGGATATCTTCTGGAACAACACAATAAATAGAGCCAATTGCAAGTCAGGAAGTCACACAATTAAGAATAATTATTTCTTAATTAAAGTTTTCCTCAAATTTTTTGAAGGTCAATTCTAGAAGCTATTCCTAGGTGCTCCTAGGTGTCAGATTGTTGGGACGGTGCAAATAATGAAGAATTGTGTACCAGTAGCCATTATAACCTTGGACCAAAGAAAACTTAGTTATTAAAAGCTGACAACAGCAAACCCAGTCAATCACTCAGGATGTACTTTTTTGGTCTTTCGGGTATTTACATGAAATTATTGTCAGCTGTATGCATGACCCCAGGGGGATCATTAAAACAGTCATGGATACAAGTTCAGGATTTTTTGTGCTGCATTAACCCTTTAAGGCCCAAGTGTGATCAACTTCAAATTTCTCCTTGCAATATCAATATTAATTAAGTCAATCACCAAAGAGAAATTTTACCTTCAAGCTGAAACAAAAAATTCTCGTAACTGCAGAAACAGCAAATTGAAAGTGCAGAGATCAAGGAGAATTTGTATGTTGATTATGGGGTTTAAAGAGTTAAGCTTTTATGAGGCTAATTAGGTTTTAGTTCAGGTCAACATGTGTGATCCTGATAGTATGCCATTACATCACCAACAGTTAAGAGAATGTTGGAAGATGCTCCATCAATTTTCTCTTTGAGGAAACCTTTAAGAATAAGGCAGTATATGAATTTTACCAACAGCTTTCTTCCTGGTAAAAATTCCTTAGCCTTGCAATAACTGGTAAGTTTTTACAAACCATTAGTTAAGATCTCAGCTGATGCAGATCCCATTAAAACTCGAGAAAGCAAAGTAACAGTCACTTTTCCATGGCCAAGTAGTGGCTGCATTTCTATCAGACAGTGGATGACAATTTTGGCAAGTTCTGTCTTGTCGCTTTGTATTTCCTCTGCTACAGGTCCTCTTGTGCACACATCACATGCCTCCTCACAAGGGATTGAATCATCTTCCCCAAAATATGATAGTAGACCCACTTGCCTACACACATTAGAGTTATAAAAGAAATAGCTGGATTGATTGAGTTTATTGTACCTTTCATTTCTGTTACCTTCATCTTGAATTTTGCTGATGTTATGCAGATGAAAAGACCGGTTTTCAAATTTGAACAAAGCAATGCATGTTGCAGGATTTCTGTCTCTCCTAGCCCTGCCAATTTCCTGGTTATAGTCTTCAAGGCATTCTGGGAATATTAGGTGAATGACAAATCGTACATCTTCGTTATTGATTCCCATTCCAAAGCACTTTGTTGCACACATAACTTTGGCATTGCCATTGCTCCACAGTTCTTCATGTTTCTTTCTGTCAGTATCACTTAGGGTGCCATGGACATATGTGACACTTATGTTGTGTTTCTTTAGCTCTTGAGCCATGTCCACTGCATCCTGACGCCTTGCACAGTAAACAATTCCACAACTATTCTGAAATTTCTCCTGTAGTATTGTGGCCACTTGTTTCTTTGCATTGTCTTTCTTTTCTTGCACTTCAATAAACAGGTTCTCTCTCATAAAAGATGTCTTGATTACAGTACACTGCTGGAGTTTTAAGCTGTTAATAACTACCTGCAAAGTATGGGGTGTTGCTGTTCCAGTAAAAGCTGCCATTGCAGTTCCAAACTTTTTTAGTTCTCCTAGTCTTGTGAAATCTGGTCTGAAGCCAACTCCCCAGGAATCGATTCAATGAGCTTCATCAATGGCAATGAAGGCCAGCCTGCTATTGCCTCTCCAGTTAGATAAGACATTTTGAAGTCTTCCATTAAAAATACATTCTGGACTAGTAAAAAGCATAACATATTGGGACCTAAACCGAGTAAGACTGTGAAATACAAAATCCATCTCTGTGTCTGTGAGTGAAGAGTTAAAGTAAAAGGCAGACACACCTTTTTCCCTCAGAGCAGCAACCTGCTCTTCCATTAAAAATTTTAGAGGTTTAATAATGACAGTTAGACCTTGCTTAATTATGGAAGCAATAGTAAAAATTAAGCTTTTGCCTCCCCCAGTAGGCATCAATATTACACAATCTTTGCCCTCGACTATGGCTTGGATGGCCTGTTGTTGTCCCTCACGGAAGGAATCATATCCGAAAACTGTCTTCATGACATGGAGAGGTTCATCTTCTTTAGACACAGCATCTGGAACCCCTTGCATAATTCCAGCATGAACTGGCTGGGTTTCAGGTGCAGGAGTAGGTAGTGGACTTGCCTGAAACTACAATTTAAATAGCAGACAAAAGATTATGTTTGCCACATGAAGCAGTTCTTTTGAAGATGGTGAAGGCATTTTTAGGGGGGGGGGGCATGGCAGTGGCTGATTTCAACAAGAAAATTGGCCAAAAAGAATAGAATATATCTGGGCAAACAGAGGTTAATTTTAATTAATTTGCTGGTCAATGTTCTCCTGTTATCAGTGAATTGTAACACATAGGTAATGAGAATTAAAGAGATGATCGCCAATGATGAATATTTACTTATGTCTTGATGTGTATACAAGTTCTCCCAACTAGTACTCATGAAAATGTTTGAGACCAGTAAGGATAATTTGTGAAATGGTGTTTTTTAATTTCTTTAAAAGTACGTCTTAATTTTAAATACTAGTGTTAGGATAGAATTTTACAGCACTCACCCATGGGAGTCAGAAAATAATCTTGTCTTTATGGGTAAAAATTGTATGTTTTAGGTGCAGTTCTGAAAGTCTCAAAATTCTACTCTGCATGTGTATGCTAATTTAGTTAATAGTTAAAATGAAAGAATAAAAATTTAAAACATCCAACAACAAACAGAATGCATTGGTTTATTCTATGGTATGTCTTTCATATTTTCATCCACAATTAAATTTGGAGTGGGACAGACAATTACCCCATTTATCTTTCTAGCTACCTTTTTATGAAACGACTGGCTTCTGCATAGATTTTTTCCTTATTTCGCCACAAGGCAAATGTTGACTCCAACCACTTGTTCTTCACGGCAACTGTTACAGGTTTATTTCCAGCCTCCAGCCAGTTCAATACTCCTTTATGCCAAAGGTATTAAGGCCAAACAGCTTTGCTGCCTCTTTCTCGTGTGTTGCCACTTAAAGGCAAAACATTCATCATTGAATTCAATGGTGAATGATTCATAATGAGCTGAATTCTGGATTGTTATAGAAGACAGGTGATCAGCGAGTTTAATAATGCAACGTTAAAGATGAAAATTATTGAAGTTGAAGTTATAAAATGTGACTGTTAAGTATTTTTGGTGTTTGTGCAATAAAATAATAAATGGAATAGTTTATAAGTTTTCAAGGGGATTTCGAGAAAATAAAGACTATTTACAAGACTGAATCTGACACATCAACGAATCAACCATTCCTGAGCTTTATTTAAAACAAGAAAACAGGAAATTTAATACATATATCTTACATGTGGTATTTTTGTGCTGCTTTTAAGAGAATATTTTGGTACGGATTGTTGTTTATACACGAAAAGCCTTTCAACTGAAGCTTAAATTTATCGAATTTGATTTTTCTGCTGAACAGAAAGCTCCTTTTTACAGCAATATTTTTCTTACAGGAAATATATCAGCGATTTGATCGAGTACATTTCAAAATACACATGAAAAACATTTATTTGGTCGAGGAAAAATATAACCTAATAAGCTTAGTTTAGCAGCACTGCAAGGAAATTTCGTACTCGACAATCAATGAATTTAACAACACTTCAAAGAAAACTCACTTGTTCTCTTCTCTTTTGAGACAGACTCAATAAGTTGTTCAGAGTGAACAGTGCTGTACCGTGGTAATGTTTTTCACTATACAGTGTGGTTCTAACGTTTTCATCTGTGGATCAAACCATACGGTGTGACCATTCTTTGGAAAGCTACTGAACAGTGCTGTACCGTGGTAATGTTTGTTTCACTCTACAGTGTGGTTCTAACGTTTTCATCTGTGGATCAAACCATGCAGTGTGACCATTTTTTGTAAAGCTACTGAACAGTACTGTACCGTGGTACTGTTTGTTTTACTATACAGTGTGGCTCTAACGTTTTCATCTCTGGATCAAAACATGAAGAGTGCATGCCATTCTTTAGAAAGGTACTGAACAGTACTGTACTGTGGTACTGTTTGTTTTACTATACAGTGTGGTTCTAACTTTTTCATCTGTGGATCAAACCATGCAGTGTGGCTATTCTTTGTAAAGTTACTGAACAGTACTGTACTGTAATACCGTTTGTTTTACTATACAGTGTGGTTGTAACATTTTCGTCTGTGGATCAAACCATGCAGTGTGATCATTCAGTGTGATAACGTTTGTTCTGCTATGTTTCCGTGACAGCAGTGAAACCAAAGAGCTAATATAATCCACTCTTAGAAAGACACCAGTCAGAGGTTCCTTTGCATAGTTCTCTGTAGTGTTTCATGATAAGTGGGGACTTGTAATTTCTTCTTAAATTTCAACTTGATACCCTATAGAGGGAATTTGTTGATGGAACTACCTATAACGGAAATCATTTGATAAGTGCCCCTATCAAGTACAGAGGGCCTTCTTCGCTTACAAACATTATGGCTAGGGCATCTAAAAGATAATGATGCTGCGGCACATTCTGTTGATACTGACATAGTTTAGGCAGTGATCCATCTCCCTGCGTGTCCCAAGACTTGTTAAAGCACCTTTAATTCTCAAAACCGTCACAAATTTTCGCGTTACGAAAAGTGGTTTAAGATACCCCTACTACTCCCCACCGAAAAAAAAAATTTGAATTCCACAAGTACGAAGGAAAATTAAAACCACATTAGGTCCAGGTTTGTTTAGTTTTATTTTCAGTCATTGACGCTAATCGGTCTAAAGGTATTAGTTTTCGAGGTTCTTAGTTTTCTTAATTTCCCAAATCATGGGCAAAATGTTTCCTCTAGAACGCACAAAATTCCTTTCTGTTTATTACTACAGTTAACTATTATGGTGTAATGAAGTCATTGAGGTTTACATCGTCGTCTGCAGGAAAAGAAAAGTAACGATTATGTAACCTAAAATCTGTCCTGGTGTTTATCAACTTCATGCATGGTGACGCATCGATGGCGAGGTGTGACTATGTTTCAGTGGATATAAAACGATACATATCAACCTCCCCTTTACCAGATTGGGAAAATCGAAAGATGTGGAATTTGTTGGAGCAAAAAGCTGACTTATGTTTGGACATAAAACGATACACATCAATCTCCCCTTTACCGATTCCCGAAAATCGAAAGATGCGAAAATTGTAGAGGGTCTCCCAGGGGTTTTGGGGAACAAGGGAACATTGGCAAAATATCGAAGGAAACAAGGGAACATTAGCCAATTTTTGGGAACAGGGGAACAAAATTCGAAACATTACAGTACGAAAACATTCTGAAAATGTGTGGGAACACATTCTGAAAATGTGTGGGAACATGGGAACATAGGGCAATTTTGGAAGGGAACAAGGACCCCCCCCCCCCCCCCTCCTGGGAGACCCTCATTATAGGAGCAAAAAGCTGACTTATAAATTCTGAACTGGTACGCATTAAATGTCTCTAGAGTGTTGACAGACTGTACGTGTCGAGGATGCGTCCATCGCGATGTGTGAAAATGCTGAAGCTTTAGCTTAAATTCAATTTTGGATAAATGATCGCAGCAGATGAGAATTAGCTTGTTCTACGGTTCAGTCTGGTTTGTTTTAATTATTCTACAAGCTTTAGTACCGACAATTTCTCTGCATTTAAGAATTCGACCAAGAAGGCGAGACTGCTACGAAATGACACACTAAGTTTTAAATTAAGATGTCACAATTCATCGTCCAGATTTACAAACTTTCACTGAAATCCACGCGAAAAAGGACGCCGGTGCGACGGTATGACATCCTCATGCTTTTCTGACACAATGCATTCTGGTAAAAAGTGCCGCTAAGAGCTCTGGTAAAAACTGTGGTTAAATGCAAGACATTCTGGTAAAAGTGTGGTTAAATGAAATTAATGCACTCAAGATGGTAAAAAGTGATGAGTTCGAGAATTCGTCGTACCAGTACCTTATATATCTCTCTTAAATCCTGATTATGTTGCTGCTCGCTGGCTGCGCCCGCTCCGCAGCAGTTAACGTGATGAACGTTTCTGTCGTAGAGATCCACAGTATTAAACCAAGACTGATATACTGATCTAGTAAGTAAGAGAAGAAAGGATTTGGAAAGCGAATCTCTCGAAATGGTGTGTGTGGAAATCTGTCCAGATAAAGCAAGGAACAGTATTTTTGGAGTGGTGTACAAGCCGCCAATTATGAATCCGGAAAACTTTTTATCAAGTTTTAAGCAAGACGTTCTTGAAAGGCTGACCGATGAAGCGAATAAGGATATTATTATGATGGGCGATTTTAACGCTGATGTTATTGCATCAAAACCCTGTAAATATACATGCAACCAGACTTCACGGCTTGAGTCAACTTGTCAAACAGCCCACTCGCGTAACAGAGCACACAAAGACAGCAATTGACCTAGTATTTGTAAATAATTTGCATCGCATTGTTTCACATGGAGTACAAGATTTCGCAGCCAGTGATCATTCTGTTGTCTTCGCTGTTAAAAAAGCTGGAGTTTGCAAGGCCCATGCGGAAATTCGCGAAGTGAGGTCATTTAAGCGCTACAACAAAGAAAAGTTTCGCAGTGAGGTGGCTGGTATTCCCTGGAGCGTTGTTGAGTCATTCGATGATCTGAATGATGCCGTTTCTGCTTGGAACACTCTTTTTGTCAATGTCGCCAATCGTCATGCACCTATCAAAAAGCTGAGAACGAAGCGTGCAATAAAGCCGTGGATCACAAAGGAACTGAAAGATGTAATGGCTGAGAGAGACTATGCGTATAAAGTCGCCAAAAGATCGGGAGGTAAACAAGAAATGTGGGACAATTATCGCAAGTTAAAGAACTTAACTAACAGGAAAATCAAGGCGACTGAGGCTTTGTATTACAAGAAACTAATTGAATCCGCCCAAGGCCCTAAAGAGATGTGGCGCACGTTGAATTCAGCTTTGGGAAATGAGAAAATGGATAATTTGACATTTCAATTGCAGGAAGGTGAACGTATTATATCAGAACCTAAAGCTGTTGCCTCTAAATTCAACAAGTTCTTTGCAACCATTGGATGTCGCATTGCCAAAAAATTGTTCTTCATATCAAAGGATGCCCGGAAGAAATACGAATCTGCTGTCCAAACTGATGATGATAATATATGCGAACTTCAATGCGTCAGTTCTAAAGTTGTCTCTAAGATTTAGCACTCATTGAAGGTCAACAAGGCAGCTGGACTAGACAAAATACCGGCAAGGTTAGTGAGAGATGCCGAAGCGGAGCTTGTTCCCTCAATAACATATCTCATTAATAAATCGATCACAGACGCAACTGTCCCTGCCTTGTGGAAGGTTGCACGTGTAACCCCTCTGTATAAAGCTGAGGACAAACTTTTGGTTGAAAACTATAGACCTATTTCTGTGCTGCCGGTTCTAAGTAAGTTTTGGAGAGAGTGATACACACGCAAATGAGTGCTTATCTAGATCACTTGAGCTGGTTATACAAACATCAGTACGGATTTAGACGTGGGCGTAGTACGGCACAAGCGGTTGGTCAACTAAACAACTCTGTGCTTGATGCCATTGATGGAGGAAAAGTCGCTGGTATGCTATTTCTCGATATATCCAAGGCATTCGACTCTATAAATCACAAGATACTCCTGGGAAAGCTTGAACACATCGGGCTAGCAGCAAGGAGTCTGAGATGGTTTAAATCGTATCTTGCAGACAGACGGCAATGCGTGTATATAAACGGGGAGGTATCAGAGACTCGCCCTATTGACTTGGGTGTTCCACAAGGAAGTATCCTAGGCCCGCTTCTATTTAATGTTTACATTAACAGCTTGTCAGCTGCTGTAACGAAGAGTGAACTCATATTGTATGCGGATGATGCTGTTTTGGTAGTTGCTGCGTCGACACCCCAAGAGCTTAATGATGCCCTTCGACATGACTTCACCCTTATCTCCGACTGGTATACCGACAACAAATTAACGCTTAATGTAAAGAAGACCAAATTGATACTTTCAGGTAGCAAGACAATGTTGTCTCCGTTTAATGACTTTCAGTTTTCTGCTGATGAAGGGCAAATAAATCGTGTTTCATCTCAGTTTTAAGTATCTAGGTGTATTACTGGATGAGAAATGGAAATGGAAGATGCACGTCAATAGCCTCTTACAAAAATTAGGACATCGCCTTTCAGTCTTCAATCGAATCTATCATATGCTGGATCAGAAAAGTCTCACAGCATATTTTAGGCCTTGTCCTACCACACCTAGATTACGCAGATATTGTCTGGGGTGACCAGCCTGGTCTTACAACACAGATGAAACAATTACAATCTTTTCAAAATCGCTCTGCGAAGAAGATCGTGAAGTCGAAAGTGTCATCAGCAGAGGCCCTGACGTCGTTGCGGTGGGTGTCTTTACATGCGAGGCGGTTCGGACATCGGTGTTGTGTTGCACAAGATGCAATGAAAGGTAGCATCCTCGAGAATTTCGGTGTATTCAGATCCACCATGAACCAACAACACGGTTATAATACCCGAAATGGCTACATGCCCAAAGTCAGTAGGCCAAGAGCGGAATGGGGAAAAAGCAAAACGTATTATAAAGCCATTAACGACTGGGCCACGCTACCAAGTGCTTTAAAGAAACTGATGCCGAAAACTATTTTTAAATACAAACTGAAACAGTTCTTATTAAACCATTTTTAACCTTAGTTAGTAGTATGTTAATCTCTTGTTCTAGTTTTTAGTCTTAGTTAGCTATAGTTTTAGATATTTTTAGTTTTTATTACCACATAGGTTTTGTCCTTTTTATTGTACTCTTAGATTTTAATGTATTTTAAAGGTTTGACATTTATTTTCTCAGAGGACCCTCCTGAAAACCACCTCTAGGTGATTGGAGGCCTCCTCTTAAAATATTATGTATTATTATTATTATTATTATTATTATTATTATTATTATTATTATCGCAAGTCACACGCCCAACATCGTTACGTGCAACTACGCACATATCTGCGTGTGATCGGCCTTTCTTTATTAGAAACGCCAATTATCTCTGCAACTTATCGCATTAAAGCGTATTTTGTACTTCCTCAAAACTTATTTCTTTGATTCTGAACATGTATTTCACGATGGACTGGAATTCCTTTTATGTTGTTTGTGCAAACATATCAAGAGGAGGTTGGACACGGCGCGCAAACTATTATGATCATATCATCAAATCTGTTGATGTCCAATCGACGTCGAGGACACATCTTAAGTTGCTTGAAACTCATAATTTACGATCCAAAGAAAATAGAAGCTACTAAACCAGCTACTGTTAAAAGTCAAAGTCATTAAAACCTTAGAAATAGTCACATAGCTTTAATAGTAAAGTATATTTTTATACATTGGACTCCTCGGAATAATTTCCGAGTCAAACTCAGACTTGACAGTTTCAGGCCGCCTTGTTAATTATAATTTCTAGTGCTACACCAATTATGAATATTTAAAGAGCTGAATTGAATTGTAGACATACTTGAAAGCCTCTTACAAATCCTACAAGGAATGAGCAGTCTCTTGGTGAAAAGTACCAGGGTAGCTTTCACTGTATAGTAGTTGATAATCAGTGTACTTTCGGCCGTAGGAACTTCCCGTGATTCGCCATTACACCATGCCACGTGCTCTTTGTTTGTTGCACGCATGTGAATGACGTCAGTCGTCACGCATGCGTGTTAAGGACCTAACTACGATTTCTGGGACTGAACCCAAAAAAAAGTGAAGCCGGAATTTCAACTCGGGCTTTAGTGGGCTATAGTGGCTCGTTCCACTAGCGGGCAAGATCAGGTGAATCCTGAGTTCTAATTTGCTACCCGAGCGGGCAAGATGCAACGTGCCCGCTCGGGATTTCCCGATTTCTCCCGCGAAACAAGACAAAGGAAAATGGCCATATAATAAATCCTTTGTTGACCGAGCTTGTTCAGTCAAGAGGGGGGTTGCCCAATACTCCGACAAATTTATGCAATGCATTGTATTTAACAAATAAAGAAGCCTAAGCCGTGTATTACACCGTGATAAAACACGACGGGCATTTGAGAACACGAGTGAAATGTGGAAAACACGAGCCGCAGGCGAGTGTTTTCCACATTTCTCGAGTGTTCTCAAATGCCCGGAGTGTTTTAATCACAGTGTAATACACGGCTTAGGCTTCTTTATTCGCTTTATGATATAGATTTTACACGCCGCGAGTAGAAACAACAAAGCACACAGATCGACAAACCGACGCCATTGAACTGAACTTCTCGACTGTTTTCGCTTCTTCTTCTTTATTTGTTTTATTATTCTCAGCTTCAAAACTTTCTGCTGCTTCGCAGTGAACTCCATCATGAATTTCTTCAAAGAAAATGTTTTTCGCCGTCTCTTACAGAATTGATGATTAGAGGTAATGGGGCGAAAAACAATAAAATACGCTTTTTCTATGTTTTATACTCTGATAAAAGATAGGTTTTTGACCAATCAGAGCGCGCGTAAGAACGTAGATATATTATAATGTATTATATGGCCATAACCATAGTTCAACAATGCATTCTAGAACGACACAATACAACACAATGCATTTTAATACAATGCTGTGCATAAATTTGTCAGAGTATTGAACAAGTATGGTCAAGAGGGCCAGATATTGGTGTTGTTGGTCTTGAGAACTTGGCCAATATGTGGCCATTTTGATCTCACGCTTGCTCAACAACACATGCGTATAATAATAACTTATTAATATAAATACTCAGGTGATTATACAAAATCGCGCCCTCTGATTGGTTCGCTATCTCAGATTATCAGCCGATAATCACCTCTACGAACAAAATGGCTGCCAGTCGTTCGTGCGCTTTTGATGAAATAAAAATTTTTCATGTTGTACAATGTTTTTTCTTTTCTTTTTTTGAAATAATCACCTGTGTATTTATACTAAAACAATTATTCGCCGAAGGCGAAGTGATTATCGGTGAATATTCACCGATAATCACTTCGCCTTCGCCGAATAATTTTTAAATAATGTAGTTACAGAGAACACCAACTTTTGGGGCGCCTTCTGCAGTTTTGTTTTGCTCTGCCTAATTTGTAGTCCACTTACCTACTATACAAGTAATACCAATGTGCACTTAAAATTCTGACACTCCGGTTTATTTAACAGATAATATTCGAAGCAAACGAATCGTTAACTACTTCCTCTATCGTTATGTTCTGTAAAAAAGATGCTCTAGTGTTATCTTATCTATGTTATGCATTTCAGTTGTGAATGTGTTCTAACTGGACTCGCTGAGGCCGTATTCGAGAACGTTGGGGCTCAAAAAGAGGTAACCAAGTCATCTCATGTCAAACGTTACATTAAGACAAACCAACAAAACTTTACACCGGTGGCTATTAACGATCTCTCTTCCATCTTGCTTCTAGGTTTTACAATGCATGCTGCACCAAGGAAAATTTCACAGGGCCGTTGATTACACAAAGAGCAACTCAACGTTAACACCGCAAGGTATACAGGGGACTTAAAGAAGTCATACGGTATAACAAAGTGCCCTGTTGTATTAAACCTAACACAATACACTGGACCAAAAGCCACATTTTAATCACATTTAAGTTGCATTAAACAACCCTAGAACTTGGGTCTACATTTAAGTCTAGTTTAATTGTTTAAAACATCACTTAAATCAATGCTATTGTCATAGTGGGGTTTAAGTGCCCCTGAAACATACATTATACACCTGAAGCCATTTAAGTTCCTGAAATGGAGATTAAACATTCTCTAAATTAATGGTTGTGTTTTGGTTCCCATAAATGACTATTTATTGATGTATAACAGGAATAGTAAGAATTAAAATTGTCCAGTGTGTAACTTCACTATGCACTTCATTGCTTAAGTATTTTCAAATTGTCTCTTCTCCATAACAGAATCATAACACCAAAACATGAAAGAAATATAAAGGTGTCTTGACATTTTGAACTCAGTTCAATAAAAAAGGAATATCAGTTAAGAAAAAATATCATCTGCAACCTACAGGGAAAGAAAAATGACCATATTTCACTAATCACACTAAGACAAGTGAATAGAGAAACTTTAATTTTATCCGTATATGTAGTCTCCAAGTCCATACAATCTAATATAGTCATGTACCTTTATTAGCTTATGCATCAAAATTTTGATACTGGTGCTACTCAAAATATATCTTGTTCATCACATTCATCGAAAATCCACAATCGCCGACGGCGACGCTTTAGCGAATGAGAAGAACATTTCGTTTTTGTGTGACGAAGATACGAAGATGAATGTGCAAAAGACTTTCCGCAAGTTTCCACTTATCACAGAAGAAAGGGCTTGGAGTGTTTTTGACGAAACTTGTTTCAGGATAATCTTTGGCCATTTTGTTGATTATCAAAGCAAAAACCGCTATCGGCAATGGCTGATTTGCGGCAAGAGCAATGAATGGCCCTATTGTTATCCCAAGTGCAATTTGCATTTGGTGTTTCGGCTTCATTTGGTTTTCGATAGTAAGCCAATCAGAAGGCGAGAGTGTCGATCGCGGGATGTATGTTTCATGTAGTTAGTGTCATTTGGAAGTTCGCATTCTAGCTTCGTTTCTTGCCGTGTGCTCGATCGTTTTTTACATTTGGTTACAGTTCACTGTTTTCGGTAATGATGACTTTACCGGACTTTACTAGGTGCTCAACAGGAACGACAGCTTCTTATTATTGAAAGGATGAGCGGAAGAATGGATGCGATTCGTGACAGTCAAAAGAGACTCGAGGATGCCAATGCAAGCCTGCGACAGGGGAATGAAAGATTAAGAAACGAATTGCAAAAGAAGGAGAAGCAGGGCAACCTACGTGGTTTGAGAAATTCATGGCGGAGTTTTACTATTGAAATAATCAAACAAGTTTACTGCAAGCTTGGGTGGGTTTGCTACAAAGCAACAAACAATGCAACAACAAATGAAATATACACTGTACATGTAATGACCAAATAAAAAAACACCAGTGTCTATGAAGGAATAAATTTGGTGGGTGAATTAAAAGATGCTTATGAAATGAATATGGCCGAAAGGATAAAGGTGAAGATTTTAAAATTACAATATAATTATGATCATTTAATTACCCTTAAACATGACTTTTACACACATTTAGAATGTGTTTAAGGTTCTAATTAAACATAATGTAAAAGTCAGAAGATATTTTGGTTGTATTTAATGGTCACTTAAACATACATTAAGCTTTAGCCTTAAGGGTGTTTAAGGCAGGTTTAAGTTGAAATTAAACATATTTTTAAGTTCTTAAACCTCTAATTAAATTTAGTAAACATAACTTTAAGCCAAGATTAATTTCAGTTTAAGACTACTTAAATGTTCTTTTTCTCCTTGTGATAGGACTTCTGCTAGCTGTATAACCACCGGAATTTTGCCGAAGCGACGCGGAAAAGGTCGCTGTCATCGGCTAAATTGTCGGTACTACACATTAGTTGCACGGGGGTAGTGGGTAGATGGGAGGAGGGGGTTGGAGGGGGGGGGAAGTGTGAATTTGAAGATCGGATAAGTGCAACCAAAGTGAGAGGTAATCTCTAGAGAAACGGACAAAAGACAGTAACAGCTTTGAAAACGAACGCTACAGACCTTGGCTGGAAAGAGAGCGGACCTTTTTATAGAGGGACTATGTGGCAATGGCTCCTCAGCTTTGGCTCTCCACTGTCGTCACTACTTCTCCTCCGTCCTTAAAGGTGAGGCAGGTAAAGGCGTATACAAGCCTCAAGGGCCACTCGGCCGGAGGATATACCGGTCTCAGTATCAGCACCTGGGAGTATTGTTACTCCACTCCTTCAGTGACCCCCTGGATGGAATGCCAGTACAACGCAGGACTACCCCCAGCATGATATCACCGATACCAAAATCATGGGCACCGGCCGGTACCCATTGATACACCTGGGTGCTGAGTGTGGAGTCAAGATTCTTGTCCTAGGAAACAAGACAGTGCCATCACCAGGACTCGCACTCCGAACCTCCTACTTGGAATTTAGAAATCGAAAACTTGTCTCCACCCATCCGTCCCAAAGCTCCCTAAAAATCGTAATGCTGTCATGTTATTCCAAAATGTTTTAATTTCAGACCTTCTGGATGCTTTCTACAACTGCCCATCTTCTGACAGAACGATGACTTTCTTAACTACTGAGTGCCTAACAGACGATCTGTTTTCCGTTGAGCAGGTAACTAGACTTTCTCACAATATAAAAATAGCCTTAAATATAAGGACCTTCAGAATGTACCGTAACAGGAACCTATAACCAGGAGTGTTCTTCTACCCTACTAGGCCTTTACCCCAGCACAGACAGTTATTTAAGTCATACGGGATCATGTTTATTTGTCTTGTCCCAGGCTGAAGAACTTCTTTCATGTGCAGTTGTCACTTACGCCTGCCATCGAGCGGAACAAGAGCTATCCATGGATTCTCTTCGGGACGATTAGACTGATCAAGCCGTCAGTCCTGAGGACGATACAGCTCCCAATTTTAATGTTAACTGCATAGTCAATTTTAGCCTTTTGCCAGATGTAACGCAGATCACAAGACGTACACAAATGAATACACATAGAAATTAATGATAGTAAGTTGACAAGCGAGATAGATACTCTTAGTTAATTGTAAGGAATGTTTGAAGGCTGCAAGTGCTTACTGTAAATTGGCGGTATTCTGTTGTAGATTAAATCCTGTGAACGCTTTGGTTCGCTTTCATGTTTATACCATACCGTTGCCATGTATACCACTTAATGGTGCGTTCCTTTGATATGATTCGGATCTTGATCAGTGATCCGAGCGAGATCACTCATATCATGGTGCATCAAAGAAACCGTCGGACAAATCTTTGTCCAATGTGGATTCGACAGTTTCTTTGATGTACCACGGTCCGTGTGATCTCGGATCATAAATCCAGAATCTGATCATACCAACGGAACGCACCCTAAATCGTTTAAAATAACAAAAAAAATTACATGGTCGCTGGGAGATACGAAATTTCTCTCATCATGTTCAAAAATATTTCACTCCTTCACTGCACGCACTGGTGACTGAATAATTTTCCAACTCACGAAGAAAAATTTCTTATCCCGTTTCGTATACATTATCTGGGCCTTCATTGTTACTTGCATGGCCCAGTCTATGAGACCTGAAAGCTGCTATGAAATACCATAAATTATGTAACTTAGTGACGTCAGGCAAATTTACTTCAAGACTTACATGACATATGTGTTTCCCACCTGGGATTGCTCTGACCATAAAGGCGTAAAGGCGCACAATTTTTGGGACTAACATCATTCAGGTATGTATCCAGGACGTTTCCATTATTATTTCCCACAGATTGTTATTAGATAAGAAATTATTTTTATTATGTCTGAGCTGTCATTTTGTGAGAGAAGTTACGCTTATATGTAATGAAGGTACGCGGATTGCGGCTGACATATTTATGGAACGAAGTGACTAAACATCTGGCAGCCCGACTTGGTCTTCAAATGACTAAACGTTTGGCAGTCCAAGATTTTCTTGTGTTTCTCTGCGAAATCGAACCGCGGAATGATTTCCGCACAGGTCCCTACTTCATTATGCATGCTGTAGCCGTACAGTTTCGTTCTCAGAAATGTTTGCACGCGCACTTTCCAAGACAATTCAACTACAGCATGCATAATGAAGTAGGGACCTGTGAGGAAATCTTGCCCGAACCACTCTCAATTTTAAAATGTTCTTTCTTTATTTAGAATCCTCAAGCGTTTCCAGACAGCCCCCGCCAAAAATGAGCCTTTTCCGCCAACCCTGTAAACATAGTACGAGACGATCTGTCACGTTTGTGACGATCTAAGTGTTCACTTCGTTTATGAAATGGTGCTGTTATTTTAAGCATAAGGGCATAAACCAAGATAAACCTATTTGAGTAAACTTAAAAGCAGCTGTTATTTTTTGATATTAGTTGGCCGAAGTGCAATGAACCCTACCCGTATTATAAATACTGTGTGTGCTTTCGCTTTGAATTTGTAACGATTTATAAGTTGTAAACCGGCAACTATTATGGTTATTCTTGTTGTCATTATGGGATTTAAAATCTTTAGCGAAATGACCTGCGCGAGAGTTTTTTTGAATTCGCTCCCAAAAAAGTTTATATCGAGTGCTGAAAGGTTTCTGGTTCGTCGCAAACGCGAAAAGATCGGTCTTAGTGTAACGCGTTGTCTTGAAGCAAGCCCATTATTCGATGTGTTCAAATGTTGTCATCGATCGTTCTTTGTTGACCCTGAAGACCAGGCGTTCTAACCCTGGCACTGAAATTTTACAGTTGTCCTTATTTCAATTTGTGAAACCTAAAATATAAATAAGTACAACATTTAGAAATTTCCTTCTTATCTGACCAACTTTCGTTGTGAACACAATCAAAGGTTGCTGCGTCTCTGAAATGAAATTTAATAAAATCCATTGCGTTACACAGTTAAGTGTGTGAGTTGTGAGAACGAAAATCCCTTGGGCGAAAGGAATTGGTCTTAAGGAGCTACGGGAGACGACTACTTAAATTATGCATTCTTCATGAACAATAACGCAATGATATCTCAGTTTCCCGACAACGACGGACACGACCTTTCGATGATTATTTCCAAGCTGTAGCAGTGTTTTGTACTCACTGTGGGCATAGAACAGAGGAAAGTCACAAGTTCTGCTGTAATTGTGGAAAAGGTATGTTTTAGAAACATATTATTATTATTATTATTATTATTATTATTATTATTATTATTTGAAAACGAGACACGTCAATGGAATTCTCTTGGTTTTACCCGACACCTGATCGGCCGATTCAAGATTGTTTACCTCGTGTGCACCGTCACTTGGTTCGAAATCTCCTGTGAAATCAAAATTTAGGCAAATGATCTCAATATTCTATTCAGTTCTATTCTTTTGAGTTCATAATGCTACGTGTAGAACTGAAGTCTCGAGAGTATTATATAACTTGGGTGGTTAAGATCCTAACTGCCTACTGGTGTAGACCTCCAGTAGTTTTTTTACACACTAGATGTACCCCACACAAGTCTTAATAAAAAAAATACATAAATAAATAAATAAATAGCTTGCCTACCCACTCTCAATCTTCAGGGCCTCTGGGTTGATAAGGTGGGCAACTGTAGGGGTAGATCATGTTTCCAGAAATGGTGGGTGTATTTCTGCTCTGATTAACCAAATTATTCGGTAAAATTGCCAAACCCTGGTCATGGGAAAAGTAAAATTGGCCATTATAGCCATCCTTTATTAATTAATTTGTCATTAAGGTTGAGGGGAGGTGCATCAACACCCAAAATACCTTCCTGGGTGAGGGTACTCTCATCATATTAAAGGATGGATGAGTTCCACAAAGGTTGTGTGTCAGATTCAAGTATATACAGTGTAATCTCGTAAGGTATGTAATGCTTCTTTAATTCTGTTTTAATTGAGAACATGTTTTTATTAGCAGGTGCTGACCCATGTCGAAGTGCACCCCCAGGATTGGACCCGAGATTGAGGCCTGCTTTAGGCAGAGCTTTGCAAACTAAGGGATTTCCCTTGACGTGTCTCGTTTTCGTTTATAAACCATACCTTTTCCACAATTACAGCAGAACTTGTGACTTTCCTCTGTTCTATGCCCTCGGTGAGTACAAACCACTGCTGCAACTTGGAAATGATCATCGAAAGCTCGTGTCCGTGTCGTCAGTGACGTATGCTCTTTGACCGCTGACCACCAACCGCTCACCGATCGGAATTTTTCTTTTCGCCGTGAGCTTTTTTCTTTTCGCCGTGAGCTTTTTTCTTTTCGCCGTGAGCTTTTTTCTTTTCGCCGTGAGCTTTTTCTTTTCGACGTGAGCTTTTTCTTTTCGCCGTGACCTTTTTCTTTTCGCCGTGAGCTTTTTTCTTTTCGCTGTGAGCTTTTTCTTTTCGCCGTGAGCTTTTTCTTGTCGACGTGAGCTTTTTCTTTTCGACGTGAGGTTTTTCTTGTCGACGTGAGGTTTTTCTTTTCGCCGTGAGGTTTTTCTTTTCGCCGTGAGCTTTTTCTTTTTGCCGTGAGCTTTTTCTTTTTGCCGTGACAGTTGGGGGCCACCGTACTATTCACCAACATCGAAGAGACTAATTGTTTTAGTAAATATCAATGAAACAGCCTCAGTTACATCTCTCACAAACAGCAGTAAAGCGAGAACTGACGCCGGCCATTTTATTCGTCGAACAAAACTCACTTGTACTGAGGATTCCCCAAAATCCCCAGAACTATTCAGCTCGTAGGATCGAGATTGTGAGCCAATCAGATTGCTCAAAATGCCAAGGTTGTTGAGTTGGTATGAATATCCCGAGGTAGTGAGCCAATCAGATCACTCAAAATGCCAAGATTGCTGCGTTGGTATACACTAATAATGTTGAATATCCCGAGATGGCGAGCCAATCAGATTGTTTTTAAAATGCCAAGGTTGCTTAGTTGTTATATACTAATGATCGGTAGTGAAAGCAAGACTGTCTAGGCCATGAGTCTGACTAATTTCACTCAGTGCCCGATGCAACTCAAACTACTACTTCTTGGATTTAATTCATATATTTAAAAAAAAAAAAATTAACAGCTGATTTCATTTGTTTTTTGACAGGAAAAGAAAGCATCTGTTTATACCCGAACTGGCTCATCTTGGTTTCTAAGTTTCGTCATCTAATTCTTGTAAATACGTGGATGATGCAGTCTGCTAAAGAGATGCTTGCCTTACTGAGGAAGGAACCTTTTTCTAAGGAGACCGACTACAAGCTTGCTAATCATCCCATGCTGACGGAGGCCAGGGAAGGCCGACTGTCTCTTAAGGCGGTCCAAACAATCCTTTGTGAACAGTACCATATCGTGGGCGCCGACACGCAAACTATGGAGCATCTGGTGAGTCGATTCGCCGACAACGAGGCCATTAGAGAGTTCTTTCAATTTTTCCTCGAAGGAGAAAAGTTGGGTTACGAAAAACTAGTTGCCATGGCGAAGGTGTTGTTCAAGCTCTCCGAGTCCGATATGGAAAATTATGAGCCCCAAGCTGCCGCACAAGCCTACCCCTCGTATCTTTGTCGTTTGGCCCATTACGGTGAGGCACCACAGATAGCGCTTGCTTTCGCGGTGAATTTTCCCGCTTTTGGTCAGATGTGCGCAGGCCTGGCTGACGCTCTGAAGGAGAGCTATAATATTAAAGAAGAGGATGTCCAGTTTCTGAGGTTCTTTGCGGCCGGAAGTCTAGACGACCGTGCTGAGAAGGTATTGGAAGGTTACTATAGTAACGAGAAAGGAAGGTTGCGTGAAGTTAACTATAGCGATATCAGGAGGGCAGTTAGGCTTCTTCAAGGCTATGAAGTCATGTTCTGGGACAGTGTTTACTCCAGTGCTTTGTAAATTCCGCAATTGCTCAGCAGAGCTAAATTACTGTCACTTCACAAGTTGCCTTTGTATCTCCAGGAGCACACCATTATACCATTTCAGTATATAAAATAAATCAAGTATTTGCGCTGTGGCTGGAAACCTAGTTTTATTCCTTTTTACAAGGTTCTATTTTCAGAGCTCACTACCTGGAGTGAACAACTGTACGTCAGTAACGGAGCACTTTTGCCGTCATATTTTCAAGTTGTCTAGATTCGAGGTTTCCGCCAAGTGTCTGGATCTGAATGCGGTGCATTTAAATTCTTGCTTTTTTGACGTGGACCTATTTGTGGCAGAAGGGGATGTGGCACACCGATTGGCCACAAGTAACCAATTTCGCGCGAAAAACATCCTTTCAATAACTAGGTCTTTTTTTTTGGCAGGTATCTCTCGCAGTTGCTGAAAATTATGTAAATACCGCGTGGACCAAATCTTCAAGTACACACTTAGGGACGGACCATTAGAAAAGTGATGGTGGGGGGGGGAGGAATTTTCAGCTTGAACGAATTTTTTTTTTCGCTCACTGCTTGTGCAGGAATTTTTTTTTGAGGTGAACCCCTCTGCACGAATTTTTTTTACTACGTGTGAAAAAGTCACAATTGGACCTTCCTTCTGCATGAATTTTTTTTTTTACCTTCTTTGCATGAATTTTTTTTCTTGGCATTTTCCCTTGCATGAATTTTTTTTTGTTTCCCCCCCCCCCCCATCACTTTTCTAATGGTCCGTCCCTTGAGTACTAATGTACTGTATACGTTGGACACAAACCTAAAATACGCCCCAAAACGGCTGAGTCCTGATTTTTATCATTAATTTTTTTTTAATTTTCCTTCTTTCCCTTGCGTCGGCATTTTTCGCGAAAATAAATTTAGACAAATATACGTAACGTATCAGCGCATTTAAAGTTTATCATCTGCTATGGTTTTGCTGCCGATTGGCAATTTATTATTTATAACTGGTCACAAAGTTGATTTTGAAAACTGTAGGTCCCCATTTGTGCAAAATCTTTTGTAAAATATGGTAAACAAACACGCCGTTCTGCACGAACTCTGTCTAGCTTTCGGTCAAATACTCGTTCACTGAAACGGCAGGCCATGCACTTAAATTAATGTGACACAAAAACGACAAAACGGAACTACTTTACTTTCCAGCCGGCGTTTGTTTTGGAGTTGATACAGTTTTTATTAAGTCAACATATTTCGACAATGTCTTATTTCTGAGGTCTTTTTGAAATGCAGTTTTTATAACAGATTTTTACACCCAAGAGCGCTTTTCAAGTGTGCTTCTTCCCCTTCCGCGAAACTGTCGCAATCATGTTCAAGGACGTCTCACAAATGGAGATTCCTCTGACTACAATGTCTGTGTATCGCGAGTCTTCAGCGAAAAGATATCTGTAACCGATGCATTTCTTCTCGGCTGCGTCACTTGTACATTGATTCGATATTCGGCTTTAATTATATTCTTGTTCTTGGCCGATGTTTTAACAATCTCGTCATCTTTCGTACTATATATATGTGACTCTGCAAGGTCATTTAGTCTTGTTACAATATAAGGTTTATTCTTTTCAACACTGATTGCGAAGCGCCGAAAGTCCGATCATGACGAGCGCTTCTACGCGGTCTAACTTCGATCTCGAACTCGCGCGTTTTTGAAAAACTTTCTCCCTTGAGTCTGATACACTGTGCGTGCCATAGTTTTTTGGGTAGTACCTCTTGTACGCCCTACGATATTTTATAATAATCTTCGTTGTGTGCGTCGGGGTTTCAACGGTAAATCCCTGCCGTATGTGCCAGAGTTTCTACGGTAAAAGCGCACTTCTATACCGGGCTTTCTACGGTAAATTCCTGTTGTGTGTGCCGTGGTTTCCAGGATAATCCCCGTTATTTGCTCCCGATTTCTAGGTTTAATCCCGGTCGTATATGTCCGGGTTTCTACAATAAGTCCGTACTGTATATACCCGGGTAGCAAATGTCATTGTGCCGGGATTCATAAGGTCACCCGATTGTATGCGTCAAGTTTTCTAAGTCCCGGTCGTATGTACCGGGGTTTCTACGGTAAATCGCTGTCATGTGTGCCGGGATAGGGTAGTTCCTGTTGTAAGCGTCCTGGGGCTGGTTGTTCGAAGCAGGGTTAAGGTAACCCAGGGTTAGTGCGAAATTTAAATGCAGATTTGAGACCTAAAAAGCACATTTAGTATAATTCTTTTTGAATACAATTTGATGATTGTATGCTCTGGAAAAATAGAGAAAGGTTATCGGAGAAAATGCTTTTTAACAAGAGGAAAAGAAACCCGGGTTAAAATTTAACCCTGGTTTAGCGCTAATCGGCCTTCGAACAACCGGCCCCTGGTTTTAACGGTAAAACCCACTGCACGTGTCCGGGTTTTTTTCTTAATTGCTTTTCTCCGTATAAACGCGGTTTTAACCCGTTATTTTATGCGTATATGCTGCTCGTGGTATGTAATGAACCAGTAGTTCAATACACGTGTTGCAGCGTTAGGAGGTGGAACTTTCCACGCGCAGTCCTTTTGCTGGCTTTTGTATTTGGACTCATCAAACCGTTCTCGAATCGTGTTTGCAACAGGGATGTTTTCCTTTTTTCACTTTTACGGTGTTACGTAACATTCTTAGATGGTTCTGGTTATATGTAATTACTTTCAATATTTTCATATATCGTATCTTTTTCACGTCTTCGTTGTCTCGCCCAGTAACTTCGTAACGTTCTCAGATCTGCTAGGCTCTTGACATCTTCTAATTCAATATTCTCTCACCGATCCTGCGAATAGAAATCACAACATTGCGAATCTTGGTTCAACCCGTTCATTTTTTTTTTCAATAAACACCTCATTTGTAGTTTAAATATGAAATACATTACGTAGCGTAAAAGTGAAAAAAGAAGAGGAGAGATACAGAAAATCTGTGGTGGTGTCATTACATATCTTCATTAACTTAACCGACTTTGGCGCCATTTACTTGATTTCGAATCAGCCCGTTTTCTACTTAATTTTGCTTTCGAGGAACGTCGTAAAATTACTCGTTATTTTAAGTGCGTTATACCTTACATTTTCTCTTCAATTTTTTCAGAAGTAAGCTTTTGCATTTTCAGCTCAGTTAAGTCTTATCATGACGTGGATTTTATGAAAGCTATGTTTATTTATTCCCGCACCTGTCTCGGCGCATGCTTGCAACCTGTCGGTCGGTGGTCTTTCAAACCCTAATGTTTATTAACAGTGTATACAAGTGTACACGAGAACCGAGGAAAACTTCATTGAATTTATTGTGCTGCTCTTAGAGATAGCGAGCTTTTGCCGTGTATAAGGAAGCTCTGGACGTGATTATCTCGGTGACAAACGTCAGTTCGCATCTTTTTGCCCGCGGGTCTTGGAGCGACTCTCAGAGGTCAGGAATCAGTCATTCGCGAGTAAAGTCGCGATGACCGCACTTCGTGGAAACAAAAGAAGATATCGCTTGGTTGGGAGATCGCCGCCTTCCGACACCGGCCATTGTCGACTGTTTTCCTCGAATTTCACGACCAACGATTTGGTTTAACTTCGTGTCTCTGGAACGTAACTGTCAATTCTTCAGTACTTCGGTCACCTGTCGCAAACGTGATACTTCACGCTCAGATTTCCCATCTCCGGTCTCCACATTCAGTCGTTTGTGGAAGTTGAAGTTGAAGTTGAAGTAAGGTACGTTTAACACATCACCAAATACCTGAGCACCTGTTATTTACCACACCGGTTAGTTTTCATTCCGTAACCTTCAATGCTGATTTTGACGCTAGATTTTGATTTTTAATACGGTGGTTTGTTTTCACGTTCTCAGAAGAGACTGCCTTATAACTCATCACAGCATGTGGGCACGAAGGAGTCAAATGGAAGGTATGCAAATAAACATAACACGTTCAAACTCTCTGAATATATCACTAACCTGAAAGACATAACGCGTAATTTTTTTAGTAATAATGTCTCACACAATCTCTCAATGTTCTTCTTCCTTCCTGAGGTAGATTGGCGGTCTCTGTCGAGTTTGTTTACGCAAAGAAGTCTTAATTCACGGCATTAGGTCAAATTAATGCTAACAAGATCTAAAGCTGTTTTGGACTCTGCGCTTTTCATGGTTTCATTTATTTCCTTCACCGAATAGTTCGTTTTGTTGGACTCGTCGCTCCTTGTTCTATGCGTTATTTTTTGAGCTGAAACCATGCTTTCTGTTTATCTGCTACATTGATTTTCTCTCATGTAATTGTGTTGTGCAAGTTTGAGATCAAATACAGCAAATCACTAACGTGGATTTATATTGTCTCTATCACGAGGATTTAAGTTCCTTGAGTACCGCCGCTGATAAAATGATTAGTCATTACGTTACTTACATAGGTGTGAAAGGACAATCCTTAAATCAAGAAGCTGCGAAAACAAGGTTGATTTGAGAGAGTGTAAATGCATGACTTCAGTGGCCTAAATTATTTGAAAAATGTTTTGTAGAATATTTTGAAATCTGAGATCTTTTATTTTCCGCCGAGATTTCTCTCTCTTCTAAAATGAGCTTAAATCGCTTTCAGACAAAACTGTAATTCGTGTTACTAGCATAAAAATATAAGTTCAACTTATATTTCTCTTACAAATGTTGATCTCGTCTGGTTATCTGAACAAATCCTTTATTGATCTAAATTGATCTAAATTGATCTAAACATTAGATCTAAACAAGAATTTAACATTAGAGAGCTTTTGCCCGCGATTAGCGAGGGCTATTCGAGGCGGGCAAAAGAGCAAAAAACAATTTAAAAGTCAATTAATACTGTCTACAGAACAAACCTAGAAGCAATCTAGTTTGTCGTGTGGTTTATAGGCAGAATGATACGGGGAGGCAGACTATAGTCAATATTGGGAGTAACATACAATGTTATGATTTTGAGAATTGTACTCGTATATCAGAAATTCTGATGTAATCGTCTTCATTCTTAAGGATTTCAAAAAGTTTATTCTTTAGTTTGCTTTTAAACTGACTTTTATTTAAGACTTTGATGGTGAGTGGAATGCTATTCCAAATCAGGGCACCTGAGATAGAAAAGGCTTTTTTCATATTTTCAGTTCTAGCTTTCTCAACATAATAATTCTCGTTAGAAACAGATCTAGTCCGGTAACTATGAACAAAAGACAATTTCTTGAACATATTCTTAATTTTACTAGGAGCAAGATTATTATGAATGTCGTACATTAAAAGACTCATTTGCTCAAACAGCAAGAATGATATCGGCAACTGTTTTGTTTCTAAGAATAATGGGACTGCATGAGCTCTTGGATTACTGAAGAACATTAGCCTAAGGGCTCTCTTTTGGAGAATGAGTAGCTTATGAAGGTGTGTTTCAGCAGCTTGACCCCAAGCGCAGATGCCATAGTTCAGATAAGGTAAAATTAATGAACGATATAACGTGAGAAGTACATGACGTGGAACGAAATGTCTGAGCTTGGCAATAATCCCAATTGTTTTACTAACTTTTTGACAAATGTAATCTATGTGATATTTCCATGAGAGGTTCGCATCAATGAGTATACCAAGATATTTAATATAATTTTTCATTTCTAACGGTTGGCTGGTGTTTGAGATGTTATCAGTTATTCTAATATTGGGATTAAAGGAGAGAGTCTTTTGGCGTGGACGAAAGATGATATAGTTAGATTTTTCGGCATTCAAGGTTAGTTTATTAACAGCTAACCACGTACACACTTTGGAAAGCTCTTCATTAAATTCAGTTTCAAGTCAAGGTTATTGGAATACTCGAAATATAACTTACAGCAAACCGGACAAATTTGGCTCACAAATGACACAATTTCAATATCGCCCGTAACTGAATCTGGGCCAAATAGCTGGTCATAATGGACTTTAACTTATAGTGGAAATACAGCATTCATATTGCTTTAGTGCTGACAAAATCAAGGATAAATTTTCAGCGGCCTTTGCAGATGAAAAAAAAATTGGCAGGTTTGAGAATTTTAAAGGATAGCACTGGTTAGATATTTTTTGTTTTACGTTATGTTATTTTTGGAGGTTGCCATGTTTTGAGGTTTGCCTAATTTCTAGTAATAGCGGCGAGTATTTGAAAGCTGAGTTGTTTTGCTTTGATCTACCCATGGTAGCAAGTCAATTAAAGAACGAGTAGTCATAATAGAAAAGTTGGATTGATAAGCTCTTAAAGCAGTTGGCTACTTCTAAACGACTCAAAAGTTGTAGACATGATTCCATAGTTACCACAGCAATTGAACAACGTTTTCTGAAAGCTTACTAGACATTTTGTACCCGATAAAACAGTTTTGCTAAGGCAAAGCTTGCCAAAACTCGTCGATTGAAACTGCTCGTGCAAAGATTTCAAGTCCACCATCTTTCCCCAGATTCTTCACAGAAAAAGAAAGAAAAACGAAAACCACAAAAACGTGCGATTTCTTGTTAATCTCTAAACCGGCATGGAATAACTCTTAGATTAAACAGAATAAATATAGAATAGATAAGGTTTAAGTGAATAGGCTAAAACCGTAATATTCCCCCGAAGCAATTAAGCCACAAACTATATGTAATAAACTATTGTTCAGTAAAACAAACCGTCTCCAACGTCCATGCTAATGTTTTGTTAGATTTTCGTGACCGACGTCTAAGCTAACTGTCTTGAAAACTGATTGCTCACCCGCTGCTTACGAGTCTCTAATGGAATATACAATCTAAGAAACATCAAGGTTTATGATATCAGAGTTGGCATCTATAGTGATCAAAGGTGGAAACTTAACGCTCTATAATTTGAGGTTAAATCCGATAGCACATATATATAGACAGACACTCGGCACCACTGCTGGAGGGCAAATGTAATCAGCCACTTGTACGTAAAAACTATATCGTTTAAAATCTTTTGTTTTTGTCTTCTTTTGTTATTATTCAAATTCAAATTAGTTGCGTTTAGTTGCGTTCACTTATAGCAAGAGATATTTTTCCGTAGATTTATGTCATACTAACCTTGATCTTTTCTAATTTCAACTTTTTGTGGGTTGTAGAACCGATGAGATTCCTGATTTATCATCTCATGAAACTACTTACATAAGATAGGTTATTTGTAGCAAAAACCGTACTTTTTAATGCAGCAGTAACGTTTATTCCATTGAAAACTGAAAAACATTTCGTCTGTTTGTTGGCGTGTAACAAAAATTTTCCATCTTCGTCAGAAAACCTTTATATTAACGTGATTTAATATCGGCTGTATTAAGACAAATCTTACTATAGTCATCAAGATCTACAGAATACATCAGTCATCTGTCTGTGGTCGCCTTTTTTTACCCTTTTTCAGTCCTAGTTCGTAAAGTTAATCATTGAAAGGAGAGCTATTGGGAAATCAGTTTATATTTTTCACTTTATTTATTCTCCATTCTAAATGTTTTTAAGTGCAATATTGAAGAACAGTTCTCTATAACTTTTTCTTTCTAAGTTTTGAAGAAGTGTGATGCATCCAACTGTTTTGTTTACCCCACGCTGTTGCCCTAGTATTTGATTGTATAGCCCTAGATATGAAATGTTAGCATGACTAAGACAATAACTCTATTAAGAACCTTTTGTCCATTCCTCTATTTATATGTACCCATATTCTAGAAGTTTTGTGTTCAGTGCAGTTTAGTAGAAGCAACATCGCAAAAACTGCGAAAGATATTCGCACCGAAACTTAATTTTTCGATAAAACTAAGTTGTAGACCACATACTTCGCAGTCTCCGCAAACATGCTGTGACTCCATTAGCTGAGTCGTTTCTCAACCCATATTATCTCAATATGTTGGGTAGTTACCGAAGTTATCAACCTTATATGCAAATTTAGAAAGATTAACTGAGCAGGATACGGACATCATTGATCTGTAGGGTAGTAGAAAAATAGCACTGATCTCGCAGCGCAAATTGCACAGAATTATGTCCAATTCCGTAGGTTATCGTCCTTCGCTTATGTTCTACACTTTGAGAATTAAGATTGTTCCATTTGGCAAAGTCCCCGTGCCCTGCAATTGCGTTTTCCACTGTTTTAATTAAAAATAAGAGAAATCAGGGTTCATTCGTCGTTCAGAGATTAACTACCAAAAGCACTTTAGTTTCGAATTTTTGTAATTATTTTGATTGCGTCCAACTTGGCCTAGAATAACATCATCCGTGCAGCTGTAATTAAAACTTGATTACAGCTACAAATAGCACGCTTTAGCCGACGAGTGTCGCTTCAATTCAGTCAATAGTACCTTCCCATAAATAGATTAAAATTGCAAATTAAAAACAAAGACCGCAGCGGGTGTAGTTGAGAGTTTGTATCAGCACAGCAGAAGATTGAATGGTTTTTGTCTTAGGCCTGTCGTACTTGTGGTACGAATTGAATGCGACAACCGTTTAGTGATCCGGTTGAATCATTCTTAGGCACTGCAGTAGATGACGGAGATGAAAGACAAAAGAGGTTGTTGCTTTGGCGACTTGTTATAAATCTCTACCACGTGCTGTTCCCAATTTAGCTGGTCACGGAAGTGCCCCTGATTTTTGTGGAAGGGTATCCCGCCTCCGCGACGTAAGTGACCTTGCTGTGATTACTAATGTAGTTGCTATTGGCAACGTTAAGGGGCTCTCTAACGGAGATCTCTATGACTTTGTTCCTAACTGTTCAAACATTTTATGGAATATGTTGTTAGTTATCGTGGATGACGTGGTTGGTCTATAAACATATTTTCATTTGTCTCACGAAGTAGTCTTTTGGTTTAGGATCAAGACGTTTCGTGCTGTTCTTCTTCTGGCGACGAGGGTCGGCTGTTTACGGTGCACTGTTATGTATGTGTTCAAAAATGATGTTGTATGTTCAAAAATTATGACCATGCACTGAGCGCTGTTCTTTTTCTTTTTTTTTTCAAATTTTACGTAAGCGATTTTGTTTTGCATTGATTTTTTTCTAAGAACTAGTGCATTAGTACTGCCTGCCCTCCTGATCTGACGTTGAATTGCGCGGGATCATTCGGAACAATACCCGGTCTGATACCGGGCAAAGTATCGGCCCTCGCGGGACCAGAAATCTAGGAATCTGTTTGGCTGATTTTAGTTATGATAAGAGTAGAAATATAACTTCCAAGAGACATGGCGAGACCAGAACTGAGTTATTCTCATCCATGAATATTAATGAAAATAACAAAGGAAACGTTGGGAATTTCGCTATAAGAAGTAAGAAAATATGCACTTGATACGAGTTCAGTCATCCATTTTAGAAGTTTCGTGTTCTACAAAAATCAGGAGGAATATACAACATTTTTGTTGTTATTTATCTTGTAAAATTCGTATTTAACTGACTGAGCTATATGTCTGGTTTACAGTGCGACAACTCCAACCAAGGCAACCCAAATAAATATTCATACCAATTTTGGAATGTCTGTTTTTTTTACGCTGAGCAACATATTTATGGCAAGTTTCTGCCGACTAAGATGATTCTTTTTCAATCTTGATATGTTTATAGAAAAAAATTATATGTATTTTAAGCGAAATACAAAACATTTGTAGAGATTCTATTGTTTAGATACTCGATTGTGATTGGGTAATTTGTAGCAAATTTTGTTTGCGTGGCCTTGTTGGAGTAGTCGCACTTGAAGTAGCGTTATCCATTGTCAACAGAGAATGCGAAAGAGTAAAGTTGTCCATAAAATATGCTCTTAACAAGTTTAATTTTCGATTTGTTTTTTCCAAGTGTCTTTAAGACTCGTGTATTAATCAAGGGCGATTAACGTTACATTGCATAAGACTAAGTTGGCGTCTTTTAAACCAAACAGACATTTTTTCTAAAACTGTCGTCCCCCCTGGGGAGAAATAATTGAAATCCAGCTCAATATTTATTCAAGGCAGTGGTTGTTATCTACCTGGCCACGACAGGTAGATAACTTCAGGTAACAGGTAGATAACTTCAGGTAACAGGTAGATAACTTCAGGTAACAGGTAGATTACTTCAGGTAACAGGTAGATAATTTCAAACAGAAAGACAATAGCAAACCTATCGCCGTCTGTAAGCCCAGCCTTCTTGCTCCAAATCAATAATGTTTATTGTTCTTTACACCAAGAAAAAATCCTTCACAAATTCTCCAGGCTCAAAATATACCGTCCTCAATACTCCACAATCCTTTTACTGTACTTAGACATTCAATTCGTAACAGGGTGCAGAATGTTTGTCCCATTTGCCTACTTCAACGACTTTGCTCCCAAGAGTATCCTATTGCGCAGTGGTAGAGCGTCCGAGGAAGAAATCGGAAAGTCATGAGTTGGACTCCGGAGAATGTGACAACTCGGGTTTGGTTTTTCTGAGATTTTCTGTGACAGTACTGAAAAATACATCTTTCACAAATTTGAACTTGGTTGGTATCGACGTCGTATCCCGCAAAGAATTGTCAAAATTCACTGGGAGTAAAACCTTACTTTCAAGAGCCACACTAGGTTTTGACTTGTTCTTCGAAGAAAGTTAATTGTCACATTTTTAAGTGCTCAGCGTTAAGCTCATTTTAAACCTATTGGATTTAGTTTTATTGTTATTTTAATTTAAAGTTATGACTTACTGTATTGACTCAAACTTCGCAATGTTATTTATAAAACGATGTTGACTTTATTGAAATACAATTAAATCGTTTGTTGACAGTGTAGTAAATTTACCGCATTTATGCGAAAGACATCTATTGGAGAATGTAAATTTGCTTAATTTTCTTCGTTTCTAAAATTAAAATAACCCAACACTAATCAAGAACACTTACTCGTTCTTGATTCTTTTTCCATTTTGGAACAGAGTTTTACATGTTTGCAATTTATTATATTTTTGGGGGAATAGCTGTTTACACAGTAACCTTCACCGGTATGCGATGTAATGCTGTTAAGTCCTTCAAAAGGCCGACCTAAATTCTGTTGTGTTTGAGGTGGTTGAACTTGAGCTAACAAAAATACCGAATTGTACAGGGTGGCACAATTCTGTAGCACTCAAGGTGAAATCGCTTTACACTGGAAGCTGTTAGTGTATCGCCCACGTTAGGTATCTGCCGAAATTATCACAAATGCCAAGGTAGGTTTTCATACAATGCTGTTATCATTTATTCATTTACCGGCGGAATGGAGCTCTCTTTTGAAGGGAAATTCATTACGGTTCACACGGCCTACTTTGGAAAAAACGTGGATAAAGTTCAGGGACAGGAAATCGTTGGATTCGACAAGCTTGAAAAATGAAAATCTTTCTCAGATTGTATTATATGTGTACAAGGACACAAATTGTCGAAATACGGTTTGATTTGAATGGTGCCTAGTAAATCCTTTCTCATGTATTGTTTCTTTTTTTGGTGATTGAAAGAGTGGAGATTTTTTTTTATGTTAGTTTCAAACATTTGCGTCAAAATAGTAATTGTGGTGAATAACTGTCTACTAGTCTAATAGTTACTACCTCAAACACGGCGCGTGCGAAAGATAATTGAAAAGTCTTTATATGTATTTCCATTTTATATCCGGGTTGTAATAAAAGCGATCCGCCATAAAGTTCACTCTTCTGTTCTTATGTTTTATTTAGTACTTTTTAACGAAGGAAACATAACCTTTCTCTCTAGGAAGTGTTTTTAATTTACTTTGATGATTCATTGCTAGCGAGGGTTACTGACACTATGAATGGTGTTGTTTAATTTTTGTCATTAAATGAGAAACATTAAACGGCCAGCAATTTGAATTTGAAACATGACCTGCTCTGTCTCCCAGTTTTTAACCAAAAGAGAAGATTTAAAGCAACTTAAACAAGAAAACTACCTCATTCGTTTTCTCGCTCCCCAGCGAGCAACCTACATAAATAATTTTCGACATTTTTCCCACCTCCCCTTGATAAAGTGCTGGAGTGTCTATTAATTACATACTACAAGTTATCTTTGCATGTTTTCATTCGCTAGGGTCCCAATCCGATGTTTGCTGTCTTCTAATCTTGCATTTAACCAAATTGGAACTGAATTTACATAACCTATGGACAGACTCCAACGAAATTTGTTCCGTAAATAGAGCGTGACTTGAGGGCCAGCTGGTAGAAAATTAGTTTGAACTGTCTTACAACCGTTGTTTTCCCTTCATCTTCATGTGTAAAGGGGAGTGAGACATAGGGGACAAAGTAAGTGGCCAATGTGTTTACTGTCAGCAAAAGATTTCGGAGTTTCTCTCCGTTACTTTGTTGACCTTGTACCCGGGAGAGCTTAGAAATTGAAAATTAAATTCAGACGTTCCGAATTAAGCATGTCGAAAAAAAAAACCGTTTGCTGCGGGAAAGTATGTTGATAATGTGAAAAATACTTACTTCAAAATTCGGTCAGTAGTGTTCAGGTCATTAAACCTCGCCTCAGTCCGCGTTCCAAGGTAAAGCATATCACCTTTCCTTTGGTACTCTAAGATGTTTTCCGTTGAACCAAATCCTCAAGAATCACCATTGGACAAGGACTCTCATTCTATTTATTTTGCTTCTTTGAATTGCGGTTTGTGGCCTTCAAAATTCAGTGGACAAAAGCATCTTAGGCAAACGTGGCCGTTACATCACATAAGAGGCTTTTCTTGAACGAAGAATACTTCAATACTCGAAGGTAGACTAGGGCCAGGACACTTAAGACAAAAGTAAGCCCGGCTAGGGAAGGGACGAAAATATTCGCCACGCTACGATGATTTTTTTTTTCTATTTTGTTGTTGTTGTTGGTTTTTTTTTTGGCAGCACTAGCAAGAGAAATGGGTCAACTGCTTCTGGTCAAGCGTTTATGTAAATCAGGAGAAGCGGAAGTAAAACAAGAAATTCAAACAGTAATAAATATATGCTCTATAAAGGTCCTTTTAAAACTTAAAGACTTGAAAACGTTTTGTACGATTCACCAAAAGCTTTTTATTCTTAATTATACTGAAACTTTATTAAACTCTAAAAGTATGGCACTTTACCTTAAAAGGACGGGATATTTAACAGCAACCATTACAATACAAAGCATGTGAAAATGTGTGAAAAAAAAGATTCGCCAGATGTCTCTGCCAAATACACTTTCTTCTCTGTGTTGACGTTTTTGTGCTGACGTGAAAATTTGTCATGGCTGCCTGCTATTTCCTTCAAAAACCTGATTTTCCTGAAAATCAGCGAGATTACGGTATGTTCTATATAAACATGTCATTTTATCTTGACTGTTTAATTTCAACATTGTCAGTGAACATCGAAATTTTTTTGACAGAAATATGATAATAACGTGTGGTTTCATTCATTTCTCGTTCGTCGCTTAAGACACTTTTCTACTACATTTATAGCGTAGGGTAAGGCCCAAATTTCATTCTAGATTCCTACGGAAGGTTTTCCATGTAGCAGAGGGTGGCTTTAGGCAAAATCTTTCATATTCGTCTCAAAATAAAGACGAACTTGAAAATAAAAGGAAAAATATTTGCAATATGTCAACATGTAGCGATAAATGTGTGAATGCTGTGCTTCAAGTTTTTCCATGGTTTAAATTTTATTTTCCTTTGTTTTTTTGCTATGATAATGTGGGATAATGAGTTTGAAACAAAGGAAAATAAAATTTAAGCCAAGGATAAAATTAAACCCCAGCGTGAACGCTTGGCCAAGTCATTCTTCCGCCAGATAATTCCAATCCAGGTATCGCAAAAACGCATGCGACTTAAGGCATAAAATGTGTTTTTGAGATTTTATTTCAATGGAGTTGTAAAGTTGAAGGCTTTTGTGCGGGTTTAACGCGTTTTCACAACATTTTCAATAAAACAGAATATCGCTGTATAGTCTTCTCTCATCTATAACCAAAACTGTTTGCATCATACAAAGGTTGTCTCTTGTCGTCAAAAGGTGAGCGAAATTGGACCAGAAACGTTTTCATGCGTTTTTCGTGTCCACGCCCAATCCGCTTGGCAAGAATTTATCTTATTTAACTCTGTTTTGTACTGAATGACTTCTTCGTAATATGTCCGATCAATAAGAGCGGAAGTTCGTGCATATAAGAAAACTTCAGGCTCTGCGCTTTGTATGCGCCATTAGTTTTATAAAAAAAGAGCTGTTTTTCGAGAGAAAAGTTATTCTATCTCGCTAGCAAACCATTGATACATTTATCTTTAATGATATTACCTTTTCAATTTTTTTTTGTATTTTTTAAGTTATTGTTATCTTGAACTGTTTAAGTAAACTTTTAAACCATGACGTATTAGTTATTCATTTTTCATCAACAATTTCGCAACTGTGAGATTTTTCACCAACTATGTAGCTGCGTGTTGTAATTCAACAATATTCCATTGCTTTTCGAAGAATGGTATATTTAGGTTGCCGAAATTTTTTTGCCATTTGAGGCTTAACTCTATCTTTGAAAAGAAAAATACCATAGTGCAATGAATTCTTGGCCATTGCTCGTAGCCAGTTATCGTAAAGAATATAAAAAAGATGTAAGAGGATGTATAATTCTTAGTTTATTTTTCTGGTTTAACCCGATCTGTTTTTCGTCACTGAATTTTCGATGACCGGTGTCCACCTATATCAGATAGAGATATCCGAACCTTACTTTTTTGGTTTGAATTTCTATGCGAACACGGACGCCATTAATTCATATCATTGTATATAAATATATGAATATATGGATCATATTTTTTGTGTAATATTGTGCTACTAATAACAATTTTAAGCTATAAGCTAACACAGGAATTTGTTTTACGACAAGACGATCAATCTAGCATTAGTACAGATTGAAAAAATTTTATGAAAAGATAAGATAGAAAAAGATTACAAGGAGACGGTAATTTCTTAAATTGCTAAGTTCATTTAGTGTCTTAATGTTGTTGTCTGCTGTGCCAATTGTTAAAGATAGATTTCAAATTTGTTTTAGCATTTAGCATTTTCAAATACTATTCCATCGATTTAAAGTTGGATTGAATTTCAATGTATTTTGCTTAATATATCATTTTCTGAAAGTCAAATTAATATTTTCATCGTTAAACTGTTTTCGCATTTTCTGATTGTTTTACATATTGAAAGTAATTTAAATCTCCCTTCTTCAGAGTACAGTCACTTTCATGGTGTTGTATTTATATCTGCGTTTCGCTTAAAAAACTTAAGTCAATAATGGAGCAATAGTGAACATTTAAATGCTTCGTCTCAAATGGCTCCGAAGCCGCTACATAAATTTCAGAACAAGTTGCCAAATGTTGCAATATTACCAAAACGCTGAAAACATACAGTGTTCGTAACGTGTCAGCTTTATATGCAATTGATATAATAGTGCATTAAACTTTTATATGCAATTGATATAATAGTGCATTAAACTTTGCCCCTAATTGCTAAATGCTGTCTTGGAGGAGTAAAGTAGGGCTATTCACTGAGACTTTCATCTCTTTTTCTCGCTGCGGGAGACACTCAATTTTATCGCCAACTACTAAATATTCCATTAGTTTAAAGAAAATTTAGTTTTCATGTTGATTGCTAAATATAGCTTAAAATTAAATGTGTTTTCACTGTTAGCTTTTTACCGCTACTTTTTAATATTGGCATTAATATTACTGTTTCAAGGTACTGAGATTTCCAATGAAATGCTAGTTCTTATTTATTGTATAATAGTAGTAAGAGAATAAAACCTCTGTTGACTTCGATCTTACAACGTCACGGTTTTATTTTGCTATTCGGCTTGCCTCTTTCGAAAATATATTTCGCTGTTACCAAGGCATTAACACTTTATTTTTTTCTTTTTCAAGGTAGGTTATATGTTCAACTCTTCATTTATCAAACGTTTTTTCAAACTGTTTTCGGAAAACCTCATTAACGGAACGTATGGGTTTAAAATGTTCTCTTCTAATAACAAGTTTTCGAAAAGGGTTAACTTCCCCTGTAAAAAACAACTTATATTTGCAATTGCGAAGGTTTAGATTGGATTGTCCTGGAATATGTCTCTGATACTCTATCCTTGCGTGAATAGACTCAGTGACTTTTTCTTGTTCAGTGTCATTGATGTTGCTGGTTTTATAATCTTGAATTTGGGTTTTTCGTGGCGGGAATCTTTTAAATGAACGTAAGGATTCCTTTTAATAAAGATTTTAATCTAGCTTTCTTACAAAACCAGGTATATTTGCAGCTGATTCTTCGTAAAATCTTAAAGCTGCCAATTTTAGTCGCTTAAAACTCTGCATTACATAGTTTGCTGCATTCGTGTGTGTACGCAATAACTGATGATTTTTGGTTTTATAGTTGATTTGATGTTATGACTGGTTTGTATTGAAACCATTGGATTAACGGAGTCAACAAATCTACGAGTAGTATACATTATTTCATAACCAGTCTTGCAAAGGCTATCTTGAAAATTTTTCGCCAAGGTTTTTGCATCACTTTGTACTTGAATTAGTAGGAAAATTAATTAAGACCAGCATGCATGGAGACGCCATGTTGCTATCCTTCGTAGGGACATCAATATAACTGGCAAAAACTACTTGAGAAAACATCTGGTGTTGATTTCTAGGCGACAGACATTTGTCATTTCTTCAGCATAGTAAATATTTTCAAAAGACCTTTTTATAGATAGACTGTGTAGGTAGACGCAAGCAAAACTTGTTACCGCCTGGCAGCTTGCAAGACTATCATTTTGAGAGTACGTAAAATTACAATTTAGACATTCAAATGCACTTTGTTTGCAAGTAAAAAAGCTATAAACCTATAGCAGAGGAATATATCTGATGCTTTTGAAAAGAGGGTAAAGATTGTCACTTCTTTTGTTTGCCACCTGAGGGTCATTCCACTATGAAATGTAAAAAAATTGAAATAAGATGTAAGTGCTCTCTCTTAGAAAATGGTTTTGTCGGATGCGAACCAGCAATTCGGCACATTAAAGATGTGGAGCGTTTTTATAAAAAAAAAAATTGTTAAAGAAAAACTTCACCAACTTAAAAGCAAAGTAACTTCAGTTTTTGTTCTTTGTGGTAATGTTTCTTTCAGCATGTCAAGGTAACAAAACAGCTTCTTTCTTTAATGGATGTTAGTCCCTCCAACTGTAACTGTAAACGATGCTTGAAGCTCTCAAGTCTTAAAGGTCCTGAGCCAAAACCTTCCAGCTTTCAACGATTAAGGAATTATTTTAAAGTAACAAATATATCCTGAATTGAAAATTTTCAATTCAAGGAAATAACAATTTTTACGCTGGCAATAAATCCAAAATTTTACGTTGTATTAAAAAAACAACCAGCATTTCAATGACAAAATTCTTGCCTCTGTCTTTAAGACCACGCCATGTTATGGTTATTGCATTTGTGTTGAACATAATCCAGTATTTTAGAGGACAGAACTCTCGTTTCTGTCTTTGATTTTTTTTCTCTTAAACCATTTGAGAGGACCCTATGTTTTGGTTTTTGCGTTTCCAAAAAAATAATGATAGGCCCGCATCGCGTACATGTGTGGCTTACTAGACCACGCTACAGGATCTCGACTCTCGTGGACAAATAAATATGTAAATCCGATCGTGCCATAATGTAGCTTCACACCTCGTGTAAGCCACACAAGAACTTATTATTTAAAATCTACAGTTGCTTCGGTTCACTGATTCCGGTCTATCACAGCTTTTCATTTAGGGACGGACCATTAGAAAAGTGATTGGGGGGGGGGGGGGGGGGTGGGGAATTTTCAGCTTGCACGAATTTTCTTTTTCGCTCACTGCTTGTGGAGGAATTTTTTTTTCAGGTGAACCCCTCTGCACGAATTTTTTTTCACTACGTGTGGAAAAAGTCACAATTGGACCTTCCTTCTGCATGATTTTTTTTTACCTTCTTCTTTGCATGAATTTTTTCTTGGCATTTTCCCTTGCATGAATTCTTTTTGTTTTTTTGCCCACCCCCCCCCCCCACCCCCTCATCACTTTTCTAATGGTCCGTCCCTTATTTAGTTGTGAATCTCCTGACCCAGTGTCCTTTTGCATTCTTACTCACCCTGCTATCACTTTGATCTTAGCGCACTAAAGTTGGCCTCCCTCTGTGCAAAACTTGCAAGAATGCCAAACAAGCATGACGTAGTACAAGGCTTTATCGTTATGGTAGTTCTTGCGGGTTTAAGTGACAGGATTTATGGTTACTTATCCAGGTAAGCGCTAGTTATACTGTCTCTTATTATATGGCAGGTTTGCGGGAGCGGGCAAAATACGGCCAATCCTAAGTTGATTGGCTACCTGACCGGCCAAGATTGGAATGTGTTTGGATACCTGAGAAAATTCCACTCCTTTTGCACCTCTTAATTCTCCTACTTAAGAACATTTTTAGAGAAGCTTTATCTAACAATCGATACTTGTGTTTCATCGCATATCAGATGCATCGAATTTCGCCAAAAATACTCCGCGGCGCTTCTTATTTTCAGCTCCCTTCTCGGTGTTTGATATGTGATGAAACACTGCATCTCGTGTTTGATACATTACTTGAGATGCCGAGGTCGGGGGTAATAATTCCGCTGAAGCACGTTCTTTTTGTAACGCTAAATCGCAATTGCTAAATATCAAACGCGAGATACAGTGTTTCATCACATATCAAACACCGAGAAGAGAGCTGAAAATACAACGCGCAGTGAAGTATTCTTTGCGAAAGTCGAGGTGTTTGATATGTGATGGGACACGTGTATCGAGTGTTTGATATGGCTTCTCAAATGAAATTATCTAGAAGGAGAAATTAGCAACACAAAAACCAGCCGTGTTTCATCAGATATCCAAACACGTCACGGTGCCTGATTTTCTTTGTCTTTCCCTTCTACATTATTAGTGCGTTTGAGAATTACGTTTCCAAACGCAGTGCTATTGTATGATTTATGTCTGGTATACTCAACTGTATTGCTAATAATTTTCGCCTCACCACTGTGTTGTTTATTTTCTTTTTAGTCGAAACATGTCTCTGCGGGCATATACAAACTCCACTCTGCTGTTACATACACTGTTGCAGGATTACGACAGAAGAATAAGGCCAGGAGTTAAAGGTATATGAGATAGGTTTGCTTTATGGGCTTGTTGTGACAGCGTATATTGTGGAAATTTACTGAGATGAGTTTAAAGGCTTGCAGAAATACAAATCTGCAGTGTTTAGGATTCAATTGAAATGTTACATAGGGTGTATAGCGCTGTAACCATTCCCATATCCACCTACCTGTTTGAGTCTGATATAAGACCAGTAGAGACTGGATATCTTGTTTTCTGGGAAGCAGAATAATAGGTTGCATTTTAAAAGAAATTACATCACCAATGGTTTTTTTTTATCTCGGGTGAGATCGATTTTTCACGACATACTGGCTGGAAAATTTGCAAATTAGTTACGAAATAGTTGCCTCCGCCTTGAGCGTCCCAAATTGTAATGACTCTCCTCTGTAGGTTCTCCAGCCGAAGTTCGAGTTGACATGTATGTTGCAAATATCTGGGCCATGGAGGAAGTGAAGATGGTAAGGCAATTGCAATGTGTTTACATGGCTTTCAGAGATTGTCAGTAAAACTGACAGAGTTTTCAGATTTTAATTTTATTCAAGTTGATGTCAACAAAGCAAGTATCTCTGGCCGATCACAACAGATGGATGCAGTCAAACGAACCAATCAAGAGCAATGACACGAGGCGCTGGAAAAAGCGCACGAGTTAGTGACGATTGGTTTAGTTAACTCTGATTGGTTTGCGAACGTGGCCCTTTAATGTTTTAGCCAATCACCCACAATCAATGGCGCAAGTATCGAGAATAGAATTAAAAACCTATCCAGGGCAATAACATTGTGTCTCATCGGTAGAAAATAAAACCTTGAGCTCTGTGCCACTGCTTTAGATTGGGACAGGCGTTTAGCATGCAAAGCGATCTCACCTCGTTGCTAAGTAGTGGCCAAATAAACGATTTTCTTGATGTGCACTAATATTCTGTGTGTATAGGAGTGTTATTGTAAACTCGCATCTTGATTTGAGAATGAATAATAAGTTATATTTCGTGACGTTTCGTTACGTTAAGTGATGCTATCCTATCATCTTTTCCCTTTACAGGATTTTACCATTGACATCTACCTCCGTCAGTACTGGAGAGACGAGCGCTTGGCGTACGCTCACTTAACAACTGATCCGCTTCTAACGCTAAGCAGCGACATTAACAAACAAATCTGGATCCCGAGTACTTATTTCCTAAGGACTAAAAGGGCGTATTTTCATGATGTCACTACTGAAAATTACCTTCTCCAGATACGGCCAAATGGAAGCATCTTTTATAGTATACGGTGCGTCAACATTTCTCTTCTTTATCTGTTGTTTATGATTCACCTTTTCTGTGGTTTTTTTTTCTTGTCACGTTGTTTTTCAATCTAACATTGATGGTTTTAAATTAACATTTAACCATCTTTTTACAGGCTCACCATAACTACCTCATGTAAGCTAGATTTGCGTCGCTTTCCTCACGATACTCAGATGTGTACGTTGGCACTGGAAAGTTGTAAGTAATTTCTACAGCCTCTAACATCATACTATGTGATGCACGGGTGACTCTGTGATTGACCAGCATCCCATCCAGGGTGGAGTAACAATACTCCCAGGTGCTTCATGTTACTGAACCCAGGATAAGCTGGGCCTCCTGTGGCACCAGTGGGTCTCCTGTGGCACCTGCGATGTGGTGCACGGGTGACTCTGTGATTCACTAGCATCCATCAAGGGGGAGTTCGGGATGGTTGAAGGGGGAGTAACAATACTCCCAGTGATTTATTCTTCTGTAACTGGGATAAGCCGCCGTCTCGTGGGCCTCGTGTCTCGTGTGCTCCTTTACCAAACATCGTACGGCTATGTGTTCACGCAAACAAAGTTATTTACTTCACAAAATTAGCCAAGCAAGATGAAATTCATCTTTACAGCGTCTCAGTATTGAATTGGGAAACTCTTACACTGCAAATGGGCGTGAAAATTCCCAACGTTAATCAACAAGAATGTCAATCAAACAGGTTTCCTTTGTTGTATCAAGAAATGTCCCACAAATTTAGTTTTTCTGATTTTGCAGATGGTTACCAGACAACGGATGTTTGGTATGCGTGGAATCCCAGAGACGACAACACATCCGCTATTTATGTCAACAAGGAAGTCGAGCTTCCTCAGTTTGAACTTGTTGGTGTTGAAAAGGCGTCATTAATTAATAAGTATAACATAGGTAAGAAGAATACTGGCGCAGGTTTCCCAGCCAAACAATGATGAATTTTTATTTTCATCGTTCGAATAGGTTACGGGCTTCCATTTTTTGCATATTTTCAAGTTAATTCGCTTATTACCAGGCAAAAGTGATAACGATAACGATAGCGGTAACAATAACGGTAACGGTAACAATAACGATAACGGTAACGGTAACAATAACGGTAACGGTAACAATAACGATAACCTTAACGGTAACGCTAACGCTGACGGTAAAGATAAGCATAACGATAAGGATAATGATAAACCCAAAATTTAAACAGTTGTAATGATATCAATTTTTTTTTCAACTTTCCAAAACAGCAATCATACTGGGTTTAAAACACATAATACACGCTGCATCAAATATAAATGGAATAAGTGAGTGAGCAAAAATAGAAGTAGGCTGAGAAAAGTTTTGAAAGATTTGGAGAAACCGTTTTAATTATGTCCTTGTTGTCCAATTTAGGTAACCACTCCTCCTTGATAGCCAATTTCAGAATGAAGCGTCGGATTGGCTACTTTTTGATTGACACGTACGTCCCTTCCACCATCATTGTCATCATTAGTTGGATTTCGTTCTGGATCAATCCTGACACTGCGCCTGCGCGAGTGGCTCTAGGAATTACCACAGTGCTTACCATGACCACACTCATTTCTAGTGCGCGCGCATCGCTACCGAAAGTGAGCTACGTAAAAGCAATAGACTGGTACCTACTACTGTGCCTCATCTTTGTGTTTGGTTCTATATTGGAGTACACGTTTGTCGCTTACATGATCACCATACGGACAAGAAACAAACGAAAGACGCTATTAGATGGGGAGTGGAGTACTTCCTCCAAGGTGAGCTCGTCCTGTTAATATCATCTATAAACTGTACCAGGGGCTCCTGACTTTACTGTGGTACTGTTTGTTTTACTATACAGTGTGGTTCTAACTTTTTCATTTGTGGATCAAACCATGCAGTGTGACCATTCTTTGTAAAGCTACTGAACAGTACTGTACTGTGGTACTGTTTGTTTTACTATACAGTGTGGTTCTAACTTTTTCATTTGTGGATCAAACCATGCAGTGTGATCATTCTTTGTAAAGCTACTGAACAGTACTGTACTGTGGTACTGTTTGTTTTACTATACAGTGTGGTTCTAACTTTTTCATTTGTGGATCAAACCATGCAGTGTGACCATTCTTTGGAAAGCTACTGAACAGTACTGTACTGTGGTACTGTTTGTTTTACCATACAGTGTGGTTCTAACTTTTTCATCTGTGGATCAAACCATGCAGTGTGACAATTCTTTGGAAAGCTACTGAACAGTACTGTACTATGATACTGTTTGTTTCCCATTCAATGTGGTTCTAACTTTATCTTCTGTGATTATGACTCCATGTGTGATCTATTCTCTGGTCTCTCCCATCTAACTAAATCATACCTGACCATATTTTCGGTTGCTATGCAGGAGGATAAGACGGAGCTGCTCTCCGTATTTGAACCAAAGTGTTCTCCGAGAAGAGGAAACGTCCTGAAGCGGGTGTTTGGCCCCCCTGAGACCGAGGCGTTGTCTCCAGAGGATTCAATCACGCCCAAACAAGCCAATCAAGTGTGGCACTTGATAAGCGACCCCCTGTCAATCGACAGGTGCTCCCGAGTTGGCTTTCCATTGGCGTTTTTTGCATTTAACTGTATCTATTGGCTCGTGTTTGGGAAAGTGTGAACTCCTCGATTTGCCAATGTGCCTGGTATGACAACACAGGGAAACTCAGGCAATAGTCCTGTTAAACGATGTGATTCAATGATCACACAACAGAAGGAACATCAGCGAACGTTTCAAGCTGCTTGCGAACGTTCAACGAGCTTTGTACTTTACATGAATACTTCCTGTTTCAAACCACTGTTTTGCTGGACAATCAGTGCATTATACGCAAAGTAAAAGTATATAACATACTGATCCTGAAGATCGAGAGTGGTATTTGTTTTATAATACTAAGAATGAGATGGAAAGATATAAATATATTACAGGGAACTTGACTTCATTACGTTCTAGGATCTCACAAAGTGAATTTACAATAATTGGTAACTGCTTAAGGCCGAGTACGATTTGAAGAATAAAACTCTATGATCCAGTGTCAAATTCTCCCTTCGATTCACAAACAAATATAGGGTAAATTGGAAGGGGAATTGACCGGTCGATCACTGGGGGCTTTATTCCACACACGGCCGGCGCTTATCCCGGTTTCAGTAGCATGAAGCACTGGAAGTATTGTTACTCCCCCCTGGATGGGATGCTAGTCAATCACAGAGTCACCCGTGCACCACATGGCAGGTGTCACAGGAGACCTGCTGGTGCCACAGGAGGCCCAGCTTAACCCGGTTTCAGTAGCATGAAGCATCTGGGGGTATCGTTACTCCACCCTGGATGGGAGGCTAGTTACCCCAAGCATTATATCGCCGGCACCATTAATTTTATACACCTTGTGTTAGGAAACAACATAGTGCCATCACCAGGGCTCGAACTCTGGACCTTGTACTCTGAAGTCCGAAACGCTAAGGGACGGACCATTAGAAAAGTGATGGGGGGGGGGGGGGGGGGTGGGGGTAGGGAAAAAAAAAACAAAAAAAAATTCATGCAAGGCAAAATGCCAAAAAAAAAAACTCATGCAAAGAAGAAGGTAAAAAAAAAATTCATGCAGAAGGAAGGTCCAATTGTGACTTTTTCACACGTAGTAAAAAATATTCGTGCAGAGAGGTTCACCTGAAAAAAAAAATTCCTGCAAAAGCAGTGAGCGAAAAAAAAAATTCGTGCCAGCTGAAAATTCCCCACCCCCCCCCCCCCATCACTTTTCTAATGGTCCGTCCCTAACCACAACAGTACCGTGTCTTCCAAGTGTACGATGTTTTAAACCATGCTCTTATTACGTGGCTTAAACGACCTTAATACCAGCACAGCTGAACATCATTTATTACGCATTTCTCCACAGATTGTTCTGGAAGGTCGTGTTTAATTGGAATCGACATTTTTTGTTGGTTGAATTGGTTGGGATGTTTCGTTTATTTACCGCAATTTTTGAAGAGTTCTGTACGGTCGCCTTTCCTCTGTCTTTGGGTGACGTCACTTGTGCAATAATGATTGGTTTCTGTTACGATTGACATCATATTTCCAAATTTGTTCTGTATTTAGTGACTATGAAGACAATTGAAAACCAGGAATTATTACTTGGCTATCCCCATGGGGGTCGAGTTTTAAATTGCGTCGGATTTGTTTTTTTGAAAAGGTGTGCGCAAGGGGTAAACTTAGTCTCTGTTTAAAAGGTGCCTAACAAAGTAATTCGGGGAGGGGACGGCAGACCACCCCCCACCCCCTTAGTATGGTCCGTCCTTGATTGCATTTGATGCAAAATGTGTTTTTGTTTAGTAATAAGCAGTTAAATACTTGCGTTACGATGATGGTCGATTACTAGGAAACGTTCAACGGTCTAAACCTAGCTAAGTATCATGTTTACAAGTGTAGTTATTGTTTTCAAAGTCTACAACAATCGCAACGCTTGTAGAAGTTTATATTGCGTTGGCCCCAAGTGAAACATGCTGTGTTGTGAACTTGATATAAATGCCACTGTTCATACGAGTAGACTCAAATACCATCAAGTTTATTGACTTTCACGGGAAATAACAATTACATCGATATATTGCGAGAGTCGCACTTAACTACTCTTTTGAAATCACAGAAAGTTTTATGTATCTGAAATGCGCTTGTTTAGTACGTGGTCTGATCAAACAATGAACTGAATAAGCATTTTATGACGCTATTAAGGGACTTAATGACCGCCTTAAAAGAATTTTCTCATACAATACATCATGACAGCAGTTTATTGAGACGTCAATGAGCTGCGAAGATTAACGAGACAACTATTTTCGTACGCGTTCGGAAGGTCTATGTAAATTTATGCTCATCTGTATAATTGACTCATATACAGAAAATATGCTCTTATCAATTGTATATTGACATTAGACTTTAACTGTTTAACTTTTTTATTTCAAAATCGCCCTGTCAAAGGGTTCGTTAATACTCCTTGTCGTCTTTAACTTTAATCATTTCCGTTTCTTCATGTATTTTAGTTGGGATCAACGTAAGTATCTGAGCAACTGTGCACCTACCCTCTCCCCGAACACAACATTAACGCTAACTTTTTAACTTATTATAACATGTTGGGTTAGGGGAGGGGTAGGTACACAGTTGTCCAGATACTTCGTACATTGATCCTTCAGTTGCGTAGTATCATTCGGTCTTAACGGCTTAAACGTTTTTTTTTTTTCAATTACCCTGTCAAAAGGTTCGTTAACTGATACGCTTTGTTTTCCTTCATTACAATTGGTTTACTTTTTCATGCATCTCTCCAAATTGTCCACTTATTCCGAACCCTTGCGCTAGCAAGATACTAATAAAAATATCATTGAAAGAACTCGGAGCATTAAAAATCTGTAACTGTTTTTCATATTTTTTCGAGAAGGGTGCCTCGCCTCGCTTTCAGCCATTTTTGAAAACGTCAACTATCATCATCGAGCTTTGATCACTGATTCGTCATCATTCGCTACCTGGCCTTCGTTCACAGGCGCGGTTCTGAATCACTGTTTCTAGATCCTCGAATACGACTTTGATACCATTGTTGATACCATTTGATACCAGAGATCTAGAAAGGAAAATTTTCTTGAGCCAAGTACGATACTTTGCCAGCAGGTTTTCACACTGTCGATGTCAGGCGGTGGAGTGATACAAAGAGTACCCCCATTGTCCCAAAGACAGTTCTCGGCAAACCGCCTGTGCCTCCGTGTTCGCATCAACGGACTTAACACAGTAAGAAGATATTCACAGCAAGAGGAAGCAAAGTGCCATGAGAAATACATCATAGCATTCAGGGACAAATGGTACCAGAAAATTCTGCGAATGCTGCGGACTCGGAGAAAACGAGTGCTTACATCAGAACTGAGCTTGAAGTCCTTCAGAACAAGCCACTATGGTTCCGTATCACCCTGACTGGGATAGATGAATTCCTGCTGTTGGCGCTATAGGCTCGCACATTGAAAACCTCGCGAGAAATGAGGAATGCAATAGAAAGGCTGGTTCTTCCAGGGCACATGTGCGGAACAGGAATTACCGCTTTCTCTCCCACCTCAGTTGCCGTTGACGTACACCATTCAAAAGATGACTTTGTCCGGCGCATACACGATCCAGTATATAGAGTTCAACACGGCAAATGTTACTGGGAAATAAATTCTAGCGTACTTATCGACAGAATACGCTGGTTCTGAAGTCATGAAAGCCGCTTCGTAAGGATCCCAGAAATAGTAATGCTTTTTACACATGGAAGAGTCATTTTCATTGCACTCTTCTCTTTCCTGTGGAGAAAGTTCAAAACAAAAACGTGTCCATACAAAAATGTGAATTCTAAACACGCTATTTGATATTTTCCACGCATAATCAAACTTTTTACACTTATTTTCGCCGAAGTCAGGAAACTGACAGAACCATGAAAAGACGTAAATAGGTTGTTTGTATCGCATCCTCACCTTGTGCTTCGGTCGACGCACTGGTCGTAGTTTTGGATACTTTTTGCTGAGCTGTGCTCGTGGAAAGAAAGGGTTTTTCTGGTCTCTGAAAAAGAAAAGGAAGCATTCGGATGAGTTCGACACCAAATGTGATGTCAAGCATCAAAATGATATTTTAGTGGGACGAAGCTTTTGTTACTTCTTAAGTGCGGTTTGCAATGTTTCTCAACTCCAAATCACTATAGCAACTCTAGAGGTGATATTCACAGACAAATGCTTTTATTATTCTTGACTAGTTGATGCTAGGCTAATTAGTAAAAATAAATATGTTATTTAGTTTTAAACCCTATTACGTGTGTGTCTCAAATCTCTTAACAAACGACTAAGGAAAAGAAAGATTGAAATGCATGTACTTACACAACCACAGCTAGTCTGCAACTGCCATTGCTCTCGGCTTTCTTGAGAGATCCATTTAAACACGTGGTATTCTCTTCTTCCTTTTCACCTTCCTGCTGTAAGAACTTTTAATTAAAAAAAAAGAATTCGGCAAGAGATCACGCAGTTCCTTACAAATTTCATTACATCTGACCTGTATATGCTGAAGTTCTCATGTTTTTTTTCCTTTGGTGTACATCTATAGGTGTAAGCTATTATATTGTTGACTAACGATAAAAAACGTTTTGTCATGTCCATCATTATTAGGTCATTTGTATAAAGCTCATTTGTAATTTGCCTGAGAAGTCTCCAACAGAACTTGAAAAAAAAGTAAGGTACGAATAAACTTTAAAAAATGCCACCAAAATCTCACATTCTTTCCTTTTTTTGCTTAACACGAGTTATTTAAGGCTGTTTAAAAGTAGGTCGGAAGAATGGACGATTTCTTGATGAGCTAGCTCACAATTGGTACATCTATGTTTTCAATATCTTACCTCTTGTTCCGCCTTACGCGAGCCTTTCTGCCTTCTTGACTGAACTTTACAGGAGTAAAAATTAACTATAGCGTACTCCATAAGCGCGCCAAACACATAAACCAAGCACATAAGAAGAAACCAATCAATGGCCTTCGTGTAAGAAACCTTGGGTAACGGCGCACGCGCGCTGTTCGATATGGTAATCATAGTTAATACGGTCGTGATACCCAGTCCTACTCGTGCAGGAGGCGAGTCCGGCGAAATCCAGAATGAGAACCAAGAAATAGTGACAGTGAGCATGGAGGGAATGTACGTCTGAATCATGTAGTATCCAAGGCGACGGTGGAATGTAAATTTGGCTACAAGCGCCGAGTGAGGTCCTGCCAGAAAGTTAAATATAATAAGTAATGGTAATAGGACTGAGTGGAGTCCAATTCGGTCTGTAATCATACGAGTGATAAACAAAATCGGATGACCGCGTAGCGGGAGTCCGATTTGTTTAATCACGAGTATGACTGCAGACCGAATTGGACGACACGAAGTCTTATTACCAATTAATCATAACTTTAACAAAATTTTTTATATATAAACTTATTTTTTTCTTAATCAAAACACATGAAATTCCAAGATTTGTTTTGCTAGCAGTGAAAAAAAGCCATTTAAGCGCGCGCGTGATGGCGCGTACTGTCCAATTACTCAGGCATGACGCGTACTGTCCAATTTAACTGTCCTATTAAGGCTGAAATCAGGGCAGTTGATAGCCAATCAGATTTGAGAATTTTGTTATAGTTATGATTAACGATATTATAAACGGATCAATTTCTTACGAACTCAAGTTTCCAGTCAGGAAACGATTACTTGGAGCCTCCATATGTGTTGTATTTTTGAATCAACCATTTCCCGTAAAGAATTATTTTTAGAATAGGCTTTCCCGCGAAAATACATTGTTTCCGAGGACGTCTGCATTCCCCCCCCCCCCCCACGTTTTCCGCCATTGTCGTCAAAGTTTCTTTCGAAAACAAAAAAGCGTATGTATAAATGAGCATGACTGAACTGCCCTCTGATTAGTTGATATCGTTATTACGCATTATGGCGTGACAAATTTTCCGCGAAAACTTCTCCTATAAATAACTTTTCATCAGAAAGGGTTGACTCCAAGGACTTGTAGGGGAGATGGAGGCTCCTAGGAATCGGCTCCTGGCTTCCGTCATTATTGGATCAGGCATCTGAAGTTCCAACAACGAGCATATATTATGTCTAAGGGCTAAAGTGCACGAGGTAGGAATATGTGCAGTTAATATGAACAATTGATTTCATTATTTAGAAACAATACTAATATTTCATGTAGCATCTGCTTCGTATCTGTTTTTCCCTCTCTATTGATTGAAAGCAATCGCCTCTCAACCCAGTGACTTGGACTCGATTTCTGCGGACTCGTGTGGGTTGAGCTAGTTGCTGATTCTCTCCTTGATCCGAGGGTTCCTTAAAAAACAATCTCTATAAATTGTAATTCGATCTGGACGTTATATGTTGAACCATGAGCCTCTGCTCGGGAGATTCGACAAATGCTCCCACGTCTATGAATTTCTAATTCGGTTACATATCACACAAAGACATTAACCAATCATAAAAGAGATAAGCGTTTTGATAAATACCAATATTGTAAATGTTCGTCCTTTCTTCAAGCTCAACATTTGTGATCATAAACTGTGGCATCTCCAGATCCTCAGCAATGTATACTACGTCATCAGTGGAATTCCGCGTGTTCCATTTGTAAAACACGTCCGTTGCTTGGTAACCATCTGTAATTATTGAGGAAGAGGTAGCACCTTTAAAAGTCGTCGCTCTAATTAACTGCATTTGCATTTAACCCTTAAAGTCCCAGTAGTGACCAGCATCCAATTTCTCATTACAATATTTACTGTTCATCAACCACTCAGATTATGAGAATAACAAAAATGATCACCAAAAAATATAATAATATATAAACAAATTCTCCTCACTAGGACCATAACAAATGTATTATGAGCAGGTTCTGTTTATGTTGTGTTTGGTATTTGATTGTTACTTTTAAACGCAAATCGAGGGCTAGCTTATTCACCGCTTTCCATTCAAGTCGCTCTTAGGTATTTAGGGACGGACCATTAGAAAAGTGATTGGGAGGGGGGGGGGGGGTGGGGAATTTTCAGCTTGCACGAATTTTTTTTTTCGCTCACTACTTGTGCAGGAATTTTTTTTTTTTTCAGGTGAACCCCTCTGCACGAATTTTTTTTACTACGTGTGAAAAAGTCACAATTGGACTTTCCTTCTGCACGAATTTTTTTTTAATCTTCTTCCTTGCATGAATTTTTTTTGGCATTTTCCCTTGCATGAATTTTTTTTTGTTTTTTTTCCCCACCCCCCCCCCCCCATCACTTTTCTAATGGTCCGTCCCTTAGTTTCCACTTCTTCTATCACGATCCTCATCTTCAAATAATTTTATCCTGTAAATTTTTTAACGTCTGTGTTTAGCAATCTTACATCTCGTTTTATTCATTATTGTATTATTGTAGTTTTTAGATACGCCATCATTAATTTTTTTTATCATTGTCACTGAAAAGCACTCCTTAGGGAGTGTCAATAAAGTTTGTTTTGTATTGTATTTTGTTTGTTTGTTTGTTTGTTTTTTTTTCACTATGATAATGTAGAATAACAGAATAGAAGCATTAATTGAAAAATCAAGGAATTACGAGGAAGGACACATTGGCAGTACTCACATGACTCCAACATAACGGTACAGGTCTGAACGTCATGAGGGAACATTTGTAGGTTCAGTTTACACGCCATTGTCACAGTGAGCCTACAAATGAGGATTGAAAAGTTTCAGTCAATTGTAACTGTTATGTATAAGGACTTTGATGTGTGCGATCTGATTGGTTTAGGATTACGTCATATCTTAATATAACCAGCTTACTTTAATTTAATATTCAAAAATGGCCCGCGCGCTATTGCGATATCTGAGATTAAATTAGAAGTAAAATGATAGATTTCAGCGCACTTGCTCTGATAATGATTTAAGGAAATACAAAAGTGGACGTGAAACTCCTAAAAATGTTTAGCATGGATTCTACGCGAGTAAGAAAAGGAGAGAACGTAAAAAAAGTGTTTTCAACGTATTTGAAGTTAAACTTAAGAGGAATCAAACTACCATGGTTTTCTTTTCTATTCATAGTGTAAAATAATATGTACGCATGTGTTCTTGTTATCGACTTTTAGCTTGATTTGCTCTCTATAGCTGAACAGGGAAAAAGCGGGAAACGGATTCTGTATGTCAGTTGGAAATGTAGTCTATTAAAGGAGCCCCAATCTACGTGACTAGTACAAGCATTTCCCTTTGTACAGGGCATAATCAGTGCAATCAGTGCAAGCCTCCCACCTGACGCTATAGAAGATATCTCCGTTGGGGTGTATTTGAAGCAGGTAGTTGTCCGTAGTGACGTCATGAAAATACGCTTTCTTTGCATTAAAGAAGTACGTGCTTGGTACCCATATCTCGTCGATAGTTTGTCGGTTTAACGTCAATGTCGTTTGCATTTCATTCTCCACAAACGATAATCGAGGATCTCTCCAGTATTGACGAAGGTAAATATCAATAGTAAAGTCCTGATATATAAAAAAGAAAACATTGACAAAATTTCCATATTGTGATTGGCTTAAGACGTTCGCGCCACGCAGTGTCAACCAATCAGGTTCGCGATGAGATCTTCATGTTTTCCCACGCTTTTTGCTTACGCCATGTATTTGCTCTCTGGAACCCACTGCAAAGAAATCAACCAACGTCCTAACAAACCGAGCAAAGTTTGGAATGTTTTGTCAAGAACCTTTGTGAGTGTTATTAATACGTGACAAATTCCCATTTATTGTAAGGTAACTTTTGTTACTTTAGCAAATATATGATATTTCAATCAACTTATTTACCATTCGTGCTTCCTCTATCGCCCAAATATTCGACACCAACATGTCAACGCGAACATCCATTGGCAGAACTAAATAGTAATAAAGTTAATGCGCTTCAGTATTACATTGTTCAAGAAGTGTGGTAGACTGTTGCATATATTGCAAAAATACTACAATATCCCGAAATTGTTTAAAATATACTATAAAAAGATTCATTAGAAAAATTTTAGTGACACGACGTGAAACGTTTTGTTAAACATAGTACTTTTGTAATTCTTGATACAGTGTTATTAGATTCCATATAAAGTTAAAGTTACTTTTATCGCGGTATAGTCAGCAAAACGGCTTTTAAATTAACGAAGTGTCGAAAAGTCTTTTCAGTCTTCTGTGTATTGAAGTTTATCTAAATTTTAAGTAGTGCCATGCCGTATTGCATTCTATATTTATCGTACTGAGATCTGAGAGATAAGTGTTCAGTGAATAGCGCTTTTGTCAAGGCAACTTAGATGTCGCTTTTTACAATAAGAGATCTATTAACCTCACATCCTTTTGTCTTCCTGGCATATCAGTTCTGATACCTTTTATAATTAAATTTAGTGTGACACACGTATTGGTTCATCATACCGTTTATCGTTGGATTTGTTTTCTGAACAGGGAAAACGAAGCTACCTCCAGTATAAGGCCGTATCCTTTTGTCGTAACCTTTGAGTAACTGTGAAACAAGTTGAGATTTGTTTCTTGCAATGTCCTTCCATGACGGCTTGTTCACTCTGGTTACAAAGAAAATTAAAATATTTTTTTAGGAGAGATTTGACTCCCACAGTAAAACAACCCCTAATTATACGGCAGTTCTAAAATTTACACCAGAAACTTTTTCTTTCAAGACAATTGAATCTTACAATTAAACAACCCTTTACCTTTAACATTCGGTAGAAAAAAACTTTGAGCACATGAAAATTTGTGGCCAAAAAACTCTTGGTTTAAAAATAGATCTCTAGTGATGATGTCATCGAAGTGTAAAATCATTTTTCTTTTTACCGATCGAGAAAAATCTTAGTCCACTTCAAGACACAAGCACTTGCAAAAGAGAAGCCATACGTAAAATCTCTATTCTGGAATGAATGCAATATCATTACTTTTTCAGAACGGATGACATAAAAGAGATGAATACAATATCAAGGACTAAATGTAGTTTATTTGCAGCGGATGAAACGGTCCATATGGGAAATATTTGTGGTGCATACTCGCCCGGCATTAATATTAAGAAATTTTGGACGTTGAAAACAAGAAGATTTCGCATTTTGTGGTACCGAGGAAGGATACTGTTGTATTCGTTGTAAATCCAGTGTTCCGAGCGAGAGACGTTTTCCTCCGGCTAGTCTGTCGAAAGCAAAATCTTGACAAAATCCGACAACTAGTGAAAATAATCGAGTAGTGACTATTTTGGCTCTATTTATGTGTTGAGAACAGTTAAATCCATGTTAAAATCTCTCTCTCTCCCTCTCTCTCTCTCTCTCTCTCTCTCTCTCTCTCTCTCTCTCTCTCTCTCTCTCTCTCTCTCTCTCTCTCTCTCTCTCTCTCTCTCTCTTTCTCCTGTCAAAATCATAAACATCTGCCTTTTAGTCTTTCTATCAGGCAAATAAAATACTACCACAAGGCATTCCATATCAAAAACAAACAGCGTGAATGAACCGGGTAATGAGACTTCCGACATGGCTATTGATTTATAACAGAAGCATTTACATAATTGAAAAATTGCCTTTTACCATCTTCGTTTTCTTCACTATGGGAGGCCGTTTATGAAACCCAATGATAATAACAATAAAGAATGTAAATACAGACAAATTATGTTTTCTAGTGTTCGTCCAACACAGACAATGGTTAAGGTTACGGAACAGGTTCGCGGGTGCGTTGCGCAAAACCATCCTCACGGGCGCGTAATTTTAGGAAACTGCCTAAACCTATACATCATTTTAAAGCTTATAGAACCTAGAACGGTGATAAAATGTTTTTAAATTGCGAAATTCAATATTAAACGAGCTGCGATCAGTCAAGTGCAAATCGACCGATGCTTATAAATGCGGCAAACTCGCGTCGGATTTTGACCTTATCAAGAAAACAATGACTGCATGATACTCAGCAGATGTTTGTCTTCAAAAGTGTGTCGGGGATTTTTTAGATCAGCTTTCAAAACAAAGTTATTATAATTTAAAGTTGGCTGTCGAGCTCTTCTTGGATGGAGACAGCATTAGGACTTATATCTTCTAAACGAAAAAGAAATCGGCAAAAGCCCGACACACTTTTGAAGATGAGGGTTTCGTGCACCGTTGGGCGAAATTTCATGATTCTACGATAAATTCCTGCATGCGAAGTATCAGCTCAAAGATGGCAAATTCAAAAAAAAAATTAGCCGAGAAATACGGCGTAGAAGGTTTAGTCAACTGTGACGTAATGAGTCACGCAAAAAAGGAAATTTGCGATATCTCTGGAGCGAAAAGAGATTTCGAATTTATTTTTTCTGCTAAAGAAAGCCTAGACCACATAGTTTATGTATGCCAAAAATCTCAATTTTGTAAAAATTTGACCTGCGAACCTGTTCCGTAACCTTAAGACCTTGGCTCTCGTATGTATGTGGTTTTCGGCCAATGTCTTACAGGATGTTATAACAATGGTACGAGGCAATAATACCTCCTTTCAAACTGCTTTTGACACATTATTGCAAGTAGTAGAGAAAATAAAATCTGTACTGCTGTGAATTCGTAGATTACCGTACAGCCGGTAATGAGTGTTTTCAAATGTTATGATTACTAATCTAGAAACTGAATATTAGTAACCTGCGTGAAGGAAAAGGCATTCGCCCTAATTCTAACTTTAGGAAAGGTAGAAACAATTCGCCCTTTGAGAGCCAGACCCATTCATAGAGAAATAATGTTTTCACTTCATTGTACTGCAGCATGCACTAACGCTCTCTTTTGATTTTACGTTTTTTGCCAGTTTGTTTAGTTGGCAATAAGCAGTGTAAAGCCAACAACTGAGCAACCATTTTCCCACTTGCAATATAAATACGCTTCAACTGCGAGAAAGCTTATTGTCAAACTTCTATAAGTTCTATATATTCCATGATAGAGTCTTCAGAACCAATTTCTTTAAGAACTACTTAATAACTTTCAATTTTAAAAAGGGCAATTTGCTCGTTCTCTTTCACAAATTGTGTAATTTGTAAAGTGAGTTTCGTCAATTATTTCCCCACGATGATGTCTTGCCGGGATAAAACGAACTTATATTGCTTCCTTAATTTTAATGGAGCTTTGTGCCTTTTAAATAATGTGTTACACCACATGGGTCCTGTTTTTTGTTAGTCTTACCCTCTCTCAATCAACGTACTGTACGACATTTTGAAACGCAAAAAAAGGTTGTGAATAGGTCGTTTCATTTTTGTATTATTTCACTCTCCAAAGTCACCTGATTGATTCACAATTCTAAATACTTTTGACTGACACAACGAATAAGGAAGCTTATAAGTTCTTTAAAGCTCTTCCAAAAAGTTCGATTCCTAGAACAAAAAGGACTTCTGATTAAGGACATCCTTGTTGTACATCGCGTTGCAGAGGAAAGAACGTGAAGGCGTGGCCATTGTTAACAACACAGCTAGACACATCATTGTAAAATATGCTAATCCAGTTTGGGATATCAGGTCCAAAATTAAAATTAAAAGTTGATGACGGCTTTGAGGTATGGCCACTCGATCAAGTCAAAAGCTGTTCTAAGATCAACAAATAGGATCCCTTTCTTGTCTGTCAAGTTTGTGTGTTCTATTAAGCCGAACATTTACACCACCGGTAGCGGCCTTTCACATAACCAGTTTGATCAGGATTTATAATGCTTGGGAGAACCTTTTCGAGTCTTTTATCGATGGCTTTGGTGAGGATTTTGTAATAAACATTTAGGTGTAATATAGGCGGCAGGTCCTCTGGCAAAGTTTAGTCTTTGAATCAGTTTTGGGGGATAATTGAGATAATACTTCTCCTCTGGCTTCAAGACAGCTTTCGAGATTGGAAGGCAAAATCAAAACTTTCCGTCAAATTTTTTATTGATTTCGGGCCACAGGAAGCGTTGAAATTCGGCACTAGAAGGCCATCAGTACCGGGAGTTTTTCCGACCTTAAAATCTTTAAGAGCGTAGTAGCATTCATCATGAGAGGTGATTAGACCTTCACAGGATAGCCTTTCGTTTTTAAAGGAGGTGATGTTGTCTGGCCATGGATTAAAGAAAATGGACAACTTTGAACTTTCCAACGTCGATGTTCTTGGATTTATAAAGAGATTCATAGCATCACCTAGAATATCGAATTGATCTTCTTTATACGCATTTTCAGCAATTTTTAGTCTTGTTATTGTCTTATTGGTGTAATTTCGTTTTTTTGGTTTTTGTTTTTTTTTCTTGTATTGCGCTCACCACCTTCGTGCAATCTCGCTTTACTTCTAAGGATCGCACCTTTTGTCCTATCAGTCAAAACTTTTTCTTTTTAAACGAGATTTTTCTACTTGCAACTCAAGTATGATGTTTTTGTCGTGTGGGTTTTTCATGGCTTGTTCTTGCAACATGTTTACCTTTTTTGCAGAAAAATTTCTTTGTAGCTAAGTATTTTTGAGTACTGTACCGTAAATCCACTGACTCATTTCAATTAAATCCCACTTCAAGCCTAAATCAGGTAAATCAACATACTTCGCCTTAAAACGTTGAAGGTTTTCTCGTAAAGCTGCGATGTTAGTCTCGTCTTCAAGCAGTGAGGTATCAAAAACCGGGGCCTTTCTGCCGAGCTGACGCCTCTAATCGCAGGTGAATGGATATAGCTGAATGATCACTTTCGGAAGCCAATAAAATTTCACACTTTTTTGCATTGCCAAAGCGCAAAACTCTTTTTAAATAAAAAGGTTTTACGTCTCTGTTGATATCTCTAAAATATTCCAAGCTGTTAACGAATCTCAACTGAAAAAACAGGGTTACAAAATTGTGGAGACGATCATTGAACGCTTGGAATTTGCAGCGTACATGTAGCTTGTCATTATAGCTCCTTCGTTAATTCTCTCGTTGTCAAAATGTGTTAATTTTCTATGCGAGTCAAGACCCTTTTGAGGGCAACATCTTATTGTTCGTTTCCAAGAGAGGATAAAGTAGGTTCGTATAAAACGTTTCTGTTAATGATTAACTTGTTTTGTAAACAGGTCCTCAGTCCCATTGTTCTTTAATCTTATTTTAGATCTGCAGTACCGTGATGAATAGAGAACTTCCTTACGAACTAAACGATCAAGGAGGGGCCCGACAAAACTGTTTTATAAAATTACGGAAATTGCGTTTCTTAATTTCACAAGGCCATTAACTTAAATCAAAATCTTAAGGGAGCGCCCAATACAGATAAATCAAAAGTATATCATCGAAAAACAATCAAAGGAAACTAGAGCGGCTTCAACCAAATTATAAACATGATGTAGTGAACGATATAAGTTCCGTAGGCCTATTGTCGAATTTCCGCCTCGAATTCTACCAAAGTGACGTATCTCCTTTGTCCGTCTATTTGCATTTGTTGCTTTATTTTCTTAGTGAAGAAATGTAAAGTAAGAAAGGTTTTTTTTTTATCAAAATTCACTTCAAAATTAAACTTCTTGTGATTCTTACCTAACGGATGGCTGTCTCGTGGTCTGCTGCACTCCTTTCTTCGTAACAGAAACATTCATTGCATGTACCATCGCCAAAAGAGCCAAGATCCACAAATTTAAAGACTCCATCTAGAAAGCTAAGAAAAAAACTCCAATAAGTCTCAAACCTTAGTTTCGTTGACAATAATATGTCTATTTTCAATCGAACAATGTCAGCAAAAAAAAGACTCATGTCCTTCTTAAAATTAATTCATCGAGAGAAAGAAGAAATTAGTTTAAAGGCGAGTTTTTGAAAGTTATACTTAAATTTTCAAAAACAACTACATTAAGCAAATGAATCTTGCCCTTTCATCAAAATTTGAAGGAGTTTTTGTTGCTTTAACTCTTACCGGGCTTTATGTGTTGCCAGAGACAGGGAACCAGAAAATGATGCTTAGCTTACAAAATGTAAGAATTTTCCGTCATTTAAGATTAATAGCGCATCAAACGAATTTAACCGAAACGGCGGGTGTAAGCCATAATAAGAAAATTGTTTTTTTTTTTTACTGCAGATCGAAATGGGCGCTTGCTTACTGTCTTTGGTGATGCCGCTAATAATCTAAGCTCGCCTTGAAATTAATAAAAATGTTCCGGTTTCATAATATGTTTTTCTTGAACAGAAAATTGCTTACTTACACCTGCAAAAAGAAGCTACCGATTGTTCAATGGTAAGTTTGTGATCCACAGGACCAGTGAGTCTCAATCAAATCCGAACTACATTTACGTTGCTCTGCTCGCTGTGTGCTAAGAGAGCCTAACCCATATCGTTTGGTAGTCGATTTAAGGCAGCAAAACCCTTCGCGCAGCCGACCGGCCTTAATTGTTAAAAGGAATTCTTAAAGCGCACATCATAATATGTTACAATTTCCCCGCTTCAAAAAAAATTTCGTTCACTACATGCCAAAAAAAATTACTGGTGTTAAAAGATGATTCTGAACTTGACTCCGTTGTACTTTTCACTGAATCTGAATTTGATTTTGTAGTGTTCTTTTTTTCACTATAGAGCTGTGAGAGTTTTTGAATTGACTACTTATCATTTACAGATAGCAAAAGGATTCCAGTTAGAAAAGCAAATTGTTCGCGTCATTCTGTGTTGAAAGTTTCGTAAATTTGGGGCTACTTTAGGTTACCGTGATAACCGTTCGTTCTTCTTAGTAAATTTTTGCAAATTTTGAGTTTTTCGCTTCCTCAAGTTTAGTCATTTTACATGAAAAATTCTACCTGGAAGGATTGAGTAAACGGTTCACCAGCAACTGCCAAATTACGAGCCCCAAAGGTGACCACTTATCACTATTAGCTTATTAGTCGGTGGTCGGTGAACCAAAAACAACACTACTAATCCATCCATGCTGGGAATCCGAAAATGATGCGTTTATGAAAATGGTCAACTATCAATAGAAGCGCTATCGATCGACGCAAGAACAGGAAAAGCTAGGGGAAGTGGGAAACGAAAGGCACCAAAAAGGGCTCACCAACTTTGCTAAAAATCACATCTCCAAAAATTGTGTAAAATTGATTTGATTCTTAGAATTTGGAATTGCGAGAAAGGTAATCTTCTTCAAGTGACAGTGCAGATTGTTTTTAAGGTTCTTGAATCCAAAAAAAAAGCTGTATTCAAATGCCTAGCGTACTCCAGTCAGTCTAAACCGATTCAAAATGAACTAATCTAAACTCAAACAAAATATGTGTTCAGCAATAAGGGCGGGAAAACGCGTTTGAGCGGGTCAAGATCTTTACTTCTAATTGGTTGAAAAGTGGTGCTTAATTCTTGAGCTAATCAGTTATTGGAGGAATACAAAACCAAATCAAAGGCGAAAACAATCTCGACATTGAATTGAAAACCATTCTAAATAAAAAAGTTTTTATCCAAAAATCGTCGAAGATGAACTTTTTTCGCGAAAACAAACCAACCATCGCTATAAGAACAATATGTATGATCGGTTAGTGGAAAAATACACTTAAAAAAAACTTTGGAGTGTTTCTGTTGCTTATTCAATTTGATACTTGTATACATTTTAACTAAATAACCTGTGGTATATATGTATGATAACTCATGTATCTATAACAATTCAAACGTGCCACACGGGTTTAAAACAATTTCAAATGTTGAGCGATGAATTCAGTAATGTAATCAACTATTGTGGTTTTGATCATTGTTTTCAAAACAGCTAAAACCAGCAGTTAATTAAACATTATTATTTTTAATCTAGATATTTCAAGTCTCTAGGCATATTACCTCTGGCTCACAGAGGTAATATCCAAAATCCCAACCATGGCCAAGATGCCACAGGCGGGATTTTGAAACAGCACTGTTACAGGTTACAATAATACAGTCATCTGCAATTGACAGAAGAATGAATTTATAACCTTCCTCTGGATTTGTCTCCTTAAGTAACAGAGAAGGAGACAAAGACTCTTCGAATGTTCCCAGTGTTTTCATCATTCACTAGACACTATACCTCCTTACATTGGGATTTGCATATGATGACGACCACGCGCGCTTTACTCCCGCCCGTTCTGGTGTCGCTGGTCCTCATTCTCAGACTTAAATGGACCAGCAGTATCGGATACCAGTACATGAGGAGTTGGGGAGTTCAGGTTTTGCGCTTCTGTTGACCCGAAAGTGACTGTAGCCCTCGGAAGGGAAACTTTATATCGCAATATCACATTGGCGAGCAAACAGCTGAACAGAACAGGCTTCAACCACGCTCAAGCGCTTCCCTCTTAATTCACATTCTTCTTCTACTTGGTGGCGACATCAAGTCAAATCCTGGAAATGAAGTTAATTATCTTTGTGGGAAATGCTCAGAACCGGTGAGATTTGACCATGAGGGATTCCAATGCAATCCGTGTTAATGGTGGTTTCACAAAAACGCAGGGTGTTGCGAAATACCGTCTTTAATGTACAACATCCTATCGACCTCTCCGTGTGTGTGGTTATGCCCAAACTGCGATGAATTTGATCAGTCAAATTCATTTCTTCATGGTCCCCTCGATTCGCCGCTTTGCTCCGAGCGAACAATTAAATGAATGAGAATTAATGAATATCCAGAGGATATTGTGAATTCAAAGTCCGTAGATATTTTTAAATCTATGTTAGTCAATAGTTTTTTTTATATATACTCTATCGTATTAGTTTTATTTAAATCCTTTTTTATTTATTTTTTGTTTCTTTTTTATTTTTTATCCTTTGTGTTTTTATTGAGATTTTTATAGTTGGTGTGATATCTCACGATTTTTACCAAGATGTAGATATAGACAAAACTATTTTTGATAGAAAAACTAAACACTCAACTTGCTTTATACCTCTGAGTTAATTCATACAGAATATTTCAACAAGAGAAATTTTACGTATTTCTTACCGGTTTTCGCATATGGTGAATTGATAATTTAAGCAAAATATCATAAAACGATATTTGAAGAAACGATCCTAGATCTCAATGCTACTACTGAGTTTTGTGATAATTGTAATACTCATAATAATATTGAAAGAAATATTTTTTTCAATTTGGAAAAAAAAAACACGTATGCAATTATTTTGAAAATTCATGCGACAGGGCAGTTTCCTCAGTCAAATACCAAATACCACATAAAGGGGAGAAACTAGCGAGACTGTTTTAAAAGATTGAACCGACTTTGACGTTCATAATTTAAAGTCGTCTCTGAAAATTACGGGAAACACAAAACTAGTATACAAACGAGTTGCCTGACTGCATGACATTTTACATTTTAGTCAAGCATTACACTAATGTATGTTGATTTACCAAACATTTCCCTCGAAGGTGCAAGGTTGCAAACTTCCTAGTTACGCAAGCACCTTCATGTTATCACGATCATTTAGAAATTCGCCTATTATTAACACTATTTCAGAATCTGTTCATACGAATATCATGAACATGATACTAGAAAACTACAAGTGATGTTACTACACCGACTCAAAACTTAACATTTTTCAGAAACAAAATGCAAGCGTAATAAATTTTAAACTAGTTTTCTGAGAAGCTCCGAGAAATTTCAGCGAATATTTGTCAAACAGAATTTCATCCTGATCGCTATGTAAAGCCATAACATCAGTGAAACCCTAGGAACGGTAAATATGGTATTAAATCTGAATAACTCCACGAAAAAGTTCAAGAATACAAGTTTGGTATAAAGTTTCGCCGGTATTAGCAACAAAAACGCCCATGAAAATTGTGATTTTTGCCGTTACTAAATTGGTATCGTAGTAGTGGTCTTGAATGATGAGGTAGTAAATTTTACAGGATAAACACTTTTGTGACGGCTCGTACAAGGCTATTAATGACTCGTAATTTAGCTAGTTTGAAGCAAGCAAATCGAGAATAGCGGTAAAAAAAGTGAGACAAGAAAGGAATGAGCTTGGACAAATTTCTAGAGAATCGCGCTCGAAAATTCGTGGAAAAACGTGTTGTCTGTGGATACCATTTCTGCAGTGGTTTTCTCATATCGCGATTACGTCATCGTCAAGTTAACGCCAGCTGACAAAGAGGCAGATAAGAGGAAGCCGCAATCAATTTTTTTTTAACATACGATGGTTCTAAAGACAATTTTATGTGGGATTCTTCCCGCGTCTACAGCGGTTTAGCAGTTCATGGCGAGCGTTTGGCTTCCTCAGTTGTTAAAGTAATTTCATTTGTTTATCCCTGAATAAAGTTTGTTTAATTGTCACATATATCCTTGCATGCGGACTAGTTTTGTTTTAGATCGACCAATTCCGCAATGTTTAAGTATTCATAGGACTTGAAACGTTTCTATGAACTGCGAAACTAGAATTACGATAATCAATTTTTGTTTCTGACTTCAAAACCGAGGATATTGTTTAAAATACCCTGTTTGTTGGAAGGTAGCGTTTAGTAAGTCGCCATAGCTTCTTAGCTAAAAGCAAGAGTTTGTTTCTTCAACCACAGTCGTTTAAAAGCAAAATTAAGCGAGAAATTCGAAGTAAAACATTCAATTATAGCGAATGCTTTAAACTGTTGTTGACTTTACTCAGCGCGCAATTGCACTAGAATGTGGTTTTCGGACAAGAAGCTTAGAGAAGCAGCAATGCGTTTCTTTGAAATTTCTCGAGTTGCCTTATGTTAAAGATTGCTTCACCCGGAGACAAAATTTCGTTACGTTTTACAACTTTCGGTTCTTGTCTATTTAAACAAGGACATGAAAATCAGTTACCTTGACCGCTGGCTAATAGAGCTACACACGTACGGTTTTCATAGGCGATTCTCATTGGAACTTGTAAGTGTCACTAAGCACTCTGGCACTCCTTTGCTGTTGATTTTTCCATGACAGAGGAATTCAGATTCGACCAAGTGAAATTCAGTGACTGACGGCACAGTACAAGGTAAAGAATAATGATTATATGGAATTCTTGCTCGACTTCCTTTTTTATCCATTGCACCTGCTTTGTTGTCTCCCGCCAGTTAACTTTAGATAATTATGCGGCGGACTCCAGTACAAAGGGCAGACGAACAATTGACTCAAACAAAAGCTAACACGAATAATTAAGTTGCGTTCTCCCAGCAGCAGAGTTTCCACAGCGTTGACATTACATATATAATGTCATGAAATCCTTTCAAAAGTAATTGATATCAGTTGTAAATAGGAATAAATCAAAATTAAACGAATTGCGTAGCAACTTTAAGCATTGCTGGTGACTTACCTGTCTGCCTTTCAAAAAAATATTTTGAGCGGGTTTGAGTTTATCATCTAAGATATTATATCGATATTACTTTTTCTTGTCGTGCTGTTTTAAGGATCCAATTGGCTAGATTTTTACCTCCCACAATGCGAAAAATATATAAGAATGAGAAACCTAAAATAACTTATTTGCAAAATTTTTGCTTTCATCAAATCGCTAGCTTGAAACCGTCCACCTTTTTATGTCATACTGATCTAGGATAAATGAAGAAGTAAATAAATAAATAACTAGACAAATTAGAACAGATTAAGTTTCATATCCCGTATTTGAAAGAAACAGTTTGTTATGGTTGAACGTTGAATAACAGCTTATTTGCTTAGGCTTAAAGTTTGCTAGAAAAGTTTAATTCAGACAGACAACTTCTAACACTGTTCTTCAGTGAAGAAGTGGCGTTGAAAGTAATTTGTCAATATATACTAAACGGTTCGTGACATTTATAAACTTAAAAAATCGAGATCTATAGCTTAAACTTGGGCAGGGGAATGATTTATGAAGTTTATTACTGTAGGTTTAATTTGACAGTCACAATAAATGGTTTCTTAAATTGAAACTCAAGCACGAAATTGGTTAAATTTCAGTTTTGAGGGGCGGCAGTATAAAAACACATGAAAGTTCGAGATGGATTTCCCAGTAACCACAAAAATCGATGAAAGATGTGGCCTTATCGCATTGGGATGTTGTAACATTATCGTCAGAATAAGGAAATATTTTTGTCTTGTTTGCTTGGTCTTGTAGAATCATAGTTCCAGTTTTGAAACTAAGTAAAGTTGAACTTATAAAAGCTTATCGATAAGATAAGTTATTAAAATCCTGAGAATGAAGCTGGTCTAGTGGCAAAGGTTTAGAAATCATAGCAGATCAATTTCATTTTCATTTGCAAACATATAATACATGCTAAACTATTTTTTAAATATAATTATTATTGAATGATAAAATGCCGTATCCACTTTGAAACATTTCCCTGGCAATCCCTTTGAACGCCAATGACAGACGATATATGACACTTAATCAACCGAAGAATACATTTACATTGTAACACTTCAAACATATATACCATGGTATATGGTTGCTTTTATTGGCGACCCACCACAGCAGAAATTTGTTTTTATTTTGCTAATTTTTGTAAGTCGAAAGCTATGCTAAAACAAATAAATAAAAGACCAAAAAGCAAATAGACAACAATTTTTATGTCAGTACTTTATATCCTAAAACTGGCGAAATGATACTGAAATTTTCGCTATGGTTCAACTGAGCTAGAGAATAACGAATAAAATAGCTACATGTGTTCGCACGCTTATACGTACGCGGCTAACAGATCTTGGCGATGTTGTGCCACAAGGTGTACATCGTCCTTGCTATGAGAAAACGGGAAGAACTTTCACTGGAATAACACTCATAGGAAGGTAGCAACTGAAACTGTAGCAAATGAACTATGCAACTGCTAGAAAAGAGCAAACTCTAATGTTATGGGTATCCACTTTAGTGCAACCTCTCGACAACAGTCTAAATAAACAAATGAAAATAATAATAATAATGATGATAATAGCAATAATGATAATATTAATAATAATAATAATAATAATAACTATAATAATAATAATAATAACACGTTTTCGTCCAATAAATTCTTCTTTTACACTTTCTATAATTGTGCTTTACATGATTCTGTTTTATCAGAAAGTTATGCCCGCAGCGGAGTCTACCAAAACGGTCACTGCGACAACATATTTGTCGCGATACTGTGCTCAGAGAGCGAGAGAGCGTTCAGTTGAATTCCTGACAGCTTCCGCGAAAATCTTACAAAAGGTAGCTGTCGCTTGAAGATCCAATCAACGAACCTATTTGTTTTTAGTTTTTAGCAAACCAGCTGTAGTTTCTGAAATAGCATAACCAATGCAAAGAAAAAAGAAAAGAAATAAATAATAATTTGTACATATGACCTCGTTGAGAATGGAACCTGCCGTATCCACGGCAGTACTACACTAGTTAGCAATGACTCTCAGTGAAAATTTCTGTAGGGATTTGTGGCGATAGATACATTGTACTACGATCCATTTCTTACTGAAGTTAGTCGCGACAGGGGAAACCACAATGCGTTCATTCTTTCCAACACTTTTTTTTTCATTTTTAGGACCATAAAACCGAACTAATTGTAATGTAATTGGCACTTGTTAGGAATTAGCCAATTAGTCTGCGTTAGCTGAGTGTACGATTTCATTCGGACACTTAGTTTTTAAGCTCAGGTACTGTCCTGGAATTCGTAAATATTGCCCTGTTATCGATATCTCACAACATGAAAAGATATCAAATGTACATGTGTAACTAAGAAAACGATTCGCAAGAAGGATTAGAAAGTTAATTCAAGAAGCACCGTAGTTATAAGTACATTATGACGTCACGTACAGAATCGGTTTGAAATTCCAGAGGTTTACAAGCCAAGGTACGTACCTAACTTCTATTAGCTAGCAAGGTAATTTCGTCAGATAACGACACTACTCGTAAATCAAGAGCTTTGTTGTGATCCCATAGGATTAATAATAATAAAATATTTATAAAGCCCTAGCATACTTAAAGTTCAAAAGCGCTTAACAAGAGCAACAAAATTAATAATAAAGTTATAAAAATGCTTCTTTAAAAAGGAAGGTTTTAAGTTTGTTTTTAAAAACGGACACTGAGGAGCTGTTCATAATTAAATTAAATTTTAATCTCGTCTTTTGTATAAACTCATTTTTCAGTTGGATTCCTTTTTGTCACACAGTACGATCTGGATAAACAACGCTTGAAATATAAGAATTGGTAGTATTTTCAGCAAAGGGTTCGAAACTTTAATTTCGTTTTCCCTTTTGTACGCGCTGTGGTGAGAAAGAATCCTAGAGAAAAAAATTATCACTCGAAACTTCTGTCCGGCGTCTTCGATTTAGAAACAACTTATTCTCGTGTGCGCTATTGTATTATATGTACTACGTTATGTTAAAAAAACAATATCGACACAAATATTTCCCATTTCACGCTGTTTGACTTTCCAAGAATCCGTAACATCAAAATTAAATGATTTCAACTTACTGTGCGTTTCTGAGTTTCTTCTCTGTTTTGTGGTCAGCCGTGTACCAATACATTTCATTTCAAAATATTTCTAATGCACTGTTTCATTTATAACGAAGTTCGATGTTGATAACTCACCGCCTCGTTTTGGATGGTGATTCCATTCATATT
>OX453278.1:3787500-3875000 GCA_949710005.1 Ricordea florida
AGAAGCGGGCTCGACCGCGGTGTAAAACCTGTGAAACTCAGGGCGAACGTGATGCATAGGAAACATGAAGACAGAATGAAGCGCAAAATGCTAGCTTCCAACTACGGCAGAAGGTTCACAGGGTTTTACGTTGGGGGTAAACGATGGGAGCTTTCTCACATCTCATATCTCGTATTAAATGATTCTATATAATAATAATAAAGTGGCTCACTGCAAAAATGTGTTAAATCCTTTATATTTACCAGCTGGTTGAGAAGGAATAGTTTTTGTCGAAGTTAGTCCGATATTCAGTTTCCTGGCTAGTTTTCCATATCACTCAGTACTTCATTATGCATGCTGTACCTGAATTGTTTAGGGTATAGATACATGAGCACGAGCAAACATTTCTCGTTTTCGAACAAAGAAATGCAAGGTTTCATCATGGGGTCATGGATTTCTAGCCAATTCCATTTATGTCTGATTATCAAGAATGAAATCAAACTAGTTTAAAGTAAACAGTAATATTTTTTGGCCTTCAATCTACAACGGATATGTAATACATAACTATATTACCTTAAAAACCTTCACGCTTCTTAAGAGAACAAAAAAACATTACCCAGTTGTAAGAAATGGAGAATGTTTTGTTTCTTAGTAAGAATACCACACCCCTGCCTCCACCACCATTTAGGATGTTTTGCAAGATGTATAAAATAATCACTGATGAAAAGGTACAGTGGAAGCCAATTATATTTTGGTCAATTTGTTTTGAAATGGCAAACAATAAAAGTAATGTTGCATCTTTTCAGGTCTTGGTGATGTTAGTGAAAGTTTACAAAATGACCAGAATCTAGAACCAGAAGACTTTGAAGTTGTTCATGAAAACTCTCCAGTCAGTCTATGCTCTCAAGATGCTGAACCTTGTAGAGTCCTATCACATCCAAAACCAGGGACATGCAGGCAACTCGAGACTCCATCAAGTACAAGATATCATGATGAACAGAGATGTGAGACGCCATCTTTGTTCTCACAAGAGGAGTCAATTAATGTAACACCATCAAGTGAGTGCCATACCAAGTTATCTTTTCTTAATTAAATAAATTGGTGCTATAAACTATTATTTTGGTTTAAGAAACTGATGTTTGACTTATGTTAAGCATTATTCTTTTCATCATTTGCTCAGACAAAGAGCTTATGCTCAAACACCAGTCTCTTTTTCTATTTATTTTATTTTTACCTATGTCAACCTGCTTTGTGTAGCCCTCAATTTTTGTGTCCCAATTTTTTTTTTTACCAGCACTGCACCAGTTTCTTTAGAACCTAAACCTTATGTTCTTGCTTTTTGCATATTTTTCTTACAAGAAAATCATTATGGCATGGGACAAAATTCTGATAAAATGTCAGATGGAATTGAGTCTGCCACTTTTCCCTGTTCAAAAAAAAAAATTCAGCAGCTCCTGGATTGCAAATGTGGCTGAAAAACAGTTGATCCCTGAGATAGGGATTTCAAAAACGCAAGGTGATAAGTAATGGTAATAGGACTGAGTGGAGTCTAATTCGGTCTGTAATCATACGAGTGATAAACAAAATCGGATGACCGCGTAGCGGGAGTCCGATTTGTTTAATCACGAGTATGATTGCAGACCGAATTGGACGACACGAAGTCTTATTACCAATTAATCATAACTTTAACAAAATTTTTTATATATAAACTTATTTTTTTCTTAATCAAAACACGTGAAATTCCAAGATTTGTTTTGCTAGCAGTGAAAAAAAAAAAGCCATTTAAGCGCGCGCGTGATGGCGCGTACTGTCCAATTACTCAGGCATGACGCGTACTGTCCAATTTAACTGTCCTATTAAGGCTGAAATCAGGGCAGTTGATAGCCAATCAGATTTGAGAATTTTGTTATAGTTATGATTAAGACCTAAAATTAAGGTATATTCCAGCTTGCAAGGTTCTATGTGACTGTAATTGCTGTCTTATCACCTTCATTCTGTGGCTGTTAAATTGGTCAAATATTCAGTGGGTATTTCATTGACTAGTGACTTGCTTAGTTTGAAAAATAATGGTTAGAAGTTGCCAAATTTTTTATTCTTATTCCATTTAAAGCCAAGTTGCACAGCTAAATGAAAGGAGATAGCTCATGATTCATATGTCCATGTGTACTCGATATGGGAGTGATGTTTGTCCAAAACACGAAATAAAATTTTTCTTGTTGTTTATTTTAGGAGGAAAATGGTTAAGAGATGGCAGGTCACCTATTAAGTCTGCTTGTTGTGGTAAACTAGGTAGTGAATGTAAACAGACTGCTTATGGAAGCTCTTGTAGCCTTTTGCCTGTGTATAGCCCAGTGGGAGCCCTGGCTCATGCAAGCAGAGAACATTGGACCAGAAAAACCACATGCACACCTGAGCTGTTAGCAGAAATCAAGGTGAGATTGATATACAGTGTTCTGTAGTATATTACTAAAGTAATTTAGTATTACATGTATATAGTGCTGTTCAATTTATTTTTAGTAATACTTTTTTCTTGGATTTTATTTTTATTTTTTGCCTTTTTCCCCAGACTCCTATGGTATGTACGTGGTGAAACAGCGTACATGTAGTTTTTAGGCTTCTCCTGTTTCCTGGCTTTGATCTCAGGACTGTCAGTTGAAAACTGCTGTACTGAAGTACATTTAGATGTGTTTTGTAATAATAATAATGATAATGATGATAGTAGTGGTAATGATAATGATAATGATGATAGTAGTAATAATAAATTTATAATAATAATGATAATAATGATAATGATAGGGATAAATTAATGATGATGATGATAATTGTAAATAATAAGGCACACCACTCCATACTACATGTACACCACATAATACGTTTTGTATGTTTTTTGTTTGCATGGTGAACTCTAAAGGGTCATGATTATGTCACTCAGTATTTAAGTAAATTAAAAATTGATTTCATTAAAATACAGTACCTGACTACAGAATTTGGAATATTGGTTTCAAATTTTTTGGGCTTGAAATTTCAGTCCCATACAGTAATCTTAATCAAGTGTCTCGTGGATATATTGTCGGATTAACTATTTGTGGAAAGTATATTATGGCTATTATCTTACACGCAGTAACGTTTTCGCTTGAACGAACAGAATAGACCTGTGTTATGGTGTGCTTCAACCGAGTGTGTTTTTCACTTTAGCTGTATCTCTATAGCTCACGATAGCAGTTAAATCATCAAAGCGTTAAAGACACGGCCTGCTCGACTTAAAACTACAGCGGCGCGCATCTCGTTTCAGTTCAGACACGAAAACGCTTTAACGCACGAATGCGCCAATGCGTTTTCCTAAGTACAGTATAAAGTCAAACAACACTCACCTTGGTCACACTGTGAACCACTTACAGCTTAGTGCACCGCTAGGATTGCTTTGCTTCGTAGTCATGGGAGATGTTTCATTTCTCAGACGGTTTGAAGCGAAAGTAGGCATGGCATGTCTTGGATTTTCTCTAACACGTGCCCTATTCTCCTTTCCATCAAGGCTCCTGAAAGCGCCAGCTTGTCAGGCTTATTAGCGGCAAGTGACGATGAAATTATTGAAGAGTGGTCCGAATCCATGGCCACACCTCCTCTCATCATCCAAAGAGATTTAGCTGCTGGTTAGTGAGATTGTTGTTTACCACTTTACATGACTTATATTGGGATTTCCGTCTCTCCTAATTGGACGTGCTATCAAAAATTCTTGTAAAGTTATCTACCCCTGGGGGCTGTTTTTCAATTTGCGGTGCGGGGTTTCCCGTTAATAGACTTTACTATTACCGCGTCGCCACTCTGTCTGTATTAGAGCTCTACTTGCCTAATTTATTTACTGAACAAAATGCTGCAGGTATTTGCCGGTTTTGCGAGCGCGTTCTATTCAGTTTCCTTTTTTTTTCTATAGTAATCGATGCGTTCGACAGGTGTTTCAGCAAATTGATAAACCTTCAAAAAGCATTTGCATATTATACAAAAAATTGGGATAATCTGACAATTTGAGAAAGTAGTTTGTACCACCGTAAGGCAAAGGAGCCTTAGCAAAAACGGCGGCGACGCCGAGAACAGCACGTTCGAAAAAATGGATTTGTTTTTCTCCTGTATCAATGGCGGCAGGCTTGTTTCATTATCTTACCATAACTTTTCAAACCGCAGATTTTTCCAACTTAACCCGTTCACCGTTCATTACCAATTTTTGTTGGCAATTTTGTCGTTGTGCACTCGCGTCTTCCAGAAAATCTGAAAAATGGTAATTTTACGTTGTTGTTTTGCAGAGGACGGCAAAGAAATTTACCAGACCGTATTTTGCACATGAAATTTAATTGTTTTATTCATCAACGCAATTGTTTGGTGCCATTGTAGTCGACGTTGTCTTCCTGTTTTGCTTAAGGTTCTCAATAACGAAAGTGATGGCTGATTTTTGGAATTTGGTATTCACTGTATTCTCTGTACGTACACGTATTTTTCACATTGTGGAGTAGTTTCTAAAGAAACTGGTAATGCATCGTTGCGGAATTGAAACAGAAGAAATTGGGATAATCAAACAAGTTAATAAAGTAATTTGCACCACCATAAGGTAAAAGAGCCCTCTTTTACCTTACGATGTCACAAATTACTTTATCAACTTGTTAGATAACCCCAATTTTTTGTATTCTGCACAGCCTCTTACCTCTCCATCTTTCACATTCCCATTTTTAATCCAATGATGCGTTGACCATACAGTTCTTCAAACCTCTAGACTAACTGTACTGCGCATTACGGACCGAACACCCAGTACTTTCTTATGATGTACCTGTATGTCTTATGTTAGTTCACGTGTGTGTATTTTGTGAGGTTGTGGATAACAATTTTCGAAACAGTACATTATTTGTTACCGTCTCCTTTATTGCAAATATTTTTCCATAGTGCCTTAATTGGCTCAGTTGGAGTCCTAACTACTTTGTCTCAACCACAAAAAGCCATCTTATGCCTTGTTAAAGTTAGTGTCTTTCACATGAATTATGTGACTGCTTTTCAGCACACTGTTTTTCCTAAGTAGTGGTGTAAACGCTGTGTGATTCGTGTGCGAATTGTTTGATATCACACTTCTCTACTTCTATTTTCTAGAAGAAGCAGATAGTAAAGAAAACCTTAATGAAGAAGCTATGAACAAAGAGGAGCAACCGCCATCTAAGGTCTGCCAAGTGTTTCCTGTAACCTTGTTCAGTTTACGGTCGGTTCTACCGTGCAATATTCCTCCCGACTTGTCCTTAAAAGCACTTTATGATGTGAATTTTAGAATTCTAAATAAAAATAACCTTTGAAGCTATACATAATTGATAAATTTAAAATATCTAATTCCGTTTTAACTCTGCAGCTGAAAAGCTTAAGCTGTCGACACTTACTGTATTAATAATAAGTTCAACGCTTATTGGCTGAGATTACGTCAATCCCAAACAGTGCAGAAAGTTGAAATAAAATTTTTACTTGTATATTATTAACAAGTAATCAAACGATTTCGAGTGCAATTTTGTATAAATAAGCACTGACACATTTTTCAAAGACAACAAATTGCACTTGACCTACAGGCTTGTGCTATGTTTTCAGTCTTTAAAAAATTTGCTTGTGCTCATTTATTCCAAATTGCACGCGAAACCATTTGATTACCTATACACACAACGTTTGTATATTAGTAATTTCAGGCTTTTGCTGTAATATTAGTTTCATGAAAGCTTACCCTTATACTAGCGTTATTTTCTCAATGTCTCTCTCTCTTTTCAATTTAGCGTATAGTTCGGGTTCTTTTCTCTGATGGTGTTTGTGACTGTTCCGAAGAGAATGCCTCGCTTTCTCTTGAGAACAGAACAATTGAAACAGACGCTGATACAATAGACCAAACGGACCTCCAAGTCACCGTCGAGAGACCAAACGGCAGCCCCGAAGGATTATTGTTAGAGTCTTCATTACAGAATAGCGAAAACACCAGAGCTAGTAATATTTCCGTTGAAGCGGATCTTAATGCGTCGTTCTCTCATGAGAGCTCCAAACCTGCAGAAGCCACTATTGGAGGAGGAAGGCCTGGTACTCCTGTTACAACGCCTGTGGCACGTGCTTGTGATACCGACCCCACATTGAAACCCAGTCTTCTTGCCTCTTCACCCTGGCCGCGCAGTATACTGTCTCCTTCGGCTCATTTCCATGCTCTTGCTCAGTCCACGCCTAAACCTCTCATCGATGACAAATGGAGAAACGCTGCAGTCAGTATTGGCTTTACTGATGTACCGACGAGTGAGAGTACATCTGATCTTGCCACGGACCCAGCACGTGATAGAAGCGTGCCGTTCGAGTCGCCCAGTCCGTCGTGCAAAGAGGCATTGTTCCACGCAGCGCAAGACGTTTCCCGCATCCACGAGGAAGCGAGCTGCAAGTTGGAAGCATCTGCTTTAACGTTTGTTTCACCTTCAAAGTCTTTTGAATTGGCCATGGCACGCGAAGCAGACAAGTTGTGCTCGAAAGTGGATGGAGACTCGAAAACCTCCGAACTAGGTAAATGATGTGAGATACAGTTAACTCTCTGCTCTCTAGGGTAAAGTCAGCTTTCATTTAGACCAGTGCTGTCCATGGAGTAACCACTACCCGTTTGTCTTTAAGAGGTTTCCCCTATTTCGGTCCCTGTGTGTTTTTACGTGCATGCTTGCAACGGAAATATAAATTATAGACGATTTAAGAGACATGGGTACCAAGATATAATGTTAATCATTGCATAATAATATCATTGTAACTTTAGGGTCTTCGCTTTCCGCAAATACTAGCGACGTTTTGTCGCAGGCATTCCCGCCCTCTTCAGCCAAGTCCAGACCCACGTTCGAAACAGATGGTACCATGGAAGTTAACGAAGCTGTGCCCGATGTAGCAGCTGGAGCAGAAAGTGACCAAGAGAGAAAATGCTCATTGGAGGAGCCTAGCCCTGGTTTACCAGAAGATTGTGGTATCTTAAGACGTCGGTCCTTCTGTAAAGTTCCTGGACTAAGGCGGTCTGTGAGACCAAAGCGCTTCTCATACCCAACGGCGAGGCAAGTTTCACAGAAACACACGAATACATGTACGCGATACAGGACTCGAATGGGTGTCGATGGTCCACGAAATGGTCTACGTGGTGCTTGTGAAGACACATCATCCGAAAACAGAGCAGAGAAAGCAATTGTTGAAACTTTGGCATCGCATGGCCCGAAAGTGACTGTTGGCAGCGAGGTTGAGAATGAAGGTGGAATTCCAGCGGCCAAGAAGTTGCGAACAGAAGAGGGGAGAGCGGAAGCCGTAACGCAGACGAACGTGGTGAAATGCGACGCTAAAAATTTAGTTACTTCTGCGGATTACTATGGGAATAAAGAGAGCGAGAAGATAAATATAATGTCAACTCTCCCTGCAGACACGGCCGCTGCTTCATGGCAGTGTTCGCCAGGGAGACGCACAGCCTCGAAAATGGTAACAAGGACGTCCACGGAAGGAATGACACAGAAGAGTAGTATGTCGTGCACAGCCGTCAAGCCGGAGATTGAAGTCTGTAGCTCGGTTGCCCAAGGAACACTTGCAGCTGTATCTAAATCGTTTGACACCATGAACGTCCCTAAAGGTGAAGAGTTATTATTTGACATGGATGCCCTCAGTCAGTTCCCAGTGGAGTCTTTGTCACTCCCTTCACCATCAAAATTTGCCACTGGAGATTCTCTCCCTGTGCTATCTAAAGCGGACAAGAGAGCGAAGGAAGACTTGTGTAAGTCCCGCTGCCCAGTAGAAAATCTAAGTTGTTCCTATCACGAAGGCTGTGCGGAAATTGCTACACATAAAGAAGCCGAAAAGGAGTCTGAATTAATTGCGTGTAATGAAGATTCTGATATGCCTCTAACCCTCAGTTTCGACAAATACCCGTCAGGTATTTGCATTAACGTGCCTCCAAGCTCCCGTTCAGAGTATCGTGTTGTACCAGAATTCAGGGGTTTCCAAACAGCGAGTGGAAAGGACATGGAAGTATTATCAGAAGCTTTAACCAAGGCTAAATGTACAATGAAACAGATTGATAGATCGTTGGGCTTACAGGGCGTACACACTGACACTTCAGAAGTGTCATCTGGTACAGGCGAAGCATACCGTTGCTCTCAAGACAATGTGCCGTGTACGCTACCACCAAACGGTATTCTCACTGTTTTCTGTGCTTCAAATGTTGGAGATAAAAAGTCCCCTGTGCGACCTTATGTGAAAGACGTGTTAAAAGGATATGGTGTATCTTGCGACTATAAGGAACAGCAGAAAGCACAACCGTTCTTTTCCGGCTTTTCCACCGCAAGTGGTAAACGTGTTCACCCCTCGGATTCTGCGTTGAAGAAAGCCAAGATAACTTTAAGTAAAATCGACGCAGAACTGCAGGAAACACATGGTATTCAGAAAGAAAGAGATGGGTGCCCTCGGAATGAACCAATTATCAAGGATCTCGTCCGCCAAGTGCCAAAACCAAATGGCAGAAAGGTGTCCGATTTTCCTAACAGGTCAGGCGAGAGCAAGCTTTTGGATGAAGTAGAAGGTGTGTTGGCCTACGACATGCCAGACAACGACATGTGTAAGCTGATGGAGCTTTGTGTCCCGCCTTTAGAAGAATCGTTTCAGGATTTATATGAAACCGCTAATAGAGAAAGTTTTGGACCATTACAGTTACCTGTGAGAAATACCGCAGTCAACATTCAAACAACTGACAGTGAATCACCCAAAATTGCGAATGATTCCTTACTCGAAGAGTTACTGAGCGACTGCGGAAGAAAGAAGTTGGCCTCGATTGGCAGATTGAAGGAAAATGGTTTTCTTGACGCTTGCTGCCAACATGGCTCTTCCGACTCTCGAACAGCTAGTGGCCAAGACGTTGAGACGTCAAGAGAAGCTTTACAGAAAGGCGCTGCCATAATGAGACAATTGGACCGATCACTAGACAACAACGAAAAAAGCAGTGACCCCAATTCTAGAGGATCGATTGGATTCTCTGGCTTTCGAACAGCTAGTGGCCAAGACGTAGAAATGTCTAAGGAAGCTTTGGAGAAAGGCGCTGCCATAATGAAACAATTGGACCGATTACTAGACAACAACGGAAAAAGCAGTGACCCCAATTCTAGAAGATCGATTGGATTCTCTGGCTTTCGAACAGCTAGTGGCCAAGACGTAGAAATGTCTAAGGAAGCTTTGGAGAAAGGCGCTGCCATAATGAGACAATTGGACCGATCACTAGACAACAACGAAAAAAGCAGTGAACCCAATTCTAGAAGATCGATTGGATTCTCTGGCTTTCGAACAGCCAGTGGCCAAGACGTTGAGACGTCAAGAGAAGCTTTGGAGAAAGGCGCTGCTATAATGAGACAATTGGACCGATCACTAGACAACAAAGAAAAAAGCAGTGACCCCAATTCTAGAAGATCGATTGGATTCTCTGGCTTTCGAACAGCTAGTGGCCAAGACGTAGAAATGTCTAAGGAAGCTTTGGAGAAAGGCGCTGCCGTAATGAGACAATTGGACCGATCACTAGACAACAACGGAAAAAGCAGTGACCCCAATTCCAGAAGATCGATTGGATTCTCTGGCTTTCGAACAGCTAGTGGCCAAGACGTAGAAATGTCTAAGGAAGCTTTGGAGAAAGGCGCTGCCATAATGAGACAATTGGACCGATCACTAGACAACAACGGAAAAAGCAGTGACCCCAATTCTAGAAGATCGATTGGATTCTCTGGCTTTCGAACAGCTAGTGGCCAAGACGTAGAAATGTCTAAGGAAGCTTTGGAGAAAGGCGCTGCCATAATGAGACAATTGGACCGATCACTAGACAACAACGGAAAAAGCAGTGACCCCAATTCTAGAGGATCGATTGGATTCTCTGGCTTTCGAACAGCTAGTGGCCAAGACGTAGAAATGTCTAAGGAAGCTTTGGAGAAAGGCGCTGCCATAATGAGACAATTGGACCGATCACTAGACAACAACGGAAAAAGCAGTGACCCCAATTCTAGAGGATCGATTGGATTCTCTGGCTTTCGAACAGCTAGTGGCCAAGACGTAGAAATGTCTAAGGAAGCTTTGGAGAAAGGCGCTGCCATAATGAGACAATTGGACCGATCACTAGACAACAACGGAAAAAGCAGTGACCCCAATTCTAGAGGATCGATTGGATTCTCTGGCTTTCGAACAGCTAGTGGCCAAGACGTAGAAATGTCTAAGGAAGCTTTGGAGAAAGGCGCTGCCATAATGAGACAATTGGACCGATCACTAGACAACAACGGAAAAAGCAGTGACCCCAATTCTAGAAGATCGATTGGATTCTCTGGCTTTCGAACAGCTAGTGGCCAAGACGTAGAAATGTCTAAGGAAGCTTTGGAGAAAGGCGCTGCCATAATGAGACAATTGGACCGATCACTAGACAACAACGGAAAAAGCAGTGACCCCAATTCTAGAGGATCGATTGGATTCTCTGGCTTTCGAACAGCTAGTGGCCAAGACGTAGAAATGTCTAAGGAAGCTTTGGAGAAAGGCGCTGCCATAATGAGACAATTGGACCGATCACTAGACAACAACGGAAAAAGCAGTGACCCCAATTCTAGAGGATCGATTGGATTCTCTGGCTTTCGAACAGCCAGTGGCCAAGACGTTGAGACGTCAAGAGAAGCTTTGGAGAAAGGCGCTGCTATAATAATGCAAATGGACCGATCACTAGACAACAACGAAAAAAGCCGTGACCCCAATTCTAGTGGTTCATATGGCTTCTGTGGCTTTCGAACGGCTAGTGACCAAGACATACGTGTACAGATGTCAAAAGGAGCTTTGAAGACAGGCGCTAACATAATGGGACAAATTGGCCGTTCTCTGAATAACAATGGTGAACTGTGTTCCCGAGATTGTGATGTTCCATCTATCCTCTCAGGATTTAAAACTGCTTGTGGTAAGAATGTCAAGTTACCAGCCGAAGCATTTGAGGAAGGAGTAGCTTTTATGGAACATATTGACCAGTCCTTGGCTAGCATAGGAGATGTTCGGCAACTGTGTGAGAGTGGTGCAGGCAGCTTTTCGGGATTTCAAACCGCTGGCGGAAGAAAGATGAAGATCTCGAATTCAGCTCGTGCAAAAGCAAAATTGATGATGTCGAGCATCAATGACGAACTGGTTTTTCCTTCTTCGAAAATCGAACATGTAGATCCGAGCACGACCAAATCGGTAATAGAAGAGCTCCCCAAAGGGGCCGAAAAGATAGTATCTTGTGGGTCTGAAGAAGGGTTGGGAACCTCTGGTTTTTCAGGTTTTCAGACTGCTGGAGGTAAGAAGTTCGAGGTGTCAGAAGAAGGTATGGCTAAAGCAAGACCTTTTTTCGGGGAGTCAGATGTAAAGCATACTGAGAATGGTTCAGTGGTTCTGCAATCCGGCCTCACTGAGACTGACGAAGGAAGGAAAACTAGAAGCACCGTGCAGACTCCTGTGCCCGAGTTAAATGGTCAAAGGAGGGTCACACCCATGCTTGCGGAACCCTTATTTGGTGATTGTGACGATGAAGTGTCCAGAGAGATCCTCGAGAGTTCAAACGCTCTCATGGCAGATGACTCTTTTATCGGCGTCTCCGAATATCAGCAGGATACGACAGAGAGCTTGCCTTTGGCCGTCACGTCTATAAACAGAACGAGGACATACGCATCGACTGTTGAACCGTCAGAACAAGGAAGTGAAGATACAGGTATGGGTTTTATTGAGTCAAACCGCTCTACAGTCACATTTTTTACAGTTTCGTTTTATTATTGATTAATTTCTTTGACAGGAGCTCCACTGTTACGATACCGGATTCCTCGAAGACACTCTGCACCGGTAAGGAAACATTAGGAAATGTGTTTGTTTTCTTAAAGACCATGTTGTGTTATTAACGGTTGTTGTCGTTTATAATTCAGTTATTGTGTAGTGCGGATATGTTCCAGCAGCGTACGATGCAGACCAGGACAGGTTTGCACCCCTTAAGGACCACACCCTCAGGTACAGTATAGCAGTCAGAAAGCCAATCCCCCCTTTACATAATGTTAACCTTAACAGTGACTTTAATTTCAGTTTTTACCTTTTAAGTCACAATAGTGATCAGCATTCTTCTCGTGATATTAGTACTGAATGCCTCTTACGTACCCAATATCCTCAGTTCGCACCCACTCGCTTCTGTTGTTCTTCCCATAGTTTACAATTTCCATTTTTCGACAGGTGCTCTGCATGATCGGCGTGTACGATTCCGTATTCCGTTTCAAGCCCGGTTAACAAGTGCCAACAGGGACGAGGGTGAAATTTCTTTAAGGTGTCTATTCTCTCCCTGAGTACATTAGCAAATATTTTTCTGGCTTCTTACTGTAGTTTAAATTACGTGTATGTATGTATATATATATATATATATATATATATATATATATACACTTTTACACTTTTACACTTTATATATATATATATATATATAAGTTGATAAATATATATATATGTATGTATGTCTGTCTGTATGTGTGTATGTATTTATTTATATATATAGGTTTTTGAGATTTTTCTTATATCCGGGGGTGTTTGCAGTAGCATTTGTGATAGATTTGGTTGTTAATCTGTTACTTTTAACGTTGTCCCATTCTTTATGAATTTACGCCACAATACTTTTAATTACCTGTAGGACGTTCGGTGGAATGGAAGCTCTGAAACCATTGCAAACTGCGACTCCAGGCTGTTTCATCAACAACAGGAAACACCCTCCTCCATCCACGTTAAACTCCAATAAAACACGCTCAACCAGCTCCTGTTTGCGACCTCAGTTTATTACACCTTACCGCAGCCAAACTCAGAGCAAGGAAATGTCACCACTTGCTCGTTGTAGCACTTCTGGATCGTCTGTTCGTGGTTCAGAGGTTGAAGGCCCAGAGGAAGGTGAACCGTCTACAAAAAAACTTCGGATATCCGAGATCTCTAAGGTTGGCCTATTAATTGATTATTTGATTGTTTTGTAGATTTTTTCATTGAGTGAGTGACTGAGTCAGTTAAAGAGAAATTAAGGATATGCGCAGTTGAATGATTGAATGGTGAAGTTAGATCGTGATCGGTTAATTAAGTGTGTAAGATTGCTTGTGTGATTGGGTCATTAAAACAACAGATCAATTGGTTTGAAGAAGCGTTTGATTGGTTGATTGAATGCGTGTCATTGCTTGAGTGTTTCATGGATTGAGTGAGTGAGCGAGTGAGAGAGTATGGTTGCTGCAAGCGTGTGATAAAACATTTTCCCTATTTCCAGATGAGTTGCTCCGTAAAGCCTCAGCTTGGTTTCTTATCTCGGCTGCGTCGCCGTGGTCCTAGAATGAAACTTAAAGAATACGTTGGAAACGGCAGTCCTGAACACCACAGCACTGAAGAGGTGAGGGACTGTAATCGCTCTGGGGCGGATCTAGGGGAGGTGCATTGGGCACACGAAGAATAACTCCGCTAAAATCGCCGAAAAGAACAGAGAACAACAAAACACAAATAACACTAAGTTAAGTTTATTTGCTTTATTGCTTGAGGAGTTATAGTCGACAACAGCCTAAATTCCCATACAAAACCTTATAGACCTTATATATAGGCCTATAGCCTCTCATACAGAGCTTGGGCTTCTTGTGTATTTCGTTCTGAAATGGTGAACCCCCGCGAACAAAAATCCTAGATCCGCCCCTGTCGCTGGCACCAACGCCCGAGTGACCAACCTGAAATTTGATTGTAACCGCAGGCAATCTTTGTAAAATCGAAAGCTCAGTCTCTCGTAGTTCTTGAAAGTCGAATTTCGAGCCAAGTTGCGGTGGGAAATCAACTGACAGGATAAGGGGGAAGGGGTGCGGACAGTTAGGCCTTTCTGTACAGGGATCCTGAGGGGGTGGTAGATGTCTCTGAAATCTCTAGACAGGAATTGCGGTTTTCTAAACGAAGGTCCTTGAGCGCATTCGCGATCATTGACTAATACTGATATTGATAAGGACCATTCTGGTTGGTTTCCCTAAGCGGCCCGAGATTTTAAACAATGATCGAGTGTCTAAGATTATTAGCTAAGTTAGAAAAATCGGAAATCAGGAGAGGGGAGGGGGTGAAGATTTTCAGCGAATAAAATGAACCTTTCAAGGAAGAGGTTTAAAATGTCCCAACCCTTCCTTGGAACTCGCCCGAAAATTCCATGACCTTCCCCTGTAAAACATGATATTAAAGCATCCCTTTGCCATCATGCTGGCTTAATTTCTTGTAACCCTCCCTCTTTTCCTGTTATTTTTTTTCATAACCCTCCATTTTGAAGGGCTCAAAAAAACTGTACCCACCCCCCTTCCCCTTACTAATTTCTGACAAGTCACTAATATTAAAACGTGCTCGCATGTGTTTTCCCGCGCTTGGTACTGACGACATTATTGAACTCTGTTGTGATTGGCCAGAGTTATTTTTTTGGTATTGGTTCAATACATTGGTGATTTGAAAATTACTTCTTTTTATCAGGGGTTCATCTCTACATTCCTATATTGTGTAATCCTCAATTTGCTTTCCATGTTTCGTTTAGCTACTTGAACTGGGCGTCTCTAAAGAAGTCTTGTCTGTGACGGCACCCACTGCGTCCTTTTTTCGGTTTAACGGCAGAACATTTTTCAGTGCCTCTGTGTTACCTAGCAACAAGGGAGTAAGGACAGAGGATGGTGGAATACTGTATGTTGGTCAAGATGGCAACGTGGGACTAGATGAAATACAGAGGTAAATTCTATAGGACAAAAGAAAGAGAATAGAAAGAATTAATTAATAACGTGAGAAGCAGACAAAAGTGGTTCAAATTGTGAGCCACTGACATGGTTTTCACGTAATAGTTATTGTACTTGAAAATACTCTGACAGCGGAATTTGCTTTGTGAGCGGGTCAGCTATGGAAAATTATTTCATACATAACCTTGATGATACAACTTGTCTCCCGGGCGCAGAAAATCAGATGAAAATAGAAGGACACCGCAGCATCTTGTTTATTGTCCCAGGGACCCCCTTTGTCGAAAGACGCGGTACCGTATCCGGTCCGGAAAGCTATTTTATGGTCGTTATGCTTACAACGGGATTTAAAGTTGTGTTTTATTATTTAGACGTGAGTGTTTTAGTGGGAGTTACACCACTCGTAAAATTCATACGAAACTACATCCTGGACCTTAGTGACGTATTTTCCATATCCTCACTAGTCATGATATCAATGATGTCATTTCTCGCCTTGCACGATTCAGTTTGTGTACAGAAGAGAGCTGCCAATGTGTTTTTGCTATATAATAACAAGAAAATTGCACTTTCGCTCGAAGATATGAATTTTATTATGTTCTCGTGGAAAGAACAATATCTTCTTGCCACTCGAACATAAAATTCATATCTTCTTGCCATCGTGTAATATCGTCTATGTATTTCATGTCCAAGCAGTACAATTCTAGGTTAAGTTGTTCGTTCGGCTGCTTCATACGCTGTGACCTAAAAAAACATTCGGTAGACTCCGACCTAAACGTGGAGCTCTGAGCCCGTAAGTTACCGTGACTTTCGAGAAACGAAAGAAACGAGGACCACTACGTGGAACTTACCGGGGCCCAGTAGGACACAGGATTGCATAGATATAGTTAACCTCTCGCACCTCTCACGATGGAAGGTTCTCTCAGTGTAGATAGCTTTGATAACTCGCTCTTATTCTCGATAAGTTTCACTATGGAAGGTTCACTCTTAAGTTATCGCTCGTAGATTTGTCTCTCCAAATATTTACTCTTAAATTTTCGCTCATAAACTAGTGCATCGTAAAGGTTGGGGAACAAAAAGCTATAATCTTTCTCTTGACTGTCCTCCATGCCTCGTGCGTTTCAAAATGGCGGATAAGATTTCAATGAGCCAGCGAGCAAAAGTAACGAGCCAGCGATATATCTCAGTCAGCGATATATCCCTAACAATGTAACGTTGAAAAAACGACAGAAACCGTCTGCATTTTATGACCGGTGTTAGCCTTCGGCGGGGCCCCGGTAACAAAACTGACATGCTACGTTGTTTGTGTGGTTGTAGCGCTTTCCTCAGTACGCCTGGAGTGGACAGTCAACTGATTAACGAACTCTGGGTAGCCAATCATTATCGCTGGATTGTTTGGAAACTAGCGGCTATGGAAGTCGCTTTTCCTCTCCAGTTTGCTGGACGGTAAGCACGCCTACGATCCTTCTTCAATATAGTTGTTGTTTTTGTCCTAAACGATCGCAAAACACCAAATTCTAGTTTTCCACGCGCGTTAACTCTTTAACAAATGAAATTCAAAGACACTACTTCTCTCTCCTCATTTAATACTAAACTTCGTAAATACTATCATGAGAACTATTAATTATAATTATATAAAGATATTATTTATACACATATAATCTTTGTAAACAGATATCGCTTTCTTCAAAGTGTTTCATCATTTGGTTTTACTTCATTAATACATACTTACATTAGTTATCCCCCTTTTATCAATTGCCATGTAATTAATCTGTATACATTCAATCCTGGCCTTGCAAACGTACGCTTTAATACTTTGAAGGAGCCCAATATCTATAAGCCTTATGGTTTCTTTTTGGGAAATTTTTTGGTACTTTCTGTATTTCTTCTTTCCTTTTCTTTTTTCTTTTTCCTTTTCTGCGGTGAAAAAAAAATATTTTTACTTATTATTAAACAGTGACAAACTCGAACTTGAACTCGTCCTCTATTCGTTTAGTAGACAGTTAGCATGTAATCCGCTAAGATTGAAGGATTTGTGATATCATGCGAGCCAGTGTTTACTAGTGTTAACATTGTATTTGGATTTCTTTGCAGGCGTTTAACTCCTGAATCGGTTTTATGTCAGCTGAAATACAGATATGACAGGGAAGTTGACCACAGTGAAAGGTAGGCACTCTTGCATATCTCATATTTACAACATAAACTCATATTTACAACTGGATTCAATTTTTTGAAGTTGATTTTTGTTCATTATTAGATCTGCCTTGAAAAAGATCATGGAACGGGATGACGTCTCTACTCGAACCATGGTGCTTTGCGTGGCCGGTGTCTCTGTGGGTGGGGCTCATCCCCAGGACCCATCTAAGAAGGACGAGCAGGACAAGGAAAAACACGAGCACAATTTTACTCAAACGTCTGATGTGAGTTAACCTACCAATTATTAGGGGTAGAAAATGGTCACACTCTAGGGTTTTAACCTCATATGATAAAGTAAACATCCACACACTGTTTTTAGTATTGTTCAGTAGCTTTCCAAAGAATAGTTACACTGCATGGTTCGATCCACACATGAAAAAGTTAGAACCATACTGTATAGTAAAACAAACAGTACCACAGTACAGTACTATTCAGTAGATTTACAAAGAATGGTCACGCTGCATGGTTTGATCCACAGATGAAAAAGTTACAACCACACTGTATAGTATAGTGGTTTGTTTGATTCTCTATGTATCTAGACTCAAAAACGCATCCAGGTTACAGATGGCTGGTACGCCATTCCAGTCATTCTGGATCGACCTCTCACGCGACTGTTAAACGATGGAATAATATTTGTTGGACAGAAGCTGTGTACGTATGGCGCCGAGCTAGTGGGTTCCGAACAGGCCACTACGCCACTGGAGGTGAGCTTTCGGCTAAATATAATGTGCAGTGTTGAATATGGAGTTTTTTTTTCTTTTTTTGCAACCGAAACTTTGTTGAGAGCAGTGTACGTGTAATACCTTTACATGAAGTAAAAGTCATCACTTTTTGTTCCAGGCTCCTCCTTCTTTGATGCTGCGTCTGCATGCCAACTCCACCCGCCGAGCCAGATGGGACACCAAATTAGGTTTCCACTGTCACACGCGTGCGTTTCCATTATCAATCGCTTCCCTGTTTGGCGACGGTGGGCTCACAGGATGTGTGGACGTCATTGTCTTGAGACAGTACCCCATACAGGTGTAGTTCTTTGTTTTGCACAGGCATAAATTAGGGGGGGGGGGGGTGGTGGTTACTTTACTTTTTAGATTTACAATGTCTCATTCGTTTTTTTTTTGCCGTCCGATAGTGGATGGAGAAGCTGCCCGATGGGACAAATGTGTTTCGCAACTCGCGCCTCGAAGAGAGAGAGTCAAAGACGTTCGAACAAGATCGGCTTCAGAGAAGGGAGAAACTTTTCGTCAAAGTCCAAGAGGAATTTGAACAGGAATTTCGCCAGTTAGGTGAGCTATCCACTGGAGCAAAATGAACGCATTTACCACTTGAACCAAACTCTTTATTTCTCGTCATAAATATTGTTACTCCCATTGACTCTTGAACATTTTGCGTTTACATTGTTGTTGTTTTCAGGGGTAGAAAAGAGACGATCCAATTTGGTTCGCAGACGCTCCATGTCATCACGTGACTTGAAAGAATTGCACGATGGGAAAGAGATTTACGAGGCGCTGTCCCAGGCCACTGACCCTGACGCGGCTAAAGTAAGTTGAAGCCTTGCATTGATATTACATTATTTGTTGTTTTTGTTATTCTTGTCTCTTACCTTCCCCCTCCCGGGTGTGGTTATTGGGGCTTTTATGATAGAAGTCTTGGGTGCGATTTTCTTCTACTATTCTTTACTGGGATAAAGGGGTTGATTTCTAAAGAAATGGTTGCTGCTTTAGGTGAAAATTAAAACACAATCGCTCTGACGAAGAGCTAATTCTCAAACGTCAACGTCGTCGTCGTATTTCTGATGAAACTGGAGCTGCGTCGATGGGGAATGGGAACACAAGAAATTGGGATAATCAAGTTAATAAAGTAATTTGTACCACCGTAAGGTAAAAGAGGGGGTGCTGACGTTTCGAGCGTTAGCCCTTCGTCAGAGCGAATGCTAACGCTTACAGGCGATCCCTGCAATTTGATTGGCCCATTCACTCTAACAAAGGGCTAACGCTCGAAACCTTAGCACCCCCTTCTTTTACCTTACGGCGGTACCAATTACTTCATCAATTTGTTTGATCATCCCACTTTCTTGTACTTCTGATGAGGCGATTTCATCCATGAAGGTCCGGTAATACGAGCAACATTTTCTTTCCACTTGTCGCGCAACGTTGTTGCATTGCATGTTGAAGGGCGTTGTTGCCCGTATTACCACCTACGTGAGCAGCTTGTCACGCAACAAAATCCAGGGTTACAACAACATGTTGCGCAAAGTGGACTTGAGTTCTACTTTCTGCAACAAATTTTAGTTTTGTTGCTGGTATTACCAGTCACACCACAACTTGACAAGTTGCTCACGTAGGTAGTAATGCGGGAACAACGCCTTTCAAATTGCAATGCAACAACGTTGCGCGACAAGTTGAGAGAAAATGTTGCTCGTATTACAGGACCTTCAGGCGGCTCAAAAAGTCATCTCTTCTTTAATTTTACGGTGCTACAGCTTACATTATTAACTTTTTGATTTATTACATCCATTTTGAAATCACAGGTGATCCTTGCAATTTGATTGGCCCATACAGTGTAATTTATTCACAAAACGCACTATTTTAGGCTCTAAACCGCGTCTTTTTTTAGTCAATGAGAATAAACAAAAAAATAAAACAACCTATTAAGTTTACAATAAAATATTGGCACTTGGCTTACAAAAATCCTATGCTAGGACTATTAAATTGGGCGATTTCAATATTGCACTTGTGATTTCAAATCATTTGACATCACGCGTATGATTTCAGATCAAATTGCAATCCACTCTGACTCAGTTCAATTACTTTTATAAACCATCATTTGGTTTATGTTTTACTAGTTCTGCTTCACTAGGTTGAAAGAACCAACAAAGTACTGGTGTGTAGGGTTACCTCATAACGTGTCTCTGATTCATAGGCGTGTTTGGATGAACGCCAACTGCGAGTTTTGGAGGAATATACCCGTTCTCTGCATGACAAGAGACGAGCGGAATTACAAAGAAGGTTCGAACAAGTTTGGACGGAGCAAGAAGGAAAGGTACTTGAGATAAACATTTCTTTTCATACCAGAATACAAATGTAAACCTCTAACTTTTTAAATACGTATTCGTATGCTCAGACAGTTCAGCAATGGAATTACTTTTGGATGGCTATTTACAACACAGTTCAGTTTAATACATGGATTGCAACGTGAAAACCTTGGGTTTCCTTTTAATTTTTTTCTTCTTTTTCCGCTTTGTCTATGTCTGGATAAATATTTCTTATTGTAATTGCAATAAACCCTAACGTGACCTATTTTGCTTGGTATTGTAGATAAAGTTCTAGTATAAACACATTTGTATAAACTCAAACTCAGAACTGTATTTTTTACCGTTTCGCTTTTACAGCATCAGTGCCACAGAAATGTAGTTCCTCTGCTGAAGGTTCGCATTGCTGACTATCGTTCCAATACACCACTGCCAGCAACAGAGGAGAGAAGGCGTAAGTTGTATTTTTCCCCTTTGTGCTTGTTCGGTTTAATCGTTCATCCTTACCAGCGGTCAGATGCCTAAGTAATTGACACTACTCAATATGGCGTGAACATTTTCGGCAAATATATATTTCTCATTCTTTACGCATGCGTTTCTTCAGTCCGTTGTTCGTTTGCACTTTCGTTTTGTCCAGTTGTTCGTTTGCGCTTGCGCTTTGTCCAACTGTTTGCTTGTGATTGCGTTTTGTCCTATTGTTCGTTTGCGCTCGCGTTTTGCCTAGTTGTTCGTTTGCGCTTGCGCTTCTCTAATTGCTCGTTTGCGCTCGCGTTTTGTCCCATTATTCGCGTTTCTCTAATTGTGTGTTTGTGGTCGCGTTTTCCCCAGTTGTTCGTTTGCGCCTGCGTTGGAGCTATTGTTCAAGTGCGATTTGCGTTTCTCCCACTGTTCGCTCGCGCGTGCGTTTCTTTTCTCCTATTCTTCGGTCATTGTTGTGTTTCTGCCATCATTCGTTTGCGCTCGCGTTTGTGCGCTTGCAAACTTACGAAACCAAACGGTCACGGCATCAGACCATCCAGTCCAGATAACTTAATGTGCCCCATGACGTTCAGTTGAAATAAATTTTGTGCACGTTACTTTGTCATCTTTAGATGCCGTGTTGAGTATTTGGAGGCCGAGCGAAGAAGTGATGTACCTTCTAACTGAGGGGACCCGTCTGAGGATGTACAATCTTACTGCTGTAGGGACAAGGTACATGCACGCATATTGTAGCAAGTAATTCCTCCTTATTGTACAGCTTTTTACAGCTCAGCATCACCCTTGTTTGATTTCCGTAGGGCTCCAGTATTAACAATATACGCAGTACTATTCACTAAACCCTCTGCATGTATATTGAAAATGAATTATTGAATCGAGGGATTAGAAGGCGTCTGTTTACTCTTGTTTTCGGACAGCATCTGACACGTTTGATGACCGCGTCACTGCCTGTCATTCAAGTGCTATAGTATTAACGCCAGGGGCCGGTTGTTCGAAGGCCGGTTAGCGCTAAGCCAGGGTTACATTTTAAACTGGGTTTCTTTTCCTTTCGTTAAAAAGCATTTTCTCCGATACTTTTCTCTCTTTTTTTTTAGAGCATACAATCATCAAATTGTATTCAAAGAGAATTATACTGAATGTGCTTTTTAAGCTCTCCAATCTGCCTTTAAATTTCGCACTAACCCTGGGTTACCTTAACCCTGCTTCGAACAACCCGGCCAAGGTGTTAAAAGTGGCCACAAAAAAGTGTTTCTCTCTCTTCGATTAAAACTGGGTCCTACTCAGTTTGTTTTTCTCCTCTACTTGACAGTTCAATTGAAAATTTGTAACTCGATCAATAATTTGTTTTTTTTTTTTTTAGGTATAAACAAAGCACCCCTGAATTACAGGTAACTAAATGACAAAGTAAGAGCAAACCCTTCTTTCCTTCTGGCTCTGGTTTGTTGTGATTTAGCTCCTGGCTTCCTAAGGGAAGACACTTGACAACAGCTTAAGATAATGGGAATAAACCTTCACATCTCTGGGATTATTATACAGAATTTTTTAGATAGATGTCATAAGTGCCGTTTATCTCTCACCCTGTCTTAATTAAGGATCTAAAGAAGCAAGGCAGTAAATTTTTAAGAAAGTTAACTCTATAAATAATCATTCTCTAGTTCCATATATTCCTCCAAAGAAAGTCTGTTCTTGTAATCTCTGTAAAAAAATGTGCCCGTCCTAAAAGTAGTCCTGAACTTTTTAATGTCTGCTTTCATAAATAGATTAATATTTAAATACAACCTTAGTATAGGATAGTTAGTGAGTCTTTGATTTGTTTACTTATGTTATTACGTATTATGATATTCATGTAACATAGGATATGCATTTTTATCTTGTGGAAATAAAGACTATTATTATTATTAGCAGTAGCAGTAGCAGTAGCAGTAGCAGTAGCAGTAGCAGTAGCAGTAGCAGTAGCAGTAGTAGTAGTAGTAGTAGTAGTAGTAGTAGTAGTAGTACTTTTATTGTTATTATTATTATTATTATTATTATTATTATTATTATTATTATTAAAGATAGAAATGTGAATATATGAAAAAGTTCATATATTTGAACTTCAGAAGAAAGATTTAACAAGTGAAAGATCATAACAGTTATGCACGCAATTGAAACAGTTGCAAAGATAGGACCTGTAAAAAATTCAGGCTTGAACGGGATTCAAACCCATGACCTTGCGATGCCGGTCAAATGCTCTAACCAACTGAGCCATCAATCCGACGGAGAGCTAGTCATTTTGTGAGTCATTTTGGGAGTCATTTTACTCGCATTTAGGTACGTGAGGTAGTACTTACAAATGTGAACTGCTTTAAGCTTTCAGCCACACGAACAACACGATACAAGACCATGCCAAGCGACCCGGATGTAACAAGCCAGGTGTACTCGCCCCGTCAGGTGCGTTTCAAATTCCTTGGATTAAATTGTGGATCGTGTAATCCTCTTTCACAATTGCGGCCAAACAAAGAAATATTTTGTCTTGATGGTAATGAGCCGTACTAGCCTCGCTAGGATGTGCACGATTCAATAAAATTTTTGTTCCAAAATGAGGTTAGTGGATCTAATTAACATACATACAAAAGAATTATAAATCGGTCGCCATTTATGAAAGTGGTCTTTTCCATGCCCAGGCGCACGCTCACACACTTTTCCATAACCCAGTAACTAGGTCGCGGTTCAGTTGTATTCTGAGTATGTTTCTTTTTGTCGTTACTCACAAATGACAAAGATGCTGTGCAAGAATACTTCAATTGTGGTTGTTTCACCAAATAACCCATGAACATTCACTTTTTGCAGGCTTGCTCATTTGAACAGTTGAGGTCTGGTTCACTGCAGCCTTACACGGAAGTTGATTTAGTTGGGCTAGTAGTATTCTATAGTCCTGTCTCGTCATTTTCCAGCTCAAGGTACGTAAAGCGTGATACATCACCAAACAAAATTCCTTTACAATCTTCCACGGCGGAGGCGTGTTTTTTCTTAATGTTGCCAATACTTTTCTGTAACTATGGTTGGCGTGGGGTTGACCAAAGTGGTGATCTTTTATCATCCAAACTGACCATCAGTCACTTCAAAGATCTGCACCCGTTTCCAGGAAAACATATTAGCCTTATTCCAACATAAAGTAGCAACTAGAGAGTAACGGTTAACTTCGGACATAGAGATTGCTTCATGGTTAGTGAGCGCGGACGATGTTTCTTCACGAGTTGTGAAGAATCGAAAACGAACGAGTGAGCGCAGCGAACGAGTGAGTTTATTTTTCTTCTCAACTGTATTTAACTCAGCTAAACTGTATTTAACACTAACGTACTCATTGGGGACACTGTAAAGCACAAATGAAATCAAATCATATTAGATTCATTCAAATCAAATCAAATCTTGGGTTTTGTGGAAAGGGGAAAATCGAAAGTACCCGGAGAAAACCCTCTGTGTTTTTCTCGATGTCTGACTTCTTGTGTTTTGTCCATATCATTGCAGTATTCAGACAATTTTCATCGCTGACGAAGAATCAAATTTGGTTGCCTTAAAATTCTGGGGAGGATTAAAGGTATGAATCTGTGGTGAACCAGCGCATTGTGATATAAAAATCCCAAGAAAGACTCTAAACAGGGGTGTCGAAACGTTGGATTGGTAGTTTTACCGTTTTAAGTTACATTCATTTATCTAAACCAGAATAACATCAAACTGTCTCTGAACATCCTATTAAAAATCTAAAGCAAGCTCAGTAATCTTGAATCCTTTCTTCGTGCCTGATCGCCTACTCTACTGTTCTACTTTGCCTCCATTTCTCTCCACTGCACCACTCTTCAGCGTTCCAGTAAACTTTATTTAAAACAGGGGGTCATGCAGACCATCTGTGGGGTCACCCAGACAACATGCTAGCAGTGACTCAAAACATTTATATTTCGCCTGTCGCAATGTTCTCCTTTTCAGGCTGTAACCGGTAAAATTCACCGCCTGTAACAGCACTTGTTACCGCCTAAAGTGACCTGAAATTCTTGACAATTCAACAGCTACGCGAGTGTTTTTCCGGTTTGAAAAACTCTATTACCTGTTGAGCTGAAATAAAAGGGGATTAGTGCTGTCGGGTCAAGAAGCCTTCTTTATCGGGTCATTGACCCGAGACCGTTTCTTATCTGGAACACTGCTCCTGTTCGTTTTATAAAAAGAAACCTACAGTGTTGAAGTGAAAATACTGCTATAATTTACCACTTTGAACTTTTTTTGCGAACTAGTATTTCTTGTTTTGGAGTATGAAATTTTCCCCAAAAACCGTGAAACATTTTCATGTAGTAAGAAAAGTTTTTACTTTCTTTTTCCCGCCACTTTCTCTCAGGCGTTCGCTGTGGAAGAGCTCGTGAAGCCGCGTAGTTTTATCTGTTGTAGCAATCTCGTGATCCGACCGGACAAAAGGCTCCCGTGCCCCTCCCTGTGCTTCAGTGAATTGTCCTCACTCGCCCACAGACCCCGCGTGCCTCACCTGCGGACAGCGTTGGACAGTCTGCAGTCCAAGATACAGGTTGGTAGATCACTTTGCTTTTCCCGTTCAGGTTATGGTTCGACCCTTTTTCATGTGTGGAAGAAGCCGTAGTGTACAGTACTGTTCTGTGTTTTGTTTTACTGTACAGTGTGGTTCTAACTTTTTCATCTGTGGATCAAACCATGCAGTGTGACCATTCTTTGTAAAGCTACTGAACAGTACTGTACTGTGGCACTGTTTGTTTTACTATACAGTGTGATTCTATCTTTTTCATCTGTGGATCAAACCATGCAGTGTGACCATTCTTTGTAAAGCTAGCTTTTTGAACAGTACCATATCGTGGTTACTTCTTTTCCCATCTGTGAATAGTATTTGTCGTACAATTGTGGGCAATTATTTTCTGATTTTGATCTCTGATCAAGTTAGCCAATAGCAACCCAAAATTTAATGGAAAAAATCGTTTGAAATAACAAAACCCAATAAAGGTTAAAGTTTTGTCTCACGTGTTTTCGTGTTTTTAGCACATGGATACTTTCATGACGCAGATTCAAAAGAAGTTAGACGTTATTCTTCGCCCAAACAGAAGTTCTCCTTCAGCGGAAGTGAAAGTTACCACTGTGCGCATGTACAGTAGTTCACCAGAATCTGCGCGCTCAGATTCCTGTGGAACTGAATTTCCAGGGCCATCCTCAACAGAGACAATACTTGTAAGGAATTGAAATGTTTCTCTTCATGTCCTTTTACCGATGGATAGTATGGCCTTATGTCTCGTAGTATGTTTTCTGCAATTTTTTACGACCCTTTACTGTCATTTAAAAATTATAAATTTTCTTGTGGATCAAACCATGTATTGTGACCATTCTTCGACAAACGTTTGAATTCTGTATGGTTCTTGGGTGCTTCAACATTTTACTGTACAGAGGTTTTGCAGTAGAAGTAACAACATGCTACTCAACTTTATTCTTCTATGATGTTTTAAGTTTCAGCTTTGAAAAACCACGGAGTGTGACCAAACGTTTAAAATGTACTGAACAGTGCTGTATTGTCGCACTATATATACCCTTTAATAACGTAATATTTTGATTCGATTGTTTGTGCATATTGTTTTCTTGTGTGTTACTTTTCTCAAGTAAGAGAACATGAGCCAGTTGAAGACCAATCATGCATGCTTCATTTAATCCTTTGCTGTTATCACATTTAAGATCTTTATACAGGGCTCGACACTAACTTTTTACACCACTCTCCACTTTGGAAAGTAGACTTCAAATTTTACTTTCCATCTCAAAATTTTACTATCCAAAATGGATTAAAGTTTCATGGTTGCTAACCATACCACGTGTGTTTATAGTACCCAGACCTCCTCGGGAGTTCTCTTGATCCAATATGGCGGAGAATGGACCGGAGAATGCGAGAATGTTGTAAATTTGCTTTTTTAAGACGAGCAGCCATTGTCATATGGTTATTTGTATCATTTTCTTAAAATTTTACGCACTTTTTTTCACTCAAGCCTTTTAAGCATAAAATTTACTTTCCATTGAAGCCCAAAATTTACTTTCCAGATCGGGTAAGTATTTTGGTTCATTTTCGTTTTTTTACTTTCCAAGTAGTAAATTTACTTTCCAGTGGAAATCGGGAAAGTGTTAGTGTCGAGCCCTGTTTATATGTTCGTTTTGATTTCTAAGGACCTCTCCACAACCTTCAACAAGGCTGCAAATACACCCGCAGCGGATGGAAACCAAGTGACGCTGTACGAGTCACGCTGTACCCTCGCAGGACCTTCTGGTTCAGCCGCCTCCGCTGTTGGTCTTGGCGCGAAATCAAGGATATCGAAACGGAAGTTGTTGGATAGTTACCCAGAACCCCCACCCCTCTCTCCCCTGGTTAGTCCAATCCCTGCAAGTGTCCGGAGAGAGTTTAAGAGACCGCGACGTATTGGAAGCGTGTCGGCGGAGCACAATGAACAATGAGGACTGCTTTTAACCAAACTGTACTATCATTGCATTCATTGGGTTGTGTGAATTCTGAGAGACTCCAAATAGGACCACAGCACGGGAATGTTAATTAGCTTTACAAAGAATGGTCACACTGCATGGTTTGATCCACCACAGATGAAAAAGTTACAACCACACTGTATAGTAAAACAAACAGTACCACAGTACGGTACTGTTCAGTAGCTTTACAAAGAATGGTCACACTGCATGGTTTGTTCCACGGATGAAAAAGCTAGAACCACACTGTATAGTAAACCAACCACTACCACCGTACAGTACTGTTCAGTAGCTTTCAAAAGAATGGTCACACTGCATGGTTTGATCCACAGATGAAAAAGATAGAACCACACTGTATAGTAAAACAAACAGTACCACAGTACAGTACTGTTCAGTAGCTTTCAAAAGAATGGTCACACTGCATGGTTTGATCCACAGATTAAAAAGATAGAACCACACTGTATAGTAAAACAAGCAGTACCACAGTACAGTACTGTTCAGTAGCTTTACAAAGAATGGTCACACTGCATGGTTTGATCCACAGATGAAAAAGATAGAACCACACTGTATAGTAAAACAAACAGTACCACAGTACAGTACTGTTCAGTAGCTTTCCAAAGAATGGTCACACTGCATGGTTTGATCCACAGATGAAAAAGTTAGAACCACACTGTATAGTAAAACAAACAGTACCACATTACAGTACTGTTCAGTAGCTTTGCATAATTCTGCTCAAGTAAAGAAAAGTTAGAAAGATTGAGATATAGAAATTCAACATATCTTAGGTATAGAAGAAAAAAGTATTTTAAGTTTTAAACAAGAGATTATAAGCATTTTGAATAATGTCTGATAGCAATTGTAATGCAACCAGAGAAAAAAAGATGTCTATTTTAAAACTGAAATAACGGTAAGAAACGAATTTAGCCGCCCTTGAGGCTGACACTTCGTTGTACTTCAGCTATTCAGAGGTAATTTGAGAGAAATGTTTCTGCTTTGTTGACAGGTGTAGTGCGATTTTTATAAGCTACTTTTAGCTCGGGAAGTTAGTAATTGACTATGAATTCGATATTTAACTCACATCTAGTTTAGTTGAGTAGGTACTCCTTATATTGACCAAAAATTGTTTAATTATGAATTTAAGAATTATATAAAATTTGCTCATTCCAGTTTTTGGAAATTTATTAAAGCAAACGTTTCATGTTGATTATGTCGTTTCATCTAAGTGTAAGGGTTTGCATCTTTTAGGTTCCCTTTGTAGTGCAAGCGCAAACAAACGTAAGAATGTTTGTAATTTTGTCACTTTATTTTGCTGCTCTGAGCGCGAGTTTATCAATACGAATGTAAAATATTAGTAATTTTTCAGTATACGATGCTAAAGGTAATTGCAAAACATCAAAGCAAAGAATGTCAATTTTTTTTGTTTTACTTTGATGTAGTAGTAGGGAAAAGCGGTTTCTGAGACCAGCAGAAATTTTTTTTTTATTATCCAAAGATTTATCAGAAAATTTGCTTGAGATTTTACTAAGCCGATGCCAAGCCGATGCCAAGCCGATGCCAAGCCGATGCCAAGCCGATGCCAAGCCGATGCCAAGCCGATGCCAAGCCGATGCCAAGCCGATGCCAAGCCGATGCCAAGCCGATGCTAAGCCGATGCCAAGCTGATGCCAAGCCGATGCCAAGCCTCACTAAACCTTATACTGAACCCTCCCTTTCCCAACATCCAGAATAAGTTTTGCAAAGTTTTTACAAAGTTTGAGGAAAGTGGATGCAAAGAATTTACCATCCCTATCCAAGCCCACCCCTGCATAAGTACGGTTTCTGAGACAAAAAAAAAAATGATAAATATATATGATTTAAAAAGAAGAATAATGAAATATAAAATGGAGAATTTAGAAAGATTATATGTACCGCAATTGAGAAATATTGCTAGAGAGTTGAAGATTAAAGGTTGTTATAAAATGAATAAAGAAAATTTAATCAAAGAGATTGAAAAATTTACAGATGAAGAGAGTATTAAGATAATTTCAAAAGTTATTATTAATGATAAATATATTTGTGTTCATGGAAAGTGTAAATATTTTTGTAAAGAATGTGGGGGACCCCAATTATGTAAACACAATAAAAATAAGTATAGGTGTAAAGAATGTGGCGGATCTCAAATATGTGAACACGGGAAACAAAAGTATAGGTGTAAAGAATGTGGAGGTAAAGGAATATGCGCTCACAGGAAACAAAAACAACATTGTAAAGATTGCGGAGGATCACAAATATGCGAACATGGTAAACAAAAGGCTTCATGTAAGGAATGTAGAATAAAATTAAAAATGAATTATGATTTAAAGATATAAAATAAAAATATAAAAGATGGAAGATAAAATTTTATTGAAATGCAACCAACTTTCTTTAAAGTTTTTAAATGAAAAAGGTCTTTTAATTCGTGAATTTATAGATTCAATAAATGAAGATTTGTTAAAAAAGATAACAAAATATCGTGAATTTATTATTGAACAAAATGGATGTGATTATGATTGTGATATTTTTTTTATAAAAAATGATAAAAATCATAGAGGTAGAATTATTTTAGATCTTGAAAAAGGTTTGGTGTTTAATGAAATATTAATTTATCCTTGTTATGAAAATTTTTGGGAAGATTTTTTAAATGAAGAATATGATGAGTTAGAAATAAATTATATTATTTTTGATTCAATAGATGTTGTAATAAACATAGATAGTTATGGGTTAGAACTTAAAAAGAAATTTTTTTAAAAGCTTGCATGATGATTTAATGGTTGTAGCATGGCATCCCAAAAGAGTTGTGGATTGGTGTTATGATATTGAGGAGCAAGAAATTTTTAATTCTTTACCGGTTGAATAATCTTATATTTCTTTTACTACTAATTATGTTATATAACCTAAATATCGGGCTTCGCCCTCAACGCAAAGCGGATAATGGTTACATAACAAAAAATTACCTAAATCTTAAACTAAAAGTTATGGGAGAACCCTTAAGATCAAGTTTTTTCCATTCAACATCTAATATGCTTAAATCAAAATGGTTTATTACGCTATCATATTTTCGAACTGGAATTGTCGGATAATCCTTTGATGGGATGTTTGCGAGTAGAGTTGATGGTGAGAGTTTCACAAGTTCTCCATATTTGGTTTTATTCATATATGAAGACTTATTATCCACTATACTACACATAAGTCTCAGTGGTTCCTTAATTTGTATATTTATAGGGTATAATTTACCAGGGTTTATAACTTCAGGTATACCCAAACCAATCGCCAACCCTCTCGAAAGTTTAATGTTGGATTTCTTATTTGAATATAGATAGTCAACAGTATCAGTCTCAATTATTGTTATCTTTTCCCTATCAGTATCTATTAGAAAGAAAGATTGAATATCGCGCAATGAATATGTACCGGGCTGTATTATTATTATAGGCTGATTCTCAAAATGAAACAATACCTGCTGTTCCTTGAAATTAATCAATCTTTTGGTTTTTATATTGCAATCCAGGAGTTGTATCTCCCGGAGATTTTTCAGAGGTGGATCAAAATAAATTCTTGTTTCAGGCTCATACATGGTAATACTCAACATTTTCCGTGTAGCGGGGAGGCCTTTAGACCGATTTGTTTTGATTACATCATATTCACCTTTTTAAATTTGCATTGACGTAATCACATTCCTGAGCGACGTTAGAAACCAGCCTTTTAAAAGTAAACATAAAATCTACTTTTCGATTTCAAATCCACTTTACATTTTTCTTGTTGCTATGTCGTAAAAGTATGCAATCTATTGTTCTACACGTGAACGCTAATCCAAAAACAATGATAATCACGTGAAATGACCATGAACTACCGAAATAGATACCACGCCAACCCTCCGCCGATAATTATAAATGCTAATATACGCACTTCATGCTCGCTTTGTGGATTGGTTTCATGTTGCGTAGTCACGTCCGACTTTTCATTTTGCGTTGGGGTGATTTTTGGTTTCGGATTTGTCTCAACTATTGAATGAGGTAACTTTAACTTTGAAGATCCCATGTTATGGCTTATTCCAACCGGTTTTGATTCAGTGTTTAGTGAATTATTCACTCCAAATTTCATATCGCCAGTCGCTTTCATAAGTTTGTTATTATATCCAACCACGCTTTCTGTATTTATGATCATATTACTTGGCATTAACCACAAACCTGGTGCAATAGCTAAATCAAGCCGTAATTTCGCTTCTTGTACAGCTAATTGATATCTTTGGATAGAACTAGAAATGTCATTCTCAATCACACTACTCTCAAATAAAGCCAAGAATTCTTGTTGTGTCTCAATTGCACCACCACCATTACCATAAATAGAATTTCTTGTGTTAACTTGTGCCCCTAATATACAATAAACAAAAGCCTCAGCGGATCTATTCAATCTACCGAGTCCAGCTTTAGTGAGTCCATGCCCACTTGTTGGAATAAACCATGCATATCTGTAATCGCCAAAGACATCATTACGAATAAATGAAATTAATTTAACGTGATTATAGTCTGCGTCCTTTTTAAAAAATTTTTGTAATCCTTCAGCAACAGTTTTTTCTCTCTCAGTTAGGTCATCTGAAAATTTATTATCACCACCAGGATATTGACTTTCTTTGGGTGAACTTTCATCGTATTTATAAAATATATCTCCCAATCCATTGTTTGTTCCAATTTTAAACCTAAAATCTTCTGTATTACTAATTCCAAACTCTTTACACAAACGTTGATATGCTACTTTACTATATGGATTATTGTTTATTACAAATGGTTGCTCATCGGGTAGGGGGAGGCTTAATTCATATAATATCCGTCTTATTGTGAAATATATATGAAACTTAATGAAGCCATTCACTACTTTGGGATAATTTAGACTTTCAAAAGGACTAATCCCACAACCAGATGTTGCACACCAAACTGCAAAGTTAAGTTGCTGAGGCCAGTAATTGAAATCTTGCGAGTTCAACCATTTTTTACTTTGTTTTCCAGATTTGAAAGTTACAATTTGATTTGTAAATATGTTTCTCATTGGAGCTGTGAATTTCTTTGTATTTGAAACATATATATCTAGTGAGGTTAGCATTTTTGTTATATCACTTGTAAAGTCGCCAAAGTTAATAGCCGGTATAGGATAACTTTGGTTAGTCATGGTTAAACTCTTTGGGAATGAACTCTGGTTAATCGATTCACTTAACCCTAAATCCTTCCATAAAAGTTTTTTCAAATTAGGAGAAAGATCATCAGTCCATGTTTTTCCAGTAGGATCATCATTAGACATGACAGTCATATCATTAACTTTCCACTTAATATATCCTCCAAATGAATCATTCACAAATGTAAATTTATCAAGATTAGCGCTTGGATATCTATTTTTGAAGTCGTTTAATAACATCTTATTCTTTGTGTTTCAGATAATATGGTCTTTAGATTAAGAATAAGATGTAAATTGTTATCAATTAATTTCTTTTCTAATGCCTGCAAAACAATTACAACCCACATCAGTTCTTTCATATGAAATTTTCAATGAGCTGGAACGGTTAACTCTTTTAATAGATCTGCACGAACTTCTCTTCTTATCTGTGACATGTTTAAGTTTTTTTCTGTATCTCTCCTAAATTTTTGTCTGATTTCTAGTTTTAGTTTTTGAAACTTTTCCAACTCTGCTAAAATTATAGAAAATTCTTGATCGGATATAACATTATCTTTCAATGCCTTTGAAACCAAGTCGTTAATGGTGTTTAATTTTGATTTTGCAATTGCAGCGGTTTGTTCGTGTTTGCTAACTTTATTTGAAAGTCTTTTTGATGCTGCACCAAATCCAACAGATACTCCGCCACAAATTCCGCCTACAACACCCAACGGAACACCAATAATAGCACCAAAACCGGTAAGAGAAGTTCCCAACCCGCTTGCAGAAAGAATAACCGAAAGCACGCCACTACAAACACTGATTTTTGTAAATATTCCTCTCACCCTATTATATTTTTTCCTTACTTCTTCGTAATGTTTAATTTCTCTCTCAAGATTTTGTAATACTTCACTCGATTTTTGTAGTCTGAAATTAATAGGATCTGGATTATTAGGCAATCCAGGATAAATCGAGCTTCGCTCGGGACCGGCTGGGCCGTAAATTCTATTGTATTCATCCATATTGTATTTTACTGAACTGAATGATATCTTTAAATTTGTTACTTTCTCTTGCTTCCAGCTTCGCTGGGGAGGGCTCTGCCCGATCGCGGCTCAGAGGGTCTCTTTTTTATACTTTCCACAAAATATAGAACCACAGCCATTATCAAAAGCCAAGCATTCTTACCTAAAAATCCAATAACCTCACCTGCTGTTTTGAATAGAAAGCTAACTATTGCACCAACCATTCCTGGTAATATTTCACCGAGTTTCTTACCGAGAGTTTTCAATCCATTTCCTACACCTTTTCCTAAAGTAGATAGCCCTTTAGAAAGATTAGAAACTATAACTCCAATTATAACACCAACAGCGCTAACAACAGCAAATACTGTAAACCCATACTTTTTAAAGATGTATTTTAATCTCTCACGTAATGGTAAATTTTTAAGTATTTCTTCTTTTCGACTCTCAATATCTGATATTTGTTCTTCATTTAATATTGCATTCTTTCTAATTTGTTCTCTTAATTTATCAATCTCAGATTTTAATCGTTCTTTGCTTTGTTCTAAATTTGAAAAATTTAATTTATCCTTCTTATATTTATCTATTTCTTCTTTGTATAATTTTATTTCATCCAAAACTTTTTCTCTTTGTATTTTTAATTCTATATTCTCTTTAACAGCTTTATCAAAAAGTCTTTTACCTTCAGAAGAGTCTCTTTCCATATTTTCTTTTTCTGCTTTTTGGTTTTCAATTACTGAAGTAAGCCTTCTTAATCTTTCTTCATATTGGTTAATCTCCTCCGTACGAGTTGCTAAAAGCGATTCTATTCCTTGTACTGCATTAAGTAAATCCTTATGTTGTTCATTAGCTTCATTCAATTGTGATACGACATCATTATATTTTCCCAACATGCTTTCATAATCAGCGCCTAGAGCTTTTCTCATTGTTTTTGGTAAATCTTCAAGCATAAGATTACCATCTTTATCAACCACTGTATGCGGCGCGGCATTAGTCCTATTACTAAATCTAACGATTAAACTACCATCACCTCCAAATGTTACATTAAATGTTCCGTCATCGGGATTGTAATTTGGAAAATATCGTTTTAGTTCTTGCCCAGCTTCTCTTCTTCTATCATAGTCCTCATCTCTTTCTCTAATATTTGCTGGGTTTTTCTCTTCATCTTTTATTTCCCATTGAAGCCTTTTTCTTTCAGCCATATATTCTGAATAACCAAGATAACCCTGATCAACAGATGTAGATGTATTTGGACTTTGGTAAAATGTGTCATCACCATCATCATTATCATCATCTTTTGGTAAATCCTCTAATGGTATATCTCCTCCTTCTGCCATGATTTTTTACTCAACAGTAAGAAATCTTTAAATTGAACACAGTGAAGTATCTATAAAAATTTACTAGTCATATAACCTAAAGCCAACATACCGCCACCTACATATGCCATTTCACCCATCTTTTGATTGTTACTTGGTCTATAATAATCAGAGAATTTAGGTTCTTGCATTTGTTCATATAATGCAAATTGTTCATTTGTGGTTGAAATATTTTTTGATGCTTGATATTTTTCATCTTTTTTCTTTATTTTCCAATCCATTAGTTTCTGTCTATTTTCCTGATATTCTGCATAATCTTTTTGGTATTTTTCCATTGCTTTATCGTGTCTTATTTTTTCTGTATCAGTTTTATCACCTGAGAGATATTTTGCAAGATATGATCCACCAACAAATGTTGTTGCATTCAAAATAGCTCCTCCAATCATAAATGCTATTGTTGCCATTTTTTATATTCGTTAATTTGGTAAAATCTTTTGTTCCTCTAAATAGGTTTTTAGATACATACTTCCAGACAATACAGCAACCCATTTTGCATAATTTGTAATACTTGAGGATGGGTCGTTCATAAATGATTCTTTCATCATCTTTTTGACTACATAACCAACTCCAGATGCCAATCCGATAAGGACCGCTGAATCAGTAACAGTTTTCACAAGTTTATTTTCGTTTGACATGATTTTTTACTACATCAGTAAGAAACTTTTAAATGGCTTTATGTAGTAAAAAATAATTTGTAATTACATCATTCCAATTTTTGGACGATCTAGGGTCGGCGCTTGAGTATTTGTTTGTGGATTATGAACCTTTATGGGTGGGGATTGAAAAGGTTGTGGTATTTGAGGAACTTGAGATAAATCAGGTATTCTGTTTTTATTATCCTCCTTTTGTCGGTATCTCATAAACATATCAAATGCTGTAAAACCTATTCCAACAATTGATAATACTGTTGTAAAAGATAGTTCCGGTAGCCACGCTTTCGATCCATTATTTGTCTTTTCTATATTTTCATTTTGCTCCGCAGCTCGTAGTGTCTCTTCTTCCCTTTTAATTTGCTCTTCACGTTTCATTTCCCTGGCTAATGCATATTTTGCTTTTTTATTATATTCAGCTAATTTTTTACCAGCTGCTACTTTTTTAGGATCTTTTTCCCGTTTTTTAGTATCTTTATTTTCTGGTTTGGGATCAGCTGTAATTTGTTCACCCCGATCAACTTGTTCATTTTCTTCAAACATTATTTTACATATCATAAAGAAATCTTTAGACCACTTAGGAATGATATGTAAATAAAATAATAGTATGCTCAGTAAACAGTATCAGTACCAGCAGCATCTTGCTTAGTAGTCTGTTCAGTTTTGTTAGAATCATCTGTATTAGTACTTGTAACTTGCTGTATTTTTCCTATTTTAACATGCTTAGCAACCTGAAATATACCACTAGCAAGTGCCGCCAATCTTCCCGCTTTCAATGCTAATAGTCCTACAATGTTTGTTAGTTCACGATTAACTAAATCATCATTCTTCAAATCCACACAAAGAGCTTCTATATCATCAACTGGAACTAAATATGAAATAAGTTTGGAAACTAATTGAAGGGATGAATCAACCAATCCACCATTAATTTTTTTACCCATTACCGCTTGATATCGATTAAAATATTTTTCTACATCTTTTTCTGATAATTTTTTTATATCCCCCAAACTCATTTCAACACCCAAATATTCCTTTGTGGTTCCAAGAGCTGCTAGAATAGCTAGTGATTCTTGTTTTATTTCAAGTTCATTATCATTATCATCATTATCTTTTCCCGATCCTCCCTGCGGTCGGTCTGTTTTTCCTACAGTCTTTTCTTCTTCAATGTAATCTTCCGGTCCTCGATCAACGTTTGTCATCTTTTATGGCGATACACGGGTTATTTTTAAATCATTATTCCCCATTCGGAATCTCCAAATAGAAATTAAATGGATGTCTTAAAGATAAACAAAGTCTAGAATATTTTTCAGTTTTTAATAATTGCATAAACTTTTTACCTAATTCATAATCCAAATCGCCTCCATAATCTTCAAAAAACATCTTCATACCTTTCTGCGACGGATTAAGAAATGAGACCACACAAGCCACATTTTCTCGGAAAGGTTTTGCAATTGATGTTAATTGCTGAGTTAGAACCCAAACTGATAAACCATGATGCCTTCCGGAGAATGCTAAATCTATAAACTTGTTTGATCTTTTCTTCAGATCATTAGAAACGGCGCAATCATCCAAAATTATTAGTGTATTTGTTCCAGAGAATAAAGTTTGGCAATCAGTTAATAACTCATTAATCTCATCAATGTTACTAGCATCGGGTGACAATACATAGAAATGTTTATCTCCTCGAGCAAAATTATGATAAGTTTTATTCTTAGAATAAGTTGGGCATATTAAAACAATGTATTCAAAAACTTTCTGGAATGGCCCTCTTAGCTGATTAATTAGGTACTTTGTTTTCCCACAATTTGTTGGTCCGGTTATGATACAGTGGAATGGTATTTTTTCTCGTAGTTCTTCCATGATTTTTGTATCATAACTAAAGGTTTTTAAATCTATTCCGCAGTTAGTACTTTATTGATCTCAAACCTGAATTCATAATTTCCATCATTGCATCGGCTACAACAAACATATGACAGGTTATAGTGCCAGATCCACTTTGTTTTCTTTTAATTTCTAGTTTTACACCATCTTGTGTATTGTTTAATGCTAGACCGCCTCCATGAATACCATTATCTGGGTGAGTTCTCATATCAACCCAAAGAGCAAACTTATCGGCATAAAAATCCTTTTCCTTTACCGACCAGCGGGAGGAACCTGACTGCCTCCCTTCGTTCAGTCCAAAACGTTTCTTTACTGACTCCCATAGATCTGATGGTATCATTCCCTTAGAGTATAAACGATTTGGCACGCCATCAACATCTATATTAATCGATGTTATACCTGGATTGTAAAAATTCTCAGAGTTACGCGCACCTGCTGTGAATGGTAATGTAAACAAACACAATATCCCTGTCATTGATCTTCTTGGTAAATTAATATGCTGATTAATAACACCATCACCACCTACAGAAAAGGTAAAAGTTTTATGAAGAGTGGCATTTTCATAAAAGAATCCTTTACCAACTTGATAAGCTGCTTGTGCCTCACGAGCCAAGTATTCGCTTGAAATGGAAGAATATTCTAACTCAAGGTTTTTGATTGAATAAGATGGAGTCTTAGTAGTGTCAGAATAAACAACAATATCATTAATTGGAGCAAGTGTAATCTCAAATATTAGATGATGATCTAGAGCTTTTGGGTAAAAAACTCCATGATCGTTTAGAATAGGATGGTTTAGTGGTATTCGGTACTTGGTGTTATGTACTGATGCAAGGGTAACTACCTTAACATCTTGTGTTTTCTTATCACCTGCGTTTGTCCTAAGCTTTCTCATGTTTTCAGAAGAAATACCTTGTTTTAATCTATCTTCGCGTTCTTCATCTGTTAAGAATAAGTCATGATAGGTTTGAAAAAGATCATATCTTTGAGTATCCTGCAGTGTTTCGCCTCCAAAAAGAACTTTTAGTCTAGATACAAGATTACTACCTACATTATTCACAAGTGTATTATTAGCATGCCCATCTACATCTAAATCAAATAGTAGAGATACACTTCCTGGTACAATCACTAAATTCTCAGAAAGTTTTGGAATATTTATATATAATGTTTCTCCAGGGCTAGCTGAGGATGGATTGAGAGTAATTCGGTTCATTGTTGATTCCGCCTTCAAACCAAATGGCTCTCTAGGAATTCTGTTTGGATTAATTTTTTCAGACGTCATTTTAATTTATAAGATACTTTGGTTAATCTTTAAACCTCATAGGCATCTGAATTGGTATTTTTTTATTATCTAATTCTTCAATATATTTTACTAAACTTTCTCTTACTCCTTCAATTACAAGCATAAGATTAAAAAGTTCATCGCCATCTTCCATATTGTTAATTTTTGAAATTATAATTTTTTTCATCATATTAATTTGGTATTCACTAAAATTTATTTTTTCTTCCTCCATTATAATTTATAAGTTACTTTGGTTAATCTTTAAATGAGTAACGAAAAGATAGCCCGGATATATTATTCAACTGAAGGATATTGGAAAGGATATTCTGCAATTCCTAAATTAGCTAAAAAAGCAAATGTAAGCGAAGATGTTGCAAAACAATGGCTTAGCAAACAAGCAATATGGCAAATATATCTACCTCCACCAAAATATATACCAAGACCGCATTGGACCGTAGAAAAACCTAATCAGATTCATCAAGCAGATTTATTATTTTTACCGCATGATAGAGTTGTAAGAAAAACATATAAATATGCATTAGTTGTGGTTGATGTAGCATCAAGATACAAAGATGCAGAACCATTAACCTCAAAAGAAAGTAGGGAAATTTCAAATGCTTTTGAAAAAATATATTCCAGGAAGTTAAAATATCCCAAAACATTAATGGTTGATCCCGGAAAAGAATTTATGGGTGAGGTTTCAAAACTTATGAATTATCATAATGTAAGAATACAAAGAAGTGAAGCTGGAAATCATAGAGCTCAAGCATTTGTAGAAAACGCAAACAGAATATTAGGTGAAAAATTATTTAGCCATCAATACGCGCAAGAAATGATTAGTGATGATCGATCCAGAGTATGGGTGAAACGATTACCAGATATTTTGAAAACTTTGAATAATACACCAACGAGAATAACCGGTAAAGAACCTGATAAGGCTATAAAAATGAAAGAGGTTGATATTAGTCCTAAAAATTATCAACGAGTTGTGGGTCTTGATGAGGTTAGATTACCTCTTAGTGTTAAAGTTAGATATTTATTATCTCCTGGTGAACTCGAGGGTGGTGAAAAAAGACGAGCTACAGATCCTATTTGGAGTATCAAAGTTTATGATATTACACGCAGTGTCGTTTCATCAAATCAGCCAGTTTTGTATTATTTAGTAGATGGACCTAGACGGGGGTTTGTAAGGGAAGAATTACAGGTTATTCCTTATGATACTGAGTTACCTCCTAATTCTGTTTTGCAAAGATAATGCCCATAGGCAAAAGTATTTATATTATCTTCACAAATTTCTCTCTTATCATCATCACAAGACAGTGCAACTTTATTAATTGTTTCTGAAAAAACGTCGTGCTTATGACTTCTTAATACATTCATCCGTCTCATCTGTGGCTTTTTATTGAAAAGGCAATCCTTATAATCATTAAATCTTAAGGTCTTTTTCACGATTGCCTTCTTTACTCCCTTACATTTCTTTTCTTCTTCACCTTCATCCATCTTATAGGAGTAAAGCTTTGCTCGTAGTCCTACAAATTCAGTTATCTGCCTACCACCGGTCTCATCTTTAAACATATTAACAACTTTCTTATTCACACCAGTCTCAATACCAGACGGATGGTCTTTAGGAAAATTGCTTGTATCAAACATTTTTCTCACATCGGGGCTAATATCTTTATAGAAATCTTCTGTTTCTATTTCATATGCAAGGCTGTCCGTATCTGTAAACAACAATTTTGCTTTTTCTCCATATTTTGGTTTAATATAATTATAGTGAAATTTGTACATTATTGTTTTACTTAGATCCAGAATGCACATACCCAAGTAAACGGGTTTATTGAATACTAGCTTTGTTTTCTTCATGTGGATAGCCACAAGATTTTCACAAAAGATAGTACGATGATTATAGTTAGGTTTTGATATTAATTTTTTTGCATCTTTTTCATTAGTAACCAATCGCACATCCACCCTTTTTCTAATGTTTTCCATTGTTTTACCAAATACGGAGTTATTCATAAGTTTGAAGAAATCTTTCTCAAAATCGTTATTTCCTTTAGCTCTTAAGTTTGTATTCAAGTCAATGTATGGTTTTAACCAAGCTGACTCTTTGAATGTAATGCCTCTATGAATTTTTGTAACTTTTAATCCAAGACTTTCATAAAGTTTTAGTGTTTCATGATGAACAACATACTTTACCTTATTGTTTAGATTTGGAATCAATTTCTCAACCTTATTAATGATAAGTCTCTCTGGAGCGAGGGGGTAATCATTATGTAAATCATGAAGGCTAGTTGGGTATTCCAAATCAACCTCTATTATACAGGAGATATTTTCCCAGTTTTTAAGATCTTCTTCACTCATCCATCTAAAACCGTGTGTAGGTAGTTTTTCGCTCATTCCTCCACCATATAGATTGTTTGCGTCGAGATATGTAATATACTTTGTTTGCAATTTTGGTTCATATTCGTTCATGTAGGGGTTGTTAGCTTTCCCATATCTAGTAGATATCATGGATACCCCACCCCGTACACCTTTTTCAATCATAAGTAGCATGTCAATGTCAGTCAGCAACTCTAAATTAACCTTTGTTATCTTTAATGCCGCATCCCAAGCTAGTCCTGGTGCTGTATAATACCAAGCAGGATCCAATCCATAGTTTTTACTACAAACATCTCTAAAATTCTCGAATACATCCGCCAAAAGTAGTACATCCGACTCAAGATATAGGTCGTGATATTCCCGCATTGTTTTCATATTGAAGGTTTCCCACACCTTTTTAGCGTGCTGGTAGTTATCTTCTGTTATATCTTCATCGCTGAGTTTTGAGTAGAACGCTTCTTTAGGCGGAAGTTGAGTTGCATTGAGTTTATCGAAGCTATCAAACCAATCATATGGAAAAACTCCTTTTCTCAACAATAACTTTAATTTATCACCCTCAAAATACTTTTTAGTTTCACGTAGGTTTTTGTCTATTGGTGAAAGACACTTACTTTTTGCTAATAAACAATTCTTACATTTTTCACAATTACCAATACCTTTATACTGAACAATCTTTTCATCTTTTATGTATCTCTTTATACAATCCCCCGGTTTGCACGCCCCACACTTTCCACATTTTGTAAGATTATCAGTTAAATTACAAAGACTGCTTGCCATAAATTTAAATGAATCTATGAATCTAATATCGCGTTTTACCTCAACCCGATTGCCTTCTTTATTTGTAAATGTATCAACCACAATCTTTTTTGCGAAAGAAATATACTTTTCCTCATTATTAGGTATGCAGTTTATATTACCTTTTGTTGAGCCAAGATTCTTGATAAAAAGATGCGCGTCATATCCAGATAGGTTGTGAAATATTACAGGAAAGAACTTTGGAATCTTGTAATTTAAGTTGCATTCATTATGGGCTGCTCCTCTATAATTTCCTGTAAGATGGCAATGATCTAATACCTTATCTTCTCCCAATTCTTTCTCACAGATGTGGCAGCGGGCGGCGTTTTCATATTCTTTTTTATCCATTTCTGTCATATTAACTTTCTTTCCATATCTAAACTTATTGTAAATTTCTCTAATATCCGACTCCAAATTATCTACAAATATCTGCGGGATATCATCATCTGGGGATTCGGCGGTGTATTGCGCAAGCTTGGGCGGAAATATTTTATCATCAAAAGATTTTATGAGATAACTGAATCCTGATGGTTTGTGTTTTTGGTATTGATTAGTAAAACTTTTACTTTCATCTGGCGAGCAGGTGTGTATTTTCTCTGGGTAACACTCAAAGTCTGCATATACAACAAATGGTACTCGCATTTTTCTATTGAAGTTCTTAAAATTAATAAACTTAGGATTTCCATCTTTATCCATAGGCATAACAATCTTTACTTCTTCATTTGTTTCACAATATTCAAGATGTTTTTCCAATGAAGTTTCTGACTGGAATGCATTTATACATCTAGGACAAAAGTACATCTTTGATTTATGTTTACTAACTTTTGAGGCTAACAATCTACTAATATTCTTTATCCAGCAGTAGTGATTATTTTCACCTTCTGATATTAGAAGTAGGTTGATTAGATAACCTTTTTGTTTTTTACTTATTCTTAGTGGGCATACATCGCCTTTATCATATCCGTAAACATTAATAGTGTAGTGGGGGTTTTGTTTTTCAAACTTGTTAATTTGTTTTAGTGAGGTAGGAAACTCCATTCCCGACCAGTCAAAGTTCTTTGAGTTTTCCATCATTTGTTTGTTTAGTCTTTCTGGATGAATTTTTTGTATGTAAACTGCAGAGGTTACGGCCCACTTAAAACACTCGTGATCATTTTCATTCTTAACATTTATAATAGCCTTCTTTTTTGCTAATATTTGTGGTAATTCAATATATGAACTTCCAACAAGCGGCTCGAAGGGGTCAATGTTTATATCAAAGTATTCAACTTGATCGAATTGCCAACCAGAACCTTGATTTTGAAACTTTGCAACCAATTCAAGTAAACTATTTACCATAGTATCGAATAATTCAGATAAATCAGTTGATAAAGTAATCGTTTCTACTTTTGAATGAAAGTATCCTAAGTTTACATCAATCTGTCTTGTAGCGGGATTCTTTTTTATAAACTTACACGTAAATATAAATTTCACCTTGATCGGTTTCTTTTTCTGGTTAATTAGACCAAGAACTTTTTGTTTAATTTTATTAATAAATGTTTTTGGGCCATACCCTTTTTGCCCATCTATTCTGTAAGTTTTTAGATATCCCCCCAATGCTCTTTGTTGTTCTTTTGGAGCCAATCGATTATCATTTTCCTCCAATTCCTCTCTTACACTATCAGAAAATTCATTTCTCACCTTTTTTTTTTCTTTTTCTTCTTCTTCTTCAGTTCTTGGTTTTTGATTGATGTTATTAGTAAGTTTTATGATATTTTCATTGGTTAAATCTGCAAGCTTTTTGGAAAACTCATCTTTATCCATAACCTTAAATGAATAATTTCCCCAATTAAAAGTTTTGTTTGATGGCTTTTGTGGTTCGGGGGGTGGCGGAATTGGAACATTAATCTCAGGTCTTTGCGGCTGGTTTGGTATATTATTTCTAGGTGTAGTGGCGGGTCTTTGCGGTTGGTTTGGTATATTATTTCTAGGTGTAGTGGCGGGTCTTTGCGGTTGGTTTGGTATATTATTTCTAGGTGTAGTGGCGGGTCTTTGCGGTTGGTTTGGTGGATTTTCAATATTATTAAGAGCAACAATAAGTTCAGCTTTACGCAGCCTATAATAATCAGGAATATCATGATCTCTAGCAAGTTCTTTCAATTGTGGCACATTTAATCTTTGTAATTGGTTTTGAGGATTTTCAATATTAAGTGTAGCAATAAGTTCAGCTCGACGCAACAAATAATATCTTGGTATACCTCGCTCTTTGGCAAGTTCTTTCAATTGTGGCACATTTAATCTTTCTAAATTCTCCATTTTATATTTCATTATTCTTCTTTTTAAATCATATATATTTATCATTTTTTTTTTTGTCTCAGAAACCGTACTTATGCAGGGGTGGGCTTGGATAGGGATGGTAAATTCTTTGCATCCACTTTCCTCAAACTTTGTAAAAACTTTGCAAAACTTATTCTGGATGTTGGGAAAGGGAGGGTTCAGTATAAGGTTTAGTGAGGCTTGGCATCGGCTTGGCATCAGCTTGGCATCGGCTTAGCATCGGCTTGGCATCGGCTTGGCATCGGCTTGGCATCGGCTTGGCATCGGCTTGGCATCGGCTTGGCATCGGCTTGGCATCGGCTTGGCATCGGCTTGGCATCGGCTTGGCATCGGCTTAGTAAAATCTCAAGCAAATTTTCTGATAAATCTTTGGATAATAAAAAAAAAATTTCTGCTGGTCTCAGAAACCGCTTTTCCCTACTACTGATGTAGAACAAGTTTGGTGCTACAAAATACGTAAATCATTTTTCCACTTTCACTTGCAAACTCAGAAAAATTTATCTCAGCTTTTCCAGGCGCAAAATATACCATTTTCATTATTTGACAAACGCTTGAATATTCGTTATTTTATATGAACAAATATTTGAAGGTGCGTAATTTTTTTTTTTTTTTTTTTTTGTGTGTGTGTGTGTGTGTGTGTGTGTGTGTGTGTTTGAGGTAGGCATTTACACAAGTTGCTCGGATTTGTGCTAAAAGTTTCCAACGAAATCTTCAAAAGTTGCCCAAAAGTTGCTCTTTTTTCGAAAAAGTTGCTCAAAAGTTGCTCGTTTCTCAAGTCCAAAAATTTAGTATTTGCTTCTAATCAGATTTTAAAAATACACAAATAATTTTTAAACCTCTGAAGATTACATACTCACAAAACTTTAATGCCTGTTTTTGCTGTTCGTGTTTTTGCTACTTCGATTGGGTCGGTACTTGAGTCGTTACTAGCAGAGTCTTCCGAGCTGGAATATGTTTCGCTTCACTGACTAAGACTATCCGCCATTTTGGAAACGTGTTCACATAGATACCGCTGACCGTATATTTCTTCAGAAACACAGCAACCCAGAAACGATATGTGGTGATCTTCACGTGCACAGAAAGAGCAAATCTATCAATCAAAGATAGAGTCAGCTAAGGAGGGTCAAATTTAAACACTGATATTTACGAAAATTATGGAAAAAGGCTTTTTTTTCTGTTAAAAAAGTATAAATTTCTCATATTGAAAGAAGTTGCCGGAAAGTTGCTCAAATCCAAAAGTTGCCAAAAAGTTGCTCGAAAAGGCAAAAGTTGCCAAAACGTTGCCGAGCAACTTGTGTAAATGCCTAGTTTGAGGTCTCTCGTTTTTTTTTTTTTTTGTTTTGTTTCTTATTTTTTGTTTGTTGGTCTTTTCGTTTTGTTTCTTCTTTTTTATTTGTTTGTCTTTTTGTTTGGTTTCTTGTTTTTTGTTTGTCTTTTTGTTTTGTTTCTCCATTTTTGACGATTGTAAGGCACCAGGGTGGGGTGATGTTAACGTTGCTTTGGAGGCCTGGAACCGAGCCGTTTATCACTTTGATGGCGATTTTAAAAGGCAATGAAGCTTTTCTTAAGTGACTCTTTGTTTTGGCGACACTTGTTTGCATTTTACATGTGAAATTGTGAGTGGGTACAAGACATGATCTGTAAGAACGGTCTGCCTGTTAGAGCGATCCCAAATCTTCACGAAGCCGGTACGTTCTTGTTAAATATTTCCTTTTACCTAGAATTTAGTTCGCTCCTCACTCTGTACTTAAAATTGAGTCCGCTTTTTTCGAAAGTGTTTTCAAAACATCAGACGAGGAAGACAGCTGCTCAGAGCAGTGATGGTGTTCTTTCTGTTTCTTATTCGTCAAAAGTGCTATGTTTGTGATCAAAACGCCCACGAGTTGTACAATAGAGTGTATCCCTGACTTCGAAGCGTAGTTTGTTTCTCATTTTTGAGCAATTTTCAACTGAAGACCAAAAACCTAACTCCAGACGGGGATCTGCATACTAAATTTAATTTCTCGGATCTATTCGTACAGTATTAAAATGGCACCAAATGAATTATTTTTTTCGAAATATTAGCAGATCAGCCAAATTGCAAACATCCACTTCCACTACTAACGTTTGATTTTATTATTTTAACTTGCCAAGCAGGTTCGCACAAGCAGCGTGAATGTTGTCAAAAATTCATGTTGGTAAATTGTCTTTCAGCATTTGTCGGCGACACTCGAGAGGCCGCCCAGGCTTTGGCAAATGGACAGGTAACAAAGATCTTACATTGTTTTGAAATTTCGTAAAGATTTGTAAGGAAATAGGAAAACTAACCCTGAGATAAAACGAGAAAATCACTTTGATGTAGTATTAATTTGTTTTTTGTAGTTTCAACGCTATTATCAAGAACTGTAATTCCAAAATCCCCCTTTTGTTTATTCAGATTTTCTTAGCTATAATATGCTAATCCGTCTTCCATTTCAAGTACGGTAAAGCTGGATTTAATGCTGTGACATGAAGACCTCGTTTGCCGAGCTGTTTTATTGGAAAGGTCTCATAACTTTTCCTAATGCTTAATGATACTCGTATCACGATTTTTTGGAGTTTAATAGTGTCATACCTTGTTGAAAGTCCACTAACGATGTTGAACTGTTGAACCAGTAGAGACAAGTTCTGGTCTGTTAATTGCATTCCGTTCATTGTTCAGAATTTCTTGGCAAAAATAAATTGGTATTTTGGAATGACACCTCAGGTTATGAATTTTGTTGTTTGACTTTATTTCAAGTTTTCTGTATGATAATATATGAAACAAAGGAAACTAAAAGTTGAACCAAGTATAAAACTGAACCACAATATATTCATGTCACGTAATGACCATGTGTGAACTAGGTGAATATATATCCTGTTAAAATCCAAAAACTGATATCCTGTTAGGTCGGATTCTGACCTAAAGAAAGCAGCCCAAGTAACCCAGTCTTACCATTCAATAAAAGAATATCTTTATTTATACACCACATACTGAGATACACACAGGCAATAAAGAAATAGTACATACATAGGGTAATATAACACATTAACTGTCCAGAAGTAACCATAAAAGCTTATCTAGCTATGCAGCCATTAAAAACTTTATTTTCTTTAGAGCCCAAAAGACTTTGATGAATGTGGTTCAACTGCAGTACACAAAGCCGCAGCCAATGGCCATCTTGAATTACTGATGCTCCTCATTGAGCATGGAGGGGATTTGGAACTTCCTGATGTGGCTGGGTGCTCACCACTTCATGTCGCAGCAAGGAATGGGCATTTGGCTTGCGTTAAATATTTGATTGGGCAAGGAGCTGATTTTAGACTCAAGTCAAAAAAGGGAAACACAGCTATGGCAATGGCCAAGGCAAACTCCCAGCAAAAAGTAGCAGAGTATTTATCCACCTGTGGTAAGCTACATCCCTTTTAATTAGGTAAACTAATTCATTTTTAAGGTCTATGAAACTGCTGGCTTTTATCTGCATGACAGCCAGTTGTAAATCCAGTCTTCAGGCTGTAATAACCTATTTAATCTACAATGTCTTATAAATCAATATTTCTCGTGTCTGCCTTCTTTGTTTGACTTTTAGTTGATATCAGTTTTTTGGAGCTCATACTTAGCCTATTAATATGTCTCTTACAAAGAATCAGTAAGACAAAAATTATGCATTTTGGTTTGTGCTTAATTTGTTGAATCATATCCTTGAAATTTATCCCAGCATTTGAACATAATTATTATCAATTCTATAGCACTTTTATTTATTTATACAGTAATGTGTGTGATTTAGATGGGGGCATACCAAGTAATTAAAAGAAATTTAATGGTTAATAGATTAGAAATCCCCTGCAGACAGCAATTATGTTGTATCTTTAGTCTGATTCCTGTTGTATTTCATTTTTTCAGACCGAGACAAATTTGCCTGGGAAGTTGTATAGTAAAAATGCAGTGCAGTGTGCATGTATATACTCATAAATACAAAACAGGGAAAAACATTAAAATGGAAGTGTTCAGTGTATCTGTAAATAAAATATGCATATAATTGGAAAAAAACTACATGCATTTATTTAAGCAATCTTACATGTGTCTAGGGTAGTGTATGGATTGGCAATAGAAAGGTTGTGGAGTGGGGGTTGACAGAGTAAAGTCCTTTCTGTCTGACTCCTTGTGGCTCCTCCTTCCCTTCAATTCTTTTCAAAAGCCATTCAAACAGTTCTTGGCTCAGATATTTCTCCCTATTTATGCTAAATCTGAATATACATGCCACAAATGTATTCATGTAATTATAATTTAATAAATGTTATCAATAACTGATTTAATTGTATTTTTTAAAAATAAATAGTTATTGTTGCCCAGGGTGTAGGAATTTTGTTAAGTATATAATCCCTTAGACAATAATGTTCAAATAGTCTTTGGCAAAGTATTGCTTTCTGAAGAACAGCAATACAGTTTAAACCCCTCAGTTGTATTTCATCCCTTCTACATATAAATCCATTTATTATATGGCTGGTTCTGCGAGCAAGCAAAATAAGGCAAATCCCAAGTTCTGATTGGCTCCCCGACTGAGCAAGCTGAACCTACCTCTTGCTTGCTTGGGATTTCCCACATTGTCTCAAACAACAAAACAAAAGAAAGCACAGTGGCCAGGGTTTTTCAGTATAGATGGCTGTGCATTGGCCTCATTCTTTTTTTTTTTTAATTGACCTCAACTATGTCTTGGTCAGTTGTGGAGCCACAGTAATGTAGTGGTTAGTGTGTCTGACTTCTGAGCAGGAGGTTTGGGGTTCAAGCCCTGGTGCTGGCACTATGTTGTCTCCTTAGACAAGAAACTTAACTCCACACTGTCTCTCTCCACCTACGTGTATAAATGGGTACATGTACCAGCGATATAATGCTGGGATGACCCTGGGATGGACTAGCATCCCATCCAGGGGGGGGGGGGGTAATAATACTCCCAGGTGCTTCATGCTATCGAAACCGGGATAAGCTCCGGCCGTGTGGGCCTTTGGCTCATGTGCACTATCGATGTCTTGGTCAGTAAGAAGGCAAAAAAGAACCCAGTCAATATGTAGCCATCTTGACCTCACGCTTGGTCAATAACACATATATATTATTTTTAGTGTTAAGTGTTTGTGGAATTGTATGAATTTACATCAGGAGAGAAATATTCATTGTTCTGTAATAATTTTATAGAAAAATGTAAAATAAAATGTAAAATAAAAATGTGGCTTATACACACGTATTACTCAACAACTACGACAACCACTTTCATTATGCCAGTGATGTTCACACATATAACACTAGATATGCATCAAACAATAACTTCTATAAGGTACGTTCTAGGACTGATATTGGAAAAACAACTTTGTCTGCTTTAACAGCCAACCATTGGGAAAATTACCTCAAGATTTCAAGGATCTTAGTCTCTATTTTCCCAAAAAAAGTCAAACAGTATTTCCTGTTGAAGCAAATGTAACGTCTAAGCCATTTGAATTTTTTTTTTTTTGGTTTTTAACAAAGTAGTACATGATGATGTATTTGTTTATATGTAGTGTGACCAAGTAATACTGAGTACTGTGTCTTAATTATGTAGGTAGATGTCTACCTTTCAAATGTTAGTTAACAAGACTAGTGTCTAACTAGAAAACTATATGGTTCACTTAGGTGCTAGGCATTTCCATCCTCTATATCTATATTTAGTGATTTCTATAAATCTCAATTCAAACTTGAATGAACCAAATGTACATTTAGATTAGAATAATCATCATGTTTAAAGGAAGTGCTAGGCATTTCCATCCTCTATATCTATATTGAGTGATTTCTATAAATCTCAATTCAAACTTGAATGAACCAAATGTACAGTTAGATTAGAATAATTATCATGTTTAAAGAAGTGTGAAATAAAGTCTTGTCTTGTTGACATTTCCAACTTTAAATTTCTTTTTTCTCACGGCCCCTGAAGTGTAACAGCTGTCTACTTAAGGTTACCGTAAACCTTCGCAGGTGTCTTTAGCCAAAAAATTATTACCGCGCTGTCTTAAATACAACCACTACAAATTATATATCAATGTCAAGGTTATAGAATGCTCTATTCAATAAAAATTGTTTTGCTTCAATTGTTCTTAATAGTAAGGCGAACGCGACCTAAAAGCGCGAAACGACCGACGTCCCTTCGAGCGAATTTATCGGGTATCAAACTCAACCGTGTAAACAAAACTACTGCATTATATCATTCACAAGGCATCAATCATCAAAACCGTGTCAGGGATTTCCGTTTTTTAAAATTGATCCCCCGCAATGGCCATTGTTGTGAAAGGTATCGGTAAATTTTTGATCATCAAAATTGACAGAAAAATTGCGAAGCAACCAATGGGAATATCGAAAAAGCCTCACACGGTGTTGAAGATTAGTGCCTTGTGATTTATAAAATGCAGAAGTTTAGATTCTGCGGTCGCATTCCATACACGATAAATTCGCTCAAAGAGACGTCAGCCGTTTTGTGCTTGTGGGACGCACTCTCCTTGTGGTCTGAAAAAATAAAAGCGAAATCATTTTTGGCGGATAGTGCATTTAATTAGCTTTTTATTGATATATAGTTTGTGGTTGCTGCGTTTTAAGCAGCGCGCAGATGATTTTTTTCGCGAAGGACACTCACGAAGGTATACGCTAACCTCAAGTAGGGTCAGCCACATACTTAAGAACTTATTGAAACCCCTGGTAGATACTTAAATTTCTTGAGACTGATAACATTTCAAATTTTCAAAACGGTTAATTTGGGTTTATGGGAGCAGGGTTGGCGCAGTGGTGAGAGCGCTCGCCTTCCACCAATGTGGCCCGGGTTCGATTCCCGGCCCCGGCGTCATATGTGGGCTGAGTTTGTTGGTTCTCTACTCTGCTCCGAGAGGTTTTTCTCCGGGTACTCCGGTTTTCCCCTCTCCACAAAAACCAACATTTGATTTAATTTATTTCATTTGCGCTTTACAGTGTCCCCAATTAGTACAGCAGTGCTAAATACACTTGACACTCAAATAAAGTTCATTATTATTTATTTATTTATTTTTATTCATAATTATCTCAGTTTTCTGAAAAAGCTTCAGTAGTGGACCTAATCTAGAGTTTTCTAAGGAGTGCAGACCCCAGTTTCTATGAAGCAGCTTGACTCTAAACCAGGGTTAGTTAAAACGTTAACAAATACATTAGTTAGAAAATGCCTACGTTACTTTGTATTTGCAATCCATTCTAATTCTTCCAAACAAAAACCTGGTTTACTGTACAGTTAAACCCAAAACATGACTAAATTACTGTATGACTACATGTGTTTAAACCCTAACACTTCTTGAAATAGATTAATTCACATATATCTGGTTTTACATTTCTCACACTTGTAGATGACAACATGTAGCAGGATGATGTATAAAATCAACAAATAAAACCTGGGCCAAAGAGATGGGTGGCAAGCGAGTTTAAAATACTAGCTACTGATTGGCTACCCCAGCAGGCAAGATAGGGCTATCTTGCCCGCTTGAAATTTCCCACATTGTCCCTGAAACAAAAAAGCCATAAAATAAATCCTTTGACTTGGTCAATATGCTGCCATCTTGACCTCACACTTGGTCAATAATGCATATTTATAATAGTGCCATTTTGCTTCACCTTTTGTCTCGCAATAAAGTAGGAAATCCTGAGCAGGCAAAATAGGTCCCTCTTGCATACCACAACTCAGGATTTCCCACATAGCCTCCTCTTATGGAACCAGCCCTATCGTAAAGTAAAATGTTAGAGTCCAAATGAAAATCTGTGACATTTCATACCCTCATAAACAAAGGCTCTGTGCAATGAAGAAACCCATTTTCAAAAGCACTATCTGAGAACCTTGTAATGCTGCTTCTGGCATTGTGACAAATGACGCTCCTTTCCTCAACAGAAAGGGAACAGATCATGTCCATGGCCTTGGCATAGCTTTTCTCATCACTGGCAAGAAACCCCGTTGGCTTTCCTTCCCATTCAATGACAATGTCCATTTTGGGACCTCCAGAGTCATGGGCCAAAACGATGGCACCACTTGCCATGCACTCTACAACACCAATCCCAAAATGTTCATTCCACATGGTATGAAGCCCAATGGTAGCTCTACTTAGTAACGACCTCAGTTTATCAAATGGTACATTTAATTCAAAATCAACATATTTTTGGATACCAAGTTTTGATGTGAGTTCTTTAAGAGCACTCACTCTGTCCGAATCTTCCTGATTCCGACAGCTCCCAACCAGAATCAACTTGTACTTATGCCTGTCACTTTTCATCTTTAGTTTGAGGAATTCGTGAAATGATCGCAGCTGAAGTGGATGATCCTTCTCCGGTCTAAACTGGCCGATAGACACTACTGAATAAATGGCAGTACTTTGGCTGTCCATACTGCCACGTTTAACAGGAATCTCTTGAAAAGCTTTGGTATCACAAGGGGGGTACACAATTGACGTTTGATCTCTTTTTCTCCACAAAGTCAAAATGTGATGGTAAGTCCACGTTGAATTCACCATAACAATATGAGCACAGGAGCCTGCTAAGCCATACAATATGGCAAACAAATAGTAGTACACCAGCTTCACCCAGCTAAGAATGAGACTGTTACTGATGAAGGTGGCATTGTTGTATGATGCAGTTTGCCCTCCAACACGTGACAGCATATCAGTGCTTATTGTTGGGTAGTGGACATAGCAACCAACTTGGCATCCACCCAAGTGTCTAAATACTGGCAAAGTAAAGGCAAAACCCATTGTGTCCAGGAAGATGTCTGGTACGTAGCTGGTCAAAGCTTCCCATCCCAAAATCATAGACCCGATGCTTTGCCCCAGCAGGGTGAAATAAGGATACATGCTTGCTTCAACCCATCGTCTCTTCTTCAAAAAGACAAATTCGATCGGCTGTGGCAGAATTATATTGAACCGTTCCTTTGCCTTGCGCAGGATTTCTTCACCGCTGCGATACTGATCACCCGTGTACACAACGCACCGAACAAAATCGTAGCGTCTTTGCAGAGCACGGATTCCTGTCCACAACACTCTCTCACCGCCACCGCCGGCGTTGCAATAAGGATGGAAAAACCCAACGACTACGGGTCGAATGTTTCGACCGTTTCCATTGACGGAGCGAAGATGCGGTAACGCGTTCTTGGATCGCGCTCTCACGTACCATCGAAGGGAAACAACTAACAGGTACAACACCACAGCAGTTAAAGCTACGACTATAGCTACCCAAAAAAGAGCAAGTAAGAAAATCGAAAGCACTTCTTCGCTAATCCAGGCAGTCATCGTCTTTTTTGAGTTAAGTTTGTTGAAGTGCTTGCTAAGATACAACCGACGAGTAAATTTTCACCACGAAAGCAAGGCTTCGTAACCCGGCCTTCACTCATGCTATATATATCCCAGTCTTCCTGAGCGATTTAGCCCCGTGACCACAAAGGCGGAAGTAAATTTCAACGCGCTTCAGCCGATTTAGCGGTAAAACTCGCAGACCATTTCCCAAAATAAGAGCAGTGAATGGTGGTGGATGCATTAAAAAGGATCAAACCATGCAGTGTGATTTTTCTTTAAAATGCCACAGAACAGTACTTTTTGTTTTAAGTGTGGTTCTAACTTTTTCATCTGTGGATCAAACCATGCAGTGTGATCATTCTTTGTAAAACTACTGAACAGTACTGTACTGTGGTACTGTTTGGTTTACTATACAATATCGTTATAACCTTTTCATCGGTGGATCAAACCATGCAGTGTAACCATTCATTTGTAACAGTACTGAACAATACTGTACTGTGGTACTGTTTGTTTTACTATACAGTGTGATTTTAACTTTTTCATCTGTGGATCAAACCATGCAGTGTGACCATTCTTTGGAAAGCTACTGAACAGTACTGTACTGTGGTACTGTTTGTTTTACTATACAATATCGTTATAACCTTTTCATCTGTGGATCAAACCATGCAGTGTGATCATGACCATTCTTTGTAAAGCTACTGAACAGTACTGTACTGTGGTACTGTTTGTTTTACTATACAGTGTGATTTTAACTTTTTCATCTGTGGATCAAACCATGCAGTGTGATCATGACCATTCTTTGTAAAGCTACTAAACACTAAAACAGTACTGTACTGTGGCAATGTTTGTTTTACTATACAGTGTGGTTCTAACTTTTCATCTCAGTGTGCCAGGATCAAACCTTTCATCTCAGTGTGGATCAAACCATGCAGTGTGACCATTGTTTGTAAAGCTACTGCACAATACTGTGTTGTGGTACTGTTTTTGTTTTACTATACAGTGTGGTTCTAACTTCAGTTTCATCTGTGTGTAAAGTTATTTAACAGTAATCTACTATTTCTAATATGATACTGTTTGTTTTGGCCAATTGCAAGTCCCCAAGAGAACTTCCACGGGAACACTTGACATATTTTTCAGTTTGGTGATTATAAAACCCAAAACTGAGATGGGTTTCGAGTTTAGGCTTTTGATAACATCTAATGGTTTAATTACCGCTTCGCCTAAAAGGAAAATACTGGTCGAAATATTGGAATATTGGAGCTACCGAAGTATAACCCGCGTCCAACACCGGCATTTAATATTATTTTAATTGTTAAATGCCCCCTAAGCAGCTGATCAAACCGGCCTAACGCTTACAAAGAGATTGTCATTCCAATTTATTCTATTTCTTAATTTCGATTCTTCACACTTAAAAATAACGGCATCACAGCGTCCTTTCGAAAAAACAGGAGAGGTAATCGGGGATTTAGCGCTTACAGTGTTAACACAAGTTTTGGTAAATGCGACTTAACTTGAACTGGGCTTGAACTAGCGGACGTTTTCGAACCAACGACCATGTGAATGCTGGTGCAATTCTTTGCCAGCTGAGCTAAGCTAGTTGTCTACGCTAGAGGAAGTTCAATAGTCTCTGAATACTACAAGTAGAGTGCAAATATCAATAATCCAACTATCACATGCAGTGTCACACGTGTATTTCTTATAGCCACTTCTCAGTTTGGGCTTCGTACGTAGTATCATACTGGGAATTTTCAAAAAGCTGCAAGTAAACTTAGAAAAAGAAATCGTTCATCCCCGCACTTAGCCACCTGCAGAAAGCCCAGGGCTATTGAAAAAACTTCGGACATTTTAAATTGTTTATTTGACTTTTAAAGCGAGAGGGCCGCCTAATTTTGATTTCTACAATAAAGCTTTTGCCGACGGACTTCACAAATATTAAATTTGCTTTCTACCATTTTCCGAAAAAATTCTATTGCCAGTGCCGTTCGGGAAATACATAAATGACTGAACAGATAACGCCGGAAATTAATGGGCCGCTTGAAATTATTTTTTATGGTATTGATTTCAAAGAGGAAATTTTTTTGTGATAAATTCTGGTAGGAAGAAAATTTGATTTTTCATTGCTTAGAACTAGCAACCGCGAAATTAAATTCACAGGACGAACTATAAGTGTTTTTCCTCATTTCACAGTCAGATGCACACGACAGGAATGATAGAAATCGTGAAAGAAGGTTCCACTACGAGAAGGCCACCGTCCGACAAAATATTTGTAATTGAGAAATTTGCCCTACCGTCCGTTTGATTTATAGATTTACAGTTCTCGGAAAAAAATAAAATAAAATAAAATAAATTTTTTGGGCCGACCGGGAATAGTTTTTGAGCTGCAAGTAAAAGTATTCTCATCAAACTGTTCCAGAAAAGAACGCCTTTTTCTCCAATAAAAATAAACGTTGGAAGTCCAACGTGTGAGAGTCAGTCAAACTAGTGTTGGGTAACGTCTGCAATTTATAACAGTTACGCGTGAACTTACGTTTGTATATTTATTTAGAGAATTTTACAACATCCTTGATCTTACAGCAACCTGAAGTAAAGCTCAAAAAATAAAACAACATTACATGAGAATAAATCTCCAAAAGACAGAGAAAACCTAAGAATTCTATAAGGAAACAAAAGACTATGGACTCATCTTGCTGCAGTCTGTTGGAATTGCTGCTTTTGTGTTTTACGATAGACTTTTCGGATTTAAACGATTGAACATAATTTATTGTCCTCTCCAAGAAGACTAACTAACGTTAAGCATAGGCCGCGTACGAGTCAGGGGGGAGGTCTGCAGTCCCCCCAAAAAAGTTGGGCAACTTATATTTTTTGGGCATCAAGAGAAATTTGGGCAAAGCCAATTTTTAAAGACGTCTGCGTGTGTGTGTGTGTTTGTGCTTTTTTCTATTTCTTTTGACGTTTTTTTTATGAGCTCATATGGAGGTTTCATATGTAAGAATATTTTCACTTCATAGGTAGGCCTACCGTCTGTGCGTAAACATATGGGCAACTTGCGAGAATTTTTTTGAGCAAATGGTTCACGCCCCCCCCCTCCCCCCCTGGGGCTGTGTGACAAATTTGGTTTGCAATTCATTCCCTAAGCGCACGTTTAAACGTTCCCCAAATATGATGGATTTGCAAAACTAACATAAAAGCATGGTGAAACTCAAAGCGAAAACAATCGGAGAAGCATTTAAGTTAAGCCCAAACTTTGCAGGTCCAAAGTGAGATGGAGTTAAGAAACTGTTACTTTAGAGTCTCAGGAAGGGAAAGTTATAAGAAAAGAGTGCACAGGGGGGGAGGGGAAGGGGCGGTCAATACAAAGAGAAAATCTCAAAAATATATAGAAGAAAGTTAAGGGTTAATCGTCAGGTCATATTAATTATTATTTTTTTTTTTGATATACACATAGCCTGATCAATCAAACATTCATTCATTTCCTACAAAATACGCATTTAGTCGTTGGCACCCAAAAATCTTCATTATTAGGAATAATTAAATCATGCGACAATTACCAAAATCTGATGTAGTTAGCTAAAATTAAATTAAACCGCAAAGTAGAAAATTAAATTAACTTTGTTAGTAGGATCATCTTCAAGGACGTCCAGTCAACGGGAAGTCAAAACCTCAATGTTTATTGGTCGCGAAGGGATGCGACATGGTGTTATCGGCAGGAAATACATTTGCTATTTGATATAGCTCTATAACGCGGTAATTGACCAAATGAAAGACCACTGAAAAGTGAATTTTTATTAATGTCAAAGTTTAGGCAGGCTGAGTGCCTTGCTTTGGCGACAGAAAATTAAACTGTTTCTAATCCCGTTAAATATTGAAGTAGACGCCGAAGAGCCGGAACATTTTTCAGGTTGAAAGCTGCTTATGTCTTGTCAACTCTCTACACAACTTTCTCACTTAAAAGTCTCAAAATGTCCACTTAAGTGAATTAAAGCAAAATGGCTTCTTGTAAACGTAGATCTTTGCTTATGAGTACGTTGTAGGCTGGAGTAATTGCAGTTCGAACTTTTTTTCTGCACATATGTCATGCACAGTTCAAATTGCAGATAATGCAAACTCTTTCATATAAAAAGAGTCCACATTAAATGCGCGCATAATAAAAATTAAATGAAACAACATGCTAGAGCCATCTCCACTCACAAAAAGAAACATTTTAAACATTCCTTGGAAAATATGTCTGTTCGTCCCAGCGTATACAGTAGTTTTACACTTATTCTTTTTAATTTAAGCCGATTGGCTATAAAAAGTTCAGAAGGTGAAAGACCATACAGTTGTACAGTTTTACCGTGAATAAAACGTTCACTTTCAGCTTAAGTGCACGCAGTATGAATAAAGTGTGCTAGAACAATCTTAGCCCGAAACATAGAGAAGAAAACACCTTTTGTAAAATCAAATATTCATGTGAGATTTAAGTAAGATTACAGCGGAGATAAAATAAGAACAACTAGTGATCTAATTAATATTTCTTGTGGATTATTTTAAAATTCTTGCAAAGCATTAAGAAAGCGGTTTGTATGCCCTAGCCCTGTGGCATGCTCCAGATCGAAAAAAGTTCTTTTCAGAGTTGATAATAACTCCACACTTCCGCCAGCCAAGTTGATCCCATGATGTAAGAATCAAATCACAAATACCTACAAGGGCGATCATGAATGGAACATTGCTACAGAAGACAGAAAATCATTGCCGTCGCATTTCTCATGCTCCGATTTACTTGGTCAGTGATTCTATCAGTCAGCTTCGTGTCTTCCGAATGCTATCAGCAGGCCAAGTTGCGGAACTTGTGAAATATGATTAGCTCTACAAGGAACAAAGCTTTTGCGTGCATCTATGATGCAACCAGAAGAGGGAAGAATTTGGCAAATAAGATAGTCATCTATTAATATTTCTACTGTTGAAATTATTTTCGTGTAAAAAGATTGAATGATAAAGTTTAAGGGCCGGGGAAATTGAGCCATCACAGGAAGTAATGGTATAAAATATTACATAATAGAGCCTAAATTTATTCATTTCTTCCATCATTTTCCCGAAAAAGAAATACAATAAACAAGAAAATTTTTCCAGAATAAAAGTGCAAGTTATCGGGACGAGTTTTGATTTAAACGACGAAAGTTGTTTAATGTAAAAAAGATATGAAAACGACTTTTGGATTTTGGTTCAAAACACAAACGTTTTAAAGGATAGAACTGCAAGATATGGTCGGACCAATATTAATTTGAACAACGAACTTTTTTCTTCGTAAAGGTACAAGTTATGCCAGCGAATTTTGATTTTCAGCCAGTGGGAACGTTTATCCACTTGCAGACAAGAGAAATGCATATCTATGTACGTTTTTTGTTGTACCGTGTTTTTGTCGCCTTGTCGCGTATAAGCCACGGATTAGTTCAATTTCACATGAGCTAAAAACCAATCTAAATTTAATTCTAATCCAGAAACAAATTTAAATAATAGAGTATGGCAAAGCATGTTCGTGTTATACCACTAAAATTTCATTAGGAATTATTAAAAGAACCTATTTAACTTAAAAACAGACATTTAGTGAGCTCATTGATAAAATTGAAGGCCGCACCAGTTAATAACACGAAATAAATCATATAATATCTCACCATGCAGGTTTTCCAATAAATGTTTGTGAACTAGGCGACACGGTTGGAAGCGAAATAAGGCTCTTAAATTATAAAAATGTTTCTAAATTATAAAATTTCTAAGGTCTTAAAGAAACTTCCAAGTGAAAGGATAGAGCAAGGGGCGTTCCTTAAGCCTGTATTCAGCATTCAAAAAAATGGCCCTAAGGGAACAAAAACGCTTTTAGAAAAGTGAAAAAGCGTCATTGAATGCGAAGGCGGGATCGCTCTGTCTGGCGTGACTTTGAAACTTTGTAAGTTAGCATTTGTTTAATGCAATTTTGACGTAAAGAAATCGACATTTGAGTACTATATTGGTGACGGGTGCTGTTAACCAAGTAATTCGAGCTGACAAACTTTGAAGACTGTATTGATATAAGAAGCTTAAGCATATTGTCGCTTATTTTAAGCCAGACATTTTGACTTTGGGCATGAATGGAGTTCAAAAATAACAAAGTACACCTCTAGAATCACAATGTGTCCGTGCAACTGAACTCAATTTCTTTTGGATTTTATCTGAAATATGATGAAGTTAGTGACTATTTAGACTAATGCACTTAGATGCCTCTTAGAGAACTTCATTTTTCACCGCTTATTTGTCCAATTTGGAATTCATTCTCCGAGAGACCTCAACTTCCGTTCCCGCGGGCTTTTTGTGAATTTTCTATCTAATCATTATTTGACTTCGGGGATAAAATTCATTTTTTAGCACTCTGTGATGGCAAAATACGCGATGGTTCGAGCTAAACCATTCATTTAACAGAGTTAGAATACTAGTCTGACCGTTCGGGTAGAACTTTCCCATCTGTGAGTGAGACCACGAGGGTGTTACTAAACATAAAAAAGCTTCTTGACAGTGGAGTCATTTCGTGGTTTTGGTTTTTTTTATTATTTCCTAAAAGGAATTCTTGAACTTGGCCTAATTTCGTCTGATAGAATAAGGCAGTTGAAGCGGTGATGACGCCATAGTATGTAAAGTGGGTAGTCGATGTCACTGTTAGCTTATCACATACTCTCAGGGGTTTCTTTGTTTTCTATTCTACCGCAAGAATGATCTTTAGCTCCTATTTTGTGTAGTTTTCGTCAGCCGGTGACAAAGAAGATAATTTAGGTCTTTTGTCTGCTGTTTTTTTCCGGTGACTACGCGAGTGGGTGGTGTGAGGGTCATAAAAGCGTTCCGCGCAGGGTCGCTAAAAGCATTTTACCTCACCCGAAGAGAAGCGACATCGAACGAACAGGTTCGCTTTTAATTCCCAAGACGATCTATAAGGTTGCATAAGTCATGAGCGGATCTACAATCTTGACATTTTTCGTGCTTCAATTTATTTTAGTCCCGCTACTTATACAGAATAGCGAACAATTCTCGATAATTCTAGGCAATGGTAAGAATAGGCCCGGCAAAGCTCAAGAGATTCCAGTGGGGGCAGGTTCCAGCTCACAGCAATCACCAGAGAGTCCTGGCCAAAGCTACCAGCTCTCCTCCTATCCAAAAGTAAGACCTGATCGCTTTCCTGAAGGGCCAATGTACGATAAAAGATCGCGTACAAAATTTACAAGAAACTCGCAAGCAATGTAAACTAAGGTAAGTGAGCCAAAAGAAGCAGCCATTTTGACCATTGTAATCACCAGACTTAACAAAACTTTGTTTCCCATTTTTGCAATGAGATAACGAAGCGAGACCGTGGCAGTTAAAGGGGAGTTGCCTCCCTTTTCAATTGTCCTTTACCTTATTCTTAGCTTCGATATCATGATGTAACTGACAAAACGGAAAATATCTGGGCAAGTTGTAGTGCACAATAAACAATTTTTTTCGCAGATAACCGCGCTGCGGAACCGAACCATCGACTTCGCAAGTATCCGTCTGAAAAATGGAACATCGAAACTTGACTAACCTCTCGCAAAATTAAGATTTCAAAGATTCGTACAGATAAGATGGCTCCATCTCAGGTTTTCCAACCAAACAGGGCTTAAAACTGAATTTTTTTTAGAAAGAATGATTTTTTTTCAACAAAATGGTCGAACTACTGATTTGACAAAAGCACTCTGACAGATATGATATGCAATAGATTTAATGAAATCTTTGAACACCAACATGTAGCTCTGAATTTCGAGCGGCAAAACAAGAAAATCAACACCCAGCGAATGCTATTAAATTAATTCTAACACTATAATCATAACGTTTACATGAATTCCCAAAGTGGCGATTTGTGAGGGATTTCGCTTTTATTTAAATCAGGGTAGAAATTTTTTCCTTATGAACCATGAACCTGCACTGAGGTGACAAATTACAATTTTCTCACTTTGTTTTTGGTTAACGGTAGGTGTTCACAAGCCTCTCAATATTTTATCCGTTTTTTTATGGCTCAGAAAAAGAATATGAATATTTTCTCGAGTAAAGCAACCAGTTTTTTTTTTTCAATCTGCGTGTTCACAAGGCATGTCGCAACCAGAAGAGAGTAGAATTCTCCAAATTACTCAGCTTTTCGGTTCCAAATTGACGCGCAAACATCTGATATTGTCTCTTAGTTTGGATCGAACAAAATTGGAAACTTCCGCCCAAATTAAAGAAAATATACTTTGGAAAAGTAAATTGAATTTTGTTTCGATTCATTTAGTAAATTGTTGGCTGAAAAGGACTGCTTTGTCTCTTGCCAAACGAAAAACGAACTGCACAGCAAGTTTTGTATAATTATAAGTGAAGCGGTATTTCTTAAAATGGAAGCTGTACTTTAATAGGTGACAAAGGGTAATCTGTATTTCCCATATCATTCAAACTGAATTTAACTGAAATCGTGCAGGAATTAACCGTTACATAATGCACCATTATCTAAACCTAATGACCAGATAGCATTAGGAGGAAATGAAAAACATTACTAATAAAAATAAATAACGTTAGACTTTCGTTCAATAAGAGGTGCAACACAATCCACTAGAAGCTTCTTTTAACTGTATCGCTTATATTAATAAAAAAATTCGTCAAATCCAGGCCAGATCGATATATTTAGGGGCTGAAATTGCTTTAGCGACGAAAGCAAGTTTATGGTCAAAAATTCATAAGATATATATGGGTGAGACAGCCTGGGAAATGTTGATATTTTGTCCTGCCCAAACCAAACATTTCAGATTGTCTGCATAATTAATTAGAACTACGGAAATATGGAAATACAGAAATACGGAAATTCCGTATTGTCCGCGAAAATTGTGCTCAAATTTAATGAGGGATTTCGATGCTACATAACTGAAGTCTTTGCTAATTGATTTTTATTTACAATTAAATAGTGCAGCAGATATGAAAGTCTCCGCGAACCAGGAGCACAATTGTCAATAACTGTCTTCAACGCTGTAGGTCATTAAGGAATTCTCTCCGGTGATAATTATTTGGTATCCGATCGTTTTGATACAAAGCTGTTTAGATACAAAACTGCTTGTATTCAAAGTTGTAAACAGAATCTGTTTTCGTGAAATAATCCTGGCAACATTTTTCTGTGGGCTGACACATTTTATAAACATACTTAAATTCAAGTTGCAGAATCAAAATATTACGGGACGGTAGAAAGCCCCGAATGAAATTATCCTAATTTTGTTTTTTCCTTCTTTTGTCTGCAGCGTTTTAAGGAAGTTGGTTGCGCATTGAATTACGATGCAGTGTTTTCTTTTTAAACTTTTGAAAGATTGTTGATCCGAACTTACTGTTAAATAAACGTAATTTTAATTGTGAATCAGAAGCCCATTAATAGGACGCGTTCCGGCATATAATTCATGGAAGGCCACCATATAGTCACCAAATATAGTGTTTACAGGGGTATACAAGGGTTTAAAAAGGTATATCTTTGTAAACCCTTGTATACCCCTATAAACTGACTCTAAGGTGGCCTACCATGAATTATATGCCCGCGTTCCTCTCTTCTGTTACCTCTTAGATAGGGCGTTTTGACAGACCTGGTTATTTTAAGAAACGCTTTGTCCTCGGCACTTCGCCTCATAACAGCTTCCATAGTCTTGTGATACTGCTTCAAGTTGTCGGCTTTGTCACAAAGAGATGTTTTGAAAACCAACCCACCTCTATGAAGACCGCTAACCACCCAGCAGAGCGAGATGACGAGCGTGATTGCTAAAGGGCGTTATGGGATTGCAGAATGATCGTACTGAAAAATGGTCTGTAAAATGAAATATGGAGGAGAGTTCTTTTTTGCGCACATGCAGCTTACTTTGGCGGCGCGGCTCCATTGCTTTTGCCAACAAGTGCCGAATCTCGGCAAAATCAAAATCATTTCGTGCGAAAGGCGTTTCTAATAACTAGGTCTGTCATAACGTCCAACCAAGAGTATAGAGGAGAGGAACGCTTTCGGTGATGGGCTCCTGTTGTAAACCCAGTTGTTTTCTGATAGCATTTTTTGCGGGTTTGGTTACAACAACTGCGGGAAATCTCGCATGTGTATTGGTCGAGAGTTACTGGTGCTTGCATAGACCACGTAATGAGGGGAATTTCTCTGAGTTTTTTTTTCTTAGAGTGTGAAATACATACTAACCGACTGCTTAGCTCAGTTGGTACAGCAGGGGACAATCCTGTGGAAGGTCGTTGGTTCGAACCTTGGCCGGACCATCTCTCGAGTCTTTAAATTACTGAGGAGAAAATGTTGTCTTTGCAATGACATCTGTAAATGGTTAGACTTTCTAGTCTTCTCGGATAAGGGCGATAAACCTAGGTCCCGTCTCATAACCCTTGTATGTAATACTTCGTGGGCCGTTAAAGAACCCACACACTGTTTGTGAAGAGTAGTGGACGTAGTTTCCGGTGTTGTGGTCTGGCCCTTGTAAATGTAATTTCGTGTGTCTTTCGCAGTGGTTGAGTTATGGCGCATTTGATAATATACAAATAGAAGTCGCGCCATATAAATTGAAAATTCATTCATTCATTTAATTAAAACCCATGCATTCGTTTTCAGACAGTATTATTTGCGAGTTTGCACGCGTGGATATTCGAGGTGATTTTTGATTGGCTAGATTGATGAAATGATTTCAGGCAAGTCACAGCTCTGATATAAAAAGGTGTCGAGAAAAGTTCGGACCACGGTTTTCTTTTCGCAGCAACTTTCTTTCAAGTGTTAATGCAATGAAAACGTTCACTACTTGATAAAAGTATCACTGGATGCATTTCTTCTTTCTCTACCCTCCAGTTATCTGACGCATGGCGACAATCAATCCACATTTGCCGACTGCAAGGAGCCAAAGAACTCTGAGATACCGGGAATGGAACTACTCAATGAAATCGCCACAGATGCAGACGAATTTTCACAAGAAAAGGATATCAACAAGTTTAACTGGAATTAAAAATTTGTTGAAAATCATCATATTGTCACAAATAATCTTATTTTTACTCTAAAGTTCGAATAAAGGCTCTAATAATTATAAAAGTTTGAGAGTTTGAAGTAATTTTTACACTTAAGACAAAGCAAAGTTATTGTACTTTGTACTAGACCAGGAGAAGCTGGTGCTAACGGACTCTTTTGCATCGCATTTCCATAGATTGTTCTCGGCATCAATGTTCTGCATTTGCAAAGAGAGAAAATCTCTAGCAAATACATTAAGCTGTATACGTAGCAGCGAAAGCAAAAAACGTGTTAGGCAGATGCAATAGTCACATAATTTCCACGGTGGCAGATCTTTATCTTCACATTAATCAACCCCTCACGTAAGGCGAAAATTTGACGCAAATTTAGAACTTTAAATTTGCTCAGTTTTTAAGGCAGTAAATCCAATTTTTCGTCCTGCATGGACACTAATATCCACACTATATTATCTGAAGTCGGGTATTATTAATCTTGAGTGTGTGGGAGAGATTACGTCTTTTTGTATTGTTCGAAAACGGTGATATTGTTATCAATATCATAATGTGAGACCACTGTAAATTTTCCTTGTATAACAGCGAGCGTAGCTTTGCGGTTCAAACAAATATGCAGTGAAAACATAGCATGCACTAACTGAATTGATGAGACTCGGATAATATCAGATCAATCAAGTCTCGAGTTCTCGTAGCTCAAACCAAGATTCTCGGTGTTTTGGGCTAACAAGATTTTGGACAGTCTCGGAGTCTCAAACTTTGAACATCTAACGCTCGCAAAGTGTACAGTAGTGGAAAGAATTATCTGTCAGCTAGTAAGTTATGATAAGTTGAACATAAGTAAAAGTGTCTAACAAAGCAAAGCTACATTTCCAAAGTAGAAGCTAGACTCTCCGGCCTCTCGGATTTTAAAACAAGTGTCTTTCTTGTTATCATTTCACAGAGTTTTTATTCTTTTAAAGGCTACTGAACAGTACTGTACAGTGGTGCTCTTTGTGTTTCTGTAATGCGGGGTTCTGACGTTTTCTTCTGTGAATAAAATTAACCATGCAGTGTGACCATTCTTTGGTAAGCTACTGAACAATTTGACAGCAACTGAAGTAGTTTAACTCACATTAAATGGTCATACATTTTTCTCACCTATGCACGAAGACGTCTTATTTTTGCCACTATTGAAAACCCATTCAACGTGTTATGCGACATTGTTTGCTTGATGCGAATTCTTTTTCAAAATTAGTCGATTTCATTCTTTCAATTTGCATCTTTACGTGTGTGATAGGTTAGAGGTTAACTCGAAAGCGTTTAACTCTTTTTACCGCGGTTATATAAAACCTACCCATGGAATTTAAGCTGTGACTCGACCATATTTCAAGCATGATAGATTTTGTTTGCATTTCATATTAGGCGTTGTGGCGTGGGTGGAAAAATCAACTGCAAAAATTATTAGACACATTCTCTAGTGAAATTTGATTCAAAAACACGAGATGGAAGAATTCAAGAGCAGACACTATCCTCAAATATTTCTAATCATAATAAAGCTCATTTGGAGAATCTTTGGCCGCCTTGGGTCAACTCGATTGCAAGTGTTATAATGTCGTGATAAATGGTTACATTGAAACAGCCTTTTAAGTGGTTCTTTATCCGTTGTGGCAAATGATAACAGTCTCCTGTTAACGTTACAGCTGTTATTGCTTTTACTGGTTATTCTTTCGGCCACTTGATTCAGTATTGGACCAATATGCAAATTGGTGCTCTTTTGTGATTGGTCGGAACGAGGATAATACAAGTGTTTGGATCTATAAAAAGAACCCACGTGCTCAATTTGCACCTGTGAAATTAAGTTTCTAAGGCAACCAAAAAATTCGACAATCGAAGCTTTTGTACAATGACTTAAGTAATTACTATTCTTCGGTTTAGCGAAACAGCAGAAGAAATGTGAGAATCTCGGAGCGGAAAGAGCTTAGTTTGTTCTCACCTTCCCAGAGGTTTATTGCTCTGTCAGTTTTTAAAACACCTGTTTCTCGTAAGCTGTTTATGTTTTATAAGAGCTTGACAGGTGATAAATTGACGTGAATTAAAGAAAGTATATGCATGAATTATCTTTAGTGACGTAATAGTTGAATCCAAATTGTGCAATCACGACTTGTCAAAAGTGTGAATTTAGATTATGATACTGTTAAGATATAAACAGTTTCATTCCTAGTGTGCTTAAAAATAAATTCAAAGCGCTTTCGAAAGACTAACAAAGCTTTCATCATTATTACAATTTTTAGGGGAGTTTGAGTTCATTGGTTGATAAGCGTGCCCCGCTTATCAACATCTACTCCCCTTTGTTCTTGTAAAATTCAGATTTTCCAGCGGAAATACCTAAGAGAAAACTCGGAAATGGAAAGTTGTTTCTTTTCAAAGATAGGACCAAGCCCTATCGTTTTGCTGTATGTCATTTGCGTGTGCGGTGGTCTAGAAATTTCGGTTTAGGAGGTAAAGCAAATTATATAAACAACTGGCATTTCTTTTCCAAAGACTTACTACAAGTTGTTGGATCCCCTCAGATCTGATCGGGTTTAGTCCTAACGGCACCGACAAACAAAGGTGAGTATTTCTATAATAAGCCATTAGGCAGTCTTTGACCCTTTTAGACAATAATTCTCCATGGTTAACTTTTGGCCACGACAGCGCGAGAAATTGTTTGAAATTTCGACGCCGGGAAAATTTCAATTCTTTCTAGTATGTGGTTCTTAAGGCTTTGATTAAACAATGAATGTTCATGTTGTTGAAACAGACAACATTCACGTAACTAAAACTTTTTATTAGAGACTAGAAACGGCATGTATTGCTAACTCTTTCAGTCTTAGTCAAAGCTTGTGTCGTGGTTTATTCCAGAATCAAACCTTGAGTAATGAAATGTAACCTAACCTTTAACAGTTTGACTCCCACGGTCAAACCGTGAGTCATACATAGTAGCCTAACTTTAAACTCTTCGCTCCAAGGGTCCAACCTCAAGTCATACAATATGGTTGTAGAACTTATCAAACTCCTTCAGACTCAGAGACTCAGGGTCGAACTTATGACATGCAATGTGGCTCAAACGTTTACACTTCTTCCTTCCAGTATCAATTGTTGAGTTGCAAGATGTGATTCTTGCTTTACATTCATTCACATGTGGCGGGTTAAACCTTTAGCCATGCAATGATATTGTTCCAGCTTTTTTTTACTCAAGGCGCTTTCAGGGTCAAACCTATAGCCCTTCAAGTTGTGTCAGGGTCATTTCTTCAAACCTTTCTAATTCGTTCTCAGGTGAAACTTGAGTCACACAATATTGTTATAACATTTTACCATGTTTCTTCGAAAGTCAAAATTGAGTCAATACAATGTTGTTTTGACTTATGAATATTTTTTGTCAGAAAATGTACAGTGTCATATAGGTTAATACAACAGAAAGTCTTTGTTTGTCGTTTTCTAACTGTTACAACGCTATTTTCAATTCTATTGTGATTGATTTGAACTTTACCTCAAGGCCTGACATTTACGTTTCCTTTCAAGGTTATCTTTGACTCATTTGAGAAGAAATGGACATAAAACGATTGCAAGAATTGTTCTCTGGAGGACCTTGCCTCCAACCTCCTCCGTTTTCAAATGGTGGCGACCAATTAAGACAATGGACTAATTTCACTGAAGAGGTTAACATCTCCGGTGTTAGTGTCCGCGTTGGTGAGAAAAACTGTCAGCAGCAATTGCTCAACCGCATGCGTCCTAACAAGGAGTCCTCTTGTCATGCTGGCACAAAGTTTAATACTGTCATGAGATCGCATCGAGAGCAAACTCAAGAGAATGCCAACGAGATGGCGCCATCTTGGGGCTCGTTAAACAATTCCCCACAACAGCCAGAGGAAGTCAAAATGACTGCCGACAAAGAAGCAATAAATGACCTCTTTAACGGACCAACTCAGCACCGTTTCGCGACTATGGACTCGTCCACAGACATCCCTAAACCCTTACAGGAATCCTTGAACGGCTTTGACTTAGATCTACCTCCAAGTCTGGAAAATGTGCTTGATAATCTTGTGGACCCTATTGTGCTAGGCCTTGACGAGGAGATTGTTAAAGACTCCTTATCGTTCTCAGCTCCAGCTCTGGAGGAGCCCCTAAGCCCAATTGAAGAACACCTGCAGGAACCAGAACCAACTCAAGTGGCAGAAAAGTGGTTGCAAATGTTCAATTCCTTTTCTGGTTTTCCTAGCGCTCAGTCCATACACGATTCCTTCGTTTTCTTCGAGCGTTTGAACAAGGAAATAGCGACAGTTCTTCAAAATCCGTCTCGGGCCTTGGTAACGGTGATGAGAAGAATCTGCGAATTCCTGGCAAAGCCAAGATCTGATCGCTTGGAAGCCGTCTTCGTTGGCCTGTTGACCAAGACTCTTGAAGATATGGAGAACGCAGCAAAACCGCGCACAAAACGACGTTCTTATACGAAGGACGGATCACACGCGGATTCCAAAAGACAGAGGGCGGAACCAAAACGAACTATCGTTGACAGTCGGAGAAATTACACCAAGAAGATTCCGTCGTGGTCACGCCGAAACAATCCCCCTATACAATCGGGGACCTTCACGGGTATCGATGTTACAGATCTAAAGCAAAAGAGAGATGGTGCTCTGAGTCAGAAAAACCCTTGTAATCTGAATTCGTTTATCTCTCTAGAGGAAACAGTCCCAGATTTCATGAACGGGTTTTACCCATACACTTATTAGAACTTTCGTAAACAGTCGTAACGCCCTATGTTGTTCACTCCCTCAGTAAATCTCGATTTTATGTAACAGTGTCCCTCTCCCCCACTTTGGAGAAGTTTTCTTTTGTTGTCAATCATTGCTCATCTGAATGCATACGTCACATCCACCTTCAATAAATTAGCAATAAAACTTAGCAATAAAATATTGTGATCGATAAATGAAATGTATAGAGAAACATACAGTACCACAGTCTGTACCGACAGTACAGTAATGTTCAGTAGCTTTCCAAAGAATGGCCACACTGCATAGTTTTATCCACAGATGATAAAGTTAGAAACAAACTGCAAAGTAAAACAAACAGCACCACAGTACAGCACTGTTCAGAAGCTTTAGAAAGAATGGTTACATTACATGGTATGATCCACAGATAAAAAAGTTAGAACCACACTGTATAGTAAAACAAACAGTACCACAGTACAGTACTGTTCAGTAGCTTTACAAAGAATGGTCACACTGCATGGTTTGATCCACAGATGAAAAAGATAGAACCACACTGTATAGTAAAACAAACAGTACCAAAGTACAGTACTGTTCAGTAGCTTTCAGTACTTTCAGTAGCTTTCGTTGCAAGAAACATTTACCACAAAGCAGCATCCGTAGTTTCTCAGGAGTTGTCAAAAGAAACTGTTCAATTCACAGATAAAAGGTTTTGAGAAGGCCACTACCACTGAGTGACAGTGTAGGGCCATTCATTCTGAACAATATGCCTTCCATTTGATCGAAGCTGGTGGAGGAATGGGTGACTAGCCTTCTTTGCCGAAGTGCCAGGCTTTGGACTTCGTTACGTTTTCCGCATGACGAAGCCGGCCTAAAGGTCCTAAAGAACGTTTGAGTAGGAGGCAAATGTGAGAAGAGCCCTTAAGAGGTCTTAGCACCGGTGCAGCAGCCGAATAGTTCGCTTGTCTAATAAGCTAAAAACACCTGGAGGGGGGAGGGGGGAGGAGAGACAGAAATCATTTTAGAAAAATCGTCTATTTTCGGAACAATTCTCCTTTTGTAGGTACAAGAAGGATATATCAATTCAATTCAATTCAATTCAATCTTTATTTTACACGACGATTACAAGAAAAAAACATAATTACAATATAGGTATTAAAATGAGCCAAAAGGAAAAATAGAAGAAGGAAAAAAAAGAGATGAATTACTTTGCTGATGTATCGTGTGCAGTGGCCAAAGGAGCTGTAAGCTTTCGAGTTGGCCACTGCTGACGATGGAAAACTAGAGAGGAGTAGATCAGAAAAATGTTCATGTTCGGACGACGTTAGAGTCTACGTTTGGCTTAGAAGGAGCACTTGTTTATATTTTGATTTAAATATAAATACGGAGCTGGATTGTTTGATATGAAGGTCTATAGATTCCCAGATTTTAGAAGAGGTGAATGCAAATGTTTGCTTGCCATAATTGGTACGTACTTTTGGTCTGCTAAAATTACAGTTTGCAGAAAATCTAGTATTGTATGAATGAAGTGTTGACGCGGTGGTTATAGAGTTAGCGAAGACGGATGGTACGTGATTATTGAGTATTTTAAAGGTGAATATGGCGATTTTCAACTTAAAGACATTGTCAACGTTTAGAATTCCCATTAGATTGAAGTAAGCGGTGGCATTTTCCCTTTTGTGCGCGAAGAAAATGTTCCTGACGCATTTATTTTGTGCAGTGCGGATTTTGGTTAAATGTGTGGTGTAGGTGTTTCCCCAGTTCATAATCCCATAATTTAAGTAAGGATAAATAAGGGTATAATAAAGCTGCTTGAGTGAATTGAGGTCTACATAATATCTTAATTTGTTAATTATTCCCGTATTCTTTGCAATTTTACTTTTAACATGTTTAATTTGCTGAACCCATTTAATATGTTTGTCGATATAAATTCCTAAATATTTAATGTAGTCTTTTTGCTCTATATCATGTATTTTAACAATTGGCGCCTTCTTTTTGTGGGAACTTATGATCATATAGTTGGTTTTTTTTATGTTTATAGATAATTTGTTAACTGAACAGTAGTACAAAAGCTGGTCAAATTCTTCATTCATTATTTTAATAACTTCTTCGGCGCTTTCTCCAGAATAAAATACGTTAGTATCATCGGCAAAAAGTCTAAACAAGAGCTTCTTTGAGCAATTCGGCATATCATTTATATAAAGAAGGAAGAGTAGAGGAGAGAGTGTAGAACCTTGAGGGAGACCGCATGTCATAGTTAAAGTGTCAGAGTCAGTTGTTGCTATTCTTACATATTGTTTGCGGTTATTTAGAAAGTCATTGAACCAATCTAGGGGTGTTCCACGTATTCCATATCGTTGGAGTTTGTCAAGGAGGATTTGGTGGGTAACACTTCCAGCTACGACAGCTGCGTGAAACCCCTATAGGCATAAATGGCCGACTAAGAAGACCTTTGAATTCAATTTGAGTGTTGTTGTTCATACTGCTACGAAGTTGCCGTTTATTGAAAAACAAAAGGAAAAACAAAATGATCAAAATTTTAGTTTGAACTGGGGAAATTGGGTTGTACTCTCAAAAATGAGTCCAGTGACTAATCTTGATCTCATCTCTCTCTTTATTTAATTCTGGCTTTTACTCAGCTATTGTTCTAACCGAGTAAAATCACTGGCGACCACTTATGCGTAAACGGTCTATTATTGCTTTGATCTGGCAGCTTGTTACAAGCTATTGAATTTAAATCGATTGGAAAATCAAGTTTCGTTTTCTGCGCCAGTCTCAAATCCACGAAGACTGCTTGCAAGCAGGTAAATCTTTTTTCTTCCGATTTCCTCTATTGTTAAAAAATTCCCTGGATGCAACTCGGTGGAACGTTATTGAACTCAACAACTTCCTCTTTTCACGTGTAATATTAAACTGTGCATCACAGCAAGTGATAACACATAACAAGATAAAATCAAGAAACTTGAGATGTGTAGACTTCCCTGTTTTCCCTAGCAACAACAAACACATGAGGTAACAAAGTGGATTTGTATTTTGTTTCTGAGGAATATGCCCAATATTTGCTTTGGCGGTTAAGTCCTTTGGTAATTAATGTCACTATTTTATATGATTTTAAGATAATTTGCGTAAACGGACTTCACGTAACATTTGTTTGCATTGCGTCATCGTCCCAATGTACCTGCACTGCGGAGGAAAGTAGGTTCTTTAGCATTGCGATTCAATTAAACCATACTTTTTACACCTATTTCAGAGACGGAAACAAAATTGGTCAAATATGACGATGTTTGCAGATCCCGCGCCATGGCATATACACCAGCTGACAATCCTAACATATTTATGATCTTATGTAATTGTCGTAAACCCGATAAAGGTAATATGGTGTGACACCCAAACTTGACGATCTATTTTCGGTTGCCAGGCCCGAAAAGTATAAATATGGGTGGAAAACATGAATGCTTATTAGGAAGTGACCATACATTCTACACGGAGTATCTAACAAGATTTTTCAACAGCATTAAGGTATTGAACATTTCTTTCAGCTGAGTTATATTATTGATGAGTACAGTTTACATCCATAGTTGGAGTCTACTGCAAGCAAATAGCTTTTTTTAACGGTAATTTTTCCGCATTTGGTCAGTTGCCCGCATAGCGTATCTCTGGCAGCTTAGAATCCAAGGTTACGGAACGGCATGTGGAGTAATGCATAGTACAAACAAAAACGTCACATAACGACAAAAAATTCAATGAAATGCCTTGCCTTACTTCTTCGTCTTAAAGGAAGCTTGTAGCTTGAAATCATGAAATTTGGACTGAGCAATTTACGCGCGATTTAACCTCGACCGGTTTATCCAGTTAAGTCGTACTCTACCAGAATGCACCTAAACGAAAATCAAATGCTCCTTCGAGCTACCTCATGGTATGTGGTAATTATCTGATTATTCCATGAAGTGCTGTCCTTTCACCAGACCATAAAGCGTTCATTCCGAATAGTTTGTTTTGTGCACTCTTGCTACGACTGATCGATTACTCGTCGTCCAACTTGGAGACATCATCACTTTAAAACTCATTTCTTTGCCCTTGAGCATTCTTGAACACATTTCCTGTTCGTTTGCGAGATCTTCAAAAGTGTATTTTGATCAAAGATGGAGCGAAAGGAACGAAAACCCACCATGATAATCTTTGCGTCGGCCTCAACACAACAGACGCCATTTTGTAAACATGTGCGGCCGCTTTGTCTTACCCCCTCCCCCCACATATGTGAACATAAAACAATTGCACGACTTTGTGGACGAAACCAAACCTAGCAGGGGAGACAGGGTAGAACCTGTTTAATGCACATTTAATGCGAATTTAATGCATAAATTAATTGTCCAACGGGAATGGAGTGACAAATCCAACCATTACTATACCTCATGGTATGACATACATACCATGAGGTAAAAAGGCTATTTCGGATTGTGCAAAGGAGTATTTTTTTTTCTTACTGTGGGATAAAGTGACTTTCACGAGCGTGACGCTTAACTGTAAATACAATGCAAACGTGCGAAGACACTGTCTTGCAGTGTAGTGTCACTCAAGAAGTGCCAGAGTAACGCACGTAAATGAAGGTAAATTGCGTCATCAGAGTAAATAGCCTACGAGTAGCCGCACCCTCCCCCCGAAGGAAAAAACGGAAGGAGGGAACCGTTTTTTTTCCTTCGGGGGGAGGGTGCGGCTTCATGTAGGCTACAGAGTAAAAAGGAAAGTAAACGTCTCCGAACTCCTGAGACTGGTTCACGAGTTAAACAGCTATGAAATCTGAGCCCCAAACTAGAAATGTACCTTCTTTCCTTAGATTTTAACGCAAGCCTCGTACGGAAATAAAACGAAATAAATACTCTTTAAATTATTTTTTATGATAATAAAAAAGACTGAGGTGTACAAAAAATATTACAAAAACTTTGACTGATGTGTTCTGGTGTTATGACTGTCTGAAGCAATTGACTTCCGTTTTAAGAGAGAGGACCCAAGGAACGAGGTTGTCGCTTGTTGTCGTCATTCAATTCAATTCAATACCATTATTAAACGAGGGTAGCGCATTAACCCTTTACGAGTTATCTAACATACGGCCCTCGACTACACACCCGCCCAGACCAATGACGGCACAAGTCAGCTAGACCATGACACCGGGAACACACCCTACTCTTTTCGAACAGTGCCATGGGTTCTTTTACGTCCCACATTACTGATAGAGTTGTGAGACGGGGCCTACGGTTAATCGAAATTATCCGAGAATACTAAAAAGTCTAACCAATTTGCAGATGTCTTTACAAAGGCAGCAGTTTCTACTCAATTATTTTAAGACCCTGATTGTTGGTCCGGCCGGGGTTTGAACCCACGATCCCCCGTCATCGAAGTGACGGTTAATCCCCGGGTAAGTGGAAAACCGGGGACGGTGGAGGCGTAGATAGTTCTGCATAAGTTGTATGGGCGTCGTGATCGATTCTGTCGCCATTCCCGATTTAAAATGCTAATCCCCTCTACCACCGACCGGTTAGCTCAGTTGGCAGAGCACCGGACTACCTTACGGGAGGTTGCGGGTTTAAACCCCGGCCGGACCAACACTCAGGGTCTTTAAATAATTGAGGAGAAAGTGCTGCATTTGTATTGACATTCGCAAACGGTTAGACTTTCTAGTCTTCTCGGATAAGGACGATAAACCGTAGGTTCCGTCTCACAACACTTGTTCCTAATAATCTGTGGGACGTTAAAGAACCCACACACTGCTCGAAAAGAGTAGGGGACGTAGTTCCCGGTGTGGTGGTCTATCTCTACCTCAGGTTTCATATGTCATTTCATGCATGGGCTGGGTGGGAGGGTGGGTGAGGTCACATATATAGACTGATAGCAGCAGCCAGAGGCGCCTTTACATGCTGATGTCCGATCACACCCAATAGAAGTGTAAAGCGCCTTTGAACATGTTCATATGAAAAAGTGCGCTATATAAATTCATTATCATTATCATTACCATTGACCTAGTTTGTGAGGACATTGTATGATGGACGGCGTACTATTTAAAGAACTCAGTTGACTAAAACTCTAAGGACTTAAGTTACCCTAATTACATCGAGGTCGTTCAGAATTAAAACCTAGCACAAAAACATTCTGTCTTGTGCGCAATGCAAGCAATTACAGCAGTTTATCTTATAAAACTCGCTTTTTGGTTCGGTTCATTAACTTGCAAAAGAAAAATTTAACAGTATTTTCGAAGAACGAACCTTAAGCTAGCTCGCAAGCTTCATCATATAGAAATGCAGAAACTTTGAAAGCATAACATTGAATTCGCAATTGTGCGCGTTCTATGGTAGGGCCTATTTAAGCTAACGCACCAAGCATTTGCTCTGACGAGAGCCACCATTCGAACCATCAGCTCCCTTACGAAAGTTAGAGTCGTCAGCTCTCTCTTACGGTGGTACAACTGAACTTAAGTTTATCAGCTCACTTCATAAACCCATTTTGTTTCAACTCCCCCATCGACGCAGAAACAGTTTCGTTAGTACCTTACATTTGTTGAATGTTATTTTCTAGATGGATGCATTCAAAGGGTGTGAAACAAGCGATTCGCGTAAAAACACCAGCGAGACTAAAATACAAGATAAGCTGCAGATTATGTTGTATAGTCACTCCTCAGGTTGCCAGGATCCTGATTGTCCTCTTCCGTGCTGCGTGAACTTGAAACTCGCCATGAAACATTTACAGACCTGTAAAAGCGGGAAAAAGCCTTGCGTCACTTGTAAACAGTTGCCAAGTAGACTGCAGCTACACAAGAAGGTCGTACCGACGTCTTCGGGTCACGGTCTGCCTAGTTTTGTAGACCTAACGTCACAAGGTTCAACGCAGCTTTGCACTACGTCACAATTTCTTTCCCAACATGCAGGAGGCCTTTTGCCTGTTGAGATTGGTGTTTTGCCTTACGTTCAAAACGTTAAGCTACAAAAACATCCACAACGTGGAGATCCTTCTCATTTGGCAAACAATGACGAGGAAGACCTTTTGCCTGAAACGGCCAGAGTTTTGCTTACAGTTCAAGACATAACGCCACAAAAGGGACCACAAGCTGAGATTCCTCCAAATTTAGGTTCCGATCCTGAGAAAGCCCTACACTCGGATACATTTCGCTTGAAAGGTATGGACTTGGATCGCAGCGAGGAACGGAACGAGCAGAATTCTGAAAGGCAAACGCTGGTAGATTCTCTTGGTCTCTCAGTTCGTGTACAGCCATTTTTAACGCCCCTTCACTGTTCTCGAAAGCTTCCTGCAGTGGAATGTCACGGAATCAAAGGACAGATGTCCAATAATGGAGTCCCCTCAAAGCTCATCGAGTCTGGTAACACTTCACATGACCTACTGGATGTGGACGGCTATCGATGTTCTAGAGATTCTTTACGTTCAGCTCTGCAGAGCCTCAATACTGCTGTTGAGCTAATAACTTCGTCAAAGTTGGAAAGCTACGGGATTCTTCTTTTAAAGCAAGCTGTGCTAGACATGGAGAATACGGTTTCAAGACGTAGCAAGAGCGAGAAATCTAGGAGGGCCAAAGTGTTTAACTCTCCAATGGATTTCTTAGACTTGGGAAATTTATTTGACGTTGACCGAACGTTAAACGCACTTTCACTTCCTTCACAGTCTATGTCAATTGCCAGGCCGTTGACGTCACCAATGACATCACCATCATTATCGTTACCGCCACCGTCATCCCAAACAGAAGATGACCTGTTTAATTACGACATCAACCTCCCTGAAGAAACTGGCATCATGCTACCGATGGATTTCATAGACAGTGAAACAACAGGGGTGAGGTCTTGGTCACCTCCGTCTTTAAAGTCGTTGTCATCTTCACTTCTATCTGCCATAACACCATCGAAGTCATCACCTTCGTCATCGCCACTATCATTACCATCACAATCGCCACTTTCATCCTCTACTCCACCGTCCTCCTGTTCAGAAGCTGGTCCATTTTTAAGTCCATCAGGGGATCATAGCAGCACTGAACAAGAGGCACCATTTGATCCTTGGCTGTCCTCGCTATCACCTTCCTTATTGCAATCGTATTCTTCTTCACTTCTATCACCGCTGTCAACTCCATCAGCATCGTCACCTACGTCATCAGCACCATCATTGTCGTCATCACCTCCACTTTCCTCTCAATCAGAAGACACTCCGTTCATTTGGGACTCCAGCTTTCATGGAGAAGCTGAAATTGTGTTACCGATGGATTTCTTGGACACCGAAGCATCATTTGAGAAATTACTTAAACCTTCCGTAAATTCGTCATCATCTTCACCACTGACAATAAACTCAATCTCCTCGTTTACGTCATCACCTCTGTCATCAGCAAGATTGGCGTCACAGCCATCCGTGACGTCATCACCTCCGGTTTCAGCTTGCCACAGCAACAACTCACCACTGATGGACATTCTAGAGAATGACACATCATTTGACCAATTGTTCTTTTCCCTGCCGTCATCTTCATTTTCGTCACCATCATCATCAAATTCGTCACCGCTGAAATTACCACCGACATCATCATGTGTGCCATCAGAACTGTCATCACCAGCATCGTCATCATTGTCATCACCTCCGCTTTCTTCCACCTCAGAGGGCACCCAGTTTAGCTTTGAAAGCGAGTTCGTACCAGAGATGGACTTTATAGATTCTGACATATCGTTTGACGAACTGCTCGCTTTAAAGTTATGCCATCCTCCAGAATCGTCTCCATCTTCGGTATTACCACCTTTCATGGCGTCTTCACAATTATCAACGCCGTCATTGTCCATTCTGCCTTCAGAGCCTGATTTTGCATCTCCCTTCGACTTGTTTAACTCCGAAACATCATTTGACCAACTGTTTGCATCACAAACTCAATCTTATGGACAGCCTTTCCCCTCATCGCCATCTTCACAAAAGTCACCGTTGACGTCATTAACTGCCAGTCCTTCTTTCATTTCGATTATGTTACCGAGTATTGAAAACTCAAAATCAAAAATGGACTCGCAACTGGAGCTGAAAAAATGATACCTCATTGGCTAACATCAAACATTTTGGTATTTGTGCTGTAAGCAATTTCTTAAAAAAAACCTTACTTAAAACGTGTAAGCGATCTCAACACGTATCATTAGCATGCATTGCTAATTTAGGGACGGACCATTAGAAAAGTGATGTGGGGGGGGGGGTGGGGAATTTTCAGCTTGCACGAATTTTTTTTTCGCTCACTGCTTTTGCAGGAATTTTTTTTTCAGGTGAACCTCTCTGCACGAATTTTTTTTACTACGTGTGAAAAAGTCACAATTGGACCTTCCTTCTGCATGAACTTTTTTCTTTTTACCTTCTTCTTTGCATGATTTTTTTTTTGGCATTTTGCCTTGCATGAATTTTTTTTTGTTTTTTTCTCCACCCCCCCCCCCCCATCACTTTTCTAATGGTCCGTCCCTTAGCAAAGCCAGTAGTACTGCAGTACAGTAGTATGTTTTAGGCAAAACGAACGTAAGTTGGAAGAGGTGGACGAAGTGCGACTTAGATTATAAAACGGTCTCAAAGGCGTCCGCTCGAGCTTAGTTTTGATTCAGTGATTCGAACACAACTACTCTGCGGACATTCTCGACCCTAGAGCTCTTCTCGTTTGCGCATGACGGACGATCAAGAAAGCGAAGGCTCTGGGGTCGAGAATGCTCTGCTCTGTTTGCGTTTACGCATGCGTGGTTAGGCGGGAAGCGGTGTTTCTTTTTCTCTCGTCCTTCTCCCGCCTCTTTTCATTCATCCACCAACTATCCGACGCGCGATCCACTACGGCGACCATTCCAACGAATCCCAACTTTTCCGCAAAAAGTGGCCACTACTGCCAGTTTGCAGAAAACGGGTTGAAACTAAACAAGACTTAAGGCTTAAGTTGTGTCTTAAGTTGTGAACGCTAGACTAATATTAGATTATGCTCCTTAAAACGAGGAAGCGATTTCCCTTGTAGTAGGTTTGGATATTATAACTGAGCTTGAGACAAGTATATTCACTTACCCTATCGGTGTTTTTAATATAAGCTGACAACATGAACCTATCCGTATAATTATGGATACCACTATCAATTCCAGCTTTTTACACTAGATCCAATTTTCGTCCTGATGACAAATTACAGTTATTGCTAAAATAAGAAATCTTTACACGGAAAAATTGAAGCCGGATTTTACTTGCTTTTCACGTGTAAATCATCACCCATGAATTGAAGAGAATTTAAGCAAACTCAAAGGTTACAACCTTTTCATTAATCCTGCAAGCCATTTTGTGCTGGCCGGCTAAACTTGCAGAAGAGCTGAATAACTCACTTGGAGTATTACTTATAATTTCCAAGAACATAATAAAAGCGTTAACTCCGGTCCTCTAGAAAACAAGGAATACTTTCTGTTTTGCAAAGAACGGCAAACAAAGCCATCAAACGTTTCTCTCACACTTTTTCATAGAGCTGTTGACTGAATTTCCACGTCCATTTTTTTTCCATTTAATTCAAAAAAGAAAAATACCTTCTCAAATGAAAATCCGTCGAGGTTTGCTTAAGCTCCCTACCAAATTGAACACAGCAACGGCTAATTCGCACGGTTATTACCATACAATATTAACTGATCTAAATGCCCCAATGTTCAATAAAACTAAATAAACAATGACATGGACCCTACATTATCAGGATGTAATATCGCGAATCATACATTATGGTTTAAATTTCTTGGTTTGGCGAATGGCGTGTTACAATATCTGATGTTTTCAACGAAAGCTACCGCAGGCCCGTTTCCACTACCTCATTACCACTTCCTGCGATGATAAACATGTAATTTATTAATACCATATGACAACACAGTAAATTAGATCCAATAACAAATTCTCCCAACAAAAATGAAAAACTGTAGAGCTGTCGCTAGGGAGAATTTAGCCGCGTAAATTCGAAACGAATACCAATATAATCAGTATCAATATATAATCAATATATATCGGTATAATCGTTAAGTGCCAATTTGAACAACCTCCCAGGATACGACGTCTCGTAATGGTTAGTAGGTACTGGAAACGAGTCTGGCGCAGACTATTTACACACAGGGCTTCTAAACATTTGACGTGCAGGCGCCGACAAAACACTAAGGGCAAAAACTGCAAGTCCATAATAGTTCACAATTTTATCTTTATTTATAAAATGGAAAAAAAGATGCCAGCATTCGCCTTTCCTGGTAAAACGTCCACTTCTTGGTGCAATTTGCATTCTCTTATCTTTTTTTTCAACTAACAAATCTACGTTGATATAGAATTTAGTTTACAGTAAACAATCTCATAGCCTTGAATACCATTCAATTTTCTGCACGGATAAATTATTTTATCTACAAAGCCAGCCATAAAACAAAACAATTTATAGGTGAAATTGATATAGAAACGCTCCCTTGAAATATTACATTTCGCCTTACAATTATAAGTCGCTAATGAAGAGAAAATCGCTGTTTCCAAACAAGATCTTTCGGGCAGAACCCCGTAATCCCGTGGTCATCTCGTTACACACCCGTCATCAATATAACAAAGTAAAGATGGATTTAATTAAGATTCAAGTACAGATCAAGGAAACCGTTTAATCAAGAAAACGTGTGGCGAATTTTTAAAAAAGCTCGACTATTCTACAGAGCTTACAGTTTTCAAGTGAAATTTAGAATTCACATCTCTTCCCCAGACAAAAATACCGTAAACAGCTTTACGGTAAATAACTTCAGACTATTTCTTGCCTTCATCCTTGCTGGAACACGTTTGCCTGTCAACTTGCTGGTCTTCACAACGCCGTCACGCAATGGCTGCAGTCATAGAGGGGGTGCAACGGCGTGACAACGATGAAAGAGCAGAGCTCCCAAACATAAGTCATTTTATTACCACACAAACCTACGAAGAACTTGAAATATTGTCATGAATTCCAATCTTACAGCTCTATCAGATACCCCAGGCCTGCTTGAGTGCTTTTACAGCGCTCTGAATTTTAGTCATAGGACCCAATTTGTTCTCTGTGAGGGATTCCAACATTTCCTGTGTCAAAAGCAAAAGAGCCCGGCCATCAATTTCCTGCGAAAAAAGAGAAGAGAAACTAGTACTAGTACTAGTACTAGTAGTAGTACTAGTACTAGTAGTACTAGTAGTAGTAGTAGTAGTAGTAGTAGTAGTACTAGTAGTACTAGTAGTAGTACTACTAGTAGTAGTACTAGTACTAGTACTAGTACTAGTAGTACTAGTACTAGTACTAGTACTAGTACTAGTAGTAGTACTAGTAGTAGTACTAGTAGTAGTACTAGTAGTAGTACTAGTAGTAGTACTAGTAGTAGTAGTAGTAGTAGTAGTAGTAGTAGTACTAGTAGTACTAGTAGTACTAGTACTAGTACTAGTACTAGTACTAGTACTACTACTACTACTACTACTACTACTACTAGTACTAGTACTAGTAGTAGTAGTAGTAGTAGTAGTAGTAGTAGTAGTACTAGTAGTACTAGTAGTACTACTAGTAGTACTACTAGTAGCACTACTAGTACTAGTACTACTAGTACTAGTACTAGTACTAGTACTAGTACTAGTACTAGTACTAGTAGTAGTAGTAGTAGTAGTAGTAGTAGTAGTACTAGTACTAGTACTAGTACTACTAATACTACTAGTACTACTAGTACTAGTACTAGTAGTACTAGTACTACTAGTACTAGTACTACTACTACTAGTACTACTACTAGTACTAGTACTAGTACTAGTACTAGTAGTAGTAGTACTAGTACTAGTACTAGTACTAGTACTAGTACTAGTAGTAGTAGTACTAGTACTAGTACTAGTACTAGTACTACTAGTACTACTAGTACTACTACTACTACTACTACTACTACTACTAGTACTACTACTAGTACTACTACTAGTACTACTACTAGTACTACTACTAGTACTACTACTACTACTACTACTACTACTACTACTACTAGTACTAGTACTAGTACTAGTACTAGTAGTAGTACTAGTAGTAGTAGTACTAGTACTACTAGTAGTATTAGTAGTACTAGTACTAGTACTAGTACTAGTACTAGTACTACTACTAGTACTAGTACTAGTACTAGTACTAGTACTAGTAGTAGTAGTAGTAGTAGTACTAGTAGTAGTACTAGTAGTAGTACTAGTAGTAGTACTAGTAGTAGTACTAGTACTAGTAGTAGTAGTAGTACTAGTACTAGTACTAGTACTAGTACTAGTACTAGTACTAGTACTAGTACTAGTAGTAGTAGTAGTAGTAGTAGTAGTAGTAGTAGTAGTAGTAGTAGTAGTAGTAGTAGTAGTAGTAGTAGTAGTAGTAGTAGTAGTAGTAGTAGTAGTAGTAGTAGTAGTAGTAGTAGTAGTAGTAGTAGTAGTAGTAGTAGTAGTAGTAGTAGTAGTAGTAGTAGTAGTAGTAGTAGTAGTAGTAGTAGTAGTAGTAGTAGTAGTAGTAGTAGTAGTAGTAGTAGTAGTAGTAGTAGTAGTAGTAGTAGTAGTAGTAGTAGTAGTAGTAGTAGTAGTAGTAGTAGTAGTAGTAGTAGTAGTAGTAGTAGTAGTAGTAGTAGTAGTAGTAGTAGTAGTAGTAGTAGTAGTAGTAGTAGTAGTAGTAGTAGTAGTAGTAGTAGTAGTAGTAGTAGTAGTAGTAGTAGTAGTAGTAGTAGTAGTAGTAGTAGTAGTAGTAGTAGTAGTAGTAGTAGTAGTAGTAGTAGTAGTAGTAGTAGTAGTAGTAGTAGTAGTAGTAGTAGTAGTAGTAGTAGTAGTAGTAGTAGTAGTAGTAGTAGTAGTAGTAGTAGTAGTAGTAGTAGTAGTAGTAGTAGTAGTAGTAGTAGTAGTAGTAGTAGTAGTAGTAGTAGTAGTAGTAGTAGTAGTAGTAGTAGTAGTAGTAGTAGTAGTAGTAGTAGTAGTAGTAGTAGTAGTAGTAGTAGTAGTAGTAGTAGTAGTAGTAGTAGTAGTAGTAGTAGTAGTAGTAATAAAAAAAGATAAAAGGGAAACAAACTGATGATGTTTTCGAATGACTTGTCAACCACTTAATGCAACAGAATGGTGACCATTCCTTGGAAAGCTACTGAACAGTACTGTACTGTGGTCCTGTTTGTTTTACTATACAGTGTGGTTCTAACGTTTTCATGTGTGCATCAAATCATACTGTGTAACCATTCTCTGACAAGCTACTGCGCGATAATGTACTGTAGTACTTTTTGTTTTACTCTATATAGTGTAGTTCTAACATGATGCCACAAACCTCTTTGACGAACGCATCATCTTTGACGAACGCATCAGCGTAATTAGAGCAACCGATGGAGAACATAAAGTTAGACACTTCTTGCACGTTCCAGAGGCGAGGATCTTTGCCGCTGTTACAACTCTGATAAAGAAGAACCGACGCTGCGTCGGATTCCCGAACTTCAGACGACGGAAGATTACTTGTCGACGAGACCATAGCATCGTGTGGCGAATCCTTGTCGGCTGAGGGCATGTGAAGCCAAGCCAATGGCGCGTCGCCGGTAACCTTTTTTGCCCCGCTTAAGACCTCTTGCGGCGAGGGACGTTCAATTTCCATTTCGTTAAGAAGCTGATTATCGCTGGATGATGTCACGCCATTGTCTTTTCCTGAAACACGGGTACGCTGGATATAACAGGTACAGTTATGCTCCGGAGGGTGGGGTCCCCGTGGGGAACTCGGGGGCATGACTAGCAGGGGTTAAGCGGGGACACCTACTCTTAGGTCTTTTAGAGTTACCATTTTCTAGCTAAGGAAAAGGGGAATCAATTTTGAAGATACCGGCGTTGATAAATTGCCCAAAAGCTGATACACGCTCTGAAACCGGTTATGCAGGGATATTTACTACATAAGATCCTTTATTTTTCTATTTCTGGTTAAGGAAAAAGGAGTCAAGGTGAAAGATTAAGGTATTGACAAAGTGACCAAAACGTAAGGTTCTCCGTGTTAATGTGATAAAAAATGGTAGGGTTGTGGGATGTGGCTTGATATGACAATGTCATCACATTGACATTCATAAAGTGGGAACCCAGAGCCCATCTGCTAACTGTGCCATGCTGATGAGGCCTAACAAGGCCGAAACAGCTGTCCAAGGCTGCTGGCTTTTGAGCTCAATTTTTTCATCCTTTTTTGGTAGCAACAGGGTTTTATCCCTTCTACCACTGCCGCCTCAGTGCGCATATGTGTGGCTTCAACTTACCCTTATTACATTTCTCCGTGTTAATGGGTCTCTTTTTCGGGAGAAGGGTTGCGACAATTCCGCCTTTTGTGAGAATCTCCCTAGGATACCAGCGGGTTCCATCGCGATCGCATAAATAGAACAATGTTCTGTTCCTGCGCCACATTGCAATTAGATGCATATAGAGTTCTCCAATCAGGATATGGGAATGTCTTCCCCAGCGGTCTTCCCCAGTCCAATCAGTGACAACTCAGTCCAAGGTAAATCGAAGACTGATTTGTCACTGATCACTGCGATCGAATGTGAGCATTCAATTCGCGATCTTCGCTTAAAAGATTTCTACAACAGTGCGATCTCCTGCGATTTTGAATATCCATGTATGTGAACCAGGGTTAAGCTCACAGAACTTCTACACAGTGGCGCTACGTGAATAAGTTATCCAGTCTTACCTTTGCCACAGCATGTTTGGTTGCAGTAGCCCTGCGGGTAACGGGTCTTGCTAATAAGCTCTGAACAGCAGCCCACAACTTGACAGACGCGCTGGAGATATGGCTGAATGTGTTCAGCTTTGTTAATGACTCGAACCCTTCTCATCAGCCGCTTCCCATTCTTACTTTTGGTTTCAATACAAACTGTGCCGCCCAGTTGCAATTCCCTGGAAGAAACGAAAGCATAGTTACATTGAGATAAGCTATTTGTAATAACAACGCTCTTTGCACTAGCTTCAAGAAAGACTAAGAATAATTTTATCAGTTCTTTTACTGCTTGAGCAATAACCTGGAAACGTTCCCAGGTGTATTTCGGAGTGGTTAACGTGGAAGAAATAGAGGATACTACATAGCTGAGCGGAGGTACGGGATTTCTCTTTGGGTGTCGTGTCAAGAAATATCTCACGAGTGGGGGCAACGAAAGAGTGAAATATTCAACATGTGAGGAGAGATTTCAGGTTAATCCTGAGTTCTGGTTGAGCATCCGAGCGGGCAAGATATTTAGGTCTTTGCTTGCCCGCTGCGGAATTTATCGCTTTGTCCTTCGGAACAAAACAAAGCAAAATGGTTATGTAACAAATATTTAATTGACCAATGTTTGGTCAAGACGACTGGATACTGGCCTCTTTCTCTTTCACGTTTTCAAAAACGCAAAAAACGAGCTTGGCCAATACACAGCCATCTTGGCCTCACGCTTGGTCAATAACTAACATTGCCCCCCCCCCCACCCCTCCCCTCCAACTCATCAAGTCTGTACTGACCATACCTGTTTTTCTTGTTCTGGTAAAACTCGCGACTGAACAGTTCCAGCACTTGTTTGGGATTTAGTGATGCTGATACCAAGTGCTGCATACATAGTCTCAATATGTTGTGCTTTTCTGGTCCAACGACTGAGCCTCTTACGGCATCAGGGAGGCTGCGCATCAAATCCCTACTGAGGAGGGGTCCCAGGCGACATCGCTTGTTGATGTAGACGATCTCTTGAGGATACAAGGGTTTGGCTAAAGGAAAAAAAGAAACCTTTAGTACGAACTTATTGCTTACGAAGATTCTTCGCTAAAATTGTCCGGTTAGAACCCTCCTCTACAAGGATCTTGTAAGATGATGTTCTTATTTTCTTGGTGTGCAGATTTTATGAAAGAAATAGGCTAAACACAACGTAACTGTATTGGCTACAATGAAAAGAGGAACCTATCTAAGAACTTAAATAGCCTTTTTTATTTAACAATTCATTCATAGCAGAACAATTCCATTCAATATCTTGTTCAAGGTTTACCTATAGTCAACAATGATATTTCAACTATATGAAAATAAGTATGTAAGATAGCTATACCACACAAGCTTTAAGGTTCAAAATTTTTATCGTGTGATAATGCAAGGCTTGAATAGTGAAGCTAAAGCTCGTGCTGTATAATAAGAAAAGACATTCCTCACCTTTCTTCTTTTGCCCTTCATCTTCAGTCGAGCTTCGTCTCTTCAATGGTCGCGATAATGGTCTGCTCACTGCTTGTCTCGAAGCTTCAACTATTGGTCCATAGCGCTCTACATACTTGTCTGGCATTGGTCTGAGAGTAAAGCACCATGGAGTATTAAACATACTTTAACTTATAAGTAATCATTGATTGAGAATGAAGAGGTCAAAGAACGAACCAGACTATTTGGGTTGATAATTTAAACGAAGTAGAAGTAAAAGTAAATCTGCGATTTAAGTGATATTGGAAGAGACCAAAACTGACCAAAAAGCGATTGATTTAATTGAGCAAATTCACTTTGAGAGTGAGCAGGTATTGACCACCAACTGTGTTGTGGTATAAACCAGATTAAAATTCTAAGTAAGGGTAGTTCAGATTCAGTTTAGACAACAGTTTGCAGTGTTGGGCTCTGTGCAAACTGTTTGAATACCCGGCCCATTGATTAGGTAGGTTGTACACTAAATATCCGCTGCGTAGCACTGTATACATGGCGTGAAGGTTGCAAAAGAGAATTAACTCTGAGTATAAATTCTAGTGCTACAAATCACTTGAAAATTCCCACTGCGCCTTAGCCCTGGTACTGCGAATGAGAAAAATAGGTCCACAATGTGTACATGTGTGGCTTACTAGACCACGTGACCGGCGGTCGACTCACGTGGACAAATAAATAAATAAATCCAATCGTGCCATAATGTGGCTACAGCACTTCGTGTAAGCCACACAAAAAACACACAAGACAGAAGAAAGATTTTCTTTGATCTCTGTGGGAGTCGCACCCACTACCACTAGAAAAGATCTACCTTTAGCTCTCAATTCAGCCATCCTCCCTTCACCTTAGTTGACTCAGAGGTTGTCTTTGAAGGTGAAAGGTTGAAAAGAAAGGAAACCTCAAAGCGCGGTATCTCAATCGACGTCTACATGCCGCGGCTTTGCTGAAGTCGGTTTTAGTTAACAATTATTCGCCGAAGGCGAAGTGATTATTGGTGAATATTCACCGATTATCACTGAGCCTGAGGGGAATAATTGTTTTAGTATAAATACACAGGCGACTATTTCAAAAAAAAAAAAAGAAAAAAAAGGCATTTCCGGGTATTCCGGTTTTCCCCTCTTCACAAAAACCAACATTTGGTTTGATTTGATTGATTTAATTTAATATGACTTGATTTGATTTCATTTGTGCTTTACAATGTCCCTAATTAGTACGTCAGTACTAGATACAGTTGACACTCAAATAAAGGTTATCATTGTTGTACAACACAAAAAAATGTATTTCATCAAAAGCGCGCGTCACAATTGAAAAACGACTGGCAGCCATTTTGTTCGTCGAGGTGACTATCGGCTGATAATCCGAGATAGCGAACCAATCAGAGCGCGCGATTTTGTAGAATCACCTGAGTATTTATACTAAAACTCTGTTAACACAAGCAAGCGAAACCTTACCCGGGTGGTTGTAG
>OX453278.1:3880000-3922500 GCA_949710005.1 Ricordea florida
CGCCCTTAAGGCAGGGACTTAGGCTAACCTACAATAAGAAGGAAAAACGGGACACAAAGAAAGCAGACTCTTAGTCTGAAAATGTATGTGGGTTATTGACAGAGGGTGATGGCTGGGAATTGGCCAAATTATTATTATTTTTTTTTTTTTTTTTGAGCCAAGACCCCTCTCTCTGCTATGAAAGGAGACTATCAGTACAATATTTTAAACAGAACTTACATGTTCAAAGAGATGTGTAGAAGCTCCTTTCGCCCCTGTCTTTTTCAGGTACTCCGCCCAGTCAAAGCTACGATTTTGCCAATTTTCACCAACGTCTAGAAACAAGAGAAAGACTTTTAATGACAGCGTGGCACAGTATGCTGTGGTTCGTACGTACTTGCTAAAAGCTGCCATTCTGCCAATTTTACACATCATCTACATATTGCCAAGAAAAAAGGTGTTCTAAAGGACAGCCTGAAACTTTATAGTTTGCAAGTACCTAGAAAAAGCTGTGACTCTGCCGATTTTCAACAACATCTGGCCACAAAAAAAAAAACTGTCTTAAGTACAGTGTGACAATGCAAAGTTTGGAGATACCTATGTGGTTTTCCGTTTGCAAAGCGTTGCCGGAAATTTTAGTGGGAAAGTAAGTGGGAAACGAGTTTCCTGGATATTCCGGTGGAAATTTTCCGGGAGCCACGGAACGTCTGAAAGGGTTGTCCTGTTATCCCGATCGAAATGTTCGAAAGAGAACTTCGTGTTCCATTTCTTTCTAAGTCACCTACACCACCTTTAAATGTCAGTTCTAGTTTCTCCCTGCATATAAAAGTGAAGTGAATGGTAAACAACGATCCCTCACATAAATTCCGAATCTTTTTTTCCATTTACTGAAGTCATACACTGACTGGTTTTCCACTGTAAATGGTAAACAAGCTTCGTAAACAAATTCCTGATCGCCATTACATTTTATTTCAACGCTAACAGACAGTAAAAAGGAAATAATTATTATGAGGATAGTTTGTAAAGAAACTGGAGCTGCGTCGGTGGGGAATTGAAGCAAAAGAAATTGGGATAATCAAACGAATTGATTAAGTAAGTTATACCACCGTAAGGTAAAAGGGAGGTGCTGACGTTTCGAGCGTTAGCCCTTCGTCGGAGCGAATGAGAGGATTGTGGGTAACATATAATTTATATAGACAAGTTTGGAGCCATGCTATTGGTGAAACCACAGCAGTGTGTGAATGGAAGTGAATAAATTAGATGAATGATTAAAGAGTCAAGAGGAAACCTCTTTCTTACTTACCCTCTCTTGATGGTGGTGTTGCACTTGCAACAGCTCTGGCTGCATCAGACTGAAATAATAATAAAAAACAAACAAACAAGAAAATCTTCAGTCTGCCTTCAAGGACAGCTTCTTCAAACAAATAATGTATATCCCTGTTGTTAATTGTATACACATACATGTATCTTGTGGTTTAATGTTACCCTTTGCTTCAATTCTATTTTTCTCATCATGACAAATTAAATTTTATCTACTCTACCCAAAACAGAGGAAAATACAATTAATACCACAAGAAAATTGAACCATAACATCTACATACGACTTTCTCAATTCTACAAACTGAGAGCATTCTGCATTTGTAATCTGTGAGGTCTTTTTGGCCGTCTCCATTAATTTTGTTGACACACTGCCCGGTTTTAATACTACAAAATTCCCTCTGTAGTTTCAGCTTGTACTTGGTTTCCAGAAACTATGTTTGAAGGTCAAAAAAGCTTCTTTTGTGTCTGGTTTAACAAAAACAATGATGCGTTGCTTTCCAGGGATGCTATTGAGTAAATCTGCAGCTCTGTATATTTCACTTTGTGAAAACTAAGGCCAAAGAAAAAAAGACCTATGTTCATTATTTTAAAAGACAAGTCAATCTGCCAATTAAAAAGATTAAGAGTGATCCTATAAGAAAATGAAGCACTTTTCGCAGAACTGCCTACACCTATTATAAATATAAGGTAAAAGTCAAGCACTTCATGTATGATAACTCACATCCTGGATGGTTTGCCGAACTGCTGGTCCAGCGCCTGCACCAACTGATGACAAGGAAGTGCTTGCCGATATTGGTGCTGTGGACAGACTGTGGCTGCTGGCAGCCCCTCCAGATGTGCGATGTTTCTTCTTGGGAGTACCAATTTTCTCTCCTTTTGATTTCTTTTTAATGTTGGAAGCTGAATATCTCTTTGCACATTCCATCTTGCAAAAACGTTTGGACTTTGAAAAGAAAGAATCTCGAATCCCAATGTAACTGCAGAATTCACACTTTGCTAAATAGAAAAGGGAAGGGATTAAGAAAATATTAATATTTCTTACATGTTATTATAATTAGATTGCTATCTAATACTGCAGGTTACCATGCTTAATTAGTTTACTGTCACTTTAATAATAGTGATCACTGATGATAAAAAAAATAAATAATCAAACTGATAATAATAATAATGTACGCATTTCTATCAATATTGCAAATGCGTCTGGGATATATGGTCACTTGTAAAATACATATATAATATGTTAAAAATACAAAAGTTAAAATTAAAAAAACAACCACAAAAGTATCTGACTAATCCACACTACCTGTCTGAGCTAATTAAGATAGGATTCTAAAATTGAATAAAATTGTAGCATATCATAAACAAACTAACACTGATTGAAAACACTGATATAAAAATTATGAAAAGATTCCTTGTTTACAATCTTCTTCACTTCTAATTACCACATCCTTCCTTGCTATTCACATTGTAGTTACTGTTGAAACAATAAATTAGTTCACCTGTTTGAGACTGGTTCTCTAGTGTACTCCGAGAGGTTTTCCTCTGGGTACTTCAGTTTTCCCCTCACCACAAAAACCAACATTAAATTTTGATTTGATTTGATTTAATATGATTTCATTTCAATTGAGTTGTGCTTTACACTGTTCCCAATTAGTAAGTCAGTGCTAGATACAATTGACACTCAAATAAAGTTCATTATTATAATTACATGTAAGCCTATGATAATAAATTATACTTTATAAAATACCTCAGAAAACCTATGAAAACCTATGGATTATTTTACAGGTAAACCCATAAAAAAGAGAAACACTTTCTGTTTTTATCTAAAGTTCAACATTTCAAGTGTTTAGTCAAATAAACCCACAGAAACTGTGGTTTATTGCTTAAAGAACTTACCCATGTTTTCTGCTAAGGGTTCCTCCTTTGGCGGCTCTTCTCTTGGAGCTTCTCCTTTGACCTGTCAGTAAGTACATACATGTAAGTACAGTATTTTCGAAAACCATGTTATTACAGTGGAACCCCAACTTACGGCCACCTTGGTAATAAAGTCACCTCTTTATGGTGGCCACTTTTTTTGGCCCAGCACAGCGGCCATATATTCTCATAAAATAACCATTTTAATGTAATCACCCATTAATACAGCCAACTGACACATTCAAAAACCCCAAACAGTAGAATCCTTTATAATTCCACCTCATTAATATGGCCACACATGCTAAATATAGTAAACCAAAATGCCTTTGACAAGTCAATTTCGTTTCAGGTGATTCACTTTACAAAATAGGCAACACTCCTCCATGTTCTCATTACAAACATGACAAAGGAAATAAATCTTTATTCTAACATCCACTTAAGCAAAGTGCTAAGTGATAAAGTCATTGTGCTTTGACACAAAGACGATTGATATGAAAGTGATCAAATTTCAGTAAGGTAATTAAGATGGCTTGCTTTTTAACTCTTGAACTTTATACATGTCTACATTCTGGTTGTTTACTGAACAGAACAGCTCTTCAGGAGGTGCAAATGCAATATGTAATACATGTACTGCTAATATTTTTGGACCCACTGGAGACCATATTAAAGGGGTTCAACTGTATTCTCTATGGCTTGTACTTAAACATTGGCTTGTACTTAAGCATTTGACAGTACATGATGACAATTCCACCTGAAATATATAGGGAAATTTCATTTTTTTCAGTACTTTACATGTACATTTGCAGATGCTTCCTTAATACTTAAAAAAACAACAACATTATTTCCAAGATGGACTTGTTTGGGTTTTAATTCACAAAGCAATTTGCAACTCATCTGGAGTTTACCAGACACAAAAATTTTCTACCTGCTCAGTTTCTTCCACTGGTTTTGTTTCAGTGTCATCTTTCTCTGCAACAGGGCCGGGCTCAGGACTGTCATAGTTTCGTGTTTCTTCTTCACCATAAAAAGCCAGCATTTCACCTTGTCTCTCTGCTTCGCTTTCTCCCTGATAATAACAAAGTATTTGTAAAGATAATCCAGTATAAAGGAATGATTCTTATTCATGGGTCAATCCTGGAAGTAGTATTTCACTAATTGCAACCTGGTTCTCCTTGGTTTGTAAAGTTACTGTATAAAGTGCAAGACATTGAATCTTACGTGAAAGTATGTTATAACATGATTTCAATTCAACACTGGATTTTAGTTACATCTGTAATACGATTATTATAAGGTTACATATACCTTAACGCTGGCTTGCTCTATTGGTGCAGAGGGAGTTGTTTCTGCTCTGAGTGGATGGGTCTTATCAGGTTCTCTTGGTACTGGTGTAATAGGCTCTTTTTGTTCCACAGTATTGCAGTTTGTTGGTTCAGCATCATCTTTAGAGACTGGCAGCACTTCAAATGCAAAAAGAAGAAAAGACCATTGAAAGACTTCAACTTTTAACGGAGCAGCTGAATTGCACATGACGAAGTATTTGTACTGGAATTACTCACACTTCTGACTTTCAAATGCATTATGCCAGAATCCTTGCAAACATACATGTACAGTAATGTTTTCCATTTTCATGTTTTGGTGGAATAACTTTGTTTACAAAACAGCTCTAGAAAGTAATGCAAAAGATATAAAACAGATAAAAACATTAGACACAAAATTCTAAACACACACATACCAGGTATTTCTTCTGAGACTTGATCCTGCCAAAAATAAACCAAGAAAAATAATTTTGTAAAATGAAAGTTGTTAAATTAATAATTTCTGATTATGATCATTAATATGAGCATATTTAAACAGGCAGCAGAATAATTTATCAAAACTAAAAAAGCCTTGAATGAAAAATGTTACAATGATATAATCAATTCCAAGGAGGATGTACTGTCACTTGGCAATGACTTATTCGTAATAATTATACACTATATAATTATGGTGCAAATTAAAATGGCACACAACAAACAAGAACTAAAATTATCAATTCAAAATATCACTATCTAATTTGGAATCTTTCACCAGTTTTATGATCAAACTCAACAAAAAAATTAAAACAGTCCAACTTTTGAACTATAAAACTTGAAAGTTAAAAGACATGCATGTCTTTAGATTTTAAAATGGGTGATCTATGTGCTAAACAATTCAACATAATCACAAAAGCAAGTTAAACAAGATTGTTTGGTTTTTTTAAAAAACTAACAAAGTTGGTTTTCAGAATTAAAATTCTGCAAACCAATTTGATTTTAATATCTGTTTGTTTCAGTCTACACTGTGGGTCAATGAATCTCAAACAAATTAAACTGCTTTGCAGACTGAATGCTGATACACACCTTTACAGAATTTAAGACAATCGAGGTTTGTTTTAGTGATTATGCCACAATATTAATTATTAGTTTCTGTGAGATACAATACAACTGTGAATGGAACAAAACCAGGAGACCTGATATATTTGTTGCATCAACCAATATTTTAACATCAGGGAAGGATTTACACTGTAAACATGTAAAACTGTTATCTTCATTATAGTCTTAGGAATGATCAGAAGTAAAAGAAGATGTAAGCTTTTAAGTGTAATGACAGAAAGCTAACTGAACACTACTCTTTTTTCGAGAATTTTAGAAAGACTTCCAAAAGTTATTTGCCATTTTTGTTGTAAGTAATTTCCTCTTATTTGGATTACAAAAGACTGAAGCTTTTACTAACTGCTATTAAAAACAACAAGTACTTAAAACAAACAATATAACTTTTATACTTTTATGACAATGGCACAAGTCCAAACAAATTTAGATTGCTCATAGAATGGGAATAAATAATGTCTTTTAAAATATATGCCATCATCTTTTGCTCTAAAAATGACAGTTTTTAAAGCCACAATCTATTCATATGAAATATTATGCAGCAAATGTTTCTTTTCTTCATAGGATCCTTATCTAATGTTAACAATGGAGAAGTTAGCAACCTTAAATAAAAACTAGTTGACCAAATAACAGAGTAAAAACTGAAATGAACAGCAGCAGAGGGGTTGGTTGCTTAACTAACAGAAGTCTCAAATTCTAGAGTCTTGCTTCTTCATCTTTTGGTAACATATGAAAATTCTTTCTGCATACAACATAACATGTACCCCTTAACTCTTCAACTACAGTAACCAAAACTCAACAATCATGTTCGTTAAATTTACTGCCCTCCATATAAATAAATTTTAACAGGATTTGCTAAGTAGAGATATATTATGTTTAACATAAATTCACGGAATTGTCTTAGATAATTATAATTTAAAACATTCCTTTCATACAATCAAACATACTGGCCTAATTTTCTTACAAAATCTTGCTCTGTTAACTGAATTAATCTGCTCTAAATGTCAGCTATTATAATTTCCTATCCACTATGAAATCATGCGTGTATCTCACATAAAAATGGATTCCACGAAGAATATTACTAGCAATAATCACTTTGACCAATGTTACGCGAGGTCACCAGATTTAAGGCTGTTTAACATTAGTAGAATTATTCATTTAGGAATTTGAGTTTCAGAAAACAACGACATAGATCACACTCGACTTAACATATTAAACGATCCATACACAATTATAAACACAAAGTAGATTGACAAAAATTCGAATTCAACTTAACGACTGCTCACGATTACCTTTCTACAATCACGTACACTATTCGCATCATTTTCTCCCCACAAGAAACAAGACATTGCGTCTGATATGCTAAGCCGTTTTTTTTCTTTCGAGTAACAGGAACAGTAATTTTCAGGCCATTCCTATTACATACTGTATATTGTAGTAGAAAATGTAAACAAATGTTTTACCTTCAGTCACATATGAAGCTGACAGCTGTTCTTAATAATTTCTAGAAGACCTCAAAACTAGTTTAGGACAAATTATATTAATTCGTGACTAAGATAGCGTAATTTTCCGTCCTTAGTTGGCATTCGAAACCGTATTCCAGAATCTCATGCGCGTCAAGTACACGGATTTTTGTGTCAATTTCCATTGTTAAGACAGGCAAAAAATTCGCGAGAAAAAAGTCGGACTCTCACGGCGAAAGAACACCAGAATTTTTACACAGAAATTCGATGGAATATCTAATCTCGAATTCTGATTGATGTAGGAGAGAACAGATTGCTCTTTGCTATACGAATGAGAACAAAATTTGAAGGAAATACTCACTTTTGGCCGCGTCTCAGCTGTCGCCATCGTTGAGCGTCCAACCTCGATCCCGTGAGTTCCTACCTTGGCCCCAGTCTCTTGCAATAGAAAGTTTGATGACGTGCCACTTTCCCTTTATCGATGAAAAACACTATTTCTCTTTTTACTTGTCTTATTCTTCAGCCAGTGATCGCCATATAAACATACCTTACAATTAAGCGCACAAAATAACCAAAACTTAAATTTCAAATTCAGATGCGTGTGGTGCGTGCGATTTTCGTGAATTTTCCATTAGTACCCAAGCTCCCAGAACAGATCCCCGTCAATAAGTAGGGCAGGTCCAATATGGCGTTGGAACTGACGTCGGTTTTTGTATAGCTGTGTTCTATTGTTAAAAACTGGTGAGGAATTTGGCTACGTTATTTTGTTAATGTACTTTTCTATTTATTATCTGTTTGTGGTTTTTTTTCAAGCAGTGTAGAATAAGGTTGAATTCCATATTTCCAAATTTTGGCCCTGCATAATATGTAGTCCATGTCCTGCCGAATTGTATCTGACTCAGTATTTTCAGCGTTATTAAGTAGATGAAACGAGGTATAATTACTTTTTCAGCCTTGTTAGAAAAGAAAATAATTTTAGCAGCTCCGATTTCACTGCCGAACAGTGATACGTTGTGCGTAAATGTGCAAATAGAAGCTGTGATATGGAAAAGAAAGGCGTCGCTCAAAGCAAGAACCCTGAGGCTAGCACATCCCAGGCGAGATCAAGTTCACCGCACAATGACCTTACTGACGAAGGTTATCCAGAGGAGACAGTAAGTGGTAGACACTCAATACATTGATTATTAAAACATGATTTGTCAAACCCCCTTTGCAAATAGCCACAGTAATGGTGTAACGTACATGAAGGGCACAGCTGGTTCATCTACTCTGTAGATCTTGATCTTTACTCTTAAGTCTTCAAGGCCTAGGGCTAGGGTGCTAATAATAACAATGATAATAAGAACAATAATAATGACAATAATAATAATAATGATAATAATACATGTTATAATAATAACAATAATAATAATAAATTACCAAATTTGTGAGCATTGCTAGATGGCCCAGATAGAATATCACCATAGACACAATTATTAATTATTAATTGGGAACTTTCAAAAAAAATCATGGAATGGATACTGCAACAAAGTGGGACAAATCTAAGCCAGAAAATGTTAGCAAAAATGGACCTGTCAAGCTACTCTGGTTAGAGAGGTAGAGGCACAGAGACCAGACATTGTCCTAATGTTTAGGGAGAACAAACTGTGTTTCATCATCGACATTGTCATACCTAGGGATGCCAGACTTACACAAAAAGAAATGCAGAAAGTACAGAAATATCAGGACTTGAGACAGGAGCTAGAAAGGCCGTGAAATACAATGTCATGTATCAAGGGGACTGTTGTCCCTGTGGTAATTGGTGCTCTGGGGATTGTATGTGGAAATCTAGATAGGCATCTTAAGACGGTTGGAGTGACAATAAATATAGAGCTCCTACAGATGGCAGGGTTACTAGGAACAGCAAGATTACTAAGAAAAGTATTTGAGGCCTGAGGCTACAGGTTGTAGCTTGCGCTCAAACACATGAATTGTGCCAGGAAAAAAGACCAAGCTAAGGGACATGAACCAACGCACTTGCTAATCCCTGATTACTCCTAGTAATGCTTATAATTATAACAATTATTACCATTTCTATTTAAGTGCTAATGTATGTAGTAATGCTGTGTTGATTGGGGCACTGCAGATTTTTAAACAAACATCACAAATAGAACATAAACCTTGTTGCTTCTCAGCTGGCAGGTGATGGACCAGTTAGCAATTTTCAAGAGTGGTTGAGGAATTGACACTTGGGATGGCTGTGTTACAAATCCAGCTACTGGTCGGGATGGGCGTTGAACCCTGGACAACCAGACTTCAAGTCTGGTACCCTTACTACTGTACATGGCCACGGTGCCTAAAATAATACCCTTCAAAAAACAGTAATAATTAATTGATATATCATGAAAATTCCATGTTTTGTCTAATATCTTCCAGCCTGACTCCAGCAGCCATGGAGATGGTGACCTGAAACTCTTAGATGGTGAAAAATCTCAGGCAAATGGTAAGCAGAAAGCACTTCAGTAAAGGTAATTCAGTTTAGTATATACCTCTGCAGCAACCTTGCCAGCAACCACTGCAGCATTTTGAGCAATCTGATAGGGACACTGTCTTCGGATATTCAACACTATTTACCTCTTACAGTATGAGGTGAACTGTGTTGTGGATCCTGAGAAAGCCTTGTACAAGTTAGTTTTGGTCAAAGAAAAACAAAATCAAGTGTTTATCTTGTGTAACCGTGCTTTTTTTATAATGGCAGCCAAGGAGGTTACATTTCTGTGTCCATTCAGTGGAGCATTACGAGGTTACTTGACAATAACAAACTACAGACTTCACTTCAAAGCTTATGATGTGAGTAACCAAGTCTCATTTTGTTTTTTTTTGTTTGAAACATAATACATTTTATTATATAGACACGAGTGTTTTACTGGAAAATATACCACTCGTAAAATTCATAAACACTACATCCGGGGCCCGAGTGGTTTATTTTCCATAATCTCACACGTGAGTTTATCGATGACGTAGTTTTGGTAATTTCCCTCTGAAATTCTTTCTGTCTATATAATAAAAAGAACATTACATGGCAGCTTGAAGATATGACTTTTATTTTCTCGTGGCAAAAACAATATTTTACTCACTCGCTGCGTTCGTTCGTAGAATATTGTTTTGCCACTCGAAAATAAAATTCATATCTTCGTGCCACCGTGTAATATCCTCTTTATAATGTATGCACTACGTACATAACACAATAGTCATTCGGAACAATGTCACTAAAAATTATTATTATACATTGCAGAACATAAACTGTAACTTTTGAGTTATTGACAGAGCATAAGGTCAAGGTGGCTATACTGTTTATTGGCCAAGTTTTTGTTTTGGGTGTGCGTTATTGTGTGTCCTTTTTGACTGAGACATGCAACTTGTAGCCTGTGGTCATAAAATGCAAAAAAGTAAGAGGCCAATACCTAGACATCTTGACCAAACAAACTTGGTCGATAAAACATATTTATTATATGGCTATTTTGTTTGGTTTAGTTTCCTGGGACTAAACGGGAAATTGCAAGCATGCAAGATTGGACCATCATGCTTAATTGTGTGGCCAATCAGAACTGAGGATTTGCCTCATTTTGCCCACTCATGGAAACAACTATGATAATAATTCTAGCTCTCACACGCAACTGGGAGCCAAGACAAGCTAAGCCAACTGTGCAGCCTGGCCTTTAATATCAACACAAAAATTTACTAATTCACAGCACAAAAGCAGGGTTGTCAATTAGGGCCGGGGGGCCGAGGATTTCCCCCCGCTACTCAGGGCAGGACCCCCGGCTACTTTCGTCGTTATATTAAACCAACTGAGCACCCGAAAATTCTACATTGAAAAGGAGATAGGAGTGTTCCATGACCGCTTGCAGCTTCCCCGGCAACTAACAACAAATACCCGGCAACTTGAAATCTTAGTGACAACCCTGCAAAAGAGTTAAAAACAAGAAACAAGAAAACTGAAACTAGACACAATAACAACTGGAACTATGACATTACTTCAAATGACAAAAAAAAAAACAACTAAAAAATCGCATGAAAAGTGAGTGCGTGGGTGGAGCAGGTCAGGCAATGGCAAATGACAAAACAAAGTGAACTTTCAACCCCATGTGACCTGAAGACCCCCTGCACACTTGAACCCATACTCCCAGCTTTGTGTAAGAAAAACGTTTGTTGCTTCTTTCATTCCTCAGCCAGCAAAAACCACACTTATACAGAGTCAACACTTACAGGTTACATGTACAGAACTTTTGGGTATATGCTGCCCTTGAAGAAGTCATAGAAGAATGGTTGTTACTGTAACCTGGCCTATCCAGATTTTTGTTTCCTATTTAAAGTATTTGTTTTATTCTTGATTTTTCTTATTTTTAAGGACCCACCATATACAGTAGAAATTCCTCTTGGTACCATTTCTCGTGTAGAAAAGGTTGGCGGGACCTCTAGTCGTGGAGAAAATGCGTATGGCTTAGAACTCTACTGCAAGGTTTGTAGACAGGCAACACACAGGGTGTATTGATGGCAAGTAACTGAGTTGTAAAACAAAAACTCTTCTGTCAAAAGATACATCGGTCTTAGAGATTAATAATGAGCCAGTAGCAGGGGTTGAACCTGCAGACATTAACCTCAGATTAGTGTCACTGAACTGCAGGAGATTTGTTAGAATGCAGGAAAAAGAATGTGCTTTCCCTATACACACTGTAACAAGCATAGTGCTGTTGAAATGTCAGTATACAGTATGTACTGTACATTCTTTAGTAGGGAACATGTTCCTTTTCTTGGATTTGCTTCTACAAGTTCTCCACTGATACCCCCTGCCCCTGGAAACTACACTGTCACACTTTTAGTTACTTGGAATTTTGGTATTTTTGATATTTACCAGCATTAACTATGTCTAAACTTTGCTTTGAAAAATTATTGAGAAGTTTATAAGAATTTTTTAAAAATCTTGTTTGTTTTCACCAGGACATGAGGAATCTTCGTTTTGCTCATAAACAAGAGAACCATTCAAGAAGAGTTGTTTATGATAGACTTATGGTAGGTATATGTTGAAGGTTAAAATTAATTTCAGGTCAGAATATTTACAAAATAGTTTGATTTGTTTTTCCTTTGTTTCAGATTAATTTCCATAATCCTCCAATAATCTGAAACAAAGGAAAAAAACAAATCAAACTAGTTTGGAGCCATTTTGACCTGAAATTCATTTTAACTTAAAACATATCTTTGTAAAGGGTACAGATACTTTCAAAAATGCTGAAGTTTGACGGAATTTCACAGCACAACTTACACTGTAGCTGAGTAGTCACAAGGAGGCTCCCTTAGGACAAGCTATATGTAATTAGGTTGCCTGGACTAGATGTTTAGTTTAAATTTGCTTTTAGTGTATGATAATTACATGTACACTTTATAGAAGACCAAGGAGTAATGATATTATTATAAGTGAATGTTTATTGCATTTTATTTAAATTTGCACAGATAGTAGGCCATAGTTTGATAGTAATGTTATTTACTGCAATAAATAAATTTAATTATACATTTTTCATCTTTAACAGACTTATGCCTTTCCCATGTCAAGTGGAAGGGTAAGTAGAAACAGGTTTACTGCATAGCATAAAAAATACATTATTTAGCACCTCAGCTACCATTTGAAATAATATTATAATAAATTATGTTCTTAGAAATTAAATTATTTGTAGAGCAAATTGTGTTTTTCTGTACAGAATGATGGTAATTTCTAGTGTGGTAGTACTCATTTTTTTATCAGTAAAAATATGCTCTCCTGTACTGATATTCATTTTGTTATACTTTGTTTTAATTTCCTTTGTAGCCTTTCTTTGCCTTTTCTTACAAAGAAAAGTTTGAATTTAATGGCTGGGATGTTTATGACACTGAAAAAGAATTTACGAGACAAGTGAGTTGACTATTCTCTTGTATTTCCTTCACTGATTATTCTTTACTCTGTACTCATATTTAAGAGAGAAATTGAATAATGAACCCTAGTGTTATTAAAGGAGTAAATGAGAATAATAAATTCAAAGATCAAAAATGCTGCATGTGTCGACTAGATTGTGCTATCAGTGATAACAGCACTGATTGAAGCTTGAATTAATGATGAACAGTCTGTGAACATTTGCTATATTGCTGGTTCGGCCACTGTTCCTTTCATTCATAGGTTGTAATTTAGTTTTGTTTGTTTACTGCATCTCATTGTTTACTTATGAATTTGATGCAACAGAATTGAAATATACAGTTCTGTTACAGTGTAGCATTTAGAGGTTTTAAGATGACACTTGCATGTGGTTCTGTACAATGATAATGACCTGTTGTTAACTTTTGCAGGGTGTCCCAAATGAGTGCTGGCAAATCACAAAGATCAATGAAAATTATAGTCTGTGTGACACTTATCCTTGTTTGGTATGTGCTCGGTCAAAAATAATTTTGAAGACTAATTTGTGTTAAATTATAAGTCTGAGAGTGGCTTTCCCCTGGCCTAGAATCTAGAATATTAATTTCCTGAAAACAAAACCAACATTGCTGAATTTATCGTGTTAAGTCGTGACAATATAAGTGGTTATCAATCTTCTTCAAACATTATACTTTTGTTCTTTTTTTTACAACAGTGCTATACAAAGGAAAGCTGTTATATTGAAAAAAAATTATTTTTTCTGCCTGACATGTCAGAGCTAGCATGCACCTCTGTTGTAGCTGGCACAAATGTGTCTGCTTTGTGTCTGTGTTGTTCACTTACTTGCAGGCTGCTTTGCAAATGTTTTTATGTCTCCTTTGCATTTACTTTTAGTTACTTGGTAGATGTACATGTGCTGTAACATGTGTGAGGTTTAACAATGCAAGATTTGTTACTTTCCTAATGAAATTCATGTATAATTATGGCTGTGACATATTATTTGATAGCAAATCAGTGGGCAATATTTTCCATTGATTTTTTCATAACTTCAGCTTGCAGTGCCAACTTCAGTAACAGATGAAGACTTGAAAAAAGTTGCCAGTTTTCGCAGCAGGGGGAGAATTCCTGTAAGTTTCTATCCCCATGCTTGTCTGATTACACTCTATAGCATCTTCATTTCCTTTGACCAGCAGAAACAAATGAAAAATGCATTGAAGGAAACATGGAGTATATGTATGAAGTGGTTCCTTCAGTTAATACACTGTATTTATTTAATAGGTTCTGTCTTGGCTACACCCGAAGAACTACGCATCTATAACCCGTGCCAGTCAGCCAAATACTGGAATGGGAGTGATTGTGAAGACCAGGAACAAAGACGATGAGAAGTACTTTCAAGTTAGTGTAAAATTTTTCAGTTGGCAATAGTATAGTGTTAGGGTTATCCAACAGAAATTTGCCTAATATGGCTTGTTATTTTATCAGTGTTTATGGTGTGGATGATTTAGGTGGAAAAAGGGAGAAAATTAAAGGCACTCAGTGAGTGCGTGTGGTTACTCCAAAATGTTAAGGATAAATGGAAACTCGTTTTTTAAAAGCCCTTTTCATAGTGAAAAAATACAGGTACTACTTTAACATCAAGAGTCAGGTGAACATTGGCTATATGCAATGCATGCAGATCTTATTTTCTTTTATGTTTCGAATGTTCAGTGGAAAAATTAAGCATCTTTATATTCATATTGCTTGATAACACGGATTTCCGTGCTTGTGAGTGAAGAAGCGCGACAGTTTGTCTAGACAAAGTTGCATAGTTCACATAATTTGTTTGGAAGTGAACTGTCGCAGCGAAACACGTTAATTAAAGTGAAAATATTTTGGCACTTAAATTTTATCAGCAGTCCAAAGCATGGGATATTTGCGAAATCTTGTTTTAATCAGTTTACGATCCCAAGGTTTCCCACGGAAGAAAGCGAAATTTCATTCAGGAAGATTTTGGTCACGTGCTAGGCAACAGGTAGTTGCGGAAAGTGTGAGAACATTACTAGTATTGACAGCCGGTAAAATATGAGCCTTGAAAATAAAAAGCCGACAAATTTAGGCCAGATCCGAAATTTTATTTTGAACCCTGATTCATATTATGCGTTTCAAATTTTTGTAGAAGTGAATGTCGATGTTTTTTTTATTCGCGTTCGTCGTTCTGTTGTTTTCTAAACTCTAAAATTCAAGAAATAAATTCTCGGGTATAATTTAATATATTGAATCTTTATTAGATTACCTACTAAAAGTAGGGATTATGCCAGACTTTTGTAATATCTTTTATATAATATCTCTTGGTTTCAGAACTGTTTTCACGTGTCTGTAAAAATCTGAAAAATAATTTTTCTCTTCAATTACCCGGCAGAAGAAACCTGAAATAGGATTTCCTTAATCGATTAAGTTTTTAAGAAATAACGATCTAAAAGGACATACAAATGCATTTATTTGCATGCACCGACCTTGGCCTTAAGCCAGAGACGTCATCCTATTGTGACGTCACATTCTATTGTGACGGATGGACTCGCATAGCGCCATGACAAAGTGGTACTCCGTAGGACGGAGTAACCACAAAAAGGAAAGCTGATGGTTAAAACTTTTGCAGGCTCTTAAAATGTAGGAGCAATTAAAACTAACAGGGTGGAGTGGTGAGGTAACAGAAGCGAGAGGTTGCTGTGGGGTTTCCCCCATCACCCTCCCTCACCATCAGGGGGCTTGGAACAGGGATTTGCATATTATACTATTAATATACCTGCACAACTTTCAATGTGCTGATTGGCAGAGAGCGTGTCAATCAATCCCAGATGGTGCAGAAAGTTGAAATTGAGTTTAGAAATTTGAAATTGAACTTTTGCAAGTATATTGTTAACAAGTAATAAAATGATCTTGAGTGTAATTTTGCATAAATAAGCACTGTTAAAATTTTTCAAAGACAATAAATTGCACTTGACCTGCAGGCTTGTGCAATGTTTTCAGTCTGTGAAAAATTTTATTTGTGCTCATTTACTCCAAATTGCACTTGAAACCATTTGATTACCTTTACAATTAAGTGCTGTATATTGCTTAACTACATGTATAATAGACTTACTAGTTTTCTAGATAAACATAATGTATTATTTGACAAGCAATTTGGCTTTAGGTCTAAACATAATACTGATCATGCAATACTATCTATAGTAGATAAAATACAAAAGGCAATTGAGGAACGAAACTATTCCTGTGGAATATTCCTTGATTTTAGTAAAGCATTTGATACAGTCAATCACAAAATCCTACTTAGAAAGTTAGAACATTATGGCATAAGAGGAGTTGCAAATGATTGGTTCAAATCTTATCTTACTGATCGGCAACAGGTTGTCATGGTAAATAATGTCACATCAGCGAAATGCAGTTTGACATGCGGAATCCCACAGGGTTCTCTTCTTGGTCCTTTATTGTTTCTGTTGTATATTAATGACTTCCACTATTCTTCAGAAGTTTGATTTTCACTTATTTGCAGATGATGCAAATTTATTCTGTGAGAATAATAGTCTCCAGATACTACAAAATAGGATAAATTAATGAACATTCATACTTGGCTAAGTGCTAACAAACTCTCACTTAATATAGAAAAATCAAATTTCATACTTTTTCATCCGCCTCAAAAAAGATTACAGGATTCCACTTTTAATCTCCTTTTAAATAACAAACAATTGAAAAGAGAGTATTGTATTAAGTATCTTGGCATACTAATTGATTCACACCTAAGTTGGAAACATCAAGTAGAATTTATAGCTAGGAAAATTAGAAGAAGTATAGGCATTTTATCTAAGTTAAAATATCATGTAGATCTCAATATTCAGTTAAAATTATATTATGCCTTAATTTACCCCTTTTTGACCTATGGTATCATCATTTGGGGCAATACATATGAATCAACACCAATATTTATACTACAAAAGAAAGCCATGCGTACTATCACTTTTTCTCAATTTGATAGTCCTTCCAGCCCTTTGTTCAAATCTCTCCAAGTTATCAAATTCTTTGATCTTGTCACATTTTATATTGCTATATTCATGTACAAATTTCATAACGAGCTCCTTCCTATTGCCTTTCATTCTTTTTTATTAGAGTAACTAATACTCATAATTATAATACTAGGCTTGCAGCAAAACGGTCTTATTATCTTCCTTTCGTAAGAACTAATTATGGCAAGTTTAACATTAGGTTTCAAGGCCCCTCTATTTGGAACTCCATTGATGACCATATAAAGTTATCATCTGCATCAATGTTTAAGAAAAAAATGCAAGTTGAGTATCTCGAAAGATACTAGCTAGCGCCTGTATTGATCAACTCTAAGGCTGTTTTGTTCTGTAATGTTCTGTAATGTTCTGTGTTGTTGTGTATTTTGCCGACCTAAATTTGTATTACATAATTGTAACACTGGCTGCCTGCCCTTTTTAACTCTACAGTTATTTCAGGCAGCCAGACCCTTAATTACTGTATTTATTTATTTATACTATATATATTCTCTTTCTTGTAATTTATTAGGGTAAAAATAAAGTTGTTGTTGTTGTTGTTGTTGTTACAACGTGCCAACAGACACAAAGGAATCACTAAACAAAATAACAACAAAAACATAAAAAGGTATGTGGTTTTTATGCTGTCAGTGTAATTTGACTCCAATACTTAACTTACTCATGATGTTGTTGTGTGTTTGCCAGGCAATCCTGGATGCCAATGCAAGAGGCCACAAACTGATTATAATGGATGCGAGACCAAAGATCAATGCTGTTGCAAATCAGGTGAAAGACTTTAACTTTTCTGCTTTGGTTTGTTGTAGTTCAAATTTATCCTTGGTGTAAGTTTTATTTTCCTTTGTTTTGAAACTCATTATCATACATTATTGTACCAAAAAACAAAGGAAAATAAAATTTAAACCAAGGAAAAAATTGAACCACAACAGGTATAATAAAACTAAGATGATGGTGTATATGTCTGTTTCAGCAATCATTTTTCCTAGGTATCAAATTCTTCAAAAAATGCACAGATACGCGAAAGACCCGAGGAAATCGACAGATGCTTGCATGTTCTATAAACCAACCAAGATTTGAAGCCAACATAATTTTTATGTATAGTTACATGTAAGTGCATGCCCTAAACACGTGGGAAAACGTACGCAAGCTGGTAATAGTGGGTCTTATATCTTGTTCTTATTGGTTGAAGGAGAGGCGGGAGATTTTTAAGCGAATCAGCTACATTTATCTTACACTTTATCAAATCAAAACCAATCGCAAGATTCATCGTGGCAGTGAATTGTAAACTACTCAAATGCTGCTGTAAACAGTCATGTAACAAGTATTCATTTCAGGCTAAAGGCGGTGGCTATGAGATCGAGGAGAACTATCAGAACACAGAGCTTGTCTTCTTGGATATTGCAAACATTCATGTCATGAGAGAAAGGTAAGCTAAACAGTTACTCAAAACACTTTAAATTCTCGTTATGGATGGTTCATTTCCCTGGGTTCTACAGTACAACGCCAAGCTGCAATTTCCCACTCACATCTTTTGTTACATTTTCTCTCAACTTTTCGCGCAGTTTTTAAATTTCTTGTAGTTTAAATTAAAAGAGCGTTTGTTGCATGTTGTATCTCCCATGTTGCCCAATTCGTACTCGTGTCTACTTCGTGCAACATGTCACTGCAACCGAAATAATGGTCGGTGGTATATCTAATACGTGTAGCAAACGCCTTTTGACTTACAATGCAACAACGTTGCGAGTGTAACCTACAGAAACAGAATAGCGCTGATAGTGCTCTTTTTACAAGCTCAGTTTCCAACAAATTGGCATAACATTCTTTTCTTTTTCTTACTTAAGCTTACGAAAACTCAAAGACATCTGTTTCCCAACAATCGATGATGTTCACTGGCTGACAAACCTGGAGGGAACGCACTGGCTTGAGCACATCAAGGTGTTGTGTCTCTTGTTATCTTCATCACCGTGTTGTGGTGTACTTAAAACAGTTAAGAGACTGTTTCATCTAGCCTTTCTCTTAAGTGGTGGGTTTTGGTGTTGTCCTTTTTAAGGTTATTCTCGCTGGAGCTGTTAAAATCGCCGATGCAGTCGACAGATGTCGTACGTCAGTTGTTGTTCACTGCAGTGATGGCTGGGACAGGACATCCCAAGTAAGGCATTATTTTCATTCTCTTATGACTGTTTGAATTCCTCAATAATAATTTTGTTTTCCTAGAGAGATAAAGAAGGCCCACTCATCCCTTTTGATGATAATCCCTTTCGCTGGTAAAACAAAGAGTACCACAGTACAGTACTGTTCAGTAGCTTTCCATAGAATGGTCACACTGCATGGTTTGATCCACAGATGAAAACGTTAGAACCACATTGTATAGTAAAACAAACAGTACCACAGTACAGTACTGTTCAGTAGCTTTTCGAAGAATGGCTACACTGCATGGTTTGATCCACAGATGAAAATGTTAGAACCACATTGTATAGTAAAACAAACAGTACCACAGTACAGCACTGTACAGTAGCTTTCCAAAGAATGGTCACATTGCATGGTTTGATCCACAGATGAAAACGTTATAACCACACTGTATAGTAAAAGAAACAGTAAGTTTTTCCATGCGTTTTACACCTAATTGATTATAGCTATAGCTTCACCCAAAAATGAGTTGAAAATGTAGTGTCATGTTATTTTTGCGTTGGGAGTAAAAGTATTTTCATTCACACCAGCGCTACATCCCAAACAGCCCTGTTTAAATTTTGTCTTTACATGTAAAGGGTTGCTTGATTTAACCTCGATCCTCACAGACTTCATGAGAGAATAATCATCGTTTTTCTCCTTTTTGCAGCTCACTGCACTGGCCATGTTACTGTTAGATCCTTTCTACAGAACGATTGAAGGATTCGAGGTAATTCCTACCACCTAATCATGATACGAGAAGAAAAACATTTCCTAAGCAGTATTTGTGTTTCAACTTACCAAATTGGATTCTTTTAACGCAGGTTCTGATCGAAAAGGAGTGGGTCAGCTTTGGTCACAAGTTTCACGAGGTGAGGTATCATTCACTCTCTAACCCGAAAAAGTAAAAAAAAATATATATTTTTTTCAATTCTCTTAGCCTCCTGCGCAAACGTTGTTTGAGCGTCGTCACGCGTTATTGAGAAACGGAAATAGTCGCTTGTTTGAACAGACGTTCGTAGAGGAAAACGCGTGACGAAGCCCAGAGTCCCGGCGTAGTCAATCGATAATAGGACTGAGTGGAGTCCAATTCGGTCTGTAATCATACGAGTGGTTAACAAAATCGGACGACCGCGTAGCGGGAGTCCGATTTGTTTAATCACGAGTATGATTGCAGACCGAATTGGACGACACAAAGTCTTATTACCAATTAATCATAACTTTAACAAAATTTGTGATGTATAAACTTCTTTTTTTTTAATCAAAACATGAAATTCCAAGATTTTTTATGCCAGATGTGAAAAAAAGCCATTTAAGCGCGCGCGTGATGGCGCGTACTGTCCAATTACTCAGGCATGACGCGTACTGTCCAATTTAACTGTCCTATTAGTATAGGTAATAGCATGGTTTGTAGTGATATTTGGTATAAATACCACGAGGGATATTTCAAAATTGCTGTACGTAATTTCAAGAGCCGTTAGGCGAGTGAAATTTAAGGCAATTTTGAAATATCTCGAGTCGTATTTATGCAAATGTCACTTACAAATCATGCTATTATTTGTTTATACTACTACTTGCAAAAGGTTTGTAATTTTAACATGTAGGTATTTCAAATTAAAGCAGAAATACCACTGCTCTTAGCCAATCAAATTACAGAAATTTTTCATGTAGTAGTATAAAGGCTGAAATCAGGGCAGTTGATAGCCAATCAGATTTGAGAATTTTGTTATAGTTATGATTATATCGATAATCGATAACATTCGATAACAATCGATAAAAATCGATTAATTTTTTAAAAATTCGATAAAAATCGATAAACGATTTCGTTGTGAGTAATCGATAATTATCGATTTTTGAATTAAGGCTATCGATTTTATCAACAAATATCGAATTTATCGAAACTGAATTATCATACCATTTTTCGAAACGAAAACACCAAATTCATATTCCTTATAGGTTAAAACGTGGTTTCAAAACAGCCGGAACAAAGGAAAAAGATTAAATTTAGATGATAACCTTGAAGCCGAGAAGCCGGAAAAGGAAAAATGATTTACGTTTGTAATCTCGGGGTTGTAATCGAACAATAAAATCAGGAGGAAAAAAATCATAATGCAGTCTCTTTAGTCACTTGTACAGTGCTTGTTAACAAATCATTTCATTACCGACTTTGAAATCTACATTAAAAGAGTCACAATCAAACGCTCCCTAAACGGAAACAGGATAATTTTTATCGATTCTATAACGATCGATGAATCCGATAAAATCGATAAAATTAACACTTCGTCGGTGTGTGAGTATCGAATTTTATCGATTGACCGATAAAATCGATATCGTTTAAAATCAATTTATCGATAGATATCGATTTATCGAATGATTTTCCGATATCGATTTCTATCGATTGAGAGTACGTCTTCCAAGGAGGCTGCAGTTCACTTGATTGTTCACTTGATTGTTCACTTGATTGTTCACTTGATTGTTCACTGTACTAAACGCAAGCGGATGGAAACATCAGAGACCCCCGATCAAGTCAAAGGCGAAACTCCTCAATTCCCGACTTAACGTTTTCCAGGCGTGTATTTCTCCAAAGACCTGGAAATCGTCGGACCGATTTTGGGCGCGATAAACAACTGCGAACCTGGATTTGCGTCAACGATCAGCTTAAGCCGCATTGTGTTGTCGCGCATTTTTGTGAACAATTGAACAATACCGCTACCTTAGTCAGGGCAAAAAATTAACTCCAGTGCTTGGTGGCCAGTCGGGCCAGTTTCCTTGAATTCTTAGTGGCCCATCCCAAAATGAAGTAGCCTTCAATTTCACGTGGTAATCACAAAATCAAAGTGGCGTCTGTATGTTGTGAAAGCGGATCGCTCGTGAAATCACTGTTAAAACGGCTCGGAATTTCCACTTCAGAACTAAAAATTCAGTAGTAAACTACCTGTTGAGTTTTATTTTTAACTTTGTACTTCGCATAATTTACATTGCAACTTTTCGAAATTCTGTAGCATAGTCGCACATCGGGCGTCCAAACCTTATCTTTTGGTAGCCCTGGTCAGTTTTAACTTCCCACTGGCGACCGTGCGACCGCCAGTTTTTAGCCCTACCTTAGTAGATGCTTTAAGTGAACAGCTTCTCTCTTGACTGCATTGATTCTGATTATTTTGATTATTTTGAAGATTTCTATTGTGATTTATTTTGTAGAGATATGGCCACGGTGATAAAAACCATGGAGATGACCAGCGCTCTCCTGTGTTCCTGCAGTTTATGGATTGTGTATGGCAGGTTACTAAACAGGTAAAGTTTTTATCAACTGCTGGGAATATTATAACCAGGCAGGCTTTGTTACAAAACAGACCGAATACGGCGGTACAGGTCTGTTCAGTAGCCTTCCAAAGAATGAACACATTGCACGGTTTGATTCACAGATGAAAGCATAAGAACTGCATTTTGTAGTAAAACAAACAGTGCCACAAAACGGCAACAAACTACCGCACCCCTCAAGAGGTATCTTGTGAGGATGCTAACACTGCATGGTCTTACCTTCAGTCAAACAAAATATGAGTTTTCATTTTTATACTTTTGGTTAATTCAGTGTAATCCTCATTTGCTAGCATACAGGTATTTGTAGTCTTCTAAAACTCCTTTTGTTATCTTTTTTTGTAGTTTCCGTGTGCTTTTGAGTTCAACGAGAATTTTTTGATAACTATTTTGGATCACCTCACCAGGTAAAAATCATTATGATTTGTAAAGTTTAAAGGTTGATTTATAATAGCCTCTCTGTCGTAGAACTCACGTGTCATCTGCCTGCTTTACTTTCAGCTGTTTATTTGGTACTTTCCTGTACAACTGTGAAAATCAAAGAAACCAGGAGGTAAGCACTTGTCTGTAAAAACCGTGTTTTAAACTTGTGGACTTTTTTGGTTTTGGGGGTGTTTTTTTGTGTGTAAGGATGTTTTATTGTAAGAAGAATATTTAAACCGGGTTTGCACCAGTGGTCTAAAGGCATAGCGATTACTCCGGCCAATCATAACAGATTCTCTCTGTCCAGGGACCAATCAGAACTCATGTTTGATGTTTGTCTTAGCACCAACCGCGGGAAAAAACGCGTGCAAACCATCGATATTGTTGTGGTCAGCGTGTCGGCCTTCAGAGTAGGAGGGCCCAGTTGAGCCCTGGTGGTGACACTGTATTGTTTCCTTAGACAAGAAACTTAACTCAACACTGTCTCTCTCCACCCAGGTGTACAAATGTTTAGTGGCGATTTAATGTGGGGGGGGGTAACCCTGCGTTGGACTTGCATCCCATCGGGGGGAAGGGGGGGTAACAATACACCCAGGTGCTTCATGCTACTGAAACCGGGATAAGCTGGGCCCCCTGTGGCTCCAGTAGGTCTCCTGTGGCACCAGTGGGTCTCCTGTGGTACCTCCCATGTGGTGCACGGGTGACTCTGTGATTGAGTAGCATGCCATCCAGGGGAGGAGTAACAATACTCCCAGGTGCTTCATGCTACTGAAAGTGGTTCACTGGCGACTCTGTGATTGACTAGTATTTCATTCTGGAAGCGGAGGGAGGGGGGAGGGTAACAAAGTTCCGGCATACAGTGGAGCGAGATTCAGTCGTCAAGCATATGTTAATGTCTTTGATTGTTTCTTCTGTTATTAAACAGGACGTGAAGACGAAGACTAATTCTCTTTGGTCATACGTCAACACACGGGTAATCAATTTTTACCTTTACTGCAAACTTACAATTATGTGCTGTTTTGTCTACACCGTGTCTACCCCGTGTATAATCACTGTATTCATTGTCCTTGAGTGCTACTGCTGCAGAGTCATGGGCACGCTCTCTTTTTAATTTTTTTTTTCAGTTCATGGAGTTCAGAAACCCCTTGTATGCTCCAAATCTTCACCAACACGTAAGTACGGGTAGACTTTCATGCGTCACAAGTAAGTGTGGGTGTACTTGTATGAGTGATATGTGTGTTTTGTGGCTGTTGTACCTGTAGGGACAATCAGTACAAAGCCTAATAATGTAACCCATGAGGGTCGTTTATCCCATTTGGGTCCATTTGTAGTGTGTGTTCATATTGAGGATATGGAATTTACAAGTGGAGTATTTTTGGATCAATGTAGGTAGCTGGGCAACTGTGCACCTACCCCTTCCCTAACCCAACATTAACACCAACTTTTTAACTTACAGTACCGCTCAAATGTACGTTATCACCTTCTCGTGAGACGCGTCTCGTTTCTCTCGACACGAGTCTCGTTTCTCTCGATTCGAGTCTCGTTTCTCGCGAGAGCTCGTCAAAAGACTGTAAGTAGGATCGTGAGAGCGTAACGATTGACGGGCATCAAAGGAATAGCTGTACATGTAGCCAGCAGGCTCTCTTATGAGCGAGCATGACCTGATTGGATTCCATATCCCCAATCGTTAAGTCAGATCAAAGCTTTCTTCGCTTGGTTTAATAGTTTGCGGAATTTTTCCTTTTTCCTTTTTTTACTTTTTGACGCCAAAGAACTTGTTCGGTTAGGGGAGGGGTAGATGCATAGATTCCATATCCCCAATCGTTAAGTCAGATCAAAGCTTTCTTCGCTTGGTTTAATAGTTTGCGGAATTTTTCCTTTTTCCTTTTTTTACTTTTTGACGCCAAAGAACTTGTTCGGTTAGGGGAGGGGTAGATGCATAGATTCCATATCCCCAATCGTTAAGTCAGATCAAAGCTTTCTTCGCTTGGTTTAATAGTTTGCGGAATTTTTCCTTTTTCCTTTTTTTTACTTTTTGACGCCAAAGAACTTGTTCGGTTAGGGGAGGGGTAGATGCATAGTTACCCAGATACTTACATTGATCCGTATGTTTTAGTTAAACACTCGTCTTTATATTTGGGATCACGCAGCCCTTTAAAACCTTAAATTTTATGCCCTAGCTGTTTCGTTCTCAGAGCTGGAGGCATTGTCGTTCATTGAGGTGTGCTTGTTTGTTTTAGTGTTATTACGGAGCGTTGTAAAAGCTACGTAGCGCGGTGGTATGGTATTGTCCAAGGAGCTTCATGCGGTAGAAACCAGGGTAGATAAACACGGTCCCTTAGACTTCTTGTGGCTCGTGTGTATTACACCATAACGAAATAAACGTTGTTATAGCTTGCGCGCTGCCCTGATAAAATATTGTCCAAGGAGCTTCGTGTTATAGAAACTAAAGATGAACACCCTCCAGTAGGCGTCCCGTGGCTCTTGTGCACTGTACCATTAAAAAATGAACATTTTAGAACTGCGTACCGCCCTGATATAATATTTTCTAAGGAGCTTCATGTTTAGACATAGAAGCTACATAGTTAAAACCACGTCACCCGTAAAGAAGACACTAGACAGGATTGTCGAAACGTCAGGTCGTGAATTTAAAGTGACATTCAGTCATTAAGCAGCGTAGCATCAAAGTGCGTCGATCGTATACCTGGTTTCAGCGTTAACACGTCTCTGTTTGCGAGCTTTATGCAATAGAAACCAAAGATAAATACCGTTCCTTATCCAACCAATGGTTCTTGTGCACTGTACCATTCAGTCATCAACTCGAGACCTCTCCTTTGCAGGCTTACGTTTCTATTTTCTTTTTTCCAAGGTACTGTTTCCAGTGGCCAGCATGAGAAGATTGGATCTGTGGACACGATATTACATTCGTTGGAACCCAACCATGCAACCACAGGCAAGTGGCCTAGATTCTCCAAACCTTTGCGCCCAAACTTCAAATCGCGATTCATTTTCCTCCGCGCGTATCCGCTTATTTGTTATAGGAGGGATATTTCATTTTAATAGCGGCCCATTTGCACTTACTGATTTGCTTGCATTTCTTTATGAAATTTGTAGGAGTCCGAGGAACAAAGAAGTAGAGAATTGCATTTTCTCTGTGAGCAGGTAGGAGTTTTACAACCAAGTGTTATTTTAATACATTCTCTTCATTTTATGTGTTTGCCCACCCATTCATATGCTAGGTCCGTTAGTCCTTTATGCTCTGTTTTCTCTTGAAGCCTTTGGTGATACTGTAATCATAAGTTCATTTTTGAGTTTAGCTTTGAGTTCATTTCTTTAACTCGTCCCTTACGTCTGCCTGGTTTTCTTCAGGCTTTCTCATTGGTTACTTTTTTCCTGTTGATGCTTCTTGCAGCTTCGTCAAAAGTGTGAAGAGTTAGAGCAGGAAATCAATGCGCGTACGTCAGTTGAAGTTCCCGCCACTCCAGATGCCATGTCAGTCAACAGTAACCAGTCACAGCAGTGGGCCCAGACCTCTGCCGTATGAAAACTGGACAAAAGCTGCATTGAGAATCTGAAAACGTCCCTTGCGACACCAGATTTGTATTAGTTGGAAAACAGTGCAGTGATGCTCTCTTTGTGTTACTTTCCTGTCATTATCAAAAGCTCTAAGTTAGAGCATTTATCTCCAACAGTTCGTTTGTAAAAAAAAAAAAACGACGAAGAAATGAAAGCAGAAGCGATGCCACGAAATGTGGTGTTTTGGAATGAAAGTTGGTTTCCACTCAAAAATTGAAGAGTGAAATGGACCAAGAATGGTTACCCATTTATGTGGGATCCTCTTTGACTTGTATAGTAGATAGTACCGAAGTAGCATTGCGCAGGGGGTAGCGAAAAGTGGCGTCTCGTGGTAAAAATCCACACCGCACACGGAATCTAGAAACCCCTGATACGGGAATAAAAATCCGTGCCAGGGTACCTGTTAGTCGAAAATCTGGATAACTTTACGGGCCCGACGTTCCTTTCTTAGGTCGGAGGCTACCAAATGTTTTTGTATTTCTGAGCGTTTCAACGCAGCCTAACGCGCGTAAGTGATAAAGTTGTTTATTCCCATGGTATAGATTTTGATCTTTAACCAGCTTTCCGGGCCGGTAAGTTCCGGCGCCTTTTGAGAAACAGGCCAAGGGTACCTTGTCTGAGATACCGTAGGTACTCCTATTCGAGCCCTGAATTCGAACTATATGCGGAGAACGGGTTTTAGACATTCATACATCCTACTATTTCCCTGTTATAGTATGTTTAGTTATGGTTTATCGTTAAGAGTAATACTGACAAGAAATATCTCTTAGTGAATAAAGCAGATGGAAACGTTTAGTTGAGCGAGCTTAATTCCCCGCTTTGTGAATATTACACAGCATTGTTACTCCTTAGTATAAGCTGACTCCATTCTTTATTGCTGGCGGCATTATGATATTAGTGCAGTTCAAACCACTCCAGTATTGGAAAGGAAAATATATAGTATTAAATTGCACGCTTGTCTATTGTAGTTAGGTAACAAAGCGATTGTTTAGACAAGCATTGAATTCTGAATAGTATTTTATCAACCACATTGAACAATTCTGTGATAAATCGCTTAAATAATTATTTACATTTAAAAAAGTCTGTCTGTAGCGTTTTTTGTCCATTCGTTTGAACCAGTCAAAGAGTTCACTCTCCCTGATTGGTTGACAGACCATATAAACCGTTGGTGATTGGCTCTGTTTTACTTGATACTCGGTCTTCCCTTATTTGATATCCCGGATTAACCTATCAGAAAAGCATCACTCGTAGACCGAATGCATAAATGGCGGCCAAAAAATTATTCTTTTGTTTATGTGCTAATTAGACTCACTAACATCGTTTGCATGGACAAAATTCAAAAGAAATGTTGCTTGAGAGCGACGTTAGTGACTTTAATTAGCGTATAAACAAAAGAATACATTTTTGGCCACCATTTATGCATTTGGTCTATAACCCCATTAACTATAAAGTACTGTAACATGGCCAAGGACTTGAGCAATTACAGTCAGTCAGGCATATGCCGGCATTTGGTCTGCCTCAGAGCGCTAACATCATTTCACAGCGGCGATTCTACTACGGCATTCAATTCCATCCATAACTAGTACCTTTTCTTGAAAGCGTGGAATCTGATACAGCACGGTTCGCGTTGTTTTGCAGGGAAAATCTGAGAAAATTGTACAAAACGTGTGCAAATCAATTGTTCTGCTCAGTAATCTGTCGTCCCCATTGCCTAAGTGATTTTCCCTCAGAATTGTACATGCTGGCAAACCTCAGTTTTTGATTTTTCAAGTCCAAGGTACTGAATCGCGAATTTTAACTCGTAAAAATTTGTAAGCAGTAAAACACAGTCGTGGACTTACTGATGCTCGTCTTGTTTTCGGCAAATCAAACAGCGCGCAGGTTCTAAAATGAACGTCACTACAGCACGAAGCGTAGCCAAACGCAGTAGGAGAATTTCTAGCTCATTCTTCAGTGTACAAACAACACGCACACGAGTCTTTAAGGCCCACACGGCCGGAGCTTATCCCGGTTTCGATAGCATGAAGCACGCAGGTTCAGTATTGTACCGCCGGTACCCATTTGGGTGGAGAGAGACAGTGTGGAGTGAAGTTTCTTGTCTAAGGAAACAACACAGTGCCAGCACCAGGGCTCGAACCCCAAACCTCCTGCTCGGAAGTCCGACACGCTAACGACTACATTACTGTGCCTCCACAATTCTTCAGTCTACAGCCAAGTTTAAATATACAAAGGAAACTCTTCCGGGTCCAACAAAGGAAGGCCATCCAATTTGGGTCAGTTTATGGTACTCCACATTGTGGGGGTAATATGACAATCAATGAGGCAATGTCATAGCTCTTTGACAACAGCTACACCAGCCACAGCTTTGCACATCCCCATTGGTCCAACTACTGTCCATTCACCAACTTGAGGGTTAAAATATTCCACTGTGTTTCTGTACGATACACCATCATGGCCACCCAGTGCATACAGACACCCATTAACCACCCCCACTCCATGTCCACTCCGACACACACTCATTGGTGCCACGAATGCCCATCTGTCCTCACCAGGGTAATAACGTTCTGGGACAAGAAGAAAAAACGTTGATAAACAGAGGTTCCAATAACAGCCAGCTACCAGCACTTCTAAGGCCTCTTACAGCCATTGCTTGATGCCCAGAATCCTGGAAATTGCATTTTCAAGCTTCTTGATTTCAAAAACTTTCTTGGGGCCTCTTTTGCAGTCAAATTCATCTATTCCACCTTTAGCAGTTGCTTATGAAAAATCTTATTGAAGCCTCTGGATTAGTATAAATCTACTTGTGGTTTATTACAAATCTGTTCTCATATTGGCTATCTACTCACTACAACATATTCCCTGGGAGACAGGTGAGTGGCCTAACAGAGTGTTATTGTCAACAAAATGGCGGCTGCTTCTTTGTGAAAATTTATAGTAAAGTACAGTGCAACCTCGATTTAACGAACCTCTATATAACGAAGTCCTCGATATAACGAACGATTTTCTTCAGCCCGGCCAAAGTTACAGTAAAATGTATGGAACAAAACCTCGATATAACGAAATCCTCCTTATAACGAACAGAATTCAGAAACCCAAACGTGGAAAACACCTCGATATAACGAATAAATGTCAACATGAGACGAAAGATGAATCCAAAACAGACCAATAAGGATGACATTTCTTCTATCCTGTAACACAAGGGCAACAGCCCATTACAGCTGTTTACATAATTTCATACAAACATAAAATCATCTAAAGATCCACTTTATCCTCTACAGTAAAAACCCGCGAATAAGAACCTAGGTTTTTTCAAGTTAGCCTAAACAGGTTCTTATATAAATGGTATTTAGTGTAAAATTAGGCTAACTAGGTTCTTAATTAGGTTCTTAACTTTTTGTCAAGAAACAAAGTAGAATTTCAGTGGCGGATCCAGGATTTTGTCCAGGGAGGGGTCGTAAAGTTGTTTGAGGTAAATATATTTTGAGAAGGTTTTTTAATTCTATATTTTAGAGAAGATTATTTTTTGTTTTTTGAAAATAAGAACCTGTTTTAGCATTTTAGCCTAAAATGGTTCTTATGTGAAGGGTGCTTAAAACTGAAATTTTAGCCTAACAGGTTCTTAAATGTTAGGTTCTTATACGCGGGTTTTTACTGTATGTCTTTTATAAGTTCTATTAATTTTTTGTTATCTTTGATGGTTTCTTGTGGTGAAAAGAATAAATTGCTGGAATTTCCATTCAATGCCCTTATTTCTTCGTTTTTTTTTTTTAACGTTTTGTTTAATATACCATGTTCATTTTTCTTAAACGGAGGACGCATGACAAAAAAAAAACTTAATTGCAAGTAACCTTTCATTAGCGTCTCAATATATATGTATTTATGTCTTTTTTATATGTAGTTTTAAGCAGTTTTATTTGCCTGAACAGTTTCTAGTGCCGTACTATGTACAGATCTGTACAGTACATAGCTATACAGACATTAAAAAGCGATCCGGAATGCTGGGTTGTGCAACGTAACACCGATGAAAACTAATTATTAACTAACCTTGATATAACGAACATTTTGGTTGTTTTTTCCGAAAATTCGTTAAATCGAGGTTTTCGATATAACGAACCCTCGATATAACGAACAAATTTCCCCAGTCCCTTGGCACTTCGTTAAATCGAGGTTCCACTGTAGTAGATTTACATTAAACATATAGTAGATTTATACTTAAACAATAATGATTGTTAGATTGTTGACAACTGATTTATATGCCTGATAGATGATTCTGCCTTCACCTTCATAAACTACAGTTGCATCTGTAACAGAAATCTTGAGCTCAAAATCTAATTGTTAAATAGATTGGGGATGAATTCCAGAGAATTTGGAACGCAGTAGACACCGAGAGTAGTAAGGAATGCACTGAACATAGCAACAGCTCCAAATCTGCAGTTTTTAATTGAAAGCACCATGCCTGCAATACAAAAATCTACATTTGTGGCCACAATCAGCTTACACATATTCGTGTTATACATTTAAGCATGAAACTTGTTTCCTGTTGCTTATCTTATGCTGACAAAATGCAAAACTGACTGGACTGCAAATTGATAATCATTCCTTCCCTAGTCTATTTATTGGATCCCTGATATCTTTAGATTTACCTGATGTACTTAAGTTTGATGTGCCATCATATCCTCCTGTGGCATATAAGCAGCTGCCCAGAGTTGCCACTCCAACACCCCCCCTTCGTGCTCCCATTGATGCCACATAAGTCCACTCATTCTTCTCTGGATTGTACTTTTCTACTGTTTTCAAATAGCTCAGGCCATCATGACCTCCAACTGCATAAAGGAAACCTAATGGAAATAGAATGCAACCAAGACTTAATTATGTATAAGCTACAAGGAAAAGGTTTCCTATTTATTATCAGTCTAAATAATAATTGACGAATAGATTTTTAATACATCTAATTTTTAGACTAGGAATTCACATTTTTTTGACAACTTTTAAATCCATAGGAAAAGAAAACAAGTGGTTTAATTTTTTTGTGATTTAATTGGTTTAGTAAAAACCAATATTATTACTGTATCAGACTATTCATGCCACTGTTTATTGATTGTTATCTCACAAAGTACATTGTTTGGTATGTTCCATGCACAGACATTTTCTCTATTTGCTATCAGTCAAAGAAAAGATAGCAAGTATGTTAACCAATAAGATAGGAGGATTTGTTAAAATATGCAAGTTGGTTTCTACTACTGTATAATATTCTTACTACTTCTACTTCTGGTCAAAGCCGTGAGATTATGCCATTTGTTCTGGTTTGATTTTAACCTCCTCAACTCTGCAGCACGGCAAAAAACTAAATTTTCTCTTTTCTTTTTCCCCACGAAATCTCACCTTGCCCAGTAGTCTGGTTGAGATCTGCAGTGGTCAAAACCCCTACAGCCACATGCCTGCGTCGATTCAGCATGCTTGCTGCAGATTTCCACTGATCCAGTTTGGGATCATACACTTCAACAGAGTCCAAGACTGACATCCCATCATATCCACCAACAGCATAAAGTAAACCATTCAGAACTGCAGTGGCAACATAGCGCCGTGCATGGTTCATTGACGCTACAAACTTCCATTGTTTGGTAAATGTATCATAGCATTCCACACTAAACCAAAAAACATGGTAAATTAGTTGAATTACATGTATCACCTATTGGAGGGTAGATTCCCATGGTATGATTCGTACCTGGATTTGTGATACGAGATCACATGGATCATGAAGCATCAGAGGAACCACAAACATTAATTTTATCAGTTCGTCTGATAAGCAATGATCTGTGTGATCTCAGATCACAAAACCAGATCCAGATGATAATAATTATAAATTCTTCTTTTGTCGCACAATGTAGTCAGTGGAAGTTGATTGCGATATGTTTCGACTACTTACTGCTAGTCTTCTCTAGGTGATGGGGTCGACTGATTCCAGCTCACCATCATGTAGCAGATCCAGATCATGCTGAAGGAATGCACTCTGGATATGGACAGGGCTAAAAATTAACTCCAGTGCTTGGTGGCCAGTCGGGCCAGTTTCCTTGAATTCTTAGTGGCCCATCCCAAAATGAAGTGGCCCTCTATTTTTTTTTCAGAGTCACGAGGCAATCACAAAATCAAAGTGGCTTCTAATGCTGTGAATGTGGATCACTTGTAAAAGAACTGTTAAAAACGGCTCGGAATTTCCACTTCAGAACTAAAAATTCACTAAAATGAATGATCTTAGAGTCTAGGCAAAGAAACGAAGAGAAAGGTAGTCCAATTAAACTACATATTGAGTTTTATTTTTAACTTTGTATTTTGCATAATTTACATTGCAACTTTTCCAAATTCTGTCGCATAGTCGTACATCGGACGTTCAAATCTTAACTTTTGGTAGCCCTGGTCAGTTTTAACTCGCCACTGGCGACCGTGCGACCGCCAATCTTTAGCCCTGTATGGACGTACAACCCAGTCCATAGATCTGCTCCCAGTAGACACCAGCTGGTTTAGCCAAGTCACCCCTTTGCCCACCCAAACACCGATACTACCAAGTATCAAAATTCTTGCATGAGGTTAGCATAACAACCTTCACTTCAACACTACCATGTACTGTTAACACTTCAGGTGTAGCCAGGGGGTCCTAGCGTGCTCATGACAGCACCCTTTATAATGAGAAAATGAGAATAGGATAGAGAAATCCATGTTTCAAGGAGGTGACCTTTGCAGCAATATTGTAAGATTCTCTCTTTTCCTCTCCTCTCTCACTACTCATTAGAAAAAAATTCACTTTTATGGTATTACAGAGCATGGATGGCAACAGACCAAGGTGTTAGGTCCCCTTTGTGTGAAACAGTGTGACTTCCCCTCTGAAAAACCCTAGCTATGTCCCTGAACACAGTCAACCTACTGTAAAGTGAAGGGATCCTTAGGCCAGATCCCCATACTTCAAAATGCATGCTGTACTCATACTGTTTCATCCTTCAAAGACAAATATATGTTTACACAAGCATTACCCACAACAATTTAGCTACAGCATGCATAATGGGGCATGGGGTGGTGTGGAAATCTAGCCGATCCTTAATCTAACCTGTTCAGGTATGAGCTTCCATCGTGGCCGCCCACTGCATATAGCTTGCCTTCCAACACCGCAACACCAACTCCACTACGCGGAGTGTTAGTTGGACAAACAACCTTCACTTTGCCACTATGAAAGTCGTATCTTTCAACAGTTCTCACTGAATGACCAGTCGCGTCCATTCCGCATATACTGAATAGGCAACCCACTGTAGATCTTCTAGGGCGAGCCTTTTGCTGGCCACGAAGTTTTGCGCGTCGCTCGGGCAGCATGTGGAAGTTCTTAGCTTCGTCTAAAAGGTTTCGGCAAGCGATGTCTTGACGAATGAGTTCTTCTTTTTCCACTTGATCGACAAGAAAGTGAGCAGATAAAAGCGGGAGACGAATTTTACCAAGCAGTTCGGCCAAGAAAGCCTGCCTTTCCTCGACATCTTGCCTAGCCCATGCAATCAACGCGTTATAAACGTCCTCTTCTGAATCGACATTCAGTTCTTCACAAGAAAGTAACGCGGCTAGTTCCTCTCTGGGCAGAAGTAAGAACTCTTCATTTTGTACTACGTCGTTGAAATTTTCGTGTATGTATTTTTCAGATGCTTGAAGAAGACCAGTACAGGAATGAGCGTCGGCGAAGGAACGAATCCCCAGACAATTTGAAGGGTGAAGTTGGCGGAGAAGAAAATCTGAGCAAGCTTTTTGAATTGCCGTAAGCTGAAGCAACGAGGAGGCGTAAAGCAAATATTGAACTGTATCCGTAGAGATATCCAATTTTCCCGTGTACGCGAAATCGATAAGTAACTCTACTGCCCCGCAATCGACATCTTTCAAAGTGACTGTGTCCTCGAAACTTTCCGCCATTCCACCAGTGAACATGGCGAGAAAGTACGAACTGAATGATGCCAAGACAATACGATGAGCATATATTTTTCGTTTACCAACACAAATAGTGACATCGCACAACTGCTCACGTCTTCGTAGATCGTCCATTACCATGAGAGCTTTAATGCCATGCTTGCTTCCAGCCTCATACTTCACTTGATCGTTGCCAGTTAGAGAAGAAACGTCTTGGTGAAGAACGCGATCAAAATCCATGATGGCAAACAACAACTCAACGAAGAAACTCAGTGTGAAAAAACGCCCTACACTGATCGATCGCGCTACAAGATTCCAATAAAATATTCATTCGTTTTGGGTGCTGTGTTAGATATAAGAGATTAAAACATCCTCAAGAGCTTATTTTTTTTAAATCAAGGATTATAAGCAAGCCATGAGCAAATCTTAAAAGTTCGATCAGATCACCTGCAATCAAACAAACTTCAGTCACTTTAAACAGGGTAATGAAGAAGAACAGCTACGCCAGTTTGTCTTCCCATGCAAAGTTTCCACTTGACAGCCCTTTAGAAATCTTGTTTGTTTTCGAGTGGTTCAACCAAAGTGATTTAGACAGAGAACTAACCTCAAGGTGAGAATAAATAAACAGTTAACAGTGATAACGTATACAACGTACTACACTATTTCTTGTGAAACCGCTGTAGTCATAGTCACGTGAAGAAAATTCTACCAACTGATTGGTTAATATGTGACTGATAATGGAACAACGAAAAACGAAGTTAGTATTATAGCAACGAGTTTATATACAACATCGGCGTAACTAAAGGGCTAAAATTAATTCATCTGTACCCAGCTTTATGAAAAAGTCTTTACAGAAGGACTATAACAATGATGTACGAAAATTTTCGCCATACTCATGGAAGCGGTTCTGGAGCCGGTAAGACAGCCTTGTTCACTTTGCATTTTCTTGTTGCTGGTGACAAAATAATTAAAATTTGGCAGATATTTGTTGGCTACTTACTATTTCAATTTCTTGTAAAAGATAGCTGATCGTAAACTTAGAGAAATTTCCTACCCTGAACATAAATATTTTGCGATCGCAAGCTGTAAATTTGTTGGAACAAACGATTTCGTTAAAGAAATATCAAGTAATCTAGACAACCCCCTTTGTCTATGAGATCAATTTCACTCGATAAATATTGGCAACAGTTAACTGATAAAATCAGCTTGGCTGTATTCATCCCTGACATTGCAATCCTACAGTTGAAAATAAACTATCAGATTGAATTGGTTTGTCAAAACATCATTTTTGGGGATATTTTTTAGAAACGTTCAGTTGTTAGTGTATGATGTCCCTGACCTTATTAATAAAGGATACCTACGCATCACTGAATGAACATTTAGAAGCTTATTTTAGTAATAGAAATGAAATATTTATTGGTAGTCACTGGAAAAGACACAACATAAACACTTGAATGTGTACCTCAAGGTAAGCCTTCCTTTAAATATCCAGTGTAACAGTAATAGTCAGTGCATGATCACATTGATCATCGTGTAATTTCTTCATAATATAGTATGAATGCATTGTAAAGAGTTCAGGTTTTAAATGAGAATATCAGGGAACAATCCCTTATGGTAATTTGTCTTCATTCACATTGAAAGAGAATTTGTATCTTTATTGACATTAGGAGTAATGAACAAACTAACCTGCAAGTTTTTCATCTTCTCATCCTATAATGATTCAGATTATACATGTATGCAGAAATATTAATTTAATTCACAATTTCTAGATTAGTGAATTAATTAAGTGGAATCTTTAATACTTCATTTTATTCTATCTATGTAATAATTCAGGTCCCATTGAACCATCGCCTAGAAGCTCTAGCTCAGAAGGCTTTAGTGGATGGGGTCACAGGGCAGATAAAACTCTTATCGCTGTGCAATCAGGTCCAACAAAAAGCCAACGCCTTAACTCACCTAATACAAGCAGCTGGGAGCCAGATGTTCGCATGCTTCTTTCTACATCACAATGGTTGAAGGTACAGAGCGAACGTGTAGTAATAGTAATGTGCAGTATTTGAGGAAAAGGAGTTGAAAAATAGGTGACATACACAGTTCACCTTTTTTCATGTTGTGGATATGAGCTATCTGAAATTTCTCATATTTGGATGATGCAAGAAAGAATTAGCTAGAGCAAGTGAAAGATTATTGCAGTTACTGGTTATATGCATGCATTTTAAGGTCTTGCAAGGATAAGGCTTGTAAAATCTAGGCTTAAAACAGCTAGATGTGAACCTGTGACCTTTAATAAAATACCTTCGCAACTGCTTAAATTGTGTATGTGACTGCAATGATATTCCAGTCATTAAATTTTTCATATTGATCGATTTAGTTTCATAACCAACCACCATAAATAAATAATCCTAACAATAAGTAAATTTGTATTTTCTTGTGACAGATCCATGGCTTAAAGAGACACAAACTGGATATGGGCCAGATATTACCATCAATAGGATTTCGACATTCTGATGGTATGTATTACATTATTCTGTTACGAACACTTGTTTGTAGTAATTTGCACTGTTGTATTAGTAAAGGTAATCATACGGTTCCGAGTTCAATTTGGAAATAATTTGCACGAGTGAGTTTTTCAAAAAGCTGAAATTGCACGAGCCGCTTCGGCGAGTGCAATTTCAGCTTTTTGAAAAACTCACAAGTACAAATTAATTCAAAATTGAACGAGAAAAGCCGTATGATTACTTATTAATAATATAAACATGAAAAAATTCGCCTGGAGGAAGTACCGGAAGATCTCATTGCGGACGGACAGGAAGTAAGCATTTGACGCGGATTTGACACTTTATTTACTGATTGGCTGATGAAGATCAACTGATAACGCTACGAACTCAAAGCGGTTCGTTTAAAAATAAAGAATATCATAATCCAGAAAATTGATGTGTAATTTGCACTGGTGTTACACTTTTTGCACTGGTATTACACTTTTTGCACTGGTGTTACACTTGAACTGCACTGCTCTCAGCCAATCAGAATCGAGTAATTTTTTCATGTATATTATTAGACATTTAACATGTTACTTGTCATCAATTTTAATCTACTCTAAATAGATTATGTCCGGCCACTGAAGAAACCTGTACGTGCCCAGTATTGCAAAGGACTGTTTATCCAAGTACCATTCAGGGATGGATCTGTTTATAATGTAGGTACAATCCCAGTGTAACACCCCTCCCTCCTGATATATCTCTAACATTAAAATAGGTTTTAAGTAATGGTCCGGCTAAGAAGCAGGCAGAAAAGCAATAGCGCATGGCAATAGTGTCGGCAATTTTGTGGTGCTAATTGGCACATAGAGCAAAAGTCAAATTTGGCCGAGAGATCAAAATAGGGATATGGAAAAGAGAAGGTCTAAAAATTACGTTTTTTTTTTAACTTTTTCATTGTTTTTTGAGTTTTTTTGGTACTAGCCAATGAGATGAGGCAATTCAATTGGAATTAACACCTTTTTAATGAGTTTTGCCGTACACCTGCCTACCTTTTAGCCGGACCATTACTTAAATAATAACTGTGCATTGAAACCTCAATGTTAAGCTTGAGGTACAACAATTATTACGGTTGGTCTATACATATCTTTAATCCTTTAAGTCCCAACAGTGACCAGCATCTAATTTCTCATTACAATATTCACTGCTCGAAGAATGAAAATGATCACCATTAAAGAGTTTTATTGACATTAAAAAAAAAATGAACAAATTCTTCTCACTAGTACCATAACAAATACATTACAATGGTTTGGAGAAAATGAATATTGATATTGGGACTTAAAGGTTAAGGTGTGCAGTGGTTACTTCATGTGTACATGTTCCCTTACTGTGCAATTGGTTGCAGGTGTTTTCTCCACAACTTTATAAATTGTACTTCTCCCGTTAAACAGACCATTAAATCAAGTGGCTTATTAAAAATTAAGACTTGTGTATGTTGATGTTGAGACGACTGGGAACTAACTTTCATCTGCATAATTATGCCGTTGATGTATGTTGGAACCTTGAACTACGCCCAACACTTGTTTTCTTTTGTCAATGTTCATTTTATTAATAACTCACTTGTTACAAATGAATTTAAGAATGATTTCAGAATACACTTTGCGTATATGTACATGTATGTTCTATTTATTTTTATCATAATTGTTCTAAACAGCTTGTTGCCAGTAAGGAGAAGTTACAGCAAATTGAAAGCCAACTCCAGCAAGCCATATTACTTTACAAACGACGGCTGGAATGGTTAACTACAGAAAGGTGATTGCGGTAACTTGATGCATTTAATTGTAAGACATTTAGACTAAGCATCATTGTTAGTCTATCATGTGCTTTGTTATTGGTTTTGTGCATTTTTTTACAGTGAAACACAAAATGAAGTGTAATATCTGTAAAGAATACCCCATTGTTGGCAATTATAATCAATATCATACATACGGTTCAATTTAATACTTGGTTCAAATTATATTTTCCTTTGTTTCAAACTCGTTATCATCAAATTACCATAACCAAAACAAAAGAAAACCAACTTTGAACCAAGGTTAAAATTGAACCACAACACATGTTCCATCCTGTCCTAGTCTCCATGCAGTTTGCATCTAAGCCCTGTAAATACAAGTTAGGCATATGACATCATACCCTACTTTCTTGTCTTGATGTTATGGAAGAAATAATAGATTTTGTGGCTGTTTAAATGTGTTCACATTGAGCTGGTGAAATCACTAGCTGGAGAATTCCAAAGTATACACATGTACCAGTGCTTGATAAAATGTAAACCTTGGAATTCTCTCTAACTCCATCCTATGTTGGTGTCACCTTATGAGAACATGAAAGGGAGTTTAAAAAGAATTTTAAATCTGAAACCAGAGTGACAGTCTCTTCTGCTGAACCTAATCACTCCTGAAGAAGACACCAGACAGGAGTGTTGAGATGTTGGTCAGTAAATTGTAAGTTTTTAAGTTACTTTCATTATTTAGCTAGCTGAGCATCAAACTATGTCTGAGGATGTGATTAAAGTAAATTTGATTTTCTGACTTCATGATTATTTCATTTTATGCAGTCGCCGTGTGTTTGGAGTTATTGAGGAACGCTGTATATGCATTGTGTTGGATGTGGATGTGTCAACAGAGTCTGGTTTCAGTACATACCTTCATGCATTGGTGCAGGCACTCAAGGAACAAGTCATGTTTATAGCCAAGTTAAATCTCATCAGGTAGGGTAATATTATAGCACTTCTTTATGAATGAAAAGGTGCCAGGAATAAAGTAGCATTCTCAAAGAACTCACCTTTGTCTGGCCTATGTCGAAGTCCCAGATCTGAACCCCACACCCCCCATGCATTTGGAATTCCAATTGTAAGTATACTCCCATGCCTTCAAAATCCCAGTCCAAAGGACCACCCCCCCAACCCCCCCCCCCCTCCTTACCCTCGGAAATTCAAAAAGCCATCTTTAGTTTAGGTATAGGTGTTTTCTGGAGTTTGTGTTTACTCAGTTGGACTTAAGAATCTAGTTTGATTAAAGTATGAAATGAATTCTCTGTTCTTTTGTAGGTGTGCAATGGATACGGATTGTTGGCAAGAAAATGCTGTTAACGTCACCTTAGACAGTATGGAAGGGGCATTAAACTGGATCTGGGACCTGAGGATGACAGTACCGCGGTCACCAACATGCACTGTAGAGGCAGTCCTTAGAGCTCTCAATGACCAACATGTAAATCACAGTGCCATATGTCTTTTATCAACAGGGTTTTCAATAAGAATTGTAACAGCAGGAGAATTGTTTAAAGCAACAGGGGAATATTCTGAAAGCGCTCCATGTCTGAATTGAAAACTAGCTCAGGCCATCTAGATTTGACTGGAAAATTCTTCATAATAGCCAGAGAATTCTTCAATCTCTGATGCCTGATGAACACCCTGATCAGTAAATGATTGATGTGCTAGCATAGTTGTATTCATGAATTATAAAATGATTAAATCTGTTTGGCATGCATGTTAAACTGAACAGTTGGTTTTAATATTAGATTATTAGAAATAGCTAATGTTTGATTAAGCTATGCCTTGCCTATTCAATACAGATAGAGGCTGTGTACCTGTTTACAGAAGGTAGTGCATCAGATGGTGCTCAAGAAATGTTGAGAAGAAAGGTGAGTTTTTCTTTAGACCATGCATGAGGTACTTGTTAGGATGTGATTGTACGGTACTTGTTGATACATGCAGCTAAATACTCCTCACCTAATATCAGTTACACTGATGTGAAGAGTATCTAAGAACATGGATTGAATTATAGTTTGCACTACGTAATACACAGTATGCAGTTCAGTTAATTCAGCTGTTATTGTGTTGGCAGGTTGATGATAGCCCTGTGCCCATCCATGTTGTATCTCTGAACTGTAATACACCTTCCACTGTCACATTTCTAAAAGACATCTGCAAGATGACGAAAGGAAGGTGAGTTTAATGGCATGATGGCCCACTGCCAACCATTTAAATCAACAAGTCAATTGCAAGTCTTTATTATATGGCCACAATGGTACGCATGCTCTGATTGGCTGCTGAGTGGGCAAGATTTTCTTGTAATGACCAGGCATTATGAAAATTTTTCAGAAAAATTTTTTTGTTCCTTTAATATAGATAAAACTTGTCTCATTTTCAAAGAAACTGTTTTTTCTGTCTCTTCTTGTTTCGATTGCAGTGAACACGACCTCAAATAACCTCTTGCACGTGCAAGCAGACATGAAAAAACCCTTCCATTTTTCTTTTTCCAGTGCTAAAAGGATCTTATAATAAATAACTTATTAACCTTGTATGTTTGGTCATTACAAGGAAATCTCAGACATTAGCCTTGGTCCAAGATTTCCCTGTAATGACCTCACTCTCAGTTAGTAAGTATTATGTAACAGTCTTATCGATATAAATAGGTCAATAAAGTGTTCACACCTTCTCTATTTCTTAATGCAAAGAAATTGAAAAATCATAGAAACCTAAGGTGAAATATGCACAAGACAAAATGGGTGGGGGTCATGGCAACCCACAGTGTTCCAAATTTTGCCCAAGCCCGTAAACTAGGTGTCATTCAAATTTCTCCTGATTTATTTTGCCCATCATGTCAAAATCCCCAGTTCACCAAAAAATTATGATTTAGGTGAGGCATAAAAGTAATGGAAATGATAATAGTGATAATAGTGATAATGGTGATAATGGTGATAATAATGAGGATGATGATGATAGTAATGATAACTCAAAGTACATTTAATTTTCAGATTCCATGCATACTCTGTAGTAGATGAGTACGAAGACTCCTTTGATAGCTTTACCACAAGCATTGAGAATGACACCTCTATCCACCCCCTTGGGCGTGGTAGGGGAGACGGTATGCCATCCTTAAAACTTGGGGTCGGTGTGCGGGAAGATGTAATCACCTTGTGGGAAGAACTCGATGAAGCAAGGAACACCCTTGCCGAGATCCAGGCACTGTTGTGTGAAATAAAAGATCCCAAAAGAGCACCAAGTAAGTTTAAGACTTATGGTAGAGAAGCCTTAAATTGAAATCAGAAAGAGTAGCCAGGATTTAAATCATTTTGGTAAAAAAATAAGTTGCTTCAGATTTCAGGGTTTCATATGGGAGGAACTTTGAACAACGAAAATATGCAAGTGTAGCATTCCGTGGCCATATTTTGATTTCCAGGCCCGTGCACGAGAGTCTCAATGAGGTTAACCGTTAGTCGTAATACGGGCAAAATAATTAGCCGTTAGGCGTAAAAATTGAAAATTTTAGCGGTTAGCCGTAAAAAATATTAGCCGTTAGGCGTAAAACAGCCAAAAATATTAACCGTTAGCCGTAAAACAGCCAAAAATATTAACCGTTAGCCGTAAAACAGTCAAAAATATTAACCGTTAGCAGTAAAAGTCATCACCCCATTGAGACCTTCGTGCACGGGTTTTCAAATTTTCAACGAACTGGCTCCACCCACCATTTTGAAGTAAATTGCCTGTCAGCACCTTTTGGCGC
>OX453278.1:3927500-4338235 GCA_949710005.1 Ricordea florida
TTGTTGCATTTTGCGTTGTTTTCGGGACTGCACTACTTTTAATTTCTGAGATTTCCTCGTCGGAAACATTTACAAACCGGCTGCTGGCAGCCATTTTGTTTTGCTTTATATTCACCGCCTAGCGCGGTGAATATAACGTCATATGGCGAGTACACTCAACCAATCAGATTGCTGGAAACACTGTGTTCAGCTCTAAAATTATACTAATATCATATATCATCTGGCTAACTGCTAACGAGAATCACTGAAATGATCAACTTAGAAATAAATTGATCTGACACCAAATTCTCCGAACTAACTTGAAACCAAATCTATGGTAGTTGCTTAAGAGACTTGGTACTCAGATCTCGGAAGTAAAAGGTAAGTAAGTGACAGATTGCTTTTCTACCAGTCCGGAGTGTACTCTATGTAAGAATTTACAGGGACGGATCTAGGGGAGGGGTATAGGGGATGCTCACCTCCTCCTCTCTCCCCTCCAACTCGAGATGACTTGCGGATTTCCAATATAACTATTATTCGGCAAAAAAAAAATAATAAAAATAATAAATTATATGCTTTATTGGTGCTGAAGTGAAACATGAGTCATAAGCCGCCCTCTTCATTGTTCGCTTAATGTCACCCGACAAATACGTCATTCCTTAGAGGTGCACTCACCCCGCTTCCTAAGAAAAATCCTGGATCCGCCTCTGATTTAGAAAAAAACTATGTATTGAAACTTTATTAATTGGTGAATTGTTATGGAAGAGATTGTTATTCATCGTGGTATCTTCAGTGATAATATAAATTAGTTCTATGGTCTCACTATGGAGTCACTTGGGTGGTGGTCGCGACGTTTCGACTGCTTACTGCCAGTCTTCTTCAGGCACCAATCATATATAATGCTGCACCGGGAACAGTCGACCCCATCGCCTGAAGAAGATTAGCAGTAAGCAGTCGAAACGTCGCGATCACCCCCCAAGTGACTCCTTCGTGAGACCATAGAACTAATTTATATTATCAATTATTGAATTGTTTGGTGTATGGTAAAAATATTGCCTCACTCTGGACAATAAGGCCCGAGAAGTCGAAGCTTTTCGCGGTTTCTGTGGCATGAAGCACGTAGAAGTACAGTTGTTCCGTGCTGAATGGGATGCCAGTCCATCGTACTGTTGCCCCTAACATTATATCTGTGCGGAGTTAAATTTGTATAGGTAATAGCATGGTTTGTAGTGATATTTGGTATAAATACCACGAGGGATATTTCAAAATTGTTGTACATAATTTCAAGAGCCGTTAGGCGAGTGAAATTTGAGACAATTTTGAAATATCTCGAGTGGTATTTATGCCAAATATGACGTACAAATCATGCTATTATTTGTTTATACTACTACTGGCAAAAGGTTTGTAATTTTCACATTAAGGTATTTCAAATTAAGCAGAAATACCACTGCTCTTAGCCAATCAAATTACAGAAATTTCTCATGTAGTAGTATAAGTATAGGTAATAGCATGGTTTGTAGTGATATTTGGTATAAATACCACGAGGGATATTTCAAAATTGTTGTACGTAATTTCAAGAGCCGTTAGGCGAGTGAAATTTGAGACAATTTTGAAATATCTCGAGTGGTATTTATGCCAAATATCACGTACAAATTATGCTATTATTTGTTTATACTACTACCGGCAAAAGGTTTGCAATTTTCACATGTAGGTATTTCAAATTAAGCAGAAATACCACTGCTCTTAGCCAATCAAATAGCAGAAATTTCTCATGAAGTAGTATAAGTTTGTGCAATGGAATAGCATGCACAGTCCCGATGTGAAGTGAAACACGCTAACCACTCCACTTCTAATTTGCCTACCTACTCAATCAATGACAATACTTCTCTGCCATTTCTCAAATGTGAAATGTTTTTTTTTTTCCAGGATGGAGTGGTTGCAGCAAGGGAGCAGAGAGCTGTTTGGTACAATTATCGAGGACCAGGTCAGTCTTGCACTATCCGCTGAGAAAATGAATAAAGTAGTTCTTTGTAATGACATTCTTTGTTAACTGATCATCGCAGTTATGTGCACAACTTAAGCAGCTGTGAAATTAAAGCCTGACAATGTTGTGTACCTAACTGGGATGATCAATTAATGTCATAACATTTTACTCCGCAGTTCAAATATATGGTCTTTCATATATTCATTTGAATCAAAATAGTTCTTTGTACGATATTTGGCCTTTGGCTTTCCTTTTGCCGGAGTTATTATGTCAGTTGCAGAAAGAAAATTGTTTAGGACATTGTATCACGAAAATGACATTATGTAACGGAAATATTTCCTGCAGTTGCTGTAAGATGCTGCATGTAAAGATGCTGTAAGTTGTTGTAAAACTATCAATGGTACTCTTTGAAACGACTGTTCATACGGCATATTTTGGTCGAGGCATAATGCAGGTGTTAATAAGCATATCCTTGCCCATATGTGATAAGGATCCTGGCCTAGCCTGATATCCATGTACTCATTATTGATCATTCTCATTGTTCTGTCTCTTCAGGCAGCCATCGTGATTGACACGTCATCTTCCATGGCTTCAAGGTTGTTCCTTGTTAAAGACAAGCTCTACAGACTCATGCAGGTTTGACAAGAAAACAGTAAATTCCTAAACTAGTGTTTGGTAACATTTCTAGTTATTCTTGTTTGTTTGCTCATAGCAGCTTTTTGTATTCAACCCTTTAGCAAGGCGCGCAAATTCTTAATTTAGGACTTATACATATCATCAAACTAATGCGTACATCCGTATTATGTCCAAGAGTAATTTTCCCGTGGGAAGTCTTTGGATCGCGGTTTTTGAGTCTGGTACATGTTTTGTTCAATAGTTGTGCCAACAGGAGGTATTTCTTTTTACAAAAATCTTAGGAAACGCCCGAAATAGTAATTTGAAGGTCGTTGGTTCGACCTTGATTGGGAGAAATCAGATTTCCTTTTTCCAAGTTTGCCCGAGACATGCTGAAAAACTGCATCTTATAATAATTCACCACACGTAAAATGTAGCATCGTGGTATTTCACAACATTAGAAAGGTTTTGTAGATTATCCCCAGCTGAACTGACGTTTCATGTAATACCACTCGCTTGCACTGCAGCATCCACACTCGTGTAAAACGCGTGTAATGGCTTAAGGTCCTCGCGCGTAGCGTGTAATGCTGTGCTACACGCGAGTATTACTGCGTTGAACTGGCACGATAAGTCACTATTGGTACTTGAAATTGTTTCGTGAAATATTTAGGGTTGTTACAGATGTCAACAGATTTTCTTTATAGCCTGTTTTACTCCAATAATACAGTCGAACCTCACTATCTTGAACTCTTAAGGGAAACGAAAAATAGTTGGAGATAGCGGGGGCTCGAGATAACCGATGGTAAATGACTAAAAGAAGCAATCCAAGGGAAACTAGTTTGAGTTCGAGATAGCGAGGTTCTACTGTACTTCCTATTGGGGACCGTTCATTTTTTACGAGGGAGGGGAGGCGAGCTGATTGGATTATGGGGGGGGGCGGCATGTGAAAAAAATTAGAGAAAAGGGGAGGGGGGGTCACGTGAAATATTTTAGCGATACTTTTGTGTCAAAATGTTTTAATCCGAAATTGACTTCCCTTTCTTTTGGTTGGGGGGGGGGGTGTCATGTGAAAAAAATTGGCAAGCTGAGGGGGGGTCATGCAGTTTTTAAATGGTACTTCCCGAATCACACCAGCCTTCCCTCCCTCACAAAAAGTGGACGGTCCCTTGAACTAGTTATAGCACACAAACATGTGATTTGATTTGACTCACATAGGAACAATTGCGTCATAAGCTGAAGTTCAACCTTCTGAAGTTTGATACCAGAGTTCAGGCGTGGAGAGACAGGCTAGTGGACTGCAACACACATGTATGTGAACTCTTTTATGCACTTACATGAAAACAGTATACAGTAGTTTTGTCCATTGTTCTTGGTGGAAAGCCTGAAATAACGGATGACCCGAGTAAAGGTTAAGTGTTATTTACAGCAGAATGTGGATTGAGATACGACAGCTGTAAGGCAAACAATACAGTAGTTTTCCATCTTGAAAATAGTCCGGTTGCAGTAAAATGGCCGACATAAGCTGATGGATCTTCATAGGTTTCAGTGTCTTATAGACACACCAATTATAGTAAAATGGCTGAAAGTGCAGCTGAGAGACTAACATTGGGTGTCCATTGGGTGCCTTAGAGAGGTGTTTGTCTTGAGAAGTGTCCATCTTAGAGAGGTGTTTGCCTTGAGAAGTGTCCATCTTAGAGAGGTGTCTGTCTTGAGAAGTGTCCATCTTAGAGAGGTGTCTGTCTTGAGAAGTGTCCATCTTAGAGAGGTGTCTGTCTTGAGAAGTGTCCATCTTAGAGAGGTGTCTGTCTTAAGAAGTGTCCATCTTAGAGAGGTGTCTGTCTTAGAGAAGTGTCCATCTTAGAGAGGTGTCTGTCTTAGAGAAGTGTCCATCTTAGTGAGGTGTCTGGCTTGGAGAAAACTGGTCCAGTTATAACAGCAAAGGGACTGGTTTCTCTGTTACAGCGCGTCCAGTTAAAGCAAAATGACTCATATAGCATCCCCCGACCGGTTAGCTCGGTTGGTAGAGCACCGGACTACCGTGCGGGAGGTCGCGGTTTCAAACGCCGGCCGGACCAACACTCAGGGTCTTAAAATAATTGAGTAAAAAGTGCTGCCTTTGTAATGACGTCTGCAAATGGTCAGACTCGGATAAGAACGATAAACCGTTGGTCCCGTCTGACAGCCCTTGTTCATAATAACTTAGTGGGACGTTAAAAGAACCCACACATTGTTTGTAAAGAGTAGGTATCGTATTTCCCGGTGTTGTGGTCTGGCCCTCACGTAGGAATAACCTCAGTATTGTCCAAGAAAAATAAGCTTGCTCTATGTTCTTATGTTCTAACCAAGACACTAACGTGTGCATCATAGAGAACGTTTGCAGCATATATTTACACTGCACATTTGACTGTTTTCCTTTAGAACCTGGACAATGCATGGCAGTGGGTGAAGGGTTTGAGCACTGGTGGCTCTACCAACACATTGTCTGCCCTTAAGCTTGCACTGACCGACCCACAGTGCCATGCTATCTACCTTCTAACCGATGGCAGACCAGATCAGGTAATAAAGCCCTTCCGCAGTGAATTGCTTACTCTCTCTTGGTTGCAAAGCTTCAGACTGTCATCAGAGGCAGATACACTAACATTAGATGATGCAAATGAGAGTGAGTTCTCTCAATGAATCATAGTGTACAATATAGACAGAGGAAATCAACTCGACGTGTTTGGATATCGGACTAAACACGGTTCCTTTTTGTACCTGTTATTTCTTTCGCGGCTTATGTGTTTTCCGACCATGGGACCGTTCATTTTTTACGAGGAAGGAGAGGGCTGGTGGGATTTTTTTATTTTTGGGGGGGGGGGCATGCCAAAAAACGGCTTTAGAGGGGGGCCATCCCCTCCAAAAAAAAATTGAGAAAAGGGGGGACACCTGAAATATTTTCGCAATACTTTGAAATGGCATATTGTTTTAACAGGAGCCATCAATGAAGTCGCTGCTTCAAGGGTGGGGGGGGGGGGCATGTGAAAAAAGTTGGTAAGCTGAGGGGAGGTCACGCAATTTTTAAATTGTTCTTCGCGAATCGCACCAACCCCCTCTGCCCCCCTCGTAAAAAATGACCGGTCTCTAAGATTATAAAAAAACGTTTTGGGGCAATGACCTTAGTTCTTGTTCAATATTTCACAGGTGTGTGAAAGTGCTCACTTCAATGGAAAGTATTCGGATTGTTTACTCTGATTAGGTGGCCTCTGGCAATAAATAATTCATGAGTACATCGTACTTCACCAAAGATTGTAAATGTTCTAAATAAACCGACATGACCAAACGGTGTGTCATTCCAACCAGCCATTCTCAGTTTTTCCTGGTAATTATTAAGCAAACTAGAATTTAAGCTCAATGTGTCATTCCGTGTGTTGATGTAATTCCTTTTTCAGCCACCGTCCTCCATATTGGCTCAAGTGCAGCTGCTACATCCAGTTCCTATTCACACCATCTCATTCAACTGCGCAGACACGGAAGCGAATCAATTCCTGTGTCAGTTGGCAGCGGAAACCGGTGGCAGGTCAGTGGTTAAAATGATCACTCTGTATTTCTCCTAAACATATCAGTATTTAAAACAACACGAAGGTTATGACAATCACTTATATTTAGTGATCAGATCAGTGATCAGCGTTTATCTTCTCCCAGAAATGTTGGTATTAAGATTACTGTACTGCGTATGAGAAGACCAAAACAGACCTGTCACAGGAGACCTTTAAACACGTTTGGCACTTCATGAGAGGGCGCTAATTCGAAACAGGAGGCACATTTCTTCGCCTCCTATGCACACGTTGTTTGGGCTTACTCGTGTGTTCCTTCCCCATGTCAAAAACGTGTGTCAAAGCCCCAAAAAAGGTCGGCGCAGGAAGGATATATATTTCTCGTTTGAGAAACAATCGTAGTGAGAAAAGCCGCAGTTAACTTCTTTGATCAAAAATAACATTAATAGAATCTGTAACAGTTACAAATATATGTTGAATGCTAGTTTATAAAGAGGAAATTTTGCTCGTTTATTTGTGCTCGATGGCTTCATTACCAGATTTATTGCTCCTCAACTAGCATTTTAGACGTACGTTTGCCAAACAGCCTGTGTATCGATATCGTTACTTGAATGCAGGGTGTCAAGTTCCTATTTTCCCTCTTTTTTTGCTTGCTTCCTAAAAAAAACAATTTCTTGCCACTCATTGTTCGCACAGTTTTACAGGCCGGGCATTTGTTTCAGTTGTGAAATGTCTCATGAATATTGAAATCTAGTAATGTTGTAGGATGAGTTGCACTTGGTTACATGGGTGATAACAGTTGTTTTTCCTCATACGGTAATGCTGACATACTTGTGTGAATACACTGAAGATTTATGTCATCATGTCTGTTATATACTACACTGGAACAGGTGTTGCTGGGAGTGTTAAATGGATAGAACTCAAAGAAAGTTTCCTGTTTTTTCCTATTTTGGGGCTAGAATTCCTATTTATTTTTTTTCCTATTTTTTACCCACGGTCATTCCTATTTTCCTATTTCTCACATTTCTCACTTAACACCCTATGAATGTGATCTTACCCAATTTCATTAATTTATACCTTTTTTTTCCAGGTTTCATTATTTTTCGGAAGATGGATACGACGTTGAAGGACCCAAACCTTTCGAGGTAAGTATTGAAAGCTCATTCCGTGTTATCGAATAAGACGTTTTCGCAATATGCACTGCCCGTAAGTAAAATCACATTTATCAAACTGGAAATGGTTAGATCCCAGTAGTTATTGTTGAGTTTGGTCGTCGGTGAATAATTATTTCTGAAAAGAACTGTTGTTGATGACGTTGACTGACGTTTGGACAACCTGAGCGGAAGTCATCATCTGAGTCACGTGATTAACTTGTCGTCAGGTGGTAGTGTTTATGTCTTTTTGTTCGTGGAGTTTATCGTTCCTGTGTAAGTAATTGTAAAAAAAGTGGTGTTGATGGCGTTGATTGACGTTTCAACAACCTGAGCGGAGGTCATCATCAGAGTCCAATGATTTTCGTGTTGTCAGCTGGTGGTATTTATGTCTTGATTCATTGTCGTGATTGGTCGGTTAAGCCGTGTTGTTATTGGCTGTTTGTCAGTGACGCCACGGTGTTACTGGCTGTAAGCCAATATCATCACGGCTTGAACGACCAATCCCGATAAAAACAGTTTTTTTTTTCGGAAACACTTACACCCGGACGATCAAGGTTAACAACATCACATTTATGGAACATTAGCACTTACTTTTGATAGACTAGTAGTGCTTTTTATGCTCATCTCGCCATTTGGTTGTTGTAGAGCGAAGACCTTCGGCTTCTGCGCGAGGAAATTGAGAAAGGTCTGGCAGACCTGCGTAAAGTGACCATGATAAGGAACGAGTGCGCGCAGTTGGACTGGTTTGGTTCCAATACTGGACAGTGCTCCAAGTAAGAACTGTACAAAGAATGATGATTTCACTGAATAACCTGAGGTTCGACTCAGTTGAAGCCTTTAAATAGTCAGGTCAAAAAGTTGCTTTGTACGGTAAAAGGTGAAATGCATTTACTCTTAAGTATCGTGAGTAGGCCTGTAGAATCGAAAGGTTGTTGTTTTTTGCGTCAGTCTTCGTAAATTGCGTAAATTGCGTTATAAGATTGTCAATTCAAAGTATGTGTTAGATGCACAATTATTTTGACAATATAAATAAGTGTATAAACGCACTGACTATCTAATTTTCGTTTTTGTGTACGATAAAAATACCGAAACTTCGAAATCTAGAAAAACGCGCGAAAATTTCATGCGTGTCTCTTGGTTAATAACACGATCTCTTGTCATAAAATACTCGATAACAGTCCTGAGCGTCACACAGTTAGAAATGTAAACATCCTTTTCTAAACGCAGTTTCTTAAACAAGGGTTTTTCAGGAACAATGTGAAGAATTTTGTCCGTCGAATTCAATTTTTATTGGAAGATATTGTGGACAAAGTGTCGCATGGCAGCGCTCAGTGAATATTTCTACCGAGATTCTGCCGCTCATGTTTTTCTTTCTGTGCTTTCCAGAAGCCATCCGAGATCGGTTAGTGCGTCGTCACTACACAGACCACTCTCGGCCAAACCCGTCATGACGCCCTCACCTCCGGGGTCACAACGGCATCCTAGCGCCAGACCCCGCCCGGCTAGTGCCAAGCTCACTCACAGCAGCTACAAAGACTATATAATGAGCAAGGCATGTCGGGATATACCAACCTCTGCGTCCCAGGCGTCGAGAAGCTACAGCATAGGAGAAACAAAGACAAATCAGTTGAGACTGGGGATGATGAAGAATAGAACTGAGAGCTGGATGTTAAAGGAGACAAAAGACTATCTCACTAAGAAACCAGGAGACTTGAGACAAAAGCCGAAAAACAAAGGTAAAAGATTGACGTTTGTCCTTTCTCTTTGAAAAGTTATTGTAGTTACATCTCAAGAAAAGCAGCAGTTATGGTCAAAAGTGTTGGAAGATTGTCCCGAGTTAATTATCCGTTTTCCCCAGTACAATGCTGGCTTAAAAGGGAAGATCGTGGGAATGCATATCGCAGGACCCTCCATGTTAACTAGGGATAATTGAGGAAGCTTTTTAGAATTTTTTAGAATTCTTTATATGGATGACTGGTATAAATAAAAGCACTCCACATTTTGTAGGGTTCACTTGTTTTCTTACGTTCAAGACAACGCTTTAAAAATTGGTCTTCACGTGCTGGAATTTACCTTAGGGGGATAATTAGAATCTTGCAAACAATTCCACGAACAGTGTTCCTTAAAATTACAGGAACAGTGTTCCTTTACGTTGGTTATCACCGTGTTTTCCTATTTATGCCCTTTCCCCTTATATTTCTACGGCCACGGTCAGAGACGACAGTTTAATTGCGATTGTTGTCTTTAATGTTAGGTCGAAACAAGAAGAAAAATGGATTTAGGTCACAAGATCAGAAGTAAGTGGCTTTCTTCACGGATAAATAATGTCTTGTGCATGCAAATGGTCATAGTTTAGGAAAATTGTGATAGCTTTCTGCGCATATTTTTCGTCATCCCCTTACTGAACAGACACGCGGAAATGTGGAATCTATTCGATAACTGTAACAAAACTACAACGCCTTATTAGGTTTCCAAAAGAAAGCGTCGATGCAAATACTCGTTTGTGCTTTCTACAATTGCCTGAATTTCCTGTGAAATGGTAAAAAAGGAACACTTTTATGTCTTTAAGTTCTGTCCTTGTGCTGGTGTTCTGGGCTGGGTTTTAATTTATTTTTTTTGTGTGCATAATACAACACTGAAACGATTTTTATTTCGTGTTCACTAACATGCATTCTTTTCGGTGACTTTTTCAGCGACGGTGAACTGTCCGTGAAAAGGTAAATACGCTTCAGAAAAACCTTGAAAAATCTTCTACTGCTTATCAATCTTGATAAGCAGTAGACTTCGCTATAAAGGGCATTTTCATAAACTGCCAACATGGAACGGTCCCCACTGCTGATACATTGTGTACTAATAGATTGGTTGTTAAGTAATGGTCCGGCTAAAAGGTAGGCAGGTATACGGCAAAACTCATTAAAAAGTTGCGAACAGTTAATTGTCAATTCCATATAAATCGCCTCATCTCATTGGCTAGTACCAAAAAAAAACATAAAAAACAATGACAAAATTAAAAAAAAACGTCATTTTTAGACCTTGTCTTTTCCATATCCCCATTTTCTGTCTCTCGGCTAAATTTGGCTTTTGCTCTATACGCCAATTAGCACCACAAAATTAACTGACACTATTTTCTGCCTGCTTCTTAGCCGGACCATTACTTAATACACTGCTTTTGCAGCGCGCGCTGTCACAGTACACGCTGCAGTGCACTCTGCCTGCTTATATAGAAAACGCTGAGACACAGTGCGTGCTTATACACTGCGTGTTGATACACCGCGCACTGAAGCAATGTGTGCTTATACCGTGCGTGCTATTGTAATGCGTGCAGTTACATTGCGTGCTCTAAACACCCGTACTGATACATTGTGTGTTGTTATCGAGCGTGCAGATGCATAGAGTACTGATACAGCCCGTGTTGAAACACTGTATGCTGATAGAGTGCGTACGGATTCTTTTCTTTCTGTTGACTTGCTTATTAATATCGTACGTACTGATATGAAACGTCGTAATATGTTCCTTGTTCCAACACGCGTGCTAACGCAGTCCGTGGCTGGCGATAACGTTCTTGCGTATACAACGCGTGCTGCTACCCGCGTGCTGATAAAGTTCGTGCGTTACTGTGCGCACTGACTTCTCGATACGCACACGTCCATCTGATGTGTTAATTGTTTTCGTTCCATCAGATGGTTGAAGAAACATGGCCTCGTGCCGCGCAAACTGACCATTCTGGATGCTTTGGCACCGACGATCATTCCTCATAATACAAAATACGTGCCGATTCTGGACAAACACGTCCTCTCTAAAGTCTTCGACCAGGTAAATGTTGCACTAAATCACAACTATAACAAAATTTATAACAAAATTCTCAAATCTGATTAGCTATCAACTGCCCTGATTTCAACCTTAATAGGACACTTTAATAGGACAGTACGCGCCATCACGCCCACGTTGAAGTGACTTTTTTTCACTGTTAGCAAAATCTTGGAATTTCTTGTGTTATAATGTAAAATAGAGCTTTATATGTCACACATTTTGTTAAAGTTATGATTAATTGGTAACAGAACTTTGTGTTGTCTAATTCGGTCTGCAATCATACTCGTGATTGAACAAATCGGACTCCCGCTACGCGGGAGTCCGATTTTGTTAATCACTCGTATGATTACGAATTACGACCGAATTAGACTCCACTCAGTCCTATTACTAACAATTCATAATGCCTGTTAAGACGAAGTGCCACAGTGGGCAAAAAGAACATTATTAAATGATCTCCAATGGTGTGCTTTCTTCGGGTGAGACCACGAGGCGCAGACAAGCAGTTTCCCTATTTTATACAATGCAACGCTCGTCCGAAGAGTATGCGAGATTTCACGCAGTTATTGTTAAATACATGAACGAATTACAGTGTTTAAATAGAAAAGGAGAGAGTTGAAATACGGAATATTTGATAACAGGGCTAAATTATGTACCGAAGAATGGACACGTATTTGGAATGCCTCAATTACTTTATTGCTGTCACCAGAATTTACACAAAATGTGGCCTAAATTGTGATTCTAAATCGTTACCGCAATCCTCAAGCACCCCGCAGGTATATACCAACTCAGCAACCTTGGCATTTTGAGCAATCAGACTGGCTCTCCACCTCTGGACATTCGACATTGTTATATACCTAGACTTTCACTCAACAAAACGAGGACTGTGATTGGTTGATTCTTGGTCACGTGCCCTTGATCAAATTCAAATGTATCCCGACCGGGATACAATTGCGCAGTTATTGCCCGCGCGCCAGTTGTGCCGTGTTTGTTTCTTTGTTTTTGCTAAGGGAAAGTCTTACTCTAAAGATATAACAAAGCACTTAATGTATGGTCCCTCTGGAAAATAGTTCGTTTTGTTTTCCCTCGAGTCCTGATGTTTCCCGAGACGAAGTTAACATTAAGTGTACACTATCCACTCCCCAGGAGGTGGATAATGCTGGGGGCTTCTGGGTAATCCTTCTGTCCGTGAGTTTTGTTTGGAGAAAAACAAAATGGCGTCCAAGCTACCGAAATATGGTCGCCGTCGGTTCTCGATGTTTACTAGGGAAATTTAGCAAAACTCTACCACGATGAAACTTGAACCAGGGTAGGAGCAAAGACTAGCACAAATGAACGACACAGTAAAACTGCATGTGCAAGGTAAAGTGCGGTAAGTCTCTCTGTCGTACGAAATACGCTTCAGCAATAAAAATTGTTATCCTTGGCATCGTCGTCGTGTTTGGTTAACCTCCCTACTGAGGTTGCTTCATTGGTATATACTAAAACAATTATTCTCTTCAATCTCGGTGAATAGTGGCTTTAGGAATACTCTGCCACTGTTCACTTCGATTTCTAAGAATAATTGTTAAGTACAAGATGGTGGGTGGTTTGGATGTTAATTACTTGTTCGTTTGTCGTAGGTTCTTCCTTTGGCACACACCTCAGGAAGTAATCGAGATGAAGTTCAGCTTGTTAATCCACAAGGTGTCAATCTGAAAGCTTATGAGGGGAATCTGGAGGTGGCAATAGAAGATTACAACAGGTGCGTTACACTGTCGATTGAGATACAACAGACATGCTAAGACAGGGAAAAGATAGTGCACACTGTATAGCAGCATTACAGTATAGTACTGTTCAGTAGCTTTACAAAGAATGGTCACACAGCATGGTTTGATCCACAGATGAAAAAGTTAGAACCACACTGTGTAGTAAAACAAACAGTACCACAGTACAGTACTGTTCAGTAGCTTTACAAAGAATGGTCACACTGCATGGTTTGATCCAAAGGTGAAAAATTTAGAACCACACTGTATAGTAAAATAAACAGTACCACAGTACAGTACTGTTCAGTAGCTTTCTAAAGAATGGTCACACTGCATGGTTTGATCCACAGGTGAAAAATTTAGAACCACACTGTATAGTAAAACAAACAGTACCACAGTACAGTACTGTTCAGTAGCTTTCCATAGAATGGTCACACAGCATGGTTTGATCCACAGATGAAAACGTTAGAGCCACACTGTATAGTAAAACAAACAGTACCACAGTACAGTACTGTTCAGTAGCATCCCAAGGATGTTCTTATCCACACACAAGTAAAACATTTTTACAGCTGTGACGACATCATGGATTTGTTTTTTACAGGCGTCTCAATGAATTGGTGTTTGAAGGTCTCAGTGATGAAGAGAGAACAAAGTGAGTACTGAGTGTAATAATAGGGGAGGGGGAACGCAGCATTTTATCTTTGAGCCTTTATGTGTAGACTGCTTTGCCTTTTCTTGTCAATTCGTTTCTTTACCTCGTAGATACAGATGTAGCTTATTAGTTTGTGATTTTGGGAAAGTATTTGGTGCGCCGAGGTTACCATTGTTTTTACCACTGAGGCTATTTTTGCGTTGTATATTTAAATGTGAGCTCGAAATATCATCTTGTGGAAGTTGTGTTTGGAGAATTGATGTGGTCTTGTAAGCGTTGGACTAGACCAAATCAGTTCCTTTCTTATTTGGCTATCATTTTAATTTCTTTTCTCGTTGTTTAATGCAGATACCCCGACGACAAGGTGCCATCTTTCCTTGCTAATAAACCATCAATGATGGATGACCTGGAGAAACATGGCTGGCCTGTTGATCCGGAAGACATTCATATGTTGGAAAGGGAAATCGATCAGGCTCAAGTATTTCTTCAGCAGTCCAAAGACCTGCGCCAAAAATCGGAAGAGGTAGCTGCATATAAATATAAATATATATATATATATATATATATATATATTTATATTTATATTTATAGTGCTTTTAAATAAATTTTGTTTTGCTTTAAAATAAATTGATACATCGATCCTTATTTAGGCTTTGCAATTTTGCGATTTCCTTTAGCAGTCCAAAAATTTTGAAGAAGTGCGAACTCACAAATGACCAGCTCCCAGTTGACTTGACTCAGTTGGTAGAGCATTGCACCGGTATCGCAAGGTCATGGGTTCGAATCCCGTTCAAGCCTGAATTTTGTTTCAGATTTTTATGTTACTTGCATAACTGCGAGGATTTTTCATTTATTAACATCCGAAGAAGCAGCTGGCGCATAGCTGTATTACAGCTGTATACTACAATTGCGCTTTTTTGGTCAACTGATATATCGACCCTTATTTAGGCTTTGTCATTGTGCGATCTTAGCATGATTGTATTAAAATGGTAAATGAAGCTCGAGTCATGCACTTTTTGCCTAAAATTTGTTAACACCAAGTCCCGTTTCTTTGAAAGCTTATCAGTACTAACCAAGTATTTGTATTAAAAATTAAACGCTTAATTCTGGGTTAGTGCTAATGGCCTTTTTAGGTACTCAGCTCAGGTTTTAAATCGCAATTCACTTTTGTATAACAGGCCGCCCGCGAAATAGCCGAACAACAAAGAAAAGCAAGGGAAGAGGCAGAAAACAAGCGCATTGAACAAGTTATGAAAAAGGTACGCCTTCTCAAATGAATTGCAAGGTGTTAACGTGTGGAGAACTAGAACTTGATAATCATGAGGCCGTCATGTCTCCTACATCTGAAACGATTTCAGTCTTATTCTTCCTCGTGACGTTGCTATGTTAGACATTGATGTTATTGACTTGGAGAGAGGTCCGTATTTGTCAAGTTGTTTTTGCACGTTTATGGATCAAGCCGAAGAAACAATGTGACCTAGACAATTGCATCCCCAGTGGGGGTCCAACAAGCTGCACACTGTAGTTGTACACAGACCACTCAGAGAATCAATGAGAAAGTTCTTTTCATCTTAGACCTCGTCAACCATTTATTAATGACGCATTGCTTTGGTGTAATCTGGATCCGGATTTGCAATCTGAGATTACTCGGATCATGGTTTCTGAAGGAAATCGTTGAATCCACCCTGGACGAGCATTCATCGGTTCCTATGATGCACCACCATCTGATTGATCTGGGATTGCAATTTCTGATCGGGATCATACCAAAAGAACACACCCTCAATGTATTTATCGTCCGTCACTTGAAATTTCAGACGCCCAAGGCTGCTCCTCCAGTCCAGGCTACCACCAACAAGAACCGCCTTCTCAACCACAAGGTTCTGGCGCGGAATGAGGTGGATGGTTTTTACTACACAGGCGTGGTAACTCGCTGCTTGAACTCACGCTATGTTGAGGTGGATTTTCATGACTGGGATCGGCAGGCGGTGTCGGTCAGATATGTGATTCCCATGGAAGGAGCACGACCGTGCCCCTCGCTCAAGGTAGCTGACTATGTGCTCGTGAAGACGCTGGTCCCGCGAGAAGACGAGGATGACGAGATCAAAGACGGTGTTCAGTGTTATGTTCCAGGCATTGTCCAAGTTTTACCTCTAAGAAAGGCAGTAGCCAGCAAGTGCTACACTATAATGCGCTTCAACGGGAAGAAGGTCAGTGGGTTTTTACAACGTGCTTTATTAACCGAAGGAAAAGTGAAGTAGGGTCAGGAAAGGAAGAAAAAGGTCGATAGGGACGGGGGTAAGGGTAGGGTAGAAAAAGGTGGGGTTGACGGAGGGAACGATAGAGAAAAGTTTGTTAAGGGGATAGGAAGGGAAGAAAAGTCTCCAGAGGGAGGGAGATGTGAGTAGAAGGTTGTGAAGAAGAAGGCTACGGGAGAGAAAACGCTACGGAGGATAGAGGAAGTAGGGGTTGGAGGGAGGAGGTGATGCGCCCCTCTCTCTTGCAGAAATGTTGTCACAAAAGATAAGAGAGAAAAACACTAGCTTTACTAGCAACCTTTGTGGCATTTTATGGTGTTGTATGCAATTGGATCCTCAACTTAATGGGTTCCCAAGTCACCACTGTACAGTGGGTATAAGGGGAGGAAGATTGTGTGTATTAGGGAAAGTTTAGTAAGTATATGTAATAGGACTACATGCTGTCCAATTTGGAAATAATTGGATGAAAAAAATTCAGAGGACAGCCAAAATTTTTCCTCTTCTCGTAACCATGGAAATCTCTCATTTGTGTTGGAACTTCTAAAGATGAAAAAATTTTGCAAATTTTCTTCACTGAATTCCTCCATGTTGTCAACAACAATGGCGACCTGTCCTGCTTTCAGTGCTGACGTTTGCTCACTGCTGATTGGTTTGTTTCACAATCCATTGTTTTTTCTCGGATTTCATTGGCTGCAACAAACTGTCCTATGTTTCCCCAAATAGGACAGTTTCTGCATTTTTACTCAAATTCCATATTGAAAACTGTCCAAATTAAATCCCAAATTGGACAGTTCTGAGAAATTAAAGGATAATAGCCGTGCTGACAATACTGTATTAACTGACTGCTGTATAATTAGTATAATAGGGACCTTAAGATACCCTGAACGCGGCCTAGGTCGACGGCAACCGGAAGTAAATTCGTAAGGTCTTACATCTAATTTGCATAAATGTCGCGCCACTTGACGGCCTCCTCCTCTGTGGTGGCGGCGACAAAGCTCATTTTGGCGGCCTCTCAGAAAGGTGAGTTATTTTTTCGACTTTTCCTTTAAAATAACATGTTTTACACTGAACTTGTAAACATTATGATAAGGAAATAGATTCCTAAACTGTTTGGTTCAATTTTGTTTTCATAATTCAGTATTAGCGAGCTTAGGGAGGGAAAGGTGAGCGTCAAGTCTTCAGAAAGGAATCCGATAAGCAGATAAACCTGGGGAAATTTCCCCGCACAGAATATTGTTTTGATTTCTTATTTTCACCTTGATTTTTATCTTGTGAAACTAGTCAGTAGCAGTTTAGGGCCGCTCTACAATATGATTTTGCATTATTTGTAAAAATGTGTGGATTTTATACTCATCATCTTTCTTCGACTCGTGTTTTACGATGCTTTAATAAAAATGGCACCAATGGTTTGATTGAAATTCTACTTTCTCTTCCTTTAGTTTGGCAATGGAATGGACTAAGAACCACGACATTGCCCTTGCTCGGGAGGTTTTGTTATTAGAACCGTATCGTCACAAGGCGAGGACAGTTGAAAGAGGAAAAGTGTGGCAAATAATAGCCGACAACCTCAATTCACATGCCATATTGAGGTTTGTTGTCACAAAGAAATCGGTGAGGGAGCATCTTAAGCTTTTGCTGGACAAGTATCGTGCAAGAATGCAGAAGGAACGGAGAGATAGTGGAGTGCAAGTGGAGGTAACAGAGCTGGACCAAGACCTGGAGGAGATCAACGAGAAGTGGGAAGCAGCGGAAGAACAAGATATATTATTGCTTAATAACAAGAAAAAGGCAGAGGACGACAGAGCCATGGGAGAGGAGGTTCGAAAGAGGGCGTGCGAAAAGCTGAGTGAAACGATGAAACGGAAAGGAGAAGGCGAGGGATCGTCAGAGCCGAAGAAGAAAAGGTCAAGAAAGGGTGGAAATGACATAGTAGAGTTTCTGAGGGAAAAAGCAACAATCGATATGGAAATGAAACAAGAAGATCAGAAAGCAAGAAGAGAGGAGCACGAGCGGCAAACAAGGCTTTACGAGCTAACACTTGCTAATCAACAACAGCAGCAACAACAGAGCAATCAACTCATGAGTCTGATGATTGGCCTCATGCAAAAAATTGCAGAAAAATAAGAGACATACTTCAATGTTTACTTCAGATCGCTTGTTTGTTTACTTCAACACTTCAAAAAGCTTGATAGTATTTTGGGATGGAAATCCCTTTGTGTTCTTTGTTGTTTACATCATTGTATGCTAACAGCAATAAAAGCGATTGATTGCTCGTTCATTGAGGTGGCTTTTATATAATTGACTCACAAAACTACTACAGTTGTGAACATTCCATCATTACGGAATACATTATGCGAAATACTCCTCTAATGTAGGTGGATGTAGATCAAAAAAACTCTGAGGTGAGATTGCCATATAAACAGCTCAGAGCATTTTGTAACACAGCACATACTATGTAAAGTTTTCCAATGCTACCTAGCCCAATTTTCAGGTTTTTCTTAAAATCAATAAATTTAAAGTAATTAACTATATCACCAAAGAGCCACTCCACACAACTCCTTACTGAGCTCATTGAAGAATTAAATGCCTGCATCTGTGGAGTGAGAACTACATTTCTGAAAGGGGCTTGCAGTTGTGCCCTTAAAGGGTATGCAGGGTCCCCATATATGCACATAGGATGTCCTGTTGGAGAATATGCATACTGCTGTAGCTCGTGAAGCAGTCCAGAATCACCCAGCATGCTTGCATCGTGCTTTTTGCCTTCTGAAATTCATAACAGTGTACAGTTTTATTTTTAAAAGACTCTGTGGGTATTGATTTAAGTTGATTAAAATGTTTTACCCACCTACAGGTCCATACATATTTGCTATGATACCATTAGGTAGTGCAACAGACTGAAATTTCAGGGCGTGTACCCTTTTGTGTCCATTATAGACAACTCTCTGGTTTTCATCTGGTCGTGCAATTGGTCTAATAGTGCCGTCCACGAATTCAAAGCAATTTTCAAGGGCTGCACCTTTTGCGTACACAGCATCTGCATACGTTTGTAGATGTGCTGGACTGAGAAGGTCATGATTCCATTGCTTGATTCTCCATCCATGGGTGTTATAGACAAAATCAATTACTTTGTTAGTCACCATACTCAACACGTGGGCTGGTCTGCCAAATCTTAATTGTTATCAAATCTGAATACCTGCAAGGATATGAAAGCCTTCGAAGTAGCATACAGACAGCTTCCATACCCTCACAAACGGAGCCCTGGTTGCATACAAAAGTGTCAGGTATTTGTAAACATTCTGCTAAACGTGGTAGGTCGCGTTTATTCACACGGAACTCTGCTCTACACTCTGAATCTGCCATTTCTTCGAGGTCAAATCTTTCGTAGTCTTCATACGATAGTTCTAAGTTCTTTGAAAAGCTGCAGTCATATAGGAGCACGAATTCTTCGTCAGAAATGATTTCGGTCAAATAAAATCCAGTTAAAAACTCTCGAGTCTTCTTAAACGACGTCATGACAACGTAACCGCCTGATTCTTTAACTGAATCTGTTTGTTGTTACTTGTTTCGGCCACCGCTTACGCAAAACAAATCTTAAGGTTTGTTTTTCCCGCGCTAAGGTGGCGGTCACGACCCATGCCCTCTCGGACGTGACCGCGTTCTTCAAGGCCGCCGCGTCCAGTATCTTAAGGTCCCTAATAATGGGATTAAAAGGAGGGAGCAAACGTTGCTTAGCAAAGGAGAGTACAGTTAGGTGAGTGTAGCTTCATTTTAATTCCTGCTTTTGAAATAAAAGGTGTTTGCTGTTGCTCTTAGATCACATCGCTCAGGAATGACCTGGTAAAAATCTCCAAGGCCCGTTATACATTTGCTTGTCGTTACATCCGGGACGCTTTGTTATCCGCGTATAGAAGGTAAGTTAATTCTACTGGCCTGGTTCTACCTCGATAAATTGTTTTATTGACTCCGTGTGTTCTTTTTTTCTTCAGCACAACGCCGTTTAGCCTTTACACAAACGACGCCGCCAAGAAAGGTAATTAAAAATCCATACTGGACCCCTACATTCGCAGAAGTGATCAATTTGCAATTTCTTCTTGCTTTGTCCATGCACCGTCAGGTAAACAGCTCAAGAGAATTGAAGTTCAATTGACCTCACACCAAGCGTGTTTTTTTTTTTTGAAGGTGTAAAGAATGATGAAACTCCTCGTAGTCACGAGAGTAGTCGAAGAAGCAGAAGGTCCAGCCACAACAGCCATTCAAGCAGTGAATGGAGCGGCTACAGCGGGAGGAATAGCAAGAGCCGCAGCAGGAGTACCAGCAAAAGTTTCGACGAAAGTCCCGACAGAACCCGAAGCTTGAGTCCGAAGGAATCCGGCAAACATTCTTCACACTCTTCGAAGCACTCGACACCTCGCGAAGCTTCTGCGGAGAGAAAAGCGTTGGAGGAGTTCAAACAGGAGCTTGAGGAGGAGCACAGAACCCAGACGGCAGAACTAGAGAGGATGATAGCAGATTTGCAGCGGAAGCTGGAGGAAGAGAGGGAGCGACAGGCAGAGGCAGCTGACGAACTGAGGAACAAGCAGAAGGAGCTTGACGCTGACCAACAGAAGTTCCTGCAGCAGCAGATTGACCAACAGAATGAAAGGTTCGTATAGTTATATGCTCTGTCTTTGATGTGGGCAAGATGAAATTAGTTAATATATGGCGCCATTAGATGACCGGTTAGCTCAGGTGGTAGAGTCACAGTATGGGATCAGCACACAGGATCTTTGAATAACTGGGATAGAAAGTGCCTTTGCTGGAATACAGTGTATCTGCGCTTCAGTCTACTGTGGCTAGTGTACTCCGGTGGGTTGCCTCTAGCTTATTAAGGAATCCATAACCCTGCCACATTACAGACAGTGAATCGACTATTTCTTTTCCCTTGCACAACAGACAAAGAGAAATCCAAGAAGAGCAGAAGCGTCTCCAAAAGCAGCAGGAAGATCTGCTGAGAAAGCAGAAAGAACAACAGGAACAGTTGCTTCAGCAGCAGTTTAATCAAACACAACAGCTTCAACTTCAGCAGCAACAGCTGTTGCAGCAGGTTGCTAACAGCTTTCAGACTCCCAGGGATAACAGACCAAGCGATGCTGAGAAGCCCCGTGTCAGGATAGCCGACTCACCAGTAGTCTCTCCTCCAAGGTCGCGGTCGATTTCTCCTCCTAGTGCTTCGTCAGCTAACTCTTCGCCGAGGTCGTTCCGAAAAGGATCCCGGGAAGGATCGGAAAATGGATCGACCAGAGGATCCCAGAAAGGATCACGAAGGGGTTCAGAAAGTGGATCCTCAAGAGAACCGGATGAAAAGGAACCTGAAAAGTCCTCTCCCGATGACACACGCACAATCTCTTCAAAGACATCGTCTTCTCGACCTAAATCGGCCCGCCCTTGGTCCTCACGAGGTTCATCTCGCCACAGTTGGAAGCCGTCTTCTGAAATTGTCGATGAAAACGGTCTCGATGAGGCTGGCAATCTTTCGCATGATTCCAACAATGGGGTCGAGAACGACAAAGAGTCAACCAAAAGTCGGAAATCTTCGTCCTCCTCGCCGTCGTCATCATCGTCTTCGTCATCATCGTCTTCATCCTCGTCGCCTCCGTCACCTCGACAATCAGGGGACGAGGTAGACGCTGTGAACGGCGCTCCCGATGATGATGAGCCCCCAAATGTGCAGTTTCACTTATCCAATGGTAACGAAGCTTGTTTGCTGACCAAAGGATCTCACGGGCTACTAATTTGTAAGTGAGACTTCGAGATAAGTTTTTTTATCTCTCTACTGGAATCACTGTGTATGTAGCATAAGGGTTTTTATTATCGTAATAGTTCTTAGTGGTTTCTCTTAGTATTTATTATTGTAATCGATTTCTAGCGTAGTATTTAGTGTTTAACGTAAGGTTATAATTTTAATCTGTGTACATGAATTTGTATTTTTAACTTAATGTTATCTATAGAGGGCCCCCATGGATACCAGCCTTTGAGCTGAACGGGCTACCCTGTTTAAGTAAAGTTTTACTTTACTTTAACATAGGTTTACCTGGAAGGGAGGAATGGAAAGTGTTTGGGTTGATAAATACAACATCAAAAACCACAAGTTTCTTTAAAAATATTCCGTCGTCTCTTACTTTCCAATTTTAAAATATGGTCAAACAGGATCTCTCGTATCTCGATAACTAATATTTGTCCGTCGAACAAAATTTATAATGACGATGACGTCTCTCTGTTCTACAGCTCGCCTTCCTCCGGACCAGGACCCTGCGGTTGAATCTGCGCCGTTGCTTAAACCAATTGAGGTGGGAGACGAAGTTCTAGCTCGATGGGCAGACGAAGGCTGGTACTACAGAGGTGAGAACAGATATACTGTTTTGAACCTACCTAATGTGTGCTAACCTGAAGATAATTTGTTGGACTCCGTGTATAGAAAATGAATCCATACAGCGAATGATAGGTGGTCAGATCACATGACCTCCTACTCAGGTCTTCGTCGCGCATTCCACTTCCCTCCGCTCATCTAACATTAGAGACCTTACGCAACAGGACGGCTGGAAGACTCAGGACGCCATAATGACGTAAAAATGTCGCGCAAGAGTGGGAATGCACAGTCTCGCGCGACATTTTTTCGTCATTCTGCCGCCTTGTTGCGTAAGGTCTCCATTAAAGAATATGTGACGACGTAGTGCACGTGCCGTGTAATTAAGTAGTTTTATGAAGGAGCATGCAGGGCTTGGAGCAGGATGGTGTGAAGGCTCATCACCCAGTTAAAGTTCAGCTGGGTAGGGGTCCTCGGTGCCCAAGGAGGGTTAAGAGACAACCCCTCCCCTCCGTGGAAACATTGGAAGTTTTAGTCTCTGACATATCACCTGATAGAATTTCAGTTGATCCAGCATCAAATTCTCCAGACTAACATATTTACAAGAGTATGCAAGTAACTAATAGGATTTGCTATTTGGATCTTGGAAGTTAAGTTTTCTTGCATTTTGGGGGGAATTCTCAGTACTTTCACTCTTTTTCTCTAGGGACCATACGTCAAGATTGCAAAGACGGAAGCTATTTTGTAGAAGACAGCGTTGGAGACTTGGAGCAAATCCACCGCTTAGATATCATTACCGAGGCAGATGATGCCGACAACGAGATTGAAGTTCGCGATCCAGTTGTTGCTCTTCACCCGTCCTTCCCCTATAGTTACGCACCCGGTAAGAGACGACCTCGCCTATTACCCTTTTGGGTTTGCTTAGACGTAAAGAAAGACCCACACTGTACAGATGAGAAACTGTACTACCACGCTACATAGTAAAACAAACAGTACAACAGTAAAGTACTGTTCAGTAGCGTTGCAAATAATTGTCACACTGCATGGTTTGATCCACAGATGAAAACATTAGAACCAGCATATTGTATAGTACAACAAACAGCAGCACAGTACAGTACTGTTCAGTAGCTTTCCAAAGAATGGTTACACTGTATGATTTGATCCACAGATGAAAAAGCTAGACCCGTACTGTATAGTAAAACAAACAGTACCACAGTACAGTACTGTTTAGTAGCTTCACAAAGAATGGTCACACTGCATGGTTTGATCCCCACATGAAAACGGCAGAGTTAACTGGATATAGAAAAAGGTCTGAATATGTTCTCTGTTTTCTAGGAACTATAATGCGTAAAGACAGTGGTGGTCTTCTTGTTCGGCATTACGATGGCATTGACAGCGTTGTTCCTCGTGAAGAAACCTATCTAATAACACCAGAAAAGTTCGAGCGAGACTGTCAGTATATTTTATCCTGTGAAGAAAGCCTTCTGGGTCAAGCAGTTGTGGCTCGTCACGAGCAGGACGGCATGTTTCATCTTGGTACATATTTGTGCACTTGCTGTTACTCACTTGCTCCAGCTTGCCTGTTTTTCTTGACAATTTTACGTGCAGCTCTCATGATATAATGCTTGTCGTATTTCTTTCCAGGAACTGTACGAGAGCGTGTTGGAAATGGTCGCCAGTACATCATTGAGTGGGCTGATCAAAGTGTACAGCTACAGGTAACATCGTCATCATTATCATCATCATTATCATCATCGTCATCAACATTATTATCGTCATCGTCATCATTCTCGTCATCATTATCATCATCATCATCATGATTATAATCATTTCGTGTATTTTGACAGCAGACAACTGTTTAAGCAAAATGCGTTCAGGGTCGTCTAGTGTACAAGATAAAAGCCTAATGTTTTTAAATATTCTACTATAAAATACGTTTGCTGGAAAACATTCATTATGAGATTAAAAAACACAAAATATCTACAAGATGTGAAGTAATTGGTATCATGAATTTAAAGAACTTTGGGAAAAAATACTATTTGAATGGTATTTGCAATGATAAAACATTCTCCTTGTCGAAGACAGTGTTCCAGATTCGCTGGGAACTCAAGCAGCTCTAACGAGTGTTGTGTGAAATCCTTTCAGAGCTCGGGATACATCTTTGGTGCTCATACAAGGCGTCGGCCGCTGACAATTGGTGATCGCGTACTCGCCCTCGCAGATCCAGGTACTGAAACTTGTGTTCTAATTTCCCTTAAATTAGAGTGTACGAATGGTCAGGGCATTGAATTTTCAATCTGATTGTACTAGGTTTTTAAAAATTTTTTACTCCGATCGTCAGTTACAGTGGAGCATGACCATTCCAGCTTTTATTCGTTCCTCTTTCGCCAAATGAACCACTGCTCTGTACAGTTACGGCTCTCCTTGGTACCACTCTCTTAGGTAACAAGCTCTAGTTACGACCACTTTTTCAAATTTCTCGTGTTGTTCGCTTACTAGGGCTTCGACTGTGTTTACTGCTCTACTGGTTTACATTGCTCCTTCTTTATGAATGCAACGTTTTGTTTTTCGTTTTGTGTGGAGATATTTGTCAAGTCAAGTCAATTTTATTTAACTTACACAGAATATTATGCAAATAAAGTTATAATGATTTTACGATATTCTTTTAACAAAATAGGAGAAGTTAATAAACTAATTGAGTAGGTGCCCCAAATTAACTACATCACGAGCAAAAGGAATAGAGTTAAATAAAAAAAATTTTGTTAAAAAGTTACTGTATTAATTCTTATACTAACTACTAACATTAAACTTGTTGAACATATTAACGTAAATTACTAAGAATCAAACCAAGGAAAATACGAATCTACAAAAATATCCCGTCACTTTCAAACAGATACAACATTACAATTATGTACAACATTATGCTAATTATTTATCAATATCGTTGTTATACCTGTCAAGGAAGTTGTGAGTTTGTTCACCAAGCAAATGCGCTAACAGTGCAAACATACAGAGGAAGGAAATGGGCCACTCGTGAGCACTTCGTTCGCAAACTGTATTTACCAGACTTCTTCTTCACATTTGAAAAGTCGCTGCGGGACCCTGTCAAAGATGAGCAGTGATAGCCATCTAATACCTTAAAAGAGTTAGCTACGTGAAATCTAAATGACAGCTCTCAAAACAAGATTGAGCCTGATCACATATCTTTTGTTGACTTCTCAATCGGCGTCTCCTGTCCTCCAAGCCAAAGTTAATCTGGGACATAACGGCTTCACTGCACGTTTCTCTTCTCTGGTTGAGACTGACATAGTTTATTGACTACTTCTAGGAACGAAAGGTTTAAATTGGTTTGCTTTTTTGTTTGTTTTTCAGCAATGTACGTTTATTTACCGGGGTGGATAAGTGGCGTCAATGGAAGGCGTTTAGTCATAAAATTCTGCAATGGCAAAAGGTACGCTTTTTTCGTTCTATTTCCAAAGCTTTCCTGTCTCAGCAAACATGACCCGACTTAACGTTTGTTTTGTGTTTTCATTTCAGTTCGAGTCAGGTCGACCCTTTGCAGTGCTTTTGGTTGTCACGTGACTACTACGACCGAATTGTGGAGGACTTCAAGAAGAAGAATGGCTCCAGATAGCCATATATGAACGAAGACAACGACAAAGACCTTTAAAACGTCTGCTTTACAAAACCATTAAACCAGTTTACAAACACTAGTGATTTTGAATAAAAAAAGAACTGTAGAGAAGTACCGTTGGCACTGTTTTCAGTTATCCATCATCGAAAAGTTCTTACTTAGGGTTTGAGATTAAGTTAAACTTGTTAACCTCCTTTCTTGGCGTATAATCTACGAGTGAGCTCTTTACCAAGTTGCTTAAGGGCGTCCCGCTACACACACGCGCATGACATATTATATACATATATATTTAGAAGATAAACCCCTTCCGGCGGCTGGCATATCGGAGGATAATGCGCGCGGCTGAGAGAAATGAACAGTTTGCCGAGAAGCGAAGCTTCAAGGGCATATGTGAAATTCTGAGGACAATCTCTCAGACAAGGGCATTATCCTCCCATATACCAGTAAGCCAGGAAGGGGTTTATTTTTTAACCCTCCGCGATCGCCAGTTAATTCAACATGTTGAAGGAAAAGAAAAACAAGTGATTTGACTGGGATTGCGACTCACGTAAACACTGCACGTACATTGATTGGTTAAAATTGTTTTATTATAAACTGTGATTGGACCAGAGATAATCAAGCTGTCAAAGTTAAACATTTCCAGTGGATTGGAAAAGAAGATCCAACCATACCACTGACGGGCATTATCCAGCCGCCGGAAGGGGTTTATTTACTTGATACCCGTCAAACTATTTGACACCACGTGACTCAAGATGGCGCCCAGCTGAAATGTAATTAAACCGAGTCGGACCCATAGAAATCTCGAGCTCATAATCCAATTGTTGATTTAACAAATTGACGTCAGTTTTTTATGCGTCTGTCCTCTTATTGATGATAAATTGCGTCATAACATTGTCAAAGTGTTGTAGATCCACGAGCCGATAGGCGAGTGGATCTACAACAAACTTTGACAAAAAAAAACCTGACGTCAATTTGTTTTTTACAATAACAAAACGCGAAAAAGGTCAAATGAAGACTTAAATTAAGATTTTATGTGTCTGTACTCTTTTGATTTTTTTGAAAAATAAACTAGTGAGCAGCACTCTGCGAACTGGTTTTGTAAAACTGATTTATTCTCCTACGCGTTTCGTCCGACTGTCGCGGACTTCTTCAGGGAGTTTTACAAATGAGAGTTACAAGCTTGTATTTATACATAGTGTGAGCCGCTAAAGTACTTTTACAGATATGTAGCGGATTCACGTACAGGAAACAAGCTAAATTTTCACGCAGGGCGTGACTAAGGTGTAGCATACGTGTGACATATTTCTGTCATGACGTATGCGTGACATATTTATTTTTGGGGACCACAGATTTAGTACTAAATCTGTGGTCCCCAAAAACTTACTTACAGAGGTTAGCTAATGTTACGGTTTTCTTGTAACAAACAGTACAATTGAGATCTGGCATTATCCGACTGATAATATTCTTGATACGAGCGTGACTACAATTAAAGGTGGTCTTAAATATGATAGTCCTACCTAAAACAGACCTTTTCTTAGGATTCTGATAGAGCCACTTCTTTCTGTCAGTGTATTTTATAACACTAAACAGCGGAAGCAAAAACCTGAAAGGATACCCTCTAACGCGTAGCCGCTTCCAGAACTTATCCCTAGTCTTGGAAAAAGACTCGAAGGAGGAACTGTTCCTAGCATATCTCATTAATTCCCCTTTGATAAAGGCTTTCTTATTGCTAGAAGGGTGAAACGACTCGAATGGTATATACAGGTATTTGTTAAGGGGCTTTTGAAAGGTGGAAAATTGCAGTTTGCCCGAATTTGCATCTCTATAGAGAAATAGATCGAGAAAGGAAATGCTACTCTCGCTTATACTATAAGTAAGCTTAATTCGATCAGTCTTGTTGTTAAGGGCACCTAAGAATTCCAGAAGAATACCTTTGGGTCCGCACCAGATAGCAAAAATATCATCAATAAATCGTTTGTAGACTGTCAAATATTGGGAGTAGTACTCCACAATATCTATCTCGTGATAATACATAAAGGCATTTGCTACTGTGACGGCAAAGGGAGTGCCCATAGCGATACCAAACACTTGATGGAAAATAGCCGGACTAAATTCTGACGATAAATAGTTGTTATCCAGAACAATTCTGGCGAGCTGAATTAATAGTGGAGTCTCGGCAACCCTTGCTTCCCGAAGAAGCAAGTCGAGCGCTATTAATGCTTTCTTGGTATCCACGTTTGGATACAAGGATACAACATCCGCCGTGACAAGAAAACAATTGCTGTCGGGTAACACCGTGTTCTCCAGTAAGTAAATAAGCTCACCAGAATCCCTAAGAACCGTAGGCATATGTATTTTTGGCTTAGTAAGCTCGTCAACAAAAATGCTGATAGGCCTAGTGATATATGAATGAGAAGCGGCGATGGGTCTTCCCACCATAGGGTCTTTATGGATCTTAGGAATGACATAGAACTTAGCAGGATTAACAAAATGATCGAAACTACGCAAAAAACGAGCTGCGTCAGAGGAAATGAATCTACTGTAAATAGACATAAGCCGATCTCGCGTGCAAATAACTTTAAGACGATTAGCATACCAGTCCTGTTGCGTGACTTGTCGATATGACAACTCGTCATTCAACAGTTTCAGTGTCTCACCTTGAACCCAGTTCGTAGGCAAAACAGCGGGCCCCAGATTTTTATCCGTAGGCAGTACTCTAATGTTCGCATTAGATTTCAATTTGAGAAGGTCTTCTCGCTCTTGCTTTGTGAGATTGTTCCTCCAGTGCGGTTTGCTAACCACAAAGTTCTTTTGCAGTTCTTTGCGTAAAGCGTAGAGTTTGTCTTCAAGATCAGGGTTTTCTCGCGGAGGATTCCAGCCTGTGGGGACGTAAAGTCTTGGGTTGAAATCTGTGTCATGTGGACTGTTGGCGAACCTATCTTGAAGGCGAACTCTTCGACAGAAGTCCTGAATTTGTGAGTCGAACTGAGCTTCACTTGGAGGTCGAAGCGAGGGTCTGAACTTAAGACCCATGCCCAGAACCCTTGACTGCCGCTCAGTAAGGTTAACAGAGGTGAAGTTATGGATTTCCGTATTCCGTGGAAGCAGGTCGTACAGGGGTCGTCTAGCCATCTTAAAGAGCCATTTTTCGTATGCAAAGCGCCTATCTATCTTACGTGGCCGGAACCTTTTCCCCGGGCGTTTTTTGACGACGATCGGGATTTAGGCCCATTAGCCGAATTTGACCTTTGGCGCTGCTTTTGTTGCTGTCGTCGGTCGGTTCGAGATTTGGACCGTTTGGCTGAGCTTGACCTTTGGCGTTGTTGTTGTTGCTGCCGTTGCTCAGGCCGCCCTTTGCGTGACTTGCCATTGCGCTTACCACCAGATTTGGAGTCGACAAGAGAGACTTTACGCTGCCGGTTTCCCTCAGGTTGGTTTGCCGTGCTCGCAGATTGAAGGCGGAGCTCATTGCGTATAATATCTCTGATGGAGTCCTCCGAAGGCACGAACACTTCACGTTCTTCCATCTCTGTTTGACTTCTGCATTTAGCCTTGCGAAATATCTCCGCTTGAAGAGCCTTGGAGGCACGCGAGGCCGCCATGTCGTTATTGAGTTTATCGACGAATGTTGCTGCGGCTTCAGCGAGACTCGTGGCTTTTGCCTCTGAGAGTTCGTGCTTCAGGAGCTCAACTTTCCACATCGCAATCGTGCCGTTGACATTGGCAGTGGTGACGCGGATTGCCTCCTGATGCTCTTTTATTTCAGAGTGGAGATTAGCTATAGTAGCTTCCAGTAATTTAAACTCAGCCTTGCGAACAATGTCGTCAAATGCGGCTTGAAGTGTATCCACGTTCGGTCCTTTGGCTTGGATTTTTTTGATCCTAAGGCCAGAGGGAATGGTGCCTTGGCTTAAGTGGGTCTCCAGCAGCTTAATTCTGGCTTGGAGGTTTGTGTAGGCCTTCTCGGCATCCAACCGCTGTCGAACTGCCTTTCTGAGGACAGTTTCAATCGTGGGATCTAGACTGGAAGAAATAGGTACTGGAAAACTTGGCTCTGGATCCATTGAAGCTGATGATCGGCGGCGCTTTGGTCCGGAGCAACTATTACCAGTTTCGTTCGCCATGTGGCTTCTTCTAGTATCGACTAAGACGATTTTTTTGAAAAATAAACTAGTGAGCAGCACTCTGCGAACTGGTTTTGTAAAACTGATTTATTCTCCTACGCGTTTCGTCCGACTGTCGCGGACTTCTTCAGGGAGTTTTACAAATGAGAGTTACAAGCTTGTATTTATACATAGTGTGAGCCGCTAAAGTACTTTTACAGATTTGTAGCGGATTCACGTACAGGAAACAAGCTAAATTTTCACGCAGGGCGTGACTAAGGTGTAGCATACGTGTGACATATTTCTGTCATGACGTATGCGTGACATATTTATTTTTGGGGACCACAGATTTAGTACTAAATCTGTGGTCCCCAAAAATAAATATGTCACGCATACGTCATGACAGAAATATGTCACACGTATGCTACACCTTAGTCACGCCCTGCGTGAAAATTTAGCTTGTTTCCTGTACGTGAATCCGCTACAAATCTGTAAAAGTACTTTAGCGGCTCACACTATGTATAAATACAAGCTTGTAACTCTCATTTGTAAAACTCCCTGAAGAAGTCCGCGACAGTCGGACGAAACGCGTAGGAGAATAAATCAGTTTTACAAAACCAGTTCGCAGAGTGCTGCTCACTAGTTTATTTTTCAAAAAAATAGCCCCATGTTTTTGTGTCCTTAGTAACTGGCTTAAGGGCGTTCCGCTACCCACGCGCGCAATCTATTTATATATCAATCAATCTATCTATCTATCTATCTATCTAAAAATATATATACAATTTTTTGTACTGATTGAATGATAGCCCCATATTTTTACCCTGGGGCGAGATCGGACGTCAGCTTGTAAAGGCGCCTCTGGCAGTCGCCATCACCCATCCACCCAACCCACGCATCAGACGAAATTACTTGCACAAAGGCCAGACCACAACAGCGGGATATACGTCCCCTACTCTTCACGAACAGTGTCTGGAGTCTTGAACGTCCCACCAAGTTATAACAACCGAGGGTTGTGAAAAAGGGCCTGCGTTTCATCGTCCTTATCCGAGAAGAGTAGAAAGTCTAACCATTTACAGATGTCATTACAAAGGCAGCACTTTCTCCTTTGCGCATGGTAGTCCGGTGTTCTACCAACTGAGCTAACCCGTCGGCTGTTATAGTAGTCATATGTTGATCATTCTCTTAATTCTCATAATCTGTTTGCTTAATAATGAATTGGAATTGTAAGGAGGAGTTACTCTTTGGTCACTGATGGAAGTGAAAGGGTTGAGGTTGGTTGTAGCTTGTACGATTTAACTACAGCAAACTCCGTTGAAACAGAACTGAGTCATTCTTTTGGAAGGAGAGATCCACTTTAAATAAAAAGAAATTTAAGGTGACTGTAAGTCGAGTTTTCATAAACCTTTTATAGAATTTATAAAAGTTTTATCTTCAGGAGGTGATCAAGAGCCAATCAACATATGTCTAGACCACTTCAACGAAGAAACTAGAGGAACCTGCAGGAACAGGAAGAACTTAGATTATTTTGGTAAGAAGCTCTAGACATTAATTTTAATTCTTAAAATTCTTTAAGGTACGTTTGACATTACTGTATTTTTGATTCTCTCTTCTATGACATCTGTTTAGTAGTGAAATAAATAGTTTGAAACTATTCTTCGTGAATAACCAGCGGGTAACCTTTTTAGCCACCAAATGATAGCGGAGCTCCACAGCGGCTCGAAGAGCCGCAGAGCGGAGCCCCATAACTACCGTGCGAGGATAGAAATTCAGAAAACCATGCGTTTGAGTTTTCATGGTCATCGTGGCTAGCAGCATGGCTCGCGGGCGCGTGCGCCTAGCGACGACGACGACGATGTTGCCCCAACATGGCGGCCATAGTCATCCGGGATATTTAGAAGGCCTAAAACCGAAACGAGGCTCTGTTTTTCGCGCAATGCCTCTTCCGTTGAGTCGCGAGCTAGATGTTTTTTTTTTTTTTGACGATTTATTTCAGCTATCGAATCTTCTTTAAGTAGTTGCGTACACCAGGCGTATTTAATAACTTTAGTGACAGCATTTTCAATGTGTGAGGGTCTGTGTGAGGAGCTCCGCTTTTAGGCTTGCCTAAATATATTTAATAATGATCCAAATTCCTATAAACCTGCGCTCCAATCTAAATTCAGAATACAGGCCGCGTGACCAAAGTCAACTACTTGTCACGCTATCTTATTTACCGGCTTCGAGTGAGCTTGTTCCCGGCATCAGACTATTCGTTCGAAGACAGACGGTAAGTGAGTTGCTGGTCAATTCACCTTTCATATATTTCAAACAGGAACGAGAATGCTAATTTTACATACAAAGACCATGACTCCTGACTGAGGCAAAAACAGTTTGTACGACATCGATTGTTCGTGTACTTTCGGCGTGGTCTCCATGCATAGTAGATTTCCGTTTCAAAACTGTGAATGCATTTTTTTCGATGCACAAATGTTTTACCTTTATCCCGGATAAGAAGCATTATTGTGATTATTGACAAGATAACAACAACCGAGTTTTATGATGAAAGTACAATGTACTTGCCATCAGATATATGATATTGTTATCGGCCATGATGCTTTGTCTACCTTGCAGTTTCGCTGCCCTGTCGAACACCAAGTGAAAATTAACACGTGTTAATATGCGTGGCCCAATGTGCATTTCCTTAAATTTCTTTGACACAGCAGCAGGTCACCATAAGATACCCATAAATACGTATCTTAGTTTAATACAGCCTTCCTTGCCAAGGTCTCCTCATAATGAAAGTGCATGTTCAGGCAAACATGTCTTGGAACTTATTCGCCACTTTAGTTAACCAAAGCACCTTTTGTTGTCATGTTATGAAACAACCTTTATTTACAGATTGATTGAGATGTAATTATTTCTTACAACTGCATTTAAAGCTTGTGTGATTTATAGTCGCTTAAAAGCGAGCTTTACTGTTCACAACCATTTTGAGTTGAAATATGCATATATTTTTCACTTCTTGTATGTTTGGCAAGTTGATTACTTGTCACGCCAATCGCGTGACTAGAACTCGTAGTCCGTTTGTAGAAGCAATTGAACCGATGAAAAGTACTTTATGTTACCCTCTTTCCTTTTTTAAATTCTTTCTTTTGGAAATCGTGGCGGGTGTCCTTGGATTTTTCCACTTTTCGGCCCCAATATCAAATTAATGAGAAAATATCAAGTTAAGGAAGTAAATAGCCCTAGCACCAAATTCAAGCGGGGCTCAATGGGGTGATGACTTTTACGGCTAACGGTGAATATTTTGGCCCATTTTACGGCTAACGGTTAACCCCATTGAAACCCTCATTTTAATACAATTATGTGAAAGTTACGGTGGCCCGCAAGGGACATAAAAATGTAAGAAAAAAATCGTTCACTTGAAGAGCAAAGGAATCCTTTTTTATATCCATAGTTTTTGTTCCTTTCAAATTTTTACCCCGGATGCTTACTCCAGATCCAAAGCTTTTACTTCGGATCCAAAGATTTTACACCGGAATCAAAGTTTTTAATCCGGATCCAAAGTTTTCACTCTGGATTGAAAGATTTCATGCCAAATTCAAAATGTTAACTCCGATTACAAAGTTCTAACGAGAGTTTCATCGTACCACGTGACAAAGACTTCATGAATTTCCAATATGGTGGACGGAGAAAGGTTAACAAAACTAAAACTATGGATATAAAAAGGGATTCTTTTTTTCTTTAAGTGAATGATTTTGTTCTTACATTTTTGTGTCCCTTACGGGCCACCGTAGAAAGTGCACGCACTGTTCCAAATACCTTGCTAACTCTGAGAGGCACCAATTTAACAAAAACAAATTACATATCTGGCATTGCACATTTTTATAGGCCCCTAAAAGGTAACAAGACAACTCTTGCAGCAGTCATTTCGGGTTTTAGAGCTCTAAGCGGTACCAACCCACAAATTTAAACCCCAAAAGGTGCGACGATCACCCCCGTCACTTTTGTAGGGAAGTACCCCCCCCTCCGGGATTTAAAATCAGTGATGAATTACCCAACATGTCAAACACAAACAGGGCACCAAAGTAGGTTACATGGTATTGATAGCTAGTGCCGTTACATTCTGTGTCAATACCAATCCGCGTGTTGGCGTCATTCGTTTACAGCAGCTTGGGAAAAATGAGTTCTGACACAATCAAACTGCTCATCTGTGGCAGCGGTAATGGCGCGCATGCTTTCGCGGGGATTGCGTCAACCCATCCGGGAACTGAAGTCCGAGTGCTAAGTTTGTATCAAGACGAGGCAGAGCGCTGGAGTAAAATCTTGCGAGATAAAGACCTGGAAACAAAGTGCCATCGACGTGGTAGTGAGCCCATAATCATCAAGTCCAAACCCGCATTGATCACGAAAAACCCAGAAGAAGCCATTTGCAATGTTGATGTCATTGCCCTCGTTCTTCCCGCCTTTGCACATCAAATTTTCCTGGAAGCTCTCAAGCCGTACATTGAACCTGGGATGATTGTTGTTGGTTTGCCAGGGGCCTCAGGACTAGAGTTCCAGGTGCGTGGAATCTTGGGAGATAAAGCCAAACTGTGCACTATGATGAACTTTGAGTCGCTACCATGGGCGTGTCGCCTAGAGGAGTTTGGACACAAATGCGATGTTCTTGGAACAAAGGACTCTATGGTTGGGGCAATGCAGGTACGAAAAGCTAAATCAAATTGAGTGAATTGCTTTATAGGTCAGGTGTAAGTAGATTTGGTTTTCTTTACACGAGAGGTCTTATTGGAGGGTCTCAATGGGGTTAACCGTTAGCCGTAAAGCGGGCAAAAAAATTAGCCGTTAGGCGTAAATATTGAAACATTTTAGCCGTTAGTCGTAAAAAATATTAACCATTAGCCGTAAAACAGCCAAAAATATTAACCGTTAGCCGTAAAAGTCACCACCTCATTGAGACCCTCTTATTGGACCGATGGTGTTTCATGCGTCATCATCTCCTCAGGAACGCATCTAAATTCAGAAACACATAAGACTTGTATAACTGCTTTTGAACGTCTTCAACCACAGCGTTTCCACATTCAATCTACCAACTACCATATTTGGAAAGGGAGAGAAACTAAATGAGCCAATCAGTGCCAAGAAGCTCAAAGACCGTAGCAAGCAGTTTCCAGATATGGTACTTGGGAAATATTGAATCTAGACAAGCTGTAAACGCGCGTTACACGTTTCAAGTCGCACGGGTTTCTGCTAAAATCTAATTTGATTTGCGGGCGTTTGGAAAGACACATGAAAGACAGAAGCGTACATCTCACCACCCTGTTTCAATAATTGCGCCTTTGGTATCCCATAGTTCACGACGGGCCCCGTTTCAATAAAAAGGTCTATTCTATTATGGGAACGGGGGAAGGTGCGCTTTTCCACTAAAGAGTGTTCCTCTTAAAACAGGTTGGAAGTGACGCAGCGCCAAAAAAGGATCCCATCCCCACTCTGCAGAGTCTTCTTGGTGACTATCCAAAGTTAAAGGTTTCCGGCCATCTCATTGGCACGACACTGATGAACCCGAACGCTTATGCACATCCTTCTATCATGTATGCTCAGTGGGAGGGGTGGGACGGGAAGCCCGTCAAAGAGCCGCCGCTGTTTTATACAGGCCTTAGTGAATTGGCAGCCGAGCTCCTCTCCAGTGCTTCAGACGAAGTGCTGAACGTAAGCAGAGTTGTTAGTGAGAAGACTGGAGCCGACACTTCGCAGGTAAATTTTCAGCTTGCAGATGGTGGTAATAAACCTCGCAAAGATTCTGCTCCCCTGAAAGCATCCTTTTTCTCACTCATATTTAATTGAAACGTGCTGTGTCGCCTCAGGAGAAATGCAGTCGAACCCCCAAACACTGTCATCGCATCTTTAAGATTCCAATCATAACGCTTTGCGTTTTTTAAATGTCTCTGAAATAATTCAGACCCTTAGCATATCTCTGGTTTATGCCAAGACTCCCACGACCCCATTCTGCAATCCAAACCTTTTTTTTAGTTATTGGTCCAGAGAGCTAAAACTGCTGATTATCTTCAAAGTGACAGTGTATGAGATTACGTTTTTACCTGCTTTTTCAGGTTTCACATATCTACGATCTTCTAGTTAAGTTCTACCCCCATGAAATCTCCGACAAGACAAACATTCAAACGTGTTTTCGTACCAACGCAGCTTATCAGGGGCTCAAACATCCCATGAAAGAAAACCCGGATGGAACTTTCGTCCCAGACTTTTCGCATCGATATTTGACCGAGGACGTCCCTTGTGGACTGGTTGTATTTCGGGGAATAGCAGAAGTGGCCGGAGTGGCCACGCCCACAATAGACAGAGTATTGCTGTGGGCGCAGGAGAAAATAGGCAAAGAATATCTCATGGGTTCAAAGCTTCAAGGAAAAGATGTTTTATCTACTCGGGCGCCTCAGCGATATGGGCTCACAACGCTGGATTCTATTGTTGGGAAAGTCTGATGTGTTCGTTTTACGCCACAATTAAGAATGTCAAAAATAACTTAACAAAAGAAGTCAACATAGATAGGGAAATTAATTGTGTTAAAATCCGCTTAACGTTCGTGAGACAATGAACACATTATTCAAGATACCTTTAGTAGATTTTATTGTGAGTTATAGTGAGAAATACTGAAGACTGTTTGAGTTACAACACCGAAAGTTTCAGTTTCCTGAACTGTGACATCTACCAGGCTTAAACTTCCTTCCAATGTATACTCTTAGCGAGAATTTCGAATTTCCAGGAATTTATTTCGTTATCAAAAACTGAAAAATACAGGTTTTTTCAATAGTCACGAAGTGTGATAGCTGCCATTTAAGCTTCCTGGGACTCATTTTTGTAAACTTGTATTTTATAGTTACATGAGAATCTCAAATTGATTCTTCTGCCGGAGTTCATCATGAATAACAATCAGTAATAAAAGTAATGCAGAAAAAGTCGTAAAGAAACGTTACGCGAGGAATGAATCGAAGTAGCTGTCACCCAAATCATCAGGAAACTCGGAATAAAACTTTTCTTCCAGCGCAAAACGTTTTTCGTAGTCCATATCCTCATCATCAGGCACATCGTCTTCGTTGTATTCGTCGAAGAAGTAATAGTCGTGGTCGGACTCCGAATGACTTTCCAAAATTATGTTCTCCTCAAATGCTTCGCTCTCCTCTTGATTGTCTGAACCGCTTTCTGAGGGGTTTTCGTCGAAGAAAATGTCATCTTGTTCAGCGGAATCATCATAAACATCAACATCATGGTTGTCATCGCCATCATGACCATCATCATCTTCATCGCCTTCATCATCATTTTCATCGCCTTCATCATCATCTTCATCGCCTTCATCATCATCTTCATCGCCTTCATCATCAAACTCGTGTTTTGTATCAGCGATGTATTCAGCATGTTCTTCTGTTTGGAGTTCCTCGTCGATTTGTTTTTCATCATTGAACTGCTCGATCTCTATATTTTGTTTCTGTGTTTGTTCTTCTCCATCATTATCTTCGTTATTATCACCGACTCCGCTGGCCTCATTGAAAGAGAATGAGGAATCATCATCTTCGTATTCATCGGGTATCCTTGAATACAGTTTTTCTTCCAGACGAAATAGTGTTTCATAGTCCAGCTCATCGGCATGTTCCAAATGTTCTCCGACTTCATCAAAGATATCCCTAAGAAAGTCACTTTGTAGCTCCGATTGATCCTTCGTCATCTCGGACACGGTGGTCTGAGCACCTTCATCACCTTCCTCCTTTCTTTCCGAAATATCCTCTGTTTCCTCTGGGATGTTTTCATTTTCATGAAGCCATTCATCTTTGTCATAATCACCTTCCTCCTCTCTTTTCGAAATATCCTCTGTTTCCTCTGGATTGTTTTCATTTTGATGAAGCCATTCATCTTTGTCATCATTACCTTCCTCCTCTCTGTCCGATATATTATCCACATCCTCTTCATATTCTTCATTTCCCACAAAACCCTCTTGTTCATCACCGTCACCTTGGTTCTCCCTGTCCGACATATCATCTGTGCCCTCTGGTATCTCTTCTATTTCTTCATTCCATTCTTTGTCATCATTCCCTTTCTCCGCTCTGTCCGACACATCATCTGTGCCCTCTAGTATCTCTTCATTTTCTTCAAGCCATTCTTTGTCACCATTCCCTTTCTCCGCTCTGTCCGACACATCATCTGTGCCCTCTGGCATCTCTTCTTCATCTTCAAACCATTCTTTGTCACCATTCCCTTTCTCCGCTCTGTCCGACACATCATCTGTGTCCTCTGGCATCTCTTCGTATTCATCGGGTATCCTTGAATATAGTTTTTCTTCCAGACGAAATAGTGTTTCATAGTCCAGCTCATCGGCATGTTCCAAATGTTCTCCGACTTCATCAAAGATATCCCTAAAAAAGTCACTTTGTAGCTCCGATTGATCCTTCGTCATCTCGGACACGGTGGTCTGAGCACCTTCATCACCTTCCTCCTTTCTTTCCGAAATATCCTCTGTTTCCTCTGGGATGTTTTCATTTTCATGAAGCCATTCATCTTTGTCATAATCACCTTCCTCCTCTCTTTTCGAAATATCCTCTGTTTCCTCTGGATTGTTTTCGTTTTCATGAAGCCATTCATCTTTGTCATCATTACCTTCCTCCTCTCTGTCCGATACATTATCCACATCCTCTTCATATTCTTCATTTCCCACAAAACCCTCTTGTTCATCACCGTCACCTTGGTTCTCCCTATCAGACATACTATCTGTGCCCTCTGGTATCTCTTCTATTTCTTCATTCCATTCTTTGTCATCATTCCCTTTCTCCGCTCTGTCCGACACATCATCTGTGCCCTCTAGTATCTCTTCATTTTCTTCAAACCATTCTTTGTCACCATTTCCTTTCTCCGCTCTGTCCGACACATCATCTGTGCCCTCTGGCATCTCTTCTTTTTCTTTAAGCCATTCTTTGTCACCATTCCCTTTCTCCGCTCTGTCCGACACATCATCTGTGTTCTCTGTCATCTCTTCTTTATCTTCAAACCATTCTTTGTCACCATTCCTTTTCTCCGCTCTGTCTGACACATCATCTGTGCCCTCTGGCATCTCTTCTTTTTCTTCTTCATGAGACCATTCTGCGTTATCGTCATCCCATTTCACCTTTCCATCTGACACATGATCTGTGTCCACTGATTGTCCCCTATTTTCCAACCATTCTTCTTCATCACCATTCATTGCTTGGCTGTTACTGTCACCCTCAAACGTACCATCTCCATGATCATCTAACAACCGGTCTTCAGCGCTATCACTTCCGTCTGATTCTGGAACGAGCTCACCATCTTGCTGACCTACATCGCTTAATACATCTTCCTGGTCATCGACAAACGGTGATGACACGCTGTCCTGATTTTCTTTATCCTGGTCACCAAGGACAAAGTGTCTGCCTTCAAAAGCTGGCTCGTTGTGGACTGATGCAGTGCCAAATGTGAACTGGCCCACATAGTTGATCCCATCAATTAACTCTACACCATAGAGGTTACTCTCGTCCTCCACAGCGTTATGACCTTCATCCAACGTCAAACCCATCTCCTCAGAATCGCCTCGGATGGTTGGCCACTCGTGGGTCTCCACCTGCCGTCTGCGGCGCCATTGCGTATCAAACTCACCAATTTCTTCCGTTGGCGGTGGCAGTTTGATACTTGCTGCCCGTATCTGATAGTAGTCATTCCATTCATTCTGGTGGGGATGAACACCTGGAAGGGCTGCAAATGGATGGTTGACGTGCAAAGTTAAATAGTGACTTATAACATACAGGCAAGGTTGAGTCTTTTAAACCTGCATAAACAGGTTTAATTGTAGTGTTAACGCTGTTTATTAGGTGTTCGGGGAACTTCTGGTAAAGTTTCTGGTATTGGGCAACTTTTTACCTATGTGGCAACTTTCGTGGGGGGGGGGGGGAGGGGGGGGGTTGTTTCGAGTTAAAAAAAAACATCATTTTAGGTCGGTCATGTAGAAAGGCCAGCAGTGACGACTATTTTGTTCGTGATTTTGGGACGCGGAAAAATAGGGTCATCTTTTTGTCAATGTTAAGGGGTTAAAAATAGGCTGTTTTTGTTTGCTCATTTTGAGGGGTTGAAAAAAGGGTGAATTTGATTTGGTCATTCATGTTGGTCTTTGTTGGAGGTTAAAAATAGCCTGCTTTGTTTACTCTTCTTTGAGGACCAAAAATATACTGTTTTTTGGGGTTTAAAATTTTTTTTTTTTTAACCGGTTAAAAATAGACTGACTTTTAATGTTATTTGGGAGTAAAAATAGTCCAAGTTTTTTTTGTCATTTTAAGGTCTTGAAAATACAGTAAATTTTGCTTATCTCTTTTGGGGGTTGAACATGACAGGTTTTATTTTTTGGTCGTTTTGAGGGTGTGAAAATAGGGTTTATTTTTTGTTCTTTTGGAGCGGTTAACAATAGCTTGATTTTTTCAGTCATATTTTGTGGTTAAAATAGGCTGATATTTTGACTTTGGGGAGTCTACAAAAGGCTGATTTTTTGCAAATTTGTGGGAGTTAAGGGGTGATTGTTTTTTTGGTCACTTCGAGAGGTAAAATTAGGCTTATTTTTTGGTCAATTTTGGGTGTTAAAATAGGATGACTTAAGGGTTTGGAAAATCGGGTGATTGTTAGGTCATTTTTGGGGCTGAACTAAGGCTTGGTTTTTGGCTTTATTTGGGGTTAAAAATAGGCTTTTTGGGTTTTAAAATAGTTTTTTTTGTGAGGACTTTATGCGGTTAAAAGTACGCCGAGTTTTTTGGTCATTTTGGGTGTTTAAAAATAGGCTGATTTTTTAGCCTATTATGAGGGTGGAATCGCGTATGTTTTTGGGTTGAATAAAGGTTGGTTATATTTGGGAGTTAAAAATTGGTTGATTTGTTTTTTTAATAAATTTAAGGGGTTAGAAGTTGCTTGATTTGTTTTTTGATACATTTAAGGGGTTAAAAATTGGTTGATTTGTTTTTTGATGATTTTAGGAGGTTAAAAAACGCTGATTGTTTTGGTCATTTTAGGGGCTTAAGAATAGCCTGATTTTTTGTGGTTAGTTTTTGAGGGTATATTTTTTGGTCAGTTTGGGGGTTACAGCCTAAATTTGGGGCGGATAATGGGGCAGTTTTCGGTAACTGCTTTAATTTAGATAGTTAAAAAGAAGCTGTTTTAAGTTGTTCAATTGTTTGTTTTTGGTGGTCAATCAAGGGGTGTAAAAACAGGGTATTTTTGCTAGTCATTTTGGGGGGTTACAAAGAGACTGTTTTCGGTGACAAGTTTCAGAGTTAAGATAGGTTAATTTTTGTTGTGGTCATCTTTGTGTTACATTTGAAACACTGTTTATTTAAATTTCTCGTTTCCCACGGAGTACCTAATGTAGCTTATGTTTCCGTCACGCTCTTGTTAATTTCCTTTTAAGGCTTTAGTTACTTGATTTCTCATATTACGCATGTATGACAGCGACGTGTCTTCTGCGAGCTACTTGTGATTTTCCTTTGGCTATCGGTCCTGCAAAGAATTGTCTATCTACTTTAAACTGGCTATTGACTTAGGAGCTTACCAAAGTAAGTGTATCATGTAATACGTACCCCATACATTGTTCGTTAAGTCAGTTTCTTTGCATATACAGCTAATCGCGCATTTGCTGATTTCGCTTTTATTTGTTTCTATTTGACTTGTAGTTCGAACCACGCTGAAGCACGCTCAACAACGCTCTATCAAGTTCTACTACACTAAATCACGCGCTACCACTTGTTATAGCCACAGTGACATTAAAATTATTGGAATCTACAGCGTGCGTTCGTTTTTAAAGGTCTTGAGGCTAAACGCTATCCCTGTGGCTCCCTAAGGACAACACTTTGGGGGTTAAAAATAGCCTTAATATGCGGGGTTTTTTTCGGGCAAAACAGCCTGATTTTGGTTGTCCTGTTTGAAGGCCAAAAAAGCCTGATATTGCTGGTCATTTTTGGCGGTACAAGAAGGAGCAATTTTGGTGGTTATTTTTGGGGGGTTAAAAAGAGAGCGTTTTCAATCGTTTTTCTGGATGTGCAAGGAGGCAGATTTTCGTGCTTATTTTAATTGATTGGTTCAAAATTGGCTGTTTTATCAATTTTAATAAAAGGCGTGCTCGTGATCATGATTTTTATTCACTTCTAAAGATTCTTACCAGCAGATTCTACTTGGCAATGTTTGTGACTGACGAACTCTGTTTGACGTGGATTCCTTGAACGCACATAAGGACAACTTTCCCGTTTCTGAGACGTCTTAACAGCACAGTTGATATAACCATCCTATACAATCTGAGCCCTTACTAAATTTTATGAGTATTGTGTCATCCGCAAAGGTTTTAAAAACCTTGAGTAAAAAAATGTTTTGTTCAAAAGTCCACAGTAAGGAAGTAAATATTTGACGTTGCGCTACTTAAACGTCGCTTAAAAAAGGTTTTTACGGTGCTTGTCGGAAACTGTTTACTTCTTATCAATTTATGTATTAAATATGTTATGTTCTTATGCAGCTCGGGCCTAATCAACAGACGTTTGCACCTTTTCAGTAAATGCGATAATTTTTGGGTTTTTGTGTTGATATATCCCTTTGTTTTACCGTTGGATCACAGCAAGACGCAAGCGAGCAAAAGTTTGGAATTTGGCTTTCTCTTATGGCAAAAGACGCCACATCCTTGGACCGCTTGGAAACTCAGCTTTGCTGAGCAGTACTCAGTGTTCAACCTTGATCAGTTTCTTGAGAGTTAGTTTTCACTTACCTCCTTGTGCTGTTCTTGTCAGTGGACGCCCTTGGATGTTCACGTTGGAACATGCCACCAGAAAGAGAACGAAAATCCAACCTTTCATCTCATTAAGTCATTTTAAGTCGCTCCGAAAACAAAAAATTCCTCCTCGTAATTTTTTCTCAACTTCCGCAAATCGTCCGTGCAAAAGTAAGACGTCACAGAGCAAATTACCAAATAAAGCAGAATGTGAGGTCACTAATCAGTCGATGATTGGCTGTTGGCCCAGGTGCGCACGCTCAAAGAGCTACGGTAGCCAATCATGTTACGTTTTTTTATGACGTCAATCCGAAGGATCTGAGAATTTGTATGCTGGTACAGTTTTCCCAAGATCCACATCGCCGTAGCCTGTAAATACGTCGTTGTTTCCGCAATTTTACCTTTGGTTTTTAATTTTATATCCGTTTGTTTTTGGGCGGTAATGTATCATAATGAGTCTTAAACAAAGGAGAACAAATCAAACAAAGGCCGAAAAAATTGAACCACAACATATACATCTGGTTGAATAAAGACAGTCTAGAGTAACGTTTTCTGTTAAGGTTTCTCGGGCGTCTTGGTCTGATGAAGTCAAAAAACGTCGGCCACTACACTCACTACAGCGCCTTCAGTGTACATGCTGGGTTCAATTTTTTCTTATGTTTAAATTTTATTTTCCTTTGTTTCAAATTCATTATCACACATTACCATACCAAAAGACAAAGGAAAATAAAATTTCAACCAAGGAAAAAATTGAACCACAACATACACACCTTGTAACAGCAGAAATAACATCAATATCTCATAACAAAAACGTAATTTATTACCTGTTTACAGAGGGTTTCAGTAACTCTCAATAATTAACAACCAAGGTCGTTCCTCTCGCAGTTGTAACTGCAAACAAAACCTAAAAATAAAAAATTCACAGTACAAATACTCTTATCTCTTAAATGGAATCATTTTGTGGTGCCACAGTTTTCTACCCTAGCACTGCTTCAATGGTGAAAATACCGTATCTCTGAGGGGCTCGTGTAGACGCGACATCTTTGCCCTTCAATTTGCCATCTACAAGGTACTCTTTTCCCACTCGCTCCTGAGACCATATCAGGACCTTATCGATGTTAGGTGTCTCGACGCCCACAATCTCCGCAATACCCCGAATGATGGAAAGTCCGTACGGGATGTCCTCCGTCAGGTAACGATGCTGAAAGTCCGGGAGGAACTTTCCATCTGCAGTTTTCTTTGTAGGATGGGTGAGTCCCTGGTACGCAGCATTGGTACGAATAGCGGTATACTGGTTCGTCTTGTCTGTTATGTCCTCCGGATAACATCTCAAATCCCATTCTATCATAGGTACCACCTGGAAAGGAAGGAACAATGCCAATTACTATTATTACCAATAACAATTACTCGCTTAGAAGAAAACTGATTAAGAGCCTAACTTAAATAAAGTGAGCAATGAAGTCAAAAGTAGTCAATGGCAATATATTCGTGTAAGGGCATACTTCAGTTTGAACAAAAAGTATGGGCCTTGGTAAATTTATAAGAGCGAGGCTAATCAGTCAGGTTTGTCCTTTTCCTTTCTTTTTTTACAGCGCTAATGAGCTGTGGGGTATCAGCGCAGCAGAAAAAGTTACAGTTATTAACAAATTTGCGCTAGATTTAATTTGAAAGAACCGGATTCGGGTTGGCCATCTTCGGCAAGAATATAGGTATAGCGGTCAAGAGGAACCCGCATAAGACCTGTTTTCGTCCCAGCTATGCATTACTATTGCTATACTGGACAAGAAACTTTGCGTCACCTTGTCACTCACTCTTACAAGAATACTGGAAAATAATCTTGATATTAGGCCTTACAAAGGACAGCCTTCTACTAAGGAAGGAAGAGGTATTAATACTCAAGAGTTGATAATGCAAAGTGTAGAAACGTAAATTTGAAAGGGAAATTGATGATCGGAGTGTTAGCCCTGCGGCATAATACTCAAAAGGTTCTTCTAAAACGTGACAGTAAACAAACAAAACACGAGCGTTTCTTGCGGCTAGGAATTAACAAAACCTAAAAGTTGAGTGTTAGCTGTTATACCTATCGCTCATCAGTGCCCTCTGAGAAACACGCGCCTGAATTCTGCAATGTGTTACTATGGTGATTAGCCCGATACCTGAGACATGTCAGCTCCAGTCTTGTTCGCGATAACTCGACCCAGTTCCACTACCTCATCAGACATGCGGGTCAGAAGGTCAGCAGTAGATTCCGTGATTCCAACGTAGAACATGGGGACTTTGTCCAGCGGTGTTCCATCCCACCCCACCCATTCACCATACATTATGGCAGGGTGTGAACATGCGTTAGGATTCATCAATGATACGCCAATCAGATGACCGGAAACTATGAGATGGGGAAGTTCACCCAAAAGACTCTGTAGAGTGATGACGGGGTCCTTTTTAGGAGTTGCATCGCGACCAATCTGATAGAAGAAACCAACAACGAAGATAAATCGCGAACAAAAACGTAGGGAAGGCATCAGGTGTTCAACTTACTTGCATGGCTCCCATTAATGTCTGCTTCGTTCCCAGGACCTCACACGTGCGTCCAAACTCCCCCAGGCGAGACGCCCACGGCAGCGACTCAAAGTTCATCACAGTGCACAGCTTGGCTTTATCTCCCAAGATTCCACGCACCTGGAACTCTAGTCCCGAGGCCCCTGGCAAACCAATGATTATCATCCCTGGCTCAATGTACGGCTTAAGCGTCTCCAAGAAAATTTGATGCGCAAAGGCGGGAAGCACGAAGGCTATGACATCAACACCGCGCATGGCTTCTTCTGGGTTTTTCGTGATCAGTGCTGGTTTGGACTTTATAATTGTAGGCTCATGATCTCGACGTTGACACGTGATCTCCAAATCTGAAGTTTCTAAGATTTTACTCCAGCGCTCTGCCTCGTCTTGATACAAACTTAGTACTCGAACTTCAGTTCCCGGATGCGATGACGCAATGCCTGCGAAAGCGTGCGCGCCGTTACCACTGCCACAGATGAGCAGTTTGATTGTTTCAGAACTCATTTTTCTCAAGCTCCTGTTAAAAAAAAACGCAAACACGTGGATTGTTGAAAAATAACAATTTAACGGTATCCTACCAAATTGTTACTATTGCTTCGGTCAATTTAATCGTATTCGTATGAGAAAGGCGCTATCTAAGCTTCTCTTTACCGCATTTTTGGCCCGGGGGGGGGGGGGTACTCCCTTACAGGAGCCTAATGGGGATGTGCCGCTGGATGGGGTCGCATTTTCACAACTGAAGTGACTATAAGGGGGTCGCATTTTCAATAGAGTTACTAGAATGGGGTCTCCAATTTTCGAATTTTGGGGTAAATAGGGAATCAAAATGGGAAGATTCTCGGTTAAAAAGATCAGAAAGTTGTTTATTAAATTTAACAATAAGCTTGCATTGACCGCATTACATTCCGTTCTTGAAACCACAACTTAAATATTGACCAGTTACTCAATAGCACAAAACCACGTGGCCCGTCTTTTTAAAGGATTGACAAGGTAGATGCATAAATAGAAAGTGACTAAGTTGAGATCGCAAAAATTACATTTTCCAAAAAGTGACTAAGATGGGGTCTAGAATTGGCCAAAAGAATAGACCTTAGAGGGAGAGAAAACGTAAGCTGGAGGGAACGTTCATTGAAAAAAAAAACATACACACATTAATATTTACTCAAGCATCAATCCTAGCCACGATAATTTAGAAAACCTTTGCCGGAGACAGTTATTTCTACAATTCCAAACAATCATTGTTACTTTCAGTTCTCACCACATGCTTTATAAAGATCACGAATATAAGAATTATGGATCATGTATAATTGTGTTGGTGGACTATGTCTGGATCCTAAGCCGAGGACTCCATTCCAGGACTCCATTCGGGAACGCAAATCATTATCATCACCATCACCACTACCACCATTTTATCATTATTATTATGATTATTTCACCGTTAAACCAGGTCTTTTGAGTATTATTGAAGAAAAATCACCCTCTTCATTGACGTTGTAGTCATTTCAGCATTTTGAAACTACATGAACAAAAGTTGCTGAAATATTGCAAGATTTATCAAACTATAAATAACCATACCGAAAAAAAATGTCACATTTTAAACTGCGGTCGAATGATCGACAAAACAAAATACGCAATTGCCAAAATACAGCAATATGCAAATACGAATGAAGAGGAAATAAATGTAAGATTAACAGACCAGGTGGCGTGACATTATTTGTCATTAGGATAGGAATGAGTCAATAAAATGTCGGGCTGGACCGAATATCTGTTTGAAGCAAAATTGAAAGAGTTATCAAATCTGCTACAATTGCTTAGAAAAACTAGTTTTGGAAAGCAGTCTTAAGCTTACAAATTGCATTGCCAGGAATATCTTTACGTGAGCATCGAAAATTTGGGTCATAATAGCACTACAAACCTTAAGTTATTCAAATTGCGAAACCAACGGAGCGACCTGTTTATTTTACTTTATGGAATGAACGCGATATGTGGATACCTTTGTGACGCTGAAAATGCTTTTTTTAAACCTGAACTTGGTATTACATCTGTTTTGCTGAAGGAACTTGTTGAATATGAACGAACAGAGCTAGAGAATAATTTGATGCAACAACCTATCAACCAAGACAGGAGACACATTTAGCTTCACAAACCGCGGAGTTAGGAAAGCCTCAAGAAAATCAATTACTGCCTTGCTTTTCAATTCATTTCTAAATAAAAAAGCAAAAAGGATAGCCGTACTATACTTATTCTAAGTCCAACTTACCTTAGCGCCGTGACTGAAGATTGCTTCTTCGTCCGTGCTCGAAGCCACGAACGAGCGACAAATTGCAAAACAAATGTGATATCGTGACATAAGAATCTGATTGGAGGATTACAAAAAGAAATTTCCAGCAGTACGTGACAGCTTCGCAGCAAATTTCAGCTCTTGAAGGTGAAAAAGCTGTACTTTTAGAAATCCTTTCCTCTTTTTCCTTTTATGCGTTTCAAAGACAACAAATTCCCCTCAGCAAAAAATTTAACTTGTCTTTCCAATCTTCTAAATCTTATGCACCTATCAATGTTAAGCCGCAGGGGGGGGGAGGCCGGGTATAGGCGGGGGATTTGACGTAATAAGTCTGCCCGTGGTAGGGACTTTTGATCATTCGTCGAGTCCCGGGGGTCGGGACTTTTGACTTTAACCGTTAGTAGCCTGTTTTCTGTATATCCCTATTTTAATTCTTGTTTGACCAATGCCTTGACCTTTTTCTGGAGGGGGGGATGGGGAATTTGCACTCTTTTGACCAGCGATAACGTCCCTGGGGTCGGGCATTTGAAAAGAAAAAATGATCTGAGTTCAAATCCCCCACCTATGCCCGGCCTCCCCCCCCAGCAGCTTAACATTGATAGGTGCATTAGGCCCGGTTCAAACGTCGAACTTCACATGTGCCGAATCTGTTGCAAATGAGAAAAATCTATTGTTTTCCCTCATTTGCATCAGATTCGGCGCATGTGAAGACCTCCTTCTTTCATCGCATCTTTTACTCGTTTTCACCGAAAGGCGGTTCGTCTTTTTTTCGGTGCTTTCGGCGAAAATTATAGATAGTGAAGGGGGAGGGGCGGGGGGGCGGTTTAAGACTTTAAGACTTCTGATACCGGAGAAAACCGTGCTATAGCATGTATCCCGAGAATGGTTAGAATAGGCTCAAAGGGTCTAGTTTCTTGCCACAAGTTGACAGTTATATAAATGGGGAAAAGGATCAAAAGGAACGTGGTACACATTGCTTCACGTAAACTCTCAAGACATTCTTTGTTATTTTGGGAAATTTGGTAAGATCCACTCAATATCCTTGAGTCCATAACTCTGTGATCATATGTCAGCTTGCATAATTTGATGGTGTATTGATGTTAGAACATAAGTACATAGTTATTTTTCTTGGACAAATCTGTCCAAGGGGGAAAGGCGCAATGAGGTTATCCCTATGTGAAGCGCCAACCCAAAGGCCAGACCCCAACACCGGGAACTATATCCCCTACTCTTTACGATCAGTGTGTGGGTTCTTTCACGTTCCACTAAGTTATCATGAACAAGGGTTGTGAGACGGAACCTACGGTTTATCATTCTTATCCGAGAAGAATAAAAAGTCTAACCATTAGCAGATGTCATTACAAGGGCAGCACTTTCTCCTCAGTGATTTAAAGACCCTGAGTAATGGTCCGGCCGGGATTTGAACCCGCGACCTCCTGCATGGTAGTCTGGTGCTCTACCAACTGAGCTAACCTGCTTGTGTGAGGCAAAACTTTACATTGGTCATTTCTTTGAATAAATAATAAATAAGGCTTTAACTTTAGTGAAAGGAGAAAGCAAGAGGTACTGAATAATACAATAACATTGCAAGGAAAGACAAGGAAATACCAATAATTGATTTAATTAAATCCAGGCATTTCAGTTGAATTGTCTACTATAAATTACTTTTCCACCTCCTTGATTGCATAGCATACAATAACTACAAAGTCACCCGACAAAAAAGAACAAAATGCTTAGAGCCAGTAACAGTCCCACTTTAAGTTATACTTTGACAGTGGGAAGGTTATAGAGAAGTCCTACTTAGCTTACAAAATAGACTCTAGAGTGGTGAGGCCATATCTCTGTGGTGCCCTGGTTGAAGCTACATCCTTGCCCTGCAATTTACATGGGCAACCTACCAGGTACTCTTTGTCTAACTTAGTTTGCGCCCATGTCACAACTTTATCAATGTTTGGGGTGGCCACGCCTACGATTTCTGCAATTCCACGGATGACTGCCAGACCATAAGGGATGTCCTCTGTCATATAGCGGTAAGTAAAATCTGGAAGGTACTTCCCTTCTGGGGTCCTCTTCACTGGGTGTTTCAGTCCTTTGTATGCCATATTTGTGTGAATGGATGTATAAAGGTTTGTTGGGTCAGTGATGTCTTCTGGATAGCAACGCAAATACCACTGATGCATGTGAATAACCTAAAGGAGAAGAATACAGTATTGCTGTCACCAAATCATTCGGGACTTCAAGGGTAAGGGAGGAATCAAACACTGAGTGGACAGGTGATGACGATTTATGTTGCAAATATGGAAGAGGTATTTTTTAATCACTTTTTATACTCACCTCTTCAATTTCTTCTCCTGTAAATTACAACATGAAATATAAATGCAGCATAAAACTGTCAGCTCCACACACCTGTTGAGGTAAAACGTCTAACCTGTGACATTATTGCTCCAGATTTCTCCTGCACAGTCTGTGCAGTCTTCAGCACTTCATCTGAGACACTTGAAAGCAGATTGGAAGCAGCCTCAGACATGCCCCAGTAAAACTGCGGTGGTTCATCCAGGGCAACCCCATCCCAGTCACACCACTGGCCATACATGATGCTAGTGTGCAAGTAGGCGTTGACACTCATCAGTTGAATCCCTAAGAGGTGGCCTTCCATAAGCAGCTTTGGAAGAGGCCCAAGGAGATACTGCAGCGTGGATACTGGGTCCTTCTTTGGAGCTTCACCTACTCCCAACTGAAATAAGTTGCAAGTCAAATATAAGGCTCAAGCCTAACATAAAAAGTACGATTGCCTGGACTTAAGACTACAAAACCATTTCCACAAAGCCAACTGCAAAACGATAGTCCAATGAAAATAAAATCATCACTGTATTTTACAACAACCTTAAACATAAACAGAGCTGTTGGTAATATAAATTTTAACCTTTTCTCTTTCTTACATAAAGGGTCCTTTTAAGACTTATCAACAGTGAAAAAAAGTTACCAACCTGAAAACCACCAACAAGAGAATCCTTTGTACCCAAAACCTCACATTTTGCCCCATACTCAGTGATACGACAGGCCCAAGGTAGAGAATCAAAATTCATAATGGTGCACTGCTTGCCCTTTTCACCTAACAAATGACGAACTTCAAACTCAAACCCTGGAGATCCTGGAAGACCGACAAGTACAGTACCAGGTTTGATGTATGGTGCCATGGTGTTAAGAAAAACCTGGTGGGCAAAAGCAGGCAGTACAAAGACTACAATGTCTACATCATGCAATGCCTCTTCAGGATTTTTTGTAATCAGTGAAGGCTTAGACGAGACAATGACTGGTTCTTTTCCCTTGTGAAGCAGGGTGACTTCCAAATCCCTCTTCTCCATTTGCGCATTCCAACGTTCTGCTTCATCCTGAAACAAACTCAGGACTCTAACGTCAGTGCCTTCAAGCGAGGCTGCTATTCCAGCAAAGGCATGGGCCCCATTACCACTGCCACAGATCAAAAGCCTGATGGTATCTGCACCACTCATACTGCGAATTCAACCAAAAAAGTTGGGTCAAGAAATGAAGGGTTAATTTCATACCATGGACTGGGCTGTTCCTTGATGCCACAAAATGCCACTGAGTGACAAATTATTTGAAAAGTGATAACAATGGCAACACCACAAAAAAAAAACACACACAGAAATAAGGATTCTGTGACAATGCACTATATGGTTTAAGTTTGGTTTTGCTCACAGAACAGCAAGGGAGAAATGAGAGGGATAGGGCATAGCATTAAACTGTATTGTAATATTACGCTACAATTACAGAATACACAGCCACTTCATTTATATACTGATGAATTGCAATAGAGTCCATTGTAATCTTCCTCATTCTTCAAAAGCCTCCAGCACATGCAAACGAAGTGGCCATGTATTCTGCAATCACTCCTAAAATTATATTTAGTCAGTAAATCAGACTGTGTGATCAGTCGCTGAAGATTTTGCAACCCTACACAGCACTGAAATGAATAAAAAGCATGATGGGGCTTGGTAACTACAAGTTCAAGCTGAGCGTTCAACGTCTTGCTTCTTAACGGAAAGTTCATCCTAGATAACTGGGAAAGAGTCTGACTTCTTAAACATAAACTTTAAATTGCTTGCTGCTAATGCCACTAATTACTATTATTCATCAATATAAGGAATTTTCACTATGCAAATAAATGCAAAACTGAACTGCAGTACAAAATGCCGGTTACTTGATCATTTACTTGATTTCTCGAGTGAATCTTTAGCATACCGTTTAGGAAGTTGAAATGGGTTCGAAACGTTTTTCTTGTAGCAGGCTGCTAGCGTGCCAAATCGACGACAATCACGATAATAAAGAAACCCTGCTTGTTTACCGACTAGCCCAGCCCGATTAATCCTAATTGCGTTTTCCCAACACAGGACTTTTTTCCCGATTCCACTCACACGAAGAAAGGATTCTCTAGAAAAAATTGACGAAAAATTAAAAGTAAAGGCTTTCTGGGTCCAGCCAGCGAACATCGATGGTTTAAACAGGTCAGTTCAACACTATGATCGCTTAGTTCTGGTCCTTTGAGTCACCAACATGGCCGTGACATGTTCATTGTAATTTATCAGGGTAACAATCAGAAAACTACGTCAAAGATTAAGACCTGGCAAAATGTCAAGAAACCTTTTATTGGCGATGAATATTTTAAGATGCAGTTGTTTTCAGTTGTGTAAACACAACTGAAAACAGAAATCGATACAGTGTGGCATCGGGCGTCTCATAGCCTTTGTCTACTAATAACGAAAGCTTTTCTGCTAGCTCTTAGATATCAAGCAAACATGTTGAATTTATCAATATACTCTAGCGTTTTATTCGCCCTTATTCTAAAATTATTAAATAATTCTTACCTAACAAAGGTTAGAAGCGTGCAACTTTCACTCAGCCAACCAACATAGATACGAGTCAAGCCTACGTCACCTCTCCGTGACCAAATTGCGTGACGCACTACCCCCCAAAGTAAGAGTCGTTTTATATACCATCATTATAACATGATAGCTTTAAAAAAGCCGTAATATGTAGGTTGTCATTGCCGTCTCCTCACTTTTAGTGTCCAACTTGACGTTGATGAGGAATCGCCCAAGAATCAGGACAATTATAGTTTTTTTAGGACGTGAAGGTTCACACGATCTCAAGTTTTCGTGACGTCATTTTCCACGTTTGTCCTAGGTTCATGATAGACGACCCCGTCTCATAAAGTTGCGGGGAGATGAAACCGGAGCCATTGTCCAGATGCGGCACGCTCAGCTCATAATTGTACAGCAGAGCCTAGTTTTAACTGTTATCACCGATAGCACCAAAACAGAAATGGGCAGAAATAAGAAATAAAACAAATACGTTTTGAAGTAGAGTAGTAAAAAAATCCATGGTGGAGACAATCGTAAATTCCTTGCTCGGGCAGGGATCTCGCTTTCCAAATTTGCCCTGACGAAGTGCTAACGCGCACGCTCGACAGGTCAGCTTCCCCTTTGTTAATGATTGGTCCCGAGGGAAACAGTTAGTTTTGTTTCCCGAGAGTCCTGATGTTTCCCGAGACGAAGTCGAGGAAAAACAAAACTAACTGTTTCCCTCGGGACCATACATTAAGTGTACATTATCAACTCATTCAATAAAATATATTTTGGAGTATAAGGGAATATATTCGTATTCTGATCGCACATAGCATCATTCTCAGGATCCGGAAAAGACTATTGAAAGCGAAGAATGGCCTCAAAAGCGCGGTGCGCCTGTCCTGTTAATAAAAAAACGCACCGGTAGCTAATAAGAAACGAGAACAGCGTCTTGTAAAAAACTATGTAGGGTAGAGAAAACAAAATAGACAAAAAGTTGACATAAACGTGCTATATTCATATTAAACTATAACATTTATTCTGAGATTGTCATAGGTGACGTAGTGAAAGAGGAAAGATTTATTCATAGGGATACACGAAGCACTGAGGGGGAGGGGGTGAGGGGGAGGGGGTTAGGGGCAGAGGGGGAGAGGGGAGGGGTTACCAAATATGACTTAAACCAACGGATTTTCAAACGATCATCACCCTGTCACGTGAACACATGCCAAGCACACAATTCCCACGTGCTGTTTATGGGCGCGATTCACTTTATATTATTTCAAAAATCTTTTTGAGTTCAATCATTAACTGCCAGTCGGATTTCTGCAAGTCATCTCTGAAATAATCTTTCACAGCATCAATGGACTGTCGGCTTATCTGCAATGATATAAAACAAGTTAGGAGGGGTATGTAGAGAGATTAGCGTTCCTCCTGGGGGAGGGGGCAGGGGGAGACGGCTTAGCCGGAATAGCATCCCCTTGAGGCACTGAACCTACACTCAGCTGACTCGAAGCTGACACTTACGAAGTACAGGGAACCATTCTGATGGGAGCGGTGAGCAATGCTACACGTGGTACAAAGCAACGTATAGTTCCCTAAAGTTTTCTTATACAAAGCTCATGTTTGGCGACCACCTCCTCCCCCAGCCCTCTACCTCCCAAATAATTACCGGTCCCTAATGACACCAGAAGGGTGGATTACGAGGAGGGCCTTGGCGATAACTCCGCTGTGACATCCAAACAGTGCCATCTGAGCTCCACCAGGTGATGGGCTCCTGGCTCCACTTGGACACACAGACCCTCTGACGCTCTAACTGGAACTAGTTAATTAACGGGGCACAACCCTCAAAAATCTTCATTTTTTCACATGTTGTTTTACAAAAGGTTACCCAACCTTAAACTACTCGATGAGACAAGATTATTTCTTCAGTTTTTAACTTGTTCTGTTGCCATGGCAACAATGTATGAGCAACTGATGCTCCCTGGGGGTGTCCACACAGTACCAGTTCTATTTCTAGAAGGTATTAAGTAAAAATGCTGAAAACTTTCAGGAAATGATCTTGATATACTTCTACAGTCAATGAACTACAGAAACTCCATTCCGTGAAATAGATTAAACATTATTACAAAAATTATACGGACTTTCAAAAATCGAGAAAACAAGCAATTCCATTTTGCTCACTGAAAAACAAGGATTGCTCTAAAATATAAGATTGTAAAAACATAGAGATCTCTCACTCCAAAAATGAAAGGAATTGAATAAAACCCTGAGAAGTTATGTTTGGGAGCGTTTTGGTGTTAGTCAAAGTTAGTAAACTGATTTTTAAGATTTGAGGCCCAAAATGACACGTAAACAAACGTGTTACCATAGCAACACAACAACAGTTCTTCGAAAACTGCTTTCTATCACTAAATGCTGAAGTAATATTAACAAAAAGGACTTGAGGGGCAGAAAAACAAAAGCTCTAAAGAGTTTAAATCGAACAAAAAAACTTTGCAAAATGCGATTTTTTTTGTATAGTACCACCTTATATTAAGTATCATTAAATCGATAGATAAACAATGGGAAAAAACATAATGAAACTACGAAGCAAAAGTTGGTTATGGCAAGCCACAACAACTAGCCAAGTGTGAGGAAGGTTGCGTATCAAGAAACCACAATAAGATCTTTTCATATTTATCCTTTTTCATAGTTTCAACAGTGACATACTTAGCAAAAGTCAGTATGGCGATACCTGGTTATCACTCTAAGCCCCAAGAGTTAATATCACTTTACCAGACACCCATAAAAATTGAAACGTGTAATGCACGTTGACAGCTTGTCCAGATTCAACATTTCTAAAGTACAATATTTGGTAACTGCTCGCCCTAGTCTTTGAGCCTATTGGAACTGTCGAGCTTCCATGGCGCGTAGTAAACAACTTGAATTTGCAGCAACGCCGTGTCCGCCATTTTCGAGCAGAGGCGCGTATTTCTCAGTACGTACGTCGAACCACTGAAGCCAGTTTGATAGGTTAATGAGGTTTCTATTGCTTTCCAAACATGGTAGTTAGTAGACTAAATGTGGACAAGCTGTGGGTTAAGACATTCAGAGGCACTTGCACGTTTTCAAGTCTTACAGGTTTTTGGCACTACCTGGTTATAACTCTAAAAACCCCATTAGTTCCAAGGGCGGATACTGTCCTACATTTTTTAAGCAATTTCACAAAATAACAAAGAGAAAATCTGCCAACTGCAGGTTCCTTTACCTTGCTGACCAAGAGATCGTTGTGATCAAAATGGCGACCGTACATCTTGGGGGCCTCTCCGGGCACGGGTTCAATCTTTATGCAAACTTCCATGCCTTTGCGTGCTTCAGTAAGGGGTTTGTGATTGGCTTCAATTCCTGTCACTACTCCAATATCCAGGAACTAGGAAACAGTTCAACAAAATTTAGAAATTTACAAAAACTAGAGGCATGTGCAAATTCTCCAAACTAACATAAAGGAAAGTGTATGACACATACTAAGGAGATTTCCTCTACACATCTTGAAATTGTAAGGTTTAGTTGTATGTGCAAGGGTTTCGTAAGTCACAAGACTTCATATCAAATATTGATTTGCACACAAAAGGGAGGAAGCTTTGTGAACAAAACTACATCGCCTTAACCCTTTACTCCCTGGGAGTGACCAACATGCATCTTCTCTTAAACATATTACTACAAAGGCAACTGTAGAGCTCATGAGAATATGCAATCTGAAAACTCACATAGGTTTTTTTTTTATATAACATCAAAATCTCCACATTGATGTAATGAAAGATGTTTTGAGACCAGTTAGAAGAATTAAGATTTTGATCTCAGGGGTTAAAGGGTTAAGCGTAGACTGCTGCATAAACTCAGCTGGCACATCGTCGCACCGGTATTCGCGAAATCGTGGATTGGAATCCCGCTCCAGGTTGTTCTTTTCTCGAGCTTAACAATCTAAATGCAAAAATTTAAACGCACTGATTGGCTGAGAGCATGACAGTTAATCACAAACAGTGCAGAAAGTTGAAATTTGAGTGCAGAGATTTGACATCAGCTTTTTGCATGTAGACCATCAACAAGTAATTTCACTCTTTGAAAAATTTGGTTCTGCTTATTCCAAATTGCACTCGAAACCATTTGATTACCTATAAAAATCAAAAATTCCTAAAAATTTCGTTAACATTAAACCAATTTTTTATTGAATAAAGAAAATAGATAAATCTTACATTCTGGCTGGGTATTGCAACTGGCATTCCTTCCTTTACAACTCCCGCTTCTACGACTACACCAACAACGATGGGATCACGTGAGTTGAAGATGTGTTGAGGCAGGACGCGAAGCTTGGAGGGAAACACTGCAATATGTCGGAACTCGTCCCGCTTTTTCTGTTTAAGTTCCTAAAGGGACGCAACAAGTGACAAACCTTATAAATTTATAATAATAATATTATTATTATAAATAAAAATAAAATAATATTATAATAATAATTAATAATAATTATTATATTATTAAAATTAATTAATTAATTATTAATTATTTTTATTAATTTAATATTTTTATTATAATTATTATTATTATTTGTTATTATTATTTATTATTATATTATTCCTAAAGGGACGCAACAAGTGACAAACCTTATAAACTGCATTGCTTGCATAGCGGAAATACTAAGCTCATCTCAGATGTGGGAGGTTTGACAGGACCCAAGTACACTTTGTGCTTTCAAATGTTGAGCTATTTAACTACTTTTCGCCCCTAAAATTACTACAGTGCGATTTCTCCAACCAAGGCCATTTAAGCAAATTTTGATACAAATTACACAATCACGATCGAGTATCTAAACAACAGACTCTCTATTCGCTTAAAATGCATATAATTTGCTCTGTAACTGTACAAAACATGTCAAGATTGAAAAAGAATGATCTCAGTCGGTAGAAACTCGACATAAATCTGTTGTTTAGCGTCAAAGACAGACATTCAAAATTTGTGTGAAAATTTATCTGGGTGGTTTTGGTTCGAGTAGTAACTATGTAATAACAAGACGATCTAAGATCGTAAGTCGGACAACAGGTAGACGTGCTGTTATGAGTGTTGACCACTTATAGTGCGGAGTGGTCCAAAAAAGAAATGCTAAGGGTACCAAGGTCCTGGTTTCCAACGTGGCATCTTTGTTGTCGTTTCCTCGAGTTTCATCGTGAGGCACCTTGTCTTTATCAGCAAATGCTCTTCTGTCACTCTGTCCACATTTTCTGTTCACTGGTAACTCATTTGATTTCCGGTTTGATTCTTGTGAGACATTCGCTAAATCATTTGATTCTTTTGATATTTTCAGTTCGCGGAACGACCCGTTTCGAAATATACGCTCATTACACACGCCATCTTTTAGAGTGGGTCTACCGCGAACGGTTTGTGGGTCTGTATGTTTGAGCGTAGAAAAGATGACACCATTTGTTTTCAACATATTCGCCATCGACTTCGACATCGTAGAAAGAAGTTTGCGCCCGTATTACGTGTCTGCGGCATTCCCCATTGCACGTGACTGCGATTTGCGATGAAACTCGAGGGTAAACCTATAGTCGGTTGCCCGACTAATTATGTGGTGTTGTTACTATTTTTCAACACGACCCGGGCTGCGGTAGTTTCTAGGCCTAGATTCTTGTCACTTTTCGACGTTAAACGGCACAAATAACACTCGGTTGAACACAACTCTCTCTGGTTTATTGCGGCGACCAACAGCATGCGACGAAAGAATTCACTGCAAAGGTACAAACATTCCTACAACTGCACCGACATCAACAGTAATCAATCAGAATTCAAAATAATTACATCCAGGGTGCTTAACCCGGTCGAAAATGCAACGAAACCTCGTTACTACAACAATTCAAATGTTCTTCTCAGAAATCTCAATCCGAAACTATTTCTCAGAATTATTATGGGACGTTGCATGAGGCTATCACGTGCTACACAGGCATCCCGATTTTATAGTGTGACCATTCTCTGGAAAGGTACTGACCAGTACTGTACTATGGTACTGTACTGTGGTACTGTTTGTTTTACTATAAAGTGTGGTTCTAACGTTTTCATTTGTGGATCAAACCAAGCAGTATGACCATCATTTGGAAAGCTACTGGCCTACAAAACAGCACAGTAATGTCGTACTATTTGTCTGTGATTATTGTCTATTTGTTAGTGTTCTCTGATGTTTGTGAAGAAAGGTGATGAAAGCTTGGAGCTTACCTCTCGCCAAGCAGTAAATTTATCAAACAGATGATAAATAATATCAGCCGCAAATATTTTCACGCCCAAATTATCTGCTAATTCTTGCGATTCTCTTTCTATCCGTACATCAAAGGCTAGAATTACGGCGTACCTAGAAAGCAAACAGTCAGGCAAGTTATGGAAAAAAAACTATGACCCGAGTTACTGACAATGCATAAGGCAAAAAAGCTCGGATACTGGACGAACAAGCGGAGTAAAAAAAAAAGATTATTTTGTGCCACAACACAAGCAAGCACGCGCGGGAAATCTCGGGCGAGCGAGATGGTTCAATCTTGTCCGCTGAGTAGCCAGCTCCATTTGCACAGCTAGGCGCGGGTTTAGTCCCGAGACATTTCGGGACGCTTTCGGGCACAACAATTTACACTGCCGTTTCCCCACCAATCAAACTCTGTCAGAGAAGGACACTTTTCACCCTTTAAAGGGTTTACCTCGGTGTAAAAACCTGTGAAGTTTCTCTTTGTTTTTTCCACTATTATTTTCGTAGTCTCTATTGTGTTGTCTCCTTTGTTTTCTTTGTTCTACGTCACTCGTCAACCTAACAGGTTTTTACACCGAGGATGAACCCTTTAAAGAAATACTGAAAGAAATGGTTTTGAAGGGTAAGTGCTTCAAATTTCAACGCTTACTTCTCGGACCCGCAACGTTTTTGGAGGTTTCAAGAAACGCATGCTAAATAAGGGATTGTGGTTTTCACGCGTTGAGAAAACTTCCGGAATACAAACATAAGGTACCCTCTCCCTACACTGATTGATTTGTCTTAAGTTAAAAACTTGCTTAAACCTGACTGCGTATTTAAAAAGGATTACGCGTGTGCCACCTCACTGGGCGTGCCCCAAACAGTTAAGTTGTTAGCATTTCTGGAAGTGGAAAAGTCTATTTGACGGTTCATTTTTTATGAGGGAGGGGGATGGGGGGACTGGTGTGATTCAGGAAGCACCGTTTAAAAAGTGCATGACCCCCCCAGCTTGCAAATATTTTCACATGATCCCCCAATCAAAAGAAAGAGAAGTCAATTTCGGATTAAAACATTATGACATAAAAGCATTGCTAAAATATTTTACTTGATCCGCCCTTTTTCCTAACTTTTTTCGCATGAAGCTCCCCCCAATCCCACCAGCCAACCCCCCCCCTCCCTCGTAACAAATGAACGGTCCCTAAGGAGCAATGACGTTGCACATTAAACAAGTGGACATCTTACTGGCTGTCATGCTCCAACATGGCAGAACATTTCATTATGTCCTTCTTATGAACAGGGCCAATATTCACACCGGAATACTGTTGAGAAAAAAACGAAAGCAAGACAAAGAACCGCAGTTAACACTTGAATTCAACACCTGCCATTTACAGTCGACGCCTAAAGCCAAGAATGACTGTAAGCAATTCAAAGTAAGCACTTTACAACAGACAGCCGGAGTATTGTCGAAGTTTATGTAGGTGACATTTCCACACATCGTGATGGCCACATCTCGGCTTCATAGCTTATTCAAACTCTGCACTCTTTAGGAGACACATCCCATAGTTACGCTATTCTTCTCTGAACTTGTCAAGGTCTAGTTCGAGAAGTACCAGATCGTTAGAATTTGAAACTGTTTGACTGCCCGTAGGTCTTCTCGCTTATCTGTTGGTTCTACAAGTCGTTCCGTTGAGCCAAACGTCTGTTTCCCAAACGGACCTTTCTTCGTTTTTTGGTCCGCACGTCCGCTGTCCGTTTCTTAATTTTACTTTTCCAGCAAAGAAGCTAAAACGTTTCACCCTTTATGTTGTTCATATACTTCGACCTGTGTAGTACTGAACCCTATCAGAGGATCCTGAAGGTGTAAAATGGGAATTGTAGCCAGGTTTTGCCCAGGGAAAACGGGATTTAAGTCACTGGGACTGGGATTCAGTCACTGGGAATGGGATTTTTTTCCGAAATCTGCCAGTGGGAATGGGATTTGAGCACTGGGAAGTGGGATTTCGAAAAAAAAAATGAGATTAGTACCCCCTCTAACAGGACCCCCTATCACCCCGTGAAGTTAAATGTGGGTGTGTTGCCCCCTGCTGTTACTGCTACAGAACCTGATGCCTCTCACCGGGATTTTCGAAGTACGCAGAAATTCAAGCAAAGCTTCCAAAGATCCAAGTGTTGATGCTTGCACGTAAACACCGCGATCAGACAGTTTGATGGACTGTAACGTGGCCGCTAACACAGAAGCTACTTCTTCCTGTTAAATGACAGAAAACAAAATGTTAATCATCAAAAAAAGGATCTGTAAATCTCCTTTAAAAATTGCATTATTTTACAAGTACTCCTTTTCAACCGACCAGGAGTACAAAACCAAGATGGAGGAGACAACTGTAAAGAACCCATGAAAAGGCTAAAATTCATAACGTATCAGCACACTTCGACTCAGTTTCCGTTTAAATTACTTGCAATCCGTGCTCGCTCTAAATATAAGAAAAACAAGAAGACGCCTGAAGGTGTTTACGCGGGATGTGTTGGTTTAAAATTGCTGACGCAGTATGTTTTTTTGCTGATTGTGCGATCATGGATATCCATGGTGCAATCCAACCTGACGTGCACGTGATTCGAAGTCACAGCCAATAAAAATCACACAATTTTTTCGGGACGGGGTCGGGATACGGGAAAGTTAAAAAAACAAGGCAATTTTTGACTCCCAAGACGACGAAAGGAATGCGCTATCGAATTTTATACGCTGGCTGACTACGTCATCCCGCGTAAAAACTAAAGAGACTTCTCGCAGTTTAACGCACCCGAAAGTACTCAATTTCGTCCTGTTGCTGGGCAACAAATAGTGGTATTCCAGCCAGCGCTTTTTCGAGGTCCTTTGCGGCGATTTTCACCCCCTGTGCGCCTTTTAGCTCTTTGTGGTTGATGTACTGGTTCTTGACTCGAAGTTCCTTGAGGGGCTGGGGCGTGAGAAGGGCTCTAATCTGGGTCACTATTGGCCCCTCTATGCCAGCTACGATCACCGTATCTCCTTCCTTTAGAGTGCCATTCACAAGAATCACGTCGATTGTTGTTCCGAGGCCAGGTAAGGCTTTAACCTATATTGACAACAAGGAAGCGAATTTTAACTAATATATCAAACACGAGATACAGGGCCGATAATTTAAACGGTGTCTAACTTAATCGTAACTATCGAATAAGCAATTAATTTGACAAAGCCAAATCCTTTGGAGTGAGCAGGTATTAACTACTTTTTCTGGTGTTCTATAAACAAGATTGAAAGGTTAAGTTGGAGCACATCATAACGGTTTTGTTAAACGCGGTCTAAACTTAGTTTAAATAGCCCACTCACAGTGTTTCCTCATATATCAAACACCGAGGACAGAGTTAAAAATACGCTGCGCAGCGGAATAATTTTGGCGAAATACCAGGTGTTTAATAGGTATAGGTAATCAAATGGTTTCGACTGCAATTTGGAATAAATGAGCCCTAGGCTGAAAAAATTGCACGGGCCTGTAGAGCGCGTGCAATTTGTTGTCTTTCAAAAATTAACCAATGCTTATTTATACAAAACTGCACTCGAAATCATTTATATTACTTGTTGATAATATACAGGCAAAAATTTAATTCTGCACTCAATTTCAACTTTCTGCACTGTTTGGGAGTTACATACTCTCAGCCAATCAGCGCGTTGAAAATTTTGCACCTATATCATTGGTGATGAAATACATCCTCGTGCTTGATATAGCTTCGTGAACGAAATTAGCTAGGAGACACAATGACGAAAATGCAAGCCGTATTTAATCAGATATCCAAACACGTCACGATGTTTGATTTCCTTTGTTTTTCTGAATCTGGACAAACTGTGAACGTAAGTTACACGTTTCAAGTCTTACAGGTCTCTGCTTTCACATAACTCGCTCAGAAATCAAAAGTCTTTGTTACTCACCTCCAATACCATACTTTCCATTTCTTCGCTGAACGACAGACGTTGGGCAAGTCTGGTTTGCGTTAGTTTGACCACTTGAGAGATCAGATCTCCCATACCATCCCCGGTGTGTGCTGATGTAGGTACTAACGATACGTATGACCGCGGGTCGGGATTATTATAGAACAGGGCAGCGTTGAGAGCCTACAACAACGGTAAACAAGATATTCAATCACAAGAAAAGAGTGAAACAAGACAATACACTGGCAATGCATCTGAAAAGGGACCAATGAGTGAGAACTACTTGGACGAGCTCTATTGAATATTTAACCCTTGCATTACAGCGCTTACAAACTTAAGCACATTATTGAGATATGTCCAGGATCCTGGACATAAGTGACATTATTAAGCATTTGCTATTTCACACTTATATAAGAGTTATTTCATATACTCAAATTATTAAAGAGACTCAGTACTGGAGATTTTAAGCCTTTCCGTAAATGGTGTTTGGAACATCAAAACGTTTGATAGGAGCAACAGCAAGTTGTTTGAAGGCAAACGAAATATCAAGCAATAAATACGTAGTATTATTATTTGGTAATACAATCATGTCCTATATACACCAAACATTTAAAGCATTGTAACTCTTCTGCTTTTCAAGATATCTTGCTGAAAAAATTCAAGTAAACAAAGCATCAAGTAAGAAACAACGTGTAGAAGTATAAGATTTTTTGCTGCAAACGTTTTCGTGTAATTATCGATTGAAAACTCAAACAGGTCTGCAAGAACGGCTCCAAAATATAGGACACGAATGTATTACCTATTACTTCTTGTTTTTCAATGATGTAATTATCGTGGACTCTACCCCACTCCCTCATCCCGAAGGCATTACTTAAAACGCTAACGGTACTTCGTTTGGTTTTTCAAAAATCTGTAGCAGATTTATGATTCATCATACAACCCCTTCAGCATTGTGATTTATCAGATGAAGAATGGATAGAAAACGACCTATCAGCAGTAATTCCATAAACAATGATAAAACGTTCACGTTGAGCAGTCCAAAACATTTTGCGAAAAACGTTGTTGAACTCGGTCTAAGTACCTGTTAAAACAGCAAAGAGCCAAAAGGCAAACAGTAAAAGAATCCACAAACCTGCTCAGCAAACTCATTCACCACGATCTGTACTCGCTCATCGAATTCTTGCTTCGTGTTTTTCTTCTGTTTCTTGATGGTGTCTGCGATGCCTGAGTTGGGGCCGCGCTTCCACTCGAACAGCCTATCCACCTTAATAAGAAGAGAAAAATTGGAATACAACGTACAAGTAGCGTGTCATTAGAGGTCTAACCTGCAACAGATTTCAACTATTTCATGGATTTTACTGCGACTCTGCGGTACACAGTAGCAACAAACAAAAAGAACAAACAAACAACACAAGAACAGTAGTAACGGCCACAGAAAAAACAACAACCAAACAACAACAACGACAAGAAAATCCCAAATAACTGCAGCAAAGACGACAGCAACAACACAAAATCAGCAGCAACGGCCACCGGAAAAAAAGAAAACGACACACACAAACAGTAACAAACAAAACAGCCATTACAACAACGACAGCATTAGTAACATCAACAACAAAAACAGAAACGACGACAATTGTGGCAACAACAGCAACAATAAAGAAATAAGAACAAAACCAACCACAACAAGAATGGTAAAAGCAACACCGACAACAAGAACAACAACGATATAAGCAACAATGATACCATTAGAATAACAGCTAGAACAACAATAGCAACAACAGGAATTGCAGCAAAAGCAAAGACGACAGCAAACCTTATTGAGTGCAACAACAAAGGGTGTTTTCCTTTTCTTCAACAGGTTCAATGATTCAATTGTTTGTGGTTCCAAGCCATGCATGATATCAACCACCAAAATGGCCATGTCACACAGCGAAGAGCCTCGCGACCGCAAATTACTACAAGACAGAGAGAGAGAGAGAGAGAGAGAGAAATCCGCAAATACTGTGAATAATCCAGTTACACAAAACGATTGATCAAGAATTTATCAAACAGTGGAAATTGACAAAGGTAAGGTAGGTCGGTAGAGGCGCACACGAGCTTTAAGGCCCACGTGGCCGGAGCTTAACCCAGTTTCAGTAGTATGAAGCACCTGGGAGTAGTGTTACTCCCCCCTGGATGGGATGCTTGTCAATCACAGGGTCACCCGTGTACCACATGGGAGGTGCCACAGGAGACCCACTGGTGCCACAGGAGGCCCAGCTTATCCTGGGTTCAGTAGCATGAAGCACCTGGGAGTATTGTTACTCCCCCCTGGATGGGATGCTAGTCAATCACAGTCACCCGTGCACCACATGGCAGGTGCCACAGGAGGCCCAGCTTATCCTGGGTTCAGTGATATAACGCACGTGGGAGTATTGTTATTCCTCTCTGGATGGGATGCTAGTCCAACACAGAGTTGCTCCCAGTATTAATCGTCGGCACCCATTTATACACATGGGTGGAGAAAGACTGTGGAGTTAACTTTCTTGTCTTTGGAAATAACACAGTGCCATCACCAGGGCTCGAACTACGGACCTCCTACTCGGAAATCCGACGCGCTAACCACTGAAAATGCACAAAACTATAGAATAGGGACGCGACTCACCTGAACGATTCGTGACCCGGTGTATCAATAATGAGAAGACCAGGAAGCTTGATGTCAAAACTCTGGAACTAGATTGAAAGACGTTTTTCAGAGAGATGCAAAAAAAAAAAACAAAACATAATTACTCCACAACTGAAGTAGCCCTATTACGCAAATGTTCTTTGTGCTACGTCACGCATTGCTCCCCAGTTCGTGGAGAGGAAACGGGTTACAACGTGTGGGAGACTGCAGCTGAAGCAAAGTTAAGCCAAAACACAGTAATTATGGCGGCAAATCCAGGGTTTTCGTTTGAGGCTGGAGACCGGTCGTTTCCCATCCCATGTCCTGTACTTTGAGACCAATATTTGAAGGTTTTCGGCGCTCGCAAGGCCCTTGCAGCGCCAAAAACTGTCACGTCCGATGCTTTCAGAAATATGTCCGCTACTTTACAAAACTGTTGAAAACCCTGCAAATCAGAAGACATGCTTGCATTCCAATAAACTAATCAGAGCCCAGCAAATACAAACTGTCAGCACGAAGCGCGGGAAAACGCGTATGCGAGTAAAAACATTTTTAAAATTTGTCTTCTGATTGATCGAAGCAACACTTTATCGTAGCGATTTCCTTCGTCGTGATTGGTTGAGAAGGGTCGAGGAATTCTTGACCAATACAAAAACAGTCGTGAAATTACGTTAAACAAAGAATCAAAAACCGCTCTATAACGTTAACAGTTGTGAGCTGGAAGCAGATGACTATTTTCTTCAATGAAAAGATGTATTTTTCAGCAGGTTACAGACAAACCCGGCTCTTCGGCGGCCACTGTTTGATTGTTAAATTCACATATCTCTAGCTATGTATTAAATTTCTCTGTTGTAACTTTGTGTTTTGTTAGTGTGTTTGGTTTGTGTGCGAGACTGATTAAAAAAAAAAAACACTTACATTTGTATTATTGTGAGCCCCTTGAAAAGCCTAGGTGATTTTGGGGCAAACAATGCCTATTATATTTAAATAAGAATAATAAGAATGAGAATAATAATATTAATAATAATAATAATAATAATAATAATAATAATAATAATAATAATAATAGAATTGGGTTACTAAATGGAAACACACATGATTCCCTGCAACTCTGAGTTTCGTGCTTACGCACTCATCAGGCAGATTTAATGTGCTCATCAGGCAGATTAAATCTGCCTGATGAGTGCGTAAACACGCAACTCAGAGTTGCAGGGAATCGTGTGTTTCCATTTAGTAACCCAATTCTATATACCGCTCTACACAAATGTGTATTGAGCACTATTCAGCAGTGTTTTCTACAACTTCTCACGATTAATAATAATAATAATAATAATAATAATAATAATAATAATAATAATAATAACTCGGCCGGGGATAAAGGAAATCTGAGTTCTGCCAATAGGAGTCAAACCTACAACCTCCCGATTACTAGTTCGCACGCTCTACCACGGAGCTATAGGAGACTCACGGGAGAAAGGCCATTAAACTAGGTTCATGGAACAAACATGCTGCATAACTGGTATTACATTTTCATCAAATATGAATGGGTTGTGAGTTAATGAAGATTTCATATGTTGAGCTTGGTGAATAAGTGAAAAGATTTCTTTTTTGGTGAACGTATCGTCTTACGTCTTTTATCATCTTGGTTTGCTCGCGGATTGCATCGACTGGAACCATTGTGGCGCCAATCTGTTGCGTGATGCCGCCTGCCTCTCCGTCTTGCACGTGAGTATGACGGATCTGAAAACAAGAGAGCCAACAAGGTTTTGCCCACTCGTCAGGGGATTTTGTATGTATGTTATGTATGTATGTATGTATGTATATGTACATGTACATGTATAGGTATAGGTATAGGTATAGGTATAGGTATATGTATATGTGTGTGTATGTGTATATGTATATGTATGTATATGTATATGTTGTGATTATAACTTAAAGGGACTTAGTCATGTATGTGCTTTTAGGAAGAACTATGTTATTGTCGTTGTTGTTGATATTACTATTGTTACTGTGGCAATCGTTCTCGTTATTTTTGTTATCATAACTTTTATTACTATTTTTTTGATATCGCTATGCTTATTGTCATTCTCACTGTCTTTGTTATTGTTGTTGTTTCTCTCGTCTTACTCTAATGAAGTGATACCGTATAAAATGTTAGGAGCGTTCACCTTGTCTAAAATCTTTGTTTTTCCCGTGTCCACGTGACCAAGCACACAGATAACAGGTGATCTTAGATTGTCTGTGCTTCTGTTGGTTTCAGCTCTTACATGCCTTTTCTAGGGAATGAACAGTCAAGTTTCCGGTTAGTAAAAATTGTAATTCATAACTCGCCTTTGTTAGCAAGGTGCGAAAAGATAAACGAGCCCTGCTGCAACACCACCACCCCACCCCCCCACCCCCAAGATTTATCAAACGAGTTTATAATGCAAGTTTAACCACCAGAAGATTTGAGGGGGGGGGGGGGGGGCGGGGCGGGGCTGACGTTTCGAGTGTAAGCCTGCGTACCCTTTAAGTAATGGTCCGGCTAAAAGGTAGGCAGGTGTACGGCAAAACTCATTAAAAAGGTGCGAACAATTAATTGTTAATTCCATTTAAATCGCCTCATCTCATTGGCTAATACCAAAAAAATCCCGAAAAAACAATGAAAAAATTCAAAAAAACGTAACTTTTAGACCTTGTCTTTTCCATATCCTTATTTTCTCTCTCTCGACCAAATTTGGCTCTTGTTCTATGCGCCAATTAGCACCACAAAATTAGCTGACATATTGCCGAGCCCTATTGTTTTTCTGCCTGCTTCTTAGCCGGACCATTACTTAAATCTTACGGTGGTTAAAACTCAGATACTACGCGCGCGCTGATTGGTCGCAAGCCTATAGGCTATTGTGCCGGTAGACCCAAAGAAAAGAGAAACATTTTCTGTTTTTATTTAAAGTCAGTTTATAAAAGCAATAAACCGCAGTTTCTATGGGTTTACCGGCGTAATAAACCGCGCGGGGTGCTGGGAGAACACGAGAAGGGCTTGTAAATCACCAGCTGCAGACTCGTGATTTACAAGCTCTTCGAGTAGGAACTGCGGTTTATTGCTTAAATATCAACTCGTTTAGTTAACCACTTGTTTGTGTGTGTTTCAACTTCCCATCGACGCACCAAAACTCCTTCATACAGTACCTATTGGAACAAGTTGCAGGCTACATTAATTTAAAGAGAGGGAGGAGACGCTCTGTAGTTGTGTTACGCGCGGTAGTGTCACCACAACTGATCGAAGCTTCAAAGCAGATTTGTTACGATAAAGACGCTTTTGTTTGTAATATCGCAGCCCAATGAACGTATTAATGCAATGCTTTCTCGAGAAAACGATGGCCACTAACTTTCTGCAGGTCGCAAACATTTTTTGTAATTTTCAGGAGCCAAATGGCTCTTTGAGGGAAAAGTCAACGTCGTGCCCTGCTGAAGATTACCATTCATCGTAAAACGGAAACGCTATCTGTCAAGTGAGGGTGAAGTTAATTTATTCTTGGGAATCTAAACACCGCTTTCAGAATAAGCTATGCAGAGCTGCTTATTGCGAGTAATACACGCCACATTAGCCAGTTCAATTAGCGTGCGAAACAAAACTCGACTCGCGAAGTGAATCACGAGAAACGAGATGCGTCTCACGAAAAACGAGAGGAGAGATGGTAACTTACACCTTCAAGCGATACTGTACTTTGACTAGTTTTTGACAAGCGAATCATCACACCTGTATTCTCTCACGAACAGTTTCATTCTTGTCCTCATCTGATTCCTCTTCGCTCGCACTTTCCTCATCTTCAACCTCGGAATCTCTTTCCTCTTCACTTGATTCGCTACTCTCTGATTCCTCCTCGCTTTCCGCGGCTGCGGTAGCTGCTGGTTTTGATTCCACCTGTCCCATAACAGATCACAACACCCAGTTGAAACAAATCTTATAATTGTCTATGAAACAAGTGACATTGAAATGACATTTGTAGACCCAAGTCAGGTAGGGGTGACTGGGGCTCCTGGGGCCAAAACCGATTTATTAATCAAGCTGCTCACGAATGGAACATTTTACCCGACAGAGCAAAAAGCACTTTTGACATTTTAACTTTTAAAAGACTTATCAGAAGTATTGAATAACTTTTTTTTTTAATTTCTTATATTCATTTTTTAAATTTAACTTTTTACTTCCTCTATTTTTAACTTTCACTTTTAAATCATTTTATCGTATTTGTTACTTATTTTAAGCAGGGCCCCACTGAAAACCACCTTTTTGTGATGTGGGCTCCCTGTTAAAAATATCTTTATTACATTTGCATTACTAGAGCGCGACTTCTCGAACGAAGACCACCCAAATAAATTCTCATACAAATTTTGAATGTCTGTTTTTGACGCTGAACAACAGATTTGTGGCGAGTTTCTACCGAGTAAGATGATTCTTTTTTAATCTTGATCTATTTTGTACAGTTATAGAGTAAATTATATGCATTTTAAGCGAAATATAAAACACTTGTAGTGATTCTATTGTTTAGATACTCGACGGTGGTTAGACAATTTGTATGAAAATTTGTTTGGGCGGCTTTGGTAGTAAGGCATTTTAAGCAACTGGCGTTAAACCTGAAAAAAAGAAGAGAACTGCAGGAATAGGAATTCAAACTCGCAACCTCGTTAGAGCATCGCACCGGTATTCTGGAGGTCGCGGGTTCAAATCCTGATACTGCCTGTTCTTTTTTTTTTTTTTTTTGTTTCTTTTTTTTGGGGGGGGGGGGGTGGGGATAAAATCACATTGGTTAAAATAGCGTTTTATACAACGCGGGTCAAATGTTGAAGAGCGAAAATACAGATTAGAAAACAAAGATAAAAAAAATCAATTTTACTCTACTTTGGTCCAACGTATAAAACGGGACAACTTTTTGTAAAGCGCTTTAGACTACGAGCGTCAAAACGGCCGGTCACAACGAATGTATTTGTCAAGGTTACAACTTAATGCTATCACTAACTAGAGGGTTCGTAGCCTTAAAAAAAGATACGCGACCTGTATACCATGTTTCACTATGTCTTTAATATCTACATTGTAAATAAAATGGCCAAAAACTGCTAAAAAAATACCTCAACAGCAGCTTCCGGTGTAGTGCGTTCTGAATCTGCAAACAACGGAACTGCCGTTAACTTAAGTACAGTACTCTGTCAAGTTCCGTTACTGGTACATCCTTAAACGATTTCTGAATTCCATAACAGCCTGTGAACGATTCTTCAGGGGTTATGAAATGCGAGACTATTCGCCTCAAACAACTGAAGGATAACATCGATAAGGTCTTTGTTGACCATCATCGCAAAGATTGAAAAAAAAAAACAGGAAACAGAAGTCAGGCTTTGGCAGCCTCTATGACAACGACTAGAGAGAAATGTGTTAGTGAAACAATATTAAAGGGCTGACTGTTTTGTTGTAAGAAATGTACTGCTACATGTACATATACTCTACACAAGATGAATAATAATATTGCACATGTTTGATACAAGACAAACCTTCAGTTTTTTCTTCATCTTCGTTTTCACCCTCAGAATCAACGTCCCAAGAATCTTTCACCTGAAGTGTGCAAAACACAATTTAGCAATACTTAGGTAATGAACCTAAGCAAAATGCATTCATTTTTCGATGCAGTTCTTCTCAAATGTAACGCTATCGAGCGCGTATTGAGCTGGTCGAAATTTAGAACAGTGGTCCGAATTTTCGGTTAAATCCAAACAATAGACAATTCGAATTTTCGTCTATTTTTAATGGAATCTCAGTTTAGTTTTCGTCAAATTTCGTTTGCATTTCTTTCACTGTACTCATCCACTGCGTAGTCAGGATTGTCAAAAAGTTATAACGTGGGCGGCTAAATTTGAAAAGTAACCGTCTAGATAATCGAACACCGAAAGGGGTTCTGGGGGCATGCCAAGCAGAGTAACCAGTCGATATGACGAAGTAGACGGCGATTTTCGCGGGCACCAGCCGGCTACATACTTTAGACAACCTTGTCATAGTACTACACCTCTACTTCCTCATCCTCTAGTCCTTCAGCCTCCTCATTATCATCGCTCACAGATTCCTGCTGTTCTACATCTGGAATAAATGAGAAAAAGCAAACTGTGATTGAAGATTCGACTTTCGCAGTATCGATCCATTTACAGCAAGCGCGATTAAGTCTGAACAAAAAAAAAAACAAAACAAACCAAAACAAAACAAAAAAACAAAAAAAAAAACACAGACGACTGGATTTTAAAGTGCAGTACCGTATTTTCAACCTCGCTTGTTCGAATTCTAGTCCAGCCAGTTCTTTTTTCAGGCAAAACCGCGTTGCATTAACATTGCGCGGGTCAAACCTACGTTTCCATTTGTTTTTTCATATTTCCTTAGAGCCAAACTGTGACAGCAAAAGCAGCTAACTTTGCTAAACGTGCATTGTCTTTGGCTGGACTAATCTGTTCTGTCTTGTTCCTTTACAATCAACAGGAGAGCGCCACTTTGGTGTGGCTGAACTGTTTGGCGCGAAAATTTACCACACATTTGGCACTCACAGACATTACAAAAGAACCGGAGGGCATAATGTTCAAGCAAGGCCTGTTAAACCAGTAGCGATTTTCAAAACAAACCGGTCTAGCCGGTCAGACCGGAAAAATGGAAAGCGCCCTAAGTAACCAATGGACAAAATTATGTAATTACTCTGTTGAAAACTGGCCGTATAACCAGGTCCAGGTTCACTATGAGAACACATGATACATGGGTGAGGTCGAATCAAAGAGATGTTTTTCCATCAGCTTACCATCAGGTTTCTTGTCTTCACTTATGGGTTCTTCACTGGTGCTTCCTATTGAAGGATTTAAGGAACACCAAATGCTTTCAATCTCACTTAACGCAGGCATCAAATGTCAGCCCTAATCCGGAGAGTTGAATCACTGACATCCTATGGCGAGCTCGTATAGCAAAAAGGGCTGCGTGTCATGTCCCGCTACAGGTTTCTGAACCTGAGTCGAACACGCAAAGATCACGTGGCATATTCCAAATTTAGATTGACCGCCGTAAAAAGAACCTTTTAACGATCTTGAGACGATTGGGTTCCGAAAAATTCTATTGTTTCCCAATTCCCCCATCCATCACAATAGCTCTTGAGCTAACGCTCCACGTGCTAAAAGGAGGTGGGGGTCATAAAAGCGGGTTGATACATAACAACAGAAAATGTATTACCGGTAATGAACTGATCATTTAACAAGTTTAAAAGATCTCACTTGTGAAAAATCATCGCAGTTTTGTGAGCAGCTTAAGAAATTACAAGGATAAGACCGTTTCTTTCTTCCTATGATTGTTTGGAGACGAAACTACATAAATGACCAAGTGCTAAAGCTAACACACTAAGTCAACAAGCATACATATAAACCATATATTCCGCAAAAACGTTCGGATCAATGTAAGTATCTGGGTATAAGTGAAGAATAGCTCCCAGAATAATCTGTCGGCCGGCTGTCGGCACATTACCGACAGTCGGTCGACAGGTCACCGACAATTGGCCGACAGATACCTTACGGTGGTGAAATCGTTATATTTCTGTTAGCTTTCAACAGATATAACTTGGTAAATGTTGCCAGGTTATTCTGGGAGCTTTTCTTCACTTACACCAGTATCTGGGCAACCGTGCACCTACCCCTCCCGTAGCCCAACATCAATGCTAACTTTTTAACTTATTATAACTTGCTGGGCTAGGGGAGGGGTAGGTGCGCAGTTGTCTAGATACTTACATTGATCCGAGACCACTACCAGTTTACTGTATTGTGTACTAGACACAAGAGGCTGTGCTTCATACCCTGTGGTTCACTTAAATCCTCCATTTCTCCAGCTCCTTCGTGGTCGAGGATCTCTGTTTGTTCCTGTGTTTGCTGCTGTTGCTGTTGCTGTTTCTTGGGTTTCCTGGTACCGTACTTGACAGGTCTTCGAATGCCTTCCTGCTCTTGTTGTTTTAGGGCAGGAATGTCTATGAGACCTAAAAGGCAAATGATATAAATGATACAAAATGAATATTTAATATAAAAAGTATGCTTTCAATCCCTAATGTTTCCTTCCCTCGTTCACTGACCAGCATTAGTATAGTAGCATCTGCTGCGGGTAAATTTTATTTTTGGTTAATTTTATTTTTAACTTGGTAGTAATATGAAACTACAGTGTAAACCCCTTATAGAAACTGAAAAAAAATTAGCTAGTTAATAATAACATTAACTACATGTAAAAACAAAAATTACCTGAAACACATAAAATAGCAGTGCTTATCAAAACTACATCTATACCAATTAAAAACACCCACTAGGTGAAATAGAACATCAAGATATTCCAGCTGGAGGAGATCGGTCATTTATTGAATCATTCTCATGAAGACTGACATGAATTGTCATTTGCCAAATAAATATTCATCATAAAACAAAAATTAATTGCAATAATTAAATTTTATTTTGATAAATGACTTTTACAAACAGTACCTTGCTGTTTCAAAGATTCGAGCATGGCTTGTGTCTTTGCTCTCTGTTGCTTCTGTGTTTTGGTAAGCAGCTTTCCTTCCTTTTTCAGTCTTTCTTTTCTCTCCTACAAAAGCAAAACTGTACTCATTAAATATCATTCACATTTTGGTGTAAAAACAATATTTCAGCAGATGGAATATGAGATGCACCTTTTCTTTTTGCTTCTTCTTTTCCTTCCTTTCTTGCTCTAGTCGTAACTGGAGAGGAAATTGCATCCAAAAGAATTAACATGTGTGCTATTAAACATAAACCCTTTATGTCCCAAAGGCAATCAGTAATCCAGGTTATTCTTCTGATAATGACAATAATTTTACTACAAGAGATTGATCACCAATAATCAAATACATTGATATCAAGACATACTTTCTTTTTTGGTCATCGGTCATTTATGGGAACTATTTAGGGAAAGTAAGTAATCAGTTCTACATGTATGTTTAAATTAAAAGCTGTATTGAAAACAGATTAACCCAAGGTTACCATATGGCCCACAACATGATCAACAAGTAATGTCAATTGAAGATTTAAATAGAGGTAACAAAAAGTGTAACATAACACAACACCAAGCAACAACCCATCCTTCCTAGGATGAAACCTTATACAACTGTGCCACACTTCAATAAAACCAGTTTTCATTTACCTTTTCTAATCTTCTGTTTTCTGCTTCTTCCAGAGCTCGCTGTTTTTCTTCCTCTTCTTTCTTTCTTCTCTCCTCTTCAAGTCGCAGCATCTCCAGCTGTTGTTGCATTTGCTTCACCATTGCTTTGTTGGGCTTCTTGACCTTTTTCTCTTCCTTTTCACCTCCTTTCTTCTTCTTTTTCTTCTTCTTCTTTTCCTTATCCTCTCCATCCTCTTCACCTTCTTGTTCGACTTCATCTTTGTCTTCTGTTCCCTCTTTGGACAGCTTACCAACATCTAAACCTGTAGCCACATCTCCTGTAAAAGGAGGATCATACAGTAAGCTGTACTCCTATTGGACGGACCAGTATTCAATTTTCTACATTAGTCTGTGACACGATGAAAATACATCTTTCAAGAGTAAATGAAGACCACTGCCCACAAGGATGAAAAATGTGGTCATTGTAAAATATGCTCCACTGGAGATGAATCAACTCCACTGGATTTTCAAGACGCCATGACCCAAGACAAGCAAACTAAACATGTAATATACCTTGTTAGTATCACCCAAATAGTGGACTAATGCAAATGCTGCAATCTGATTGGCTACACAACTCAAGGACTAGTCCATGAGTAGTGAAATTTGTAACACATTCTTCAAATAAATATTTCTTCAACTGGCATTTGTTAACTTTACTATTGCCTTTTCTGTCCAACTAGTTGGGTGATACTAAAACAATTAGACCCTTTGCCCTCAAGGGCCACGGGTCAATAGCCCATTCGGCTACGCTTCATGGGCTATTGACTTGTAGCCCTTGCGGACTATGGGTCTACTTGTTAATTATTATATCTATAACCCCTGAATAATTATGAGAAAATATGCACTCTGATTGGTTCCCTACTCACAGGCCATCAGCTCATATCCCATTAGTATGGGAACACGCCATCAGGGAGGAAAGATTTCTTGAATTAGACTGGGAGAAATTCAAGTCTTGTTTGAAAAACACATACCAAAAAATACTACCGAAGCAAATTAATATGGGATGGAATTATTTAACGGTAAGTGAGCAAATTATTGACACCGATCAAGGAGGGAATAAGGAATATTTTTTCTTTTTAAAATGTCATCCTCTTATCATCATCTGCAGAGAAAATTTTATTTTTTTGGCAACTCATAACTACAAGGGAATTTTCTCAGTCTCAAGAGGTGGCTGCCTTAGTGCCGGTTCCTACTGAGAACCCTCAGTGCTGTGCAGTACAGTACATGTACATATACCTGCTGATTTTGATGTTCCACTAGACTCTCCCTCTCTACTAACTGCAGAATCCATTTCTGTGTGTTGTACTTCAGTGTTTTGCATTTCACCATCATTTGTATCTACTTTACTTTCCTCTTTCTTGGCTTTGGCTTTGGCTTTCTCTGCCTCCTTTTTCTTTTTCTCTCTCTCTTTCTTTTCAGCTCGCTTCTGTGCAGCTGTTTTAATAACTGGTCCTGAGTCATCAGCTGAGGTCTCATTGGCAGTCACATCTGTTTTCTCTCCACTTTCCGTTTCTTTGGTGCTTGTAGGCCTTGGTGAGACCTTTGTCTCAACAGCATCACCATCATCATCACCCAAATCAAAATCAAAATCAAAATCTCTCTTATCCTTTTTTTTCTTTTTTGCTTTTTTAGAAGCAGGTACATTCAATTCATATCCAACGTCACTATCTTTTGCCTGAACTGTATCAGTGTCATCATCTTGTCTCTTTAAACCATTCAAATCATCACCATTATTGTCAGCGGAAGTCCTTTTTTGTTCTACATCTGACGCTATTTCAATCACATGTTCATCCTGTTTCTTTTTCTTTTCTTTCTTCTTTTTCTGAGCAGTCTTTGCCATTTCAGTTAAATCGTCATCCTCATTATTTACTTCCATGCCATCATCTTCAATATCAAGGCCTTGGAATCTCCCTCCAGGCTTTTTCTCCTGTTTACAAGCAAGGAAGCACAGAATGAATATTGCACTCATTCTTAAGTCTCAAAAAAATATTAACCAATGACTTTCACTTTGACATTCAAATCCTAACAGTATGCAGAATGTTTGTCATAGCAATCATAGTTAAATGACCTTGCTCCTGCAAGTCTCCTATAGCTCAGTGGTAGAGCATCCAATCTAGTAATAGAAGGGTCACTATTGAATCTCTCTGTATCAAGTAGTCACCTTAGCATTCACTGCTTCTGTCTGACTGCCCTTTTCACCATCTTTCAGTGACTCCAAGTCATTGAATACATCATCTTCCCTAATTGAACGGAAGTCAGTAATAATGATAATGTATTAAGAAAAGAGACCAAAAATAAATGATGATGATAATGATGAAGTCAGCACATGGTTTAAGACATTGCATGTATCATGTATCCAAAGGTTCAACATGATTGTATTGAGTTAAAAGTTTTAATCAAATGAGCATTTTCAGAGTTTTCACACGTCAGAATAAGTTCATGACAATCAAATTAAGTTCAATGATAATTATTGAAACATGTAATCGCTAAATGAATACGATATTCAAATTTACATTTACTCAGTCCCCCAATCTTAAATGTGTCTACAGAACAGCAGTATTAAGGATGACACGACTTCTAAATCTCGTTCAATAAACTGAATTGATCAAATACTACTATTGTTTGATAGGGTTGTGTATACGATCGCACAACACGTGATAAAATACATTGTGGACCGACTGTACAACTCTATAGTTTCAGTGACCCTAAACTTTTTTCATAACATACTCGCAAAGTTTCACCGTACTTACCAATCGTCTTTCTTTTTGGTCCCTTTCTTTGGCCTGCCCATATTCCCTTGCTACCTATATACCGAACGATGGACGAATATTTATAGGCAAACCAACCATACAGAACACTTTTAATAAAGCAAAAATTCCGGACAAGATCGTCAATAGGTTTCACTTGTACTGCCGCTTGTTCATCAAGAGTTCACCTTCCGTAGTTTTCCTTGATTTTTTCTTACAAAAATACTTCATTTAAGAGTTGGGCATAGTGTGGTAGGTAACAGAAACGTTTTTCTGACATAGGGAAAGATATAATTGGTTCGAAAATGAAAGCTAAAGGTAATCTAAAAATTCTATTGCATGTGAGTTGGTAATTTTCTATAGTGTTGAGTCCCAGTCTCCGAAGTCCACCAAGTTCCCAGGATGCATGGCGAGGAGCTGAGTCATAGCGTTCGTGGATTGACATCATGGCGGAAGCTTGGCCAAGCAAATTTTCAACATCGTTTCTTTGCTGTAGCTAGTACACGTGTGATCGTAGAGTAAGGCAGTCTTTATGTCGACGAAAAAAAGGTGGTCTTCGGATGCCAAGGACGGGTGTAATCAGTCCAGGTATTATGTTAAAATTAAAGGAAATCACCTTTTTCAATCTGAGAGCTACATAGACACCTCGATATTGTTTTTATCCCATGTGACATGTTCGATGACCGCCGATTTCTTTACATTTTAAGCCCAGAAACTCATCATTAGTGTTTTAATCTTGTTCTTAAAGGAACTGCACTCAGGACGACAGTGCTAATGACAGTTCAGATATGTAAGTTGTATTTCTAAATCGAATGAAAACTTTGGGAAGGCTGCAGACGTTGTTATGCATGCACATTCAATGTACTTAAACTCGAAATCTTTCAGAAGTATGGAACGTCTGAAAGTTGATCTCGTGTCTTTTCCACTTAAAACTTAGGTTGCGTTCCTTTGGTCTGATTCAGATCTGGATTTGTGATCCGAGATCACACGGATCATGGAGCATCAAAGGAGCCGATGAATCCACTCTGGACAATGATTCATCGTTTCCTTTGATGTGCCGTGATCAGTGTGATCTCGGATCACAAATCCAGACCCGCATCATGCAAAAGGAATGCACCCTTATTAGACTGGGTGAAGTACTTAAACACAAATTGCATGTACTTTGTACTTGCTGTACATAAACACAGCTTACGGTAATTTATTGTATGGCTACAATAGTACGCGTGCTCTGATTGGCTGCTGAGCAGGAAAGATTTTCTTGTAATGACCAGGCCTTATGAAAAATTTCCAAGAAACATTTTTTCTGTTAATATAGACAAAATTTTCATTTTCAAAGAAACTGTTTCTTCTTGATCGCACGGTCAGGTTTGTTTCAGTTCAGTGAACATGACCTTGAATGACCTCTTGCGTGCATAAGAGGATATTGAAGAACCCTTCAGTTTTTTTCCCCAGTGCTAAAAATGCCATATAATAAATAACCTGTTAGCCTCATCCATTTGGACATTACAAGGAAATCTCAGACCTCGGCCTTGACGTATTGACCTTGCTATCACTTGGTCATTACATCAAGTCCTTCATCCTAGATTTTCCTGTAATCACCTCACTCTTTGTTAATAAGTAGTATGTAATTAAAAAGTGTTTTGTGTTTTGAATTTGCTTAACAACAGTTTAAAGCACATACATCACAGAATTACTCACTGCAGCTCTCTCTCATCTCTTGTTTTTTTACCTCCGCCAAGGAGGTTATGTTTTCACACCTGTCTGTTTGTTTGTTTGTCTGTCTGTCTGTTAATCGTTTTATGTAAAAAGTAATCAACGGATTTGCACCAAATTTGGTGGAAAGGTCGCAAATATACCCAGGATCAATCGATTAAACTTTGGGATTTATCCGGATTAAACTCCGGATCTCATATTCAGATGAGCGTAATATCAGGCGTACATTTGACACAATACGGGGCGGAGGTATGCGCCCTACCGAGTGCCCTTCTAGTTTGTTATGGTTTTGCTGATACTCATATTGCCTTGAAATGTCTTAGGGGTAACAGCATTTTCCCTAGTCAAATTTTGTTGTATATCACATACATTTGCCAAGTATCATAATTATGACACCTCTGTAGCTACTTTTGCAGAGAGACTTTATTATCGGTATATGGGGTTGACAGACAAAAGACAAAAGCTAAAACTCAACCAACCCTTTGGTGCCTTCCACTATTCAATTCATCATAAACCTGTTTGTCCAGTTGGTTTGTCTGAGTGCAGGAAGGTTTGAAAAGAACTATCATTGACGTTCCAAAATAGTTCATGTCAACATCAACAACAGATCTTTTCAGGAGTACCAACACCTGGACAATCCAATTCAACAAGCAACAGTTACTGCTGAGGCTGTTGGGTTCAAACCATTTACAGTCATTGTAAAATTCGCACGCACACACACACACACACACACACACACACACACACACACACACAAAAAGAAAAAAAAACAACTCTAAGATAAGAAAATAAAACATAAAGGTGTAATGCAAATCAGAAGAAGAATTAACATGATAATCTGGTTAAAATGTATAATGTGAATGAAGAAGCCCTGTTAGGGTTTATTAAAAACATAAAAACCACAATACACTTTAGTAAACTACAGCGGCAACAGAAATAAGTGAGGACATCAGCAATTATTTTGATAATGTAATATACTGCTTGGTTATTTTTATTCTTTAGGAAGAGAGCAGCAGAGCAGTTAATTAAGAACTATTTTTACCAGCTGACAAATGGCTGCGGTAATGAACAGTGTAACAATGAGCACTGTGCTTCCAGTGGGCGTAAGCCTAAACCAAACTCAAATGACGCAGCTGCTTTGGCTCTGCAGCTTTTCAAGAAAAAAGCTCGACTTTGTGCTCCAGTGCAAGAGGGAAACCATAAAGGTGCTTGTTTGCTTAGACCTGAAACACTACATTTATATATGTTTTAGTCATGAATTGTTTTCAATTTGTTGTGGTCCAGTTGAAACAAAAAGTATTTGATTATTGATAAAGTAATGGAATTAACATTAAGTAATAATTTTGTTATTGTTGAATATTAATCAGATTATAGTTTGTTTATTATTCAGTGTTACCGTGCGTACAGTACTTCATGCTAACGTCAAGTTGATTGAACTCTGGTTTTGATTTCCAGTCGTGGAAGTTCCAATATACCTTACTGAAAAATCTTTGTTGAAAACCATTGAAGCCTGCAAGGAGGACGGCAGCTACAAGAAACTGGTGCACGATATTGGTAAAGTATTCTCCAGTTCTGAAGCTTTGAATAGGAGTTTCTTGGCAGAGTCTCCAAGAGGTGAGGAAAGACTAACCAGTGTGGATATCAAATCTGTGGAACATGTCTACCATGCACTATTCAGAACAGGTGACTCGTCAGTAGAGAATTCATTAATTAACTCTCTGGTTGCATTGGCGCCCACACTGGAACTAGAGCTGCGTTACAAGTCTCCCTGTGATGATCCAAATTTCTTGAACCAGTTTGTGATTATCATGGAAAACACAATGCTTCAAAGTCCGGAATACCTAGACCAGGCCCTTCCACAATTCCTTAAAGCAATGGCATTGCTTCCTCTAAAAATGCAAGCAATGCTAGTGCGCATTTGGGCTCAGTTCTCAAGTCAGAAGATCCAGCACATGGTAGAAACCCTTCAGCAAGTGATAACATACCAGGTTTTAACAGGACCAAGCGCAACAGGACCATCACCTGTGCAGGATGACCAAGCTGTTGTTGCAGCGACTAAAACCATGAAACTGCTCTATTATGCCAGTATATTAGGTGGAGTATTTGATGAACCGTTAGAAACTGACTGTGCTGCGGCAGGAAGTAGTTCAAGTGATAGTAACACTGACCCTATTCTAAAAGAATTAAAAATAAACATACTGGACTGTAGAAAACCACTCGTGAAATATGATGAATTTATCAATGATCCCCTAAATGAACAGATTGAGGTTGATCGGGATTTCACCTACTTCAAGAGTGATCAACAGCACAAGTTTTCATTTCTGAAGTACAATTTTGTATTGTCTACTGTAACAAAGAGCCTGGGCTTGTTCTACGACAACCGCGTGAGAATGTACAGCGAGAGACGACTAACCCTACTTTACAGCCTGGTGAGGGGTCAGCAAGCGACCCCTTTTCTCAGGTTAAAAGTGCGTCGGGATCATATTATTGAGGATGCTCTTGTTAGTGTGAGTATGCTATCAGCTTTTACATGATGATACATGTTAGGAAGTATGATTTACAGCCAATAATACCATGGCCTTACTGACAAACAGTCAATAGCATCACAGCTTAAATGGCCAATCACAATGTTGAATAGAGACCTACACTGTGATATCACCAGCTGACGACACATAAATCACGTGACTCTGATGATGACTTCCACTCAGGTTGTCAAAATGTCAGTCAACGTCATTAACAAGAGTTCTTTTCAGAACTACTTGCACTCAGACAATCAAACTTAACAAACAACTACTGAGACTCCTGGATTCAAACCATTTACAGGTGTGACTTACATACAAGAACAAGAACACTGTAGCCAGTCCATATATTGGGCTTCCCCTATAAACCATCAGTAATTACTGATGGTTTATAGGGGAAGCCCATTGATCAAAAACTGTATTTGGTTAATTTTTTGTTTGTTGTAACTTATAAGCTCGAAATGGTTGCACAAGACAATCCTCTGGACTTAAAGAAACAGCTTTACGTGGAGTTTGAAGGCGAGCAGGGAATTGATGAGGGAGGTGTATCCAAAGAGTTCTTCCAGCTTGTAGTGGAAAAGATATTTAATCCTGACTATGGTAGGTCTACAGATGAAAAGGTTAGAACCACACTGTATAGTAAAACAAACAGTACCACAGTACAGTACTGTTTAGTAGCTTTACAAAGAATGGTCACGCTGCATGGTTTGATCCACAGATGAAAAAGTTAGAACCACGCTCTATAGTAAAACAAACAGTACCACAGTACAGTACTGTTCAGTAGCTTTACAAAGAATGGTCACACTGCATGATTTGATTCACAGATGAAAAAGTTAGAACCACACTGTGTAGTAAAACAAACAGTGCCACTGTACAGTACTGTTCAGTAGCTTTCCAAAGAATGGTCACTTTTTGTACGTTGTACGATTTACCCACATGGCTGTGTTGATGGTAGGATTTAACAATCTTTTGTTAATCGCACTGTTGTGTAATTTCAAACAGGAATGTTTACGTATGACGAGGGAACTCGCTACTACTGGTTTAATCCTACATCCTTTGAGGCGGATGGACAGTTTGTTTTGATTGGTTTAGTACTTGGTCTTGCCATTTACAATAATGTAATCCTGGACGTTGAGTTTCCTATGGTTGTGTACAGAAAACTTTTTGGAAGGAAAGGCACTTTTGAAGACCTCAAGGATTCTCACCAAGTAAGTTAACTTTACAGCTACTGCAAATAGAGTCATCTCTTTCAACGGTAGTGCCAACTTTTATCGCCCCGGAAGAACACACTAGGGCTGTCGGTACTTTCATTATTTCAAACCAGCGTAGAAATCGGACAGCGTCCTTTTTCTTATATTTCAAAGTATTCTTAATTTTTCCCTGAAGATTGTTGCATTTAACTATTGTCAGATGACTATAGTGCTGTTAAAAACAGACCTGCTTACTGTATTCAGGAAACTGGGTACAATAATGTACACATTATTCTCACACACTGGGTACACAGTTTCTTGTGTTTCAATTTCCCACCGACACAGCACCAGTTTCTTTAGAAACTATCCCCACAATACTGCTTACTGTATTCTCTATTTTCCCTGTAGGTTCTTGCAGCCAGTCTCCAACATCTGTTGGATTACGAGGGTGATGTGGAAACAGACCTGATGTGCACATTCAAGATTGGGTACACAGATGTCTTTGGTTCGTGTCTCACACACGAACTGAAGGAAAATGGAGCAGGCGTTCCTGTAACCAATGACAACAGATCCGTACGTTTTACATATAGATTTCTTGTGTGGTACTTGTAGGGCGTCTCAGCGTTGCTACCCTGTTTGTTTTGACGCTGTACTTACGCATATAAAAAAACTGGAAGGAGAATTGAAAATACAGTACTGCTCAAATTTAAGTGACAACTTCTCATCACGTTTCACTATCGATACAAGGCTCGTTTCTCGCGAGAATCACTGCTAGTAGACATGTATAACATATTACTCGCAATATACGCCATCCGTGTGTCGAGGGTCTCAGCTTCAAATCATACATAACGGAGACTTCCAAACTACTCTGTAGATTCCAAATGGTTAATATTGATATGGACTCTCAAATCACAGGAATACAAAGAGCTTCATATCGATAGTGCCCCTCACAAGGATGGTACCGTTATTGTTGTCAATGCAGTGACCTGTTGTATTCTTTAATGTTTCAGGAGTTCGTCAATTTGTACGCCGATTTTATCCTGAACAAGTCAATCGAAAAGCAGGTACGCGCAGTGTACTCGACTTTCAATTTATCACAGTGTAGTTGTCGCTACAATCTTTTTAGACTAATCACCATTTCTTTTTGCCTTTCTGGTCAGTTCAAAGCTTTCTGCCGTGGGTTTGATATGGTGGTGGATGAATCGCCTCTCAAGTCATTTTTCCGTCCTGATGAAGTTGAGCTGCTGGTGTCTGGTTGTAAGGTACTGTTTCGTTAGACATGATGTTAGGCTGTTTCGTCGTGTTTGATGCCAGGCTGGGTAAAAAGTTACAATTCACCGACCAGACGTTTAAACATTCCTGTCTAGTGTCGTCCTCTCCCCCTGAAGAAGACACTAGACAGGAATGTCGAAACGTTGGGCCGGCGAATTGTAAATTTTTTAAGTTACATTCATTATTTCAAACCAGCGTAGCATCAAGCTATGTCTGATTGTCTGCCTGGTTGCAATGTACACTTTCCCTTTAAGTACTGTTTCGTGTCACATGCACACGTACGCGTTCTCACGTGCTCTGCGTATGCAACTTTCCCTGATCTAAACCAATACTCGGTGAACGAGATACTGTACTATCAAACAACAACACTTCCCATAATGAAAAACTTTCTACCTTATTCCTTATTCACAGGACTTTGATTTTGACGCGCTGGAGAAGTCGACCGAGTATGATGGTGGCCTAAGAGAGGACTCAACACTGATCAGGTAAGCCAAAAGCCGATTAGTGCTACTGTCGATAATCGTCCAAGTGTAGCCGAGTTTCGTCGAAGACTTCCGAGCATTACCATAAACTTCCGAAAATAATTGCCAAGGGAACATTTTCTAGACAGTCTGAACATTGCGTCGAGGTGTGATTAGATGAAGCATCAGTTATTATTCCTGTGGGCTTCTCGGCAACACTTGTGAATATACCGATAGAAATAGCACTATTTATTTCTTGGTTACTATATCAGTTTACTATGGAGTACTCGGATCATTAGAATGCACAAAATTAGACGAAGCGCTAACGCTAGAAACGCGAGCAACCCTTTAATTTTACGTCGGTAAAACGTACATTTTCAACTCGTTTCATTAAGCATTTTGTGTGTGTTAAACTTTCTCACCAACGCTGCACCAGTTAATTAGGTAAAAAATAACTATAACAAAATTCTCAAATCTGATTGGCTATCAACTGCCCTGATTTCAGCCTTAATTGGACGGTACGCGCCATCACGCGCGCGCTTAAATGGCTTTTTTTTTTCACTGCTAGCAAAAAAAAATCTTGGAATTTCTTGTGTTTTGACTTGTGTCCCAAATTTTGTGAAAGTTATGATTAATTGCTAACAGAGCTACGTGTCGTCCAATTTATAATGGTAATTGAACTGAGTGGAGTGCAATTTGGTCTGAAATCATACGCGTGATTTCAAATATCGAACGAGCGCATAGCGCGAGTTCGATATGAAATCACAAGTATGATTTCAGACCAAAATTGCATGACACGAAGTTTAATTACCACTTTATTACACTCATTTTGAAATCACAGTTTTTGTCAATACTACGTATTTATTTATCCACTTCAGGAAGCCCGGTTTTTGAAGAAAAGTAACTTTTTAAAAATGATGCGGTTTAGAGCAACAAATGGTGCAATTTATGAATAAATCACACTGCTATGAGCCAATCAAATTGCAGGGATCACCTGTGATTTCAAAATGGGTTTAATAAGGTCTGTAATCATACTCGTGATTAAACAAATCATGATTTGTGTTAATCACATGCGTGATTGCAGACTGAATTGAACTCCGCTTAGTCCGTTACCATCAATAATAATAACATGAGAAAATATCAGTGCACTGATTGGAGAAGAGCACGTTAATTAATCCCAAACAATGCAGAAAGTTGAAATTGATTGTAGACATTTAATTTTTTTTCGCATGTTTATTATTTTAAAGTAATGGAATGATTTCTAGTGCGATTTTGTATAAATAAGCACTCATAAATTTTTCAAAGACAAAAAATTACACTCGTCCTACAGGGTCGTGCAATTTTTGCACTCGAAACCATTTGATTACGTATACAAAACTAACTTACAATGGTCCACAGAGTTTACTGTAACACTCTTGTATGATATTGTCGCTCCGCAGGTGGTTCTGGGACGTGGTACACGCATTCACTATTGAACAGAAGAAACAGTTGTTAATGTTTACCACGGGAAGTGACAGAATTCCTGTTGGCGGCTTTTCCAAACTCAGATTCATTATCGCCAAGAACGGTCCAGACTCTGACAGGTGAGAAGCTTTGTGGGAGAGGAGATAAATGGTGGAGATGATGATGTGAAAGATATATTTTTTTCAGCATGTCACTTTTAGACTCGGAAAGCGAAAGTCCGAGTTCTCGCAGGAATAAGCAGGAAATGCTTTCCTTTTTGAGTTCTCGCAGTATGATTCGAACCTGCGGCACTCTGCAGGGTTGCCATGGTCAGGGAAAAGTGAAGGAAAAACAAGAATTTTTCAAGGTCAGGGAAAAGTCAGGGAAAAACAAGAATTTTTCAAGGTCAGGGAAAAGTTAGGGAAAAACAAGAATTTTTCAAGGTCAGGGAAAAGTCAGGGAAAAACAAGAATTTTTCAAGGTCAGGGAAAAACAAGAATTTTTCAAGGTCAGGGAAAAGTCAGGGAAAAACAAGAATTTTTTCAAGGTCGGGGAAAAGTCAGGGAAAAACAAGAATTTTTCAAGGTCAGGGAAAAGTCAGGGAAAAACAAGAATTTTTCAAGGTCAGGGAAAGTCAGGGAAAAACAAGAATTTGTCAAGGTCGGGGAAAAGTCAGGGAAAAACAAGAATTTTTCAAGGTCAGGGAAAAGTCAAGGAAAAGTCAGGGAAAGTCTTATACCCCGTTCACACCAAAGCTTAAACATGTTTAAATGATGTTTAGTTAAACACGGCTTAAAATTGTTTCCTTTATAAAAGCTGCTTACTGACGTTGTCGACAGCAATTCTTGCACAAACAGAAATAACATGGTAAAGTTTAAAAGCCCGTGTTCCAGTGCTCGCTTACCAATTTTCACGTTTTAAAAGCTGGTTTAACTGAACATGTTTAGTTGCTGTGAATTGGGCATCAGTTCTTGACAAAGTCAGTGAAAAGGCAAGGAATTTTGTTCTCCGGGTTCCACGACGTTTTGTGAAGTTTTCGATGTGTAATGAGTTATTCGTTCAAATGCAGTGTTTTTGGTCCGTGGTTTTCGTTGAGAATGCCTTCTTCCAGAAAGATAAATCCGAGAAAGCTTGGGAACCAGTGTTTTCCTTCGGCCATTTTTAGCTCGTGGAGGTTCAGCTCAAGAGCTATTGTGGTGGGTGCTGGGAAATTACGAAGTCAGGCGTAAACAATAGAATATTCGGAACTCACTTGATCTTTGCAGCAGGACATGACACGTAGCCATTTTTAGCTCGTGGAGAGCTATCGGGATGGTCAGGGAATTGGGATGTCAAGCGTAAACAATATAAGATATTTTATCGATTCTCGATCGTCTCAAGTTCAAAGTAGCAAAATAGAACAAAGAAATGAAATCGTAATTCAGTAAAGTGTATTGCACGGAATTTGAAACCACTCTATACGCTTGATAATTCGCAAAGTAAGATCCCTGACCCAACATCTTATTCCACGAGCACACTACAGGATGCCTGTGATTATCAGAGCGTGGTGGAGTATGGTGTTGTTGTTAAATTGTTTTGAGGTCAGTGAAAAGTCAGGGAATTTATTGGATTCTAATGAGTGGCAACCCTGTACTGATAACCAATTCGGAGGCTCAACCACTGAGGTTTAGGAGACTCATGGGAACAAGGCCATTAAACTAGGTCCATGGGACAAACATCCTGCACACTGCTAGGATTTGAATATGAAAATAAAAGAGCTGTGAAATAATGATGGTGATGGTGGTGCTGCTGGTGGTGGTGGTGGTGGTGGTGGTGGTGATGATGGTGATGGTGGTGATGGTGGTGGTGGTGGTGATGGTGGTGATGGAGATGGTGGTGGTGATGGTGATGGTGGTGGTGGTGGTGGTGATGGTGGTGGTGGTGGTGGTGATGGTGGTGGTGGTGGTGATGGTGGTGGTGGTGGTGGTGGTGGTGATGGTGGTGGTAGTGATGGTAGTGATGGTGGTGGTGGTGGTGGTGATGGTGATGATGATGGTGATGATGATGTTTGAAGCTATGTGGGGTGGGCAGAATTAAGGTTGAAAATCACTGGATAGGGTAGGATAGAGTAGAGTACAGTAGGGTAGGGTCAGGACAAAGTCAAATACGTATATCCCTTCTGTTGAGCAAATTGCACCGTTTCTTTATCTTAACTGTGCATGCTCCGCCAAGTCCGGCATTTGAACTCAGATGATCATGAGGTGATAGCACTGTTGTGTAACCTCGGAGGAGGAACTTAACGCAAGTCTTTCTACGCATAGGTGTGTAAATGAGTACTGGGGATTTAATGCTGGGTGTAAGCCATCAAGTGGCGACCAACAATACTGTTCAGTGCTTTGCGCTGCAGAAACTGGGATAGGCTAACTGATTGTGGGCCTTGTGACTACATACATTCCCCCCCTTAACTGTTTAGAGACAGGACCTTTTCACTCCTTAGTAACCGTTGCGAAGACAAGTAATGTTGCGTCACTAACCAATCCATATTTTGTTTCCAGATTGCCGACTGCTCACACGTGTTTCAACGTGTTGTTACTACCAGAGTACTCGAGTAAAGAGAAGCTCAGTGAGAGGCTGTTGAAAGCCATTACTCACGCGAAAGGCTTCGGACTTCTGTAGTGAATGATACAGCGATCGCTACTGCGATGCGATTATATTCCTAAAACACAACAGAATGTGAACCTGTACTGTTAGTAAATGTAATTAAGCAACGAAATGTTTACTGAGTTTAGGCAAAGGTTGACAATACAAACGCCATTGCTCCGAAACAACAGTGTTTATTATTGCATCCGAAATCGAACCGAACAGCTTCGGTGCTGTTGAGAAACGCACATTAGTGATAAGTCGCGCGCGTCTTAAGAGCCCGCAAAAATAGTTATTCTTTCATGCTAGTAAAAATGTTTTTCAACCGGGTATAGCTAACCTTGTTGACTAAATTGGTCTAAATTTCTAGATACATTGTAAGTATTCGAAGTCCGTCCGAAAGCTCTCGGGAAGTGCTCGGCAGGTATTAGTGACTACGGATTTTATGGACTGAAGTTTCAATTCAAGCCATCTTAGAAGCTTCAGTTTTGTTCAGTACCCTGATACACAAATAATTAGAATTTAGAATTAACGCCATTTGTAAAATCTACTGCTTCAAGCTTTCCTATATAGGTTACGGTTGTTTTATGAAGAGTTCTCTTTAAGGCAAGTCGGTTTCCCTTATTTTCGAAATGGTGTTAATTGTAGAAGTTCACATTAAGTTTTGTTAAGAAGAAAAAAAAAAGCCTGTATTTTTTGAAAAATTAAAGAGAAATTAAAATGGAAAAGTTCAGTCAAATGTTGTGTTTTATGTTCACTCAAATTGGTTCCAGCGACAACCGCTGAAGGAACTTCCTCTGGTTTTTGACCACTTTCCGTAGGAGACCACACTTGTAACCGACCAAGAGACCAGCTACCTTAAGCGACCACTTCTAGTAAGCGACCACCTCCCATAAGTTACTAAACGATCACGTTCCGTAGGCTAAAACCGACCTCCGGTAAACTACACCTCCTCTCTTCAGCGACGAACCCTCATTAACAACCATCCGTTCCGTAAGCGACCATCTACTGTAAGATACTACTCCGGTTAGAGACCACATCCCGACAGTGACCTCTTCCCGTAAGCGGCTACCTCCTCCATAAGAGACCACCCAAGGTAAGCCACCACCTGTTGTGAAACACAAGAAGCTGGGATAATCAAACAAATTGATCAAGTCAGTAATACCACCGTAAGGTAAAATGGAGGTGCTGACGTTACGAGCGTCAGTCCGTCGCTACGTGTTGCGAAAGACCACCTCCTGTAAGCGTTCATTTCCCGTAAGAGAACACCTGTGAGCAACTACCTCTAGTTAGCGAACACCTGCCGTACGATACCACTCCCAGTAAGAGATCACCTCCTGGAAGCTGCCACGTCCAGTAGGCGACTGCCTCCAGTAAGCTACCATATCCAACAGGAGACTACCAACGGTGAGCTACTAACTCCCTTAAGTGACCACGAACCTTGATTACGTATACAAAACTAACTTACAATGGTCCCGTAAGCTACCACCTACCATAAAATGCCACCTATCTTAAGCTACCACCTACCGTAAGCTACTACCTACCATAAGCTACCACCTACCATAAGCTACCACCTACCATAAGCTACCACCTACCATAAGCTACCACCTACCATAAGCTACCACCTACCACAAGCTTCCACCAACCGTAAGCTACCACCTACCATAAGCTACCACCTACCATAAGCTACCACATACCATAGGCTACCACCTACCATAAGCTACCACCTACCACAAGCTTCCACCTACCATAAGCTACCACCTACCATAAGCTACCACCTACCACAAGCTTCCACCAACCGTAAGCTACCACCTACCATAAGCTACCAACTACCATAAGCTACCAACTACCATAAGCTACCACCTATCGCAAGATACCACCTACCATAAGCTAGCACCAACCATAAGCTACCACCAACCGTAAGCTACCACCTACCATAAGCTAGCGCCAACCATAAGCTACCACCAACCGTAAGCTAAAACCTACCATAAGCTACCACCTACCATAAGCTACCACCTACCATAAGCTACCACCTACCATAAGCTACCACCTACTATAAGCTTCCACCAACCGTAAGCTAGCACCTACCATAAGCTACCACCTACCACAAGCTTCCACCAACCGTAAGCTACCACCTACCATAAGCTACCACCTACCACAAGCTACCACCAACCGTAAGCTACCACCTACCATAAGCTACCACCTACCATAAGCTAGCACCAACCATAAGCTACCGCCTACCATAAGCTACCACCTACCATAAGCTACCACCAACCATAAGCTAGAACCAACCATAAGCTACCACCTACAACCTGCCATAAGTTACCACCTACCACAAGCTACCACCTACTACAAGATACTACCTACCATAAGCTACCACCAACCGTAAGCTCCCACCTACCATAAGCTACCACCAACCGTAAGTTACCACCTACCGTAAGCTACCACCTACCATAAGCTAGCACCTACCATAAGCTTCCACCAACCGTAAGTTGCCACCTACCACAAGATACTACCTACCATAAGCTACCACATACCATAGGCTACCACCTACCATAAGCTACCACCTACTACAAGATACTACCTACCATAAGCTACCACATACCATAAGCTACCACCTACCATAAGCTACCACCAACCGTAAGTTACCACCTACCACAAGATACTACCTACCATAAGCTACCACATACCATAGGCTACCACCTACCATAAGCTACCACCTACTACAAGATACTACCTACCATAAGCTACCACATACCATAAGCTACCACCTACCATAAGCTACCACCAACCGTAAGTTACAACCTACCACAAGATACTACCTACCATAAGCTACCACCAACCGTAAGCTACCACCTACCATAAGCTACCACCTACCATAAGTTACCACCTACCACAAGATACTACCTATTATAAGCTACCACCAACCGTAAGCTACCACCTACCATAAGCTACCACCTACCATAAGTTACCACCTACCACAAGATACTACCTACCATAAGCTACCACCAACCGTAAGCTACCACCTACCATAAGCTACCACCTACCATAAGCTACCACCTACCACAAGATACAACCCACCATAAGATACCACCTACCATAAGCTACCACCTACCATAAGTTACCACCTACCATAAGATAGCACCTACCATAAGCTACCACATACCATAGGCTACCACCTACCATAAGCTACCACCTACCACAAGATACCACCTACCATAAGCTACCACCTACCATAAGCTACCACCTACCACAAGATACAACCCACCATAAGCTACCACCTACCATAAGCTACCACCAACCGTAAGCTACCACCTACCATAAGCTACCACCTACCATAAGCTACCACATACCATAGGCTACCACCTACCATAAGCTACCACCAACCGTAAGTTACCACCTACCGTAAGCTAGCACCTACTACAAGATACTACCTACCATAAGCTACCACATACCATAAGCTAGCACCAACCATAAGCTACCACCAACCATAAGCTACCACCTACCATAAGCTACCACATACCATAAGCTACCACCTACCATAAGCTACCACCAACCGTAAGTTACCACCTACCGTAAGCTAGCACCTACTACAAGATACTACCTACCATAAGCTACCACATACCATAAGCTAGCACCAACCATAAGCTACCACCAACCATAAGCTACCACCTACCATAAGCTAGCACCAACCGTAAGCTACCACCTACCGTAAGCTACCACCTACCATAAGCTACTACCAACCATAAGCTACCACCTACCATAAGCTACCACCTACCATAAGCGATCACTTCGCGTAAACCACCAGCTCTCGTAAGTGATCACCTCTTGTGATGAGCTACTTTCTCCCCCTCGTAAGCGACCACCTCTTGAAAGCGTTCATCTCCCTGAGGAGACCACGTTCTGGTAGCGACCACCTTCCGAAAGAGACCACCTTCCCGAGCGACCACCTCCTACAGGTGACCAGATCCCGTAACTGACCACCTCCCGAAAGCTACAACCTCCAGTAAGGCTAACCCAGCACCCTGTTAAGTACTACCCTCCAGTGTGCATCAGCGAAGACTTCCCTCCCGTTAGAGACCAGCTCTTGTCAGAGACCACCTCTTAGCTACCACCTCTTGTGAGCACCCACCTTCCGTAAACTGTCACCTATCGTAAGCAACCACCTGCCACAAGCAATTACGTCCCGTAAGCGACCACCTCCTGTACGGGGCCACATCAGTCCCGTATGAAAGACACCGTAAACATGACAGTCATGTGCAAGGAAACAACTCGGTCACATAAGTCATGAAAAATATAACGAATAAGTCACAGAGCATTTGTTGTTGGCTGCAAAATTGCTAACAGTGCGGGATGGCGTACATGGGGTGAGGCAAGACCTGCTGCAGCCAACAGAGAAAATTGGAGGCATTCTGTGGAGGCCTTATGTGCCACAAGGCACAAAGAAGCTAGATAGATAGATAGATAGCAAAATTGCTAAAATTCAACATTTCTCCTACAAAAATTGCTATTAACTAACCCTACTCCTCAAACGGGAATTGCTTGTGTAACCGATGCGTGTATTTAATGTTTCCATATTCCTTAGCGTTCCATCAAAACCTTGCGTGATGTTTTGTTTTCCTGTTACAGGTGTTGTGACTAAGGTTAACATTTCATTATCCTCTGCTCGTGAGTGTTGCAGTAGTGAGCAAACCACATTGCTTGCTTGCGCCACATTTAACAACGATATTTAGCGGCAACTCTTTGCAAACAATTTAAGCACATCTGTTCCCACTGGTTGGTCTCGGCATTCGTGGGACGAAATTTTGAAAGAAGGGGTCGCGCTTCCATTTATTCTAGTGACCTTGGCTTGTTTGCAGATAAGGATAGCGTTGCTCGACACGCCATGTTTCACACAAAGGCACACACAGAAAACTCACATGCACACAACTTTCAAGAACAGAACAGGTCATTTGAGATTGTTCAGGGAGTGTTCGTTATTTATGGCTAGGTGGGCCGGTGTTTAGAGTGGAGGGGTAAAATTTTCAAAAACCAAGGGAAATGGGGGGTGTTTTTTAAATACAGTAGAATTGAGGGGGGGGGGGGGGGGTAAACTTTTAGAATCCGTTGTTTCAACCATTTTGTTCCCGTTTTGCAGATATATTCAATTGAACTTTGTTTTGGGCCAGTGGCATAAACTGGGGGAGGGGGTGAGGGGTAATTTTTGGATACAAGCACTTTCAGGAGTCGAAGGGGTGCATTTTTAATTTGCCTAAGTTAGTTAAAACATCACCGACCGCCCACTCCAACTGTAAATTACGAACAGTGCCTAACCTTAAACTTTTAATTGATTCTCCAGCTAGGAGCGTTTTGTTTTTCACATCCAACCTCAGGTGTCTTTAAACTTGGGTCGGAATTTATGCGTGAAGGCGCGATTTTACCGATATTCTGACGTGTTATCAGACTCGGTAAACAAACCTTGTTCCTCCCACGCGATTACTGTAACAAGGTTTCGAGAATACTAGGCTTTTTGTACCGAATACCGGTTTCTACAACGCCTAAGTGGACAGCAAAGTTTGGTTTAAAACAAGGACTCAGCATTTGTGCGTTCGATTTTTACACACCTGGTGGTCCTAGACTTGTACCAACATCATGATCCTCACCGGGAAATTTTTAATCCAAAGTGCAGTGGTGCACATCTTTATCAAAAGGCAAAGCGGCATCCAACATGTGTCCTCAGAGTGGATCAAACAATATTCAACTAATAATAATAATAATAATAATGAACTTTATTTGAGTGTCAAGTGTATTTAGCACTGCTGTACTAATTGGGGACACTGTAAAGCACAAATGAAATAAATTAAATCAAATCAAATCAAATGTTGGTTTGAAAGCGCCACGAATTTCGACTAGCCAACTAGCGAAGCCCTTTCTTGGACCAAGCTACTGAACAGCACAGTACAGTGGTAATTTTTGTTTTACATACATTGTGCTTCTAACTTTTGCAATTGCGGATCAGACCATGCAGTGTGACCATTCATTGTAAAGCTACTGAACAGTATCATGTTTGTTTTACCATACGGTGTGGTTCTAACTTTCTCATCTTTGGAACAAACCATTCGGTCAACATCCTTTAGCTAGGAATCTGTTGAACAATGCTGTACTGTGCGCACTGAACCGAAATCTAAACTGCCTAAGCTATAGGAGTCAAGCTGTTGAAAAATCGCAATACTTTAAGCGCACTTTCTATAAATATAAGAGACGACGGTGTTGATCCTCTTTTTTCAATATCTGATCCCAGCTGCTGAAGAATCTCATGGGGTGGTGTCTATTACGGCTAACGGGTATTAGTATCACCCAACTAGTGGACTAATGCAAACGCCGCAATCTGATTGGCTACGCTACTAGTAATAGTCCTCGAGTAGCGAAATTCGTGGCGCTTTCTTTTGTTTTATTCCCAAATAAATCTTTCTTCAACTTGCATTTGCTAACTTTATTATTGCTTTTTCTGTCCGACTAGTTGGGTGATACTAAAACAATTAGACCCTTCGCCCTCAAGGGCTACGGGTCTAATTGTTAATTATTTGCCCTATGGCTAACAGATGACCGAAAAATTATCCACTCTTTTCCAAAGTTAATAATCAATTTTCATTCTTAAAAGAAATTAAAAAACTATTTTCGTGGCTAGGATTCAGTTTACAGCTACCGGTTCAAATTTTTAAGCCTAGCGGCCCCCTACCCTCCCCCCCTCATCCCATAACTTTTTTCATAGTACCCCGGACCTGTTGCAACACTTGACAGACGAAAACCGCACGTTTCCACTTTTCGCTGGAAAGCTGCAAAAAGAGGTTTCCATTCGACGCTGCGAGTTTTGGGAGAATTTTCTCGGAAGGAAAATCTTTGGCCCATTTTACGGCTAACGGTTAACGCCATTGAGATTTGAGACCCTCTTTCTATATTGAGAAGATAGCGGTGCAGTGGGCCTGTCACCGAAGGGCGGGGTTATGCAAAATGGTAGCAGTTTAGTCTCGGTGTTGGAATTTTTGAACATTATCTCGAACCAGGTTCTATGAGCACTGGATATGCTTTCTAGAGCACACGAAAGAAACACAAAATAGACCTACCCACTGATATACATATATGTTACACGTAAGGTCTCAAACAGGGTATAGATTTAGTGGTGTGGTCTGAAACAGGGAGTCCACACTTAACGATTGTGGTCTAAAACAGCTGGGCGAAGGGGTCTCAAAAGGGATGCCGCACCCCCCGGACCTGTTGCAACACTTGACAGACCAAAACCACACGTTTCCACTTTTCGCTGGAAAGCTGCAAAAAGAGGTTTCCATTCGACGCTGCGAGTTTTGGGAGAAATTTTTTCGGTAGGAATTTGTAAACTTTTTCTACAATTTGGCATATTGGGTCATTTGATATGTTTACGCCATTGTGGCTCTTAGACTTGATTTTGGAGGAGATAAGACATAGCTCCTCAATCTTTACAAGTGCTACACACATCGCTCTTAATCAAGCACTACGTGGAATTCCCTGTAATGGTCATACTAAAGCATGGGAGAAGAATATTTTGCGCTTTTACCCTTCGTAACGAAACGAATAACACGAAGAGAAATATGCGCAGAATGCCTAATCTTGATGCCCGGCATAATTTGTAATTTCACGCTTGCAGGCACTTTGAGAGAAAAACGTCATCTGTTAAGGCGCGCAATTGTCTCACGCCTGCGCTATAATAACCTAATCACAAATCACAACTATACAGGAGTGATGTAACTTAAATGACGCAGTAATTAGGCATAATTTTCATATTTTGTGGTTTTGCTTATTTCACTACAGTTGACTTTGATAAAGAACTTTTTAATTCCAAGGTCAATGGTACATTTCATTCCTCTGGCACGTGCGCCATAAATATTTGAAAGGTAAAGGATTGTTATGGAGACCGAGTAAACGATACGATTTCAGGATGTATGACACACTTTTCCTTCAGATTGAAATATTATTGCTCCTTATAAGAGCAGTTTTCAAATACTGGACAATACACATCGTCGTAAAATAATTCGTCCATGAAATGATCTTCCAGACTTAAGGCGCTAGTTATCATTGTCAAAATGCTTTTCGTACGCCTGAGTTTCCTTGCCCTTGGCTGTGAAAATACGACAGAAATTTTTCAAAATACCACCGCGCAAAGTGGCGATTGGATTCCTTTAGTCAACTTTCCGTTTCCCTCTTTACAGCAGCGTTAAAGTGAAAAATTTCTCCTTTATTTACTGTACAACCGGCAGTTACGCCTTGTACTTTGTACTTCATTTACCAACGATGCTTTGTTTACGTTTCCGTGGATCTTTGGCGCGAGGTTTAACAGTCACTCCCCAGGAACTCCCTCTCTCGGATTTCACGTTCTCTTTTTCACTTAGCCACGTTCTTGAGAGAGAATAATAGAAGCATCTCAAATAGCACAGCTAAATTTAGTTCGCATTTTATCTGGGGCATCTCGGTCAGTTGCAACAACCAGGAAAGATGCGAGACGATGACAGCTGCGCTTTGGAGCGTAGTTTAATTACCCTACAAGGGCAACATGCTGTGTTAAAATTTAGCAGCGGAAGAACAAATAAATACTCACGATTGTATTTTCAACGTGTTTAACACTCATTTTTCTGAAAATTCCATCACCGGCTAAAAGGCTTTCACAATAAAAACCCAGCGAAATGAATCTACGTGGATTGATTAACCGGCTCGCGTGAGCTGTTTTCCAGCCATCGCGTGATAACGATTGCGTTTGTTTACAACTGTCAAAATCACGCAAAAAATGCCGGTTGATCGCCCACCAATTTTGCGCGAGAACGCGCAAAATTTAAATTTAATCCCATTTTATTGCTTATTCTGCCTAAATGGCCAGTTGTTGTTTTTTGTAAACCTTTGCCTGCAACGTTGCGCGCACTGAACGATAATTTCGTACGTGGCTTCAGTTACGAAGAATACACAGGGTTGCGTGCCTTCCGAGGCAGTCATGCTTTCGAGGACAAATGAAGGTCATCGAAACATACTTAACAAGGAAACAATTGGCCCTGAATTCATCACTTCGTCTAGGACCTGCGGGGATCGACTGCTGGGAACAGTTGTGTCTTATTTCTTTGTGCATTAGCTGCCGCTAAATTTTACTGACAGCCATTCGTTGGGCGAACCAAATATAGCAGGGAGCAAGGTTTATGTGCGGTGCTCTGCTGGCTTCAGCTTGCACGTGCAGAATAGTTTATTCCGCTTCGATACCAGCACCTGCAAGGCAAACAACACACCAAAACATCACGCAAAAGATCATAAAGGGTCAGGGCATTTTGAAATAAAAAAAAAAGAAACAAATTGTTGGCATACCACATTCCACCAGCTGCAGGATAAAAACACAAATACGCCACCTCGTTCTTTCAGTCAGCATTCGCGGGTTGCAGTGATAAGATCACATTTTGTTATAGCGTCAGAACGATTTTCTACCATGCTTTCAAACGTAACATATCTGTTAGTTTACTACGCGGTGACGGTTGCATTGTGCTTTGCCTTTTCGACGTTGCGTCTTCTGCAGCTGTTTCCTTATTCCACCTGGATCGTCGTCAAGTTAATGACCATGATCACCACAGTGGAGCTACCCGCCGAAGACTACTGGAATTCACTTTTTACGTGGTCCATGTTTGTCTCCGTCCGCTCCTCCGTTCTGCTCGAGTTCCAAAAATCCGCTCGAGTTGGGCACCGTGCCCCAAATCCCCACCTCGCCTCCGTAGACGGGAAGACACGTTGCAGGTTGTTGGACTTTGTCAAGGGGAACCGTCCTTTGGTCGTCAGCTTCTGCAGTTGGACATGTCCAGTGTTTCGAGCCAGGTTGCATGAGTTCTTGCAGCTCGTGCAGGAGTTCAGCGACGTTGCCGACTTCGTGAACATCTACACCGAAGAAGCACATCCGAGCGATGGGTGGGCATTTGAGGTAACTAACTTGACGCACTTTCTCCTTCGATTATACTAAACAGGAAGGTTTAGCACACTCCAAGTAATTTGCGAATGCCACCTTAACCTTCCACAAACCACGCCGTTGAGCTGAAAAATATATTGCAAGTTTGCGAATCTGGAATCTAAAGGGAAGCGAAAGCCCTTCCCAAAAATAGCTACGACCGGTGTGAAACGCAAAAACTCGCGTATCCTGCTGTTGAGCGAAGTCAGACATTCCGCGAACTTTCTAGACCAAAAAAAACCTCTAAAGATGCGACTTTTGACCAACGTTTGGCATACCAAGTCTACCATATTGCATTAGCTGCCCTTTCAGAAACATTTTACCTCAAAACTACATTTGTTAAGGTACAACGGTCAATGAAATTTAATTCGTTTGATTTTGTAACCATTTTAATTAACCACAGCTGTACTGCTAATGTGTTACAGAGGGACATCAGAGTATTTAGGCTTAGCTTAACTTCTCGTCTAAGCACAAGTAATTTAAACATGGTTTCACCCTTAAGGGTAACGACCTTCTTTCTCCATCCCTATTTCTCTACAGAACAATATAAGTATCAGTTATCATAGAACACTGGAAGAGAGAGGCCAGGCTGCGCAAATGATGTTAAACGCGGTGGATTTTCGTTGCCCTGTTGTGGTCGACACCATGGACAACGCAGCTACACAAGCGTACGCTGGATCTCCAATCAGACAGTACGTCATCGAGGAAGGAAACATTGAGTACGCTGGAGGAGCAGGTCCCACGTTTTACAGTCCAATAGAAGTAAAGCAGTGGCTTCAGAACAGACTGATGGTCAATTACAAACCAAGCAGGCATCGTGCTTAAAAGATAGAGGCGTTACTTCTCGGAATAAATGAACCACAACGTCTCCAACGTGAAGAAATGGTAAAACAGCGTATGTGAGAAAGAACTGCATGGCTAGGAAGATAGCAAAGTACATGTGTGGAAAGTTCCAGTGTGTTCAAACAGTCGGTTAACTAGAGGACAATTCGTCCTCTCTGTAAATATCAGTTGTATATGACTCTTGGCCAGTTGACTGTTTGAGGCCAGCTGAACTGGAGTCGTAAGCTATACTCATGTATATTTGCACTCCTGAGTGAGAATTATTTCAAAGTACGACAGTAACTAAATGAAGAATTCATATATTTTACAGTACAGTTTTACTTTGACCTGGTAACACCCTCTTTTCCTTCGAAGCATTTATTTCTCGGCATCATAGATTCATCATTTCGAACCTTAAAATTTCCCGGGTTGGCAGATCCCAGTAAGTGTCGCTATATCTCGAGTGGCTGTTTCTCTAACCGAGCCATAACTCGGCAAATTATCACCTTGCTACTCACTGTTCGTGTCACTAACCTCAATTAATAGGGTTTACGTGTACAGTGTTAACATCCTCGTCAGCATAGTGACGTGCATAAGTTAGATGTGGACAATGCATGACGTATATTCTTCGCATGCCCTTAAACTGCAGACGTGACTGTGGCAAATAGTTATCGATCCTTAACCGCCTAGAACCGGCTTAGATGAATTCGATGGTCACCAAAACAGTGAGAACTATGCTTGTTCCTTGCTTTACTGAGAGCGTTTCGTGCAGCTGCCACAAATGGGACAATAGGAAACTCATTTGCAAGCCCACACACTAACAAGACGTGTACTGATATTAGGCAAGGCGAAGAAAAGCTTAGTAACTGTTATATCATCAGATGGGATACAATCAGTCGGGTTTTACAAGTTGCGCAGACACGGCATATCCAAACCTTGGATTCGCCTATGCCAAGATATAGCCATATATAAAAGGACATACAGTAGCTACAAAATCTTAAGAAAGTTCCGCTCCTGCAAAATACCGCTTCTACTGTCTGTTTAGGTCCCTGTTCAGTTTCTGGAGATTACTATAAAAGGTGATAAGTTCCCTTCTGGCGATTCTAAGTTGCAGAAGAAAACACGCAAATGGCTTGGGACGTTTTCTGCGCAGGTTTCGTTATCTTTCAATATTTTTCAAGCTAAAGTAGAATCTGCTTTTTACCAAGCAAGTCTTCGGTTTTTTCCGCTTAGAGTCAGCTGGATAAAGCCGTTTTTATGCCAAGTCATAGTTACGCGAATCCTCTGGTCGAAAAACTCCCAGCGAAAGTCACGCGAGGAAAAAAAGAGCCACTTGTTCCTGAGGCAGATTTTTTTTTAAAATTACGCGAAATTATTCAAGTGCATTGTTCAAGTGCCCTTGCCTCTCACGCCTCTTCGCATAGCATGAGTTGCAGAGATAACACGCAACCAACGCTATTACAAACCTCGCGTTACAAAAAGCAAGTGAGGCATAACAAATTTCATGTACACCACAAGCTCATGTCTCAATTTGGCATTACCACAAAGCGAAAAAAAAAAAAAACCAACAGTTGTTGCGGCTAGAGATCTCCTGTGGTATAACATCAACCAAAACCTGCCATTTTCTTTATAAGTCGCAACGACTTCCCCAAATGATGATACGATACTCATTATCATACGAATAATGCAGTTTGCAAGATCAAAGTGCTCAAAAGTTCATCTGATAATTCGAAATATTTTCATTAAATGTTTTGAGATTGATAACAGAATGATCCAATACAAAATCCCAGCCATTCCTGTCTGTCTAAATGTTTTATCGCATCTCGGTTTTCTCGATTTAGCCTGTCAGCGGATTCTCTTATCAGTCGTATTACTTAGCGGTCTGTGATAGTTTTCCTTTCGCCTTAAACTGCAAGCGAAACTCGACATACCTTTTCTATTTCTGTTACATCTTAGAAGTTCCTGCTCATGTCTTTTTTTGGTTTTTTAGATCCCCGTCCTTTTCAGATTCGCAAGACAAATTCCCCGCGCAAAATCGTTTACGGTTTTTGACATGGAGGAACACAACTACCACTGAGGTCAAACTTAGAACACTGCGACGTGATCAATGTAGAATACCACTCTCACCAGAGTCACGGGCAGGAAACTGTTGACATCGAAATTTCCTAGATGCTCGTGAACTTTGTTCTCAATCGGCTTGTACAACACGAACGAGTAGCTCTGCTATGACAACACGGCACGTCGAGTTACGGCTGAATTCCATCCTCGAAAACAAATTTCATTTAAAAGAAAAGAAGCATTTTGGCACTGATGCGATGTAGCCCTATTACAATATATATACTTTCGCGTTGACAGGTAATAACCTCTTGAAACAAGGAACAGAAAACCTGTAATAACTGAAGACTTACGCCTAAGAAGCTTAAGGCTCGGCATAAAATTTTCGTGCTAAGGCAAAGCTCTTCTCGACAAACATGGGTCGTACTGACGACGAAGTCTGCTGGAGATCCAGAGACCTTCGTTCAATCATTTTTTTCTCGCGCATGCAGAAAGCTCAGCGCCAAACACTCTTTAGACCTTTTCTCTGGATGTTTTCCTCGTGTGTAGCAGTGCGCCACCTAAATATAGCGGAACAGAATTTTCCCTTGGCATTTCAGTCGGCAAGCGTTTTCCAAGTGCTGCCTTCTTTGGACAGCGCACCTGTAGAATAAAGAAAACACATGGCCGTAAGCACGCGAAAGTTCATCAAAGGTCAAATTTTTTGAAAGTGTTTAAGGGAAATAAATTTTTCGCATACCTCGGCTGCTGTATAAATACAAGAAGAGATCTAGGACATTTGAAGTCGTGGAAGGAAGTCGATACGAGCACGCACGAGCGAATAAACGCACCCCGGAAATTACACCGCTATGTTAAGACGTCTGGGCGCCTTGCTTTTGTACTGGCACACATCATTAGCACTATCGCTAGTATTTGTAGTTCTAGGAATTTTCCAGCTCCTGCCCTTTACCAGCTGGATCGTCGTAAGAATTATGAATGCGACCGTGTCGATAGAGCTGCCGAAAGATGATTATTGGAGTTCTCTCTTCAGTTGGTCTATGTTCAAATCTATGCGTTCTTCCGTTTGGCTCGAGTTTGAGAAAACTGCTAAGCGCGGGAAACCGGCCCCCAATCCCCTATTAGTGTCGGTAGAGGGAGGGTTGCGCTGTCGACTGTTGGACTTCTGCAAGGGAAGCCGTCCTTTGGTCGTGAATTTTTGCAGCTGGACCTGCCCTGTTTTTAGAGCCAAAGTAGGACAATTACTTGGCATTGTGCAAGAGTTCAGGGAAGTCATCGACGAGGCGCATCCGACAAACGGGTGGACTCTCAAGGTAAGAGAAAAAACAATCAGTTTTCGCTAAAAAGCGCAGACGGTTCGTGAGAAAGTCGAGACTTTAATTTTGAGGAACAGATACTGCGTCACACGATGGTATCCCATGTTAAGTTTTAAACTAATGGGCTAAGGCTGGTTCAAAACCCCAAGCAACAAATTTTATCTGTGTGATTACTAAATTGCCAGTCTCAAGTTCGTTCTCGATTTTACATTTATTACATGGCTGGATAATTATTGGTGAAAAAGGGATTTTTGTTTAAATTAACTAATAGAGTGCGACTCACACAACTTCGCCTGCCTTTATTTCAGAATAATGTTAGAATCCCAGACCACCAAACCTTGGAACAAAGATGTGAAGCTGCGCAAATAATGTTAAACACGGTGGATTTTCGTTGCCCTGTTGTAGTCGACACCATGGACAACGCAGCTAACAAAGCGTACGCGGGATTTCCAATCAGACTGTACGTCATCAAGGAAGGAAACATCGAGTACGCAGGTTCGACGGGACCTACGTTTTACGAACCAAAGGAAGTTGCGCATTGGCTGAGAGAATTCAATGCCGAATTGCTGAGATCTAGAAGACACAGAGCGTAAACGTGAGCTTGATCTGACTGGGCAACTCATTCTCAGGCGCCAAAACAAACTTCTCTGAACTCTCTAGAACAGTTCATAACGAGTGAAAACTGCAAGATCCAAATCAAGACAAACGGAACACGTTTTTTCCCAAAACCTGTACATAATTCTCTTAAAAACGGAAGTTCAATAAAAAGAAGATCGATCGATTCTTTCTGGCAAAGATATAACATAACTAATGTATTTGCCTTCGCGTTATCTTTTACTTTGAACAAGCAGTAAAGAAGGCGTACATGATAGAGTGTTCTAGAACATGTTTTCATCCTTGTCTATTCTTGATCAGTTGTTCTAATTCTATTTTCAAGGAAATTGTTTTGTGGCTATAGTGGCACCTTTCGGTTATTTTCGTACGGAAAGTCAAATTTCTCTGGAAAGTAGTGTTTGCTAGATATCCACTGTCAATCTAATAACCCTTTTTGCTGGCACAACGTTAGACTTGACCGCGATGCTTGGGAAACATGTTAAAATATTTATAAATCGCTTCGGAGGGCAAAAAATTCGTAAGCTCCCATTCGTTGCAGCTCTTTACATCAGCAAAGCGCACATTACTGAAAATGGCAAAAAAAAGCGTCCAAAGTTTTTTCTCCAGGAATTTATTTTCGATTGGGTTGTTCCACTTGAGTAAGGACGGTTGCGTGCGACCCACTGTTAGAGCGTGTTGATTTTTCCTGCCCCCTAAGGGTTAAGTCAACGAAGCGATCTCGCAGAATCTTTACCGCCGTTTTCGAATTTCTTCCAAGCGCAGCCGTTTCGGGACGCTTCCTTAGCGCCTCCAGACGTTCGAAACCTTCCAGAGCCGCCAGGATGGTACCGTGCGCGTCCCATTTCCGGCACGTGTAGTACGTCACTGAGATAAATAAGCGGTACATTTCAGTTAATTAACAATATTGTATTTGAGCGATTGTTTTCCAAGAAGAGGACGAAGGGCCGGAAGGCATTGGGAACTGTTTAAATGTTTACAATTCCTTTTTTGAGAGTTTGTGTGTATCAAACAGGTAAATTAGCAACCTTCGATTAATCTGCCTTCGTTACGGCTTTTTCACGAATGACAACTGAAACAATCCAAACTCTTAATTTTGACTCAGTAAATAAGTTTAACGGCAGTGAAGTTAAAAACTATGAGAAGCATGCCACATGTTGTGATTACACATTGAATGCCGACGTGTTCATTTGTTGCCCGCGCAGCGGAGGCGTCTGTCTTTTCACAGTTCAACCTCAAAAAATCGTCTTTGGAAAGCTATACACAGGCAAAGTTTCAATATCGTTATATTGTGTTGCTGTGGCTATACCAAGGTTTATTTTCATATTGATACGAAAGCGTTAATAGTCATCCAAAATAAAGAATAAACAATGGAAGTACGAAAGCAAAACTTTAATAACAAAACAGAAATTGCAGTCAAAAAGAAGCGATCCGAATAGCGAACAATTTCGCGGAATGCGCAATGCGGTTGCTGAATCTTTGCGATACATCCAGATTTCAGAAAAACGCTTCATCGATGTAGGGTGACCTTGTTTTTTCAAACTCAATTAAAGTGTTAGCGTTTCGGTGCCTGATTGTCGGACGATTGTTTCTACAACGCAAAGAAACATCACTCGTGTTTACTGAGTTCTTATGCAAGTCTTACTTAAGTAGTTATGGATGGTCAATAAAGTCACATTTCTAAATCTCTGGCTGATGCGTGCAAATCGCGGCAAGATTTCCACAATTAGAAACAGTAGAAAAAGTGAGAAAAATTACAGGTATTGGTTCCCACTGTGTTTAATCAAGTTTTTCGGAGACGCAAAACAATTTCAGATGTCAAATAAATTGTGCTGATTTTGTTTAGGAATGTACACTAAAGCCACTCAAGTGTAACGGATTACGTCAATTAAAGGTTGAGTCATGTACAGTTAAATCACGCGATCCCATGAACAGCTGAAAAAGTCACGAACGTAAAATAGACGATAATGGCGTTCCCTTACAAGGCCAAGTTTGACTTCAATGTTGATGCAACGGAAAGGGAAGCGGATAACGAACCGGACCAGTTGATCGAATTACTTTTGCAGACAAAAGTTGCAACAGTTGATTGTACTCCGCCTCCAGGCCATCACGCGATGGAGTAAATTAAAATCTAATTGAATGTTCAATCAATCAATCAATTAAGGAGTCAAAAGAAAGCGACGTTGAAGCTACGCATGGGAAAGTCATCTCTCTCTGTCAAGAACGAATAGTGAGACTCTGTAATTTAAATTGAATTCAACCTTCATCGATTGTTATTCGAGACTCAATCAATCAATCAATTAATCTGGCAATTACATCATGCCCGCAAAAAAACACGCATCTCACGGAGTCAACTTATCACACAATACAGGTAATAAAATCGCATACAAAGTCCAAACTTTGCGAACAAAGTTAAAAGTGTGAAAACACACATTCTACTGACAAGCAGAATCACTTTTCAAAGCTGGCGTTGTTCAGGCATTCTTGTCGTGACTTTCATTTCTCAAGCGTCTCGGTAGAATCGCAAAAAGGAATGTTCTGAACGTAAATGACCCAAGGGAGCATTAAATTTGCTCTGAAGGAAGGCTAACGCTCGAAACATCAGAGTACCTTGAATCTTACGGTGGTGAAACTTACTATATCAACATGTTTGATAAATCATTTGTGTGTGTTTTAATTTTCCACCCATGCCGCACATTCACAACAGCAACAGCCATTATCTCCTACTCAAAACGTTAAATGCTGCGTCGATTTGCAGTGATTTGATAGCCGGATGTATCTCGAGTTGAGGTTAACTCGTCAAAAGCAATTTCGAATTCTCATTGACACTGTCAACACGTAGCAGAGTGTTGAAACGCTGATCTCAGCGCGTCTGAGCCATGATTACATATACAAAGTAATAGAAAAGCCGCAACAGATTCAAATAGTGATGTAATAATTCATTAACATGATTCGATTGTAAGAGGGAAGAAAGGCCCACAGATTTCAGTGTTGCGAGTATTATTGCACACGTTATGTTTCCGAAAAAAGACAAAAAAAAAACCGCGAGTGAGCCGTTTACAGTTTTAATGATAAAAATTAGGAAATAATCGGTGCCGTGTTGCGGTGTTTACACGGCCATGGCGTGTTAATCTGTTTGTCAAGTCAATTTTCTCTGTCTTCCATATCACGCGATGGATTTTACCCGTACCTTAATGTAAAAGTCGAATTTTTCTGAAGTTAAAACTGGTGACCATGAAATTGGTCGTCTCCGGGCTTACTTTGCTGCTTTATCTCTGTAACGAAACACCAATTTGATTACTAGATGAGTTCGGCACGGACGTTTGCCACGAGGACTACAATCTTATAAATTGTTTGTGCGCAGGGTAGGGTGAGTGACAAAACCAGGGGGTGGCGAAATGGGAGGGAAAGGAAGAAAAAAAACCTAACCCTGTACCCCTTTGTTTTTTTTCGAGATCCGAGTTTCTCGCGATTGACTGATGTGTTCTTGAAGATTGACTGTGTTTATTTACAGGGTGACTCTAACTCTTTTGCCTGTGGATGAAACCGTGCAGAGTGACCTTTATTTGGAAAGCTGCTGAACGGTACGGTACTGTGGTACTGTTTGTTTTAATATACATTGTGGTTCTAACTTTTTCATATGTGGATCAAGCCATGCAGTGCGACCATTCCTTGGAAAGCTACTGAGCAGTACTGTACTGTGGTACTGGTTGTTTTACTATACAGTGTGGTTCTAACTTTTCCATCTGTGGATCAAACCATGTAGTATGACCATTCCTTGGAAAGCTACTGAACAGTACTGTACTGTGGTACTGTATGTTTTACTATACAGTGTGGTTCTAACTTTTTCATGTGTGGATCAAACTATGCAGTGTGACCATTCTTTGTAAAGCTACTGAGCAGTACTCTACTGTGGTACTGTTTGTTTTACTATACAGTGTGGTTCTAACTTTTTCATGTGTGGATCAAACCATGCAGTGTGACCATTCTTTGTAAAGCTACTGAGCAGTACTGTACTGTGGTACTGCTTGTTTCACTATAGAGTTAACTCTTTCATCTGTGGATCAAACCAGGATGCCCGATTCGAGTGGTCTGAACACTCGGCCAAGCTGCCCTATAAATGACCACGTGACTTTTACGGCTAATTTGTGGTTTTTCGACTTGATACAGCTATTAGTAGGAACGCCTCTCGGATATTCACTTGTGACGTCAGGTGACTCGTAGATGATCTAGTTATGACTTTGAATTGCACGGTCTCGCAAATTCATATTCATTCTTTAGTGCGGACACATGTGTTCACCAGCCACTGAGTTCAAAGGAGGCGAGGGAACACATTAAGCAAGCATATAAAATAAATAAACAAGGTGAAGCATTCCCTTTCGTAACAGACTCCTTACGAGAGCTTTCAAGCTAAACGATCGGTGTAGTAAATGACGCTATTGCCAAAAACGTTCCTTGGTATAAACTGAGAATTCCGGTGTGAACTGACTTTGGACTATCGATCGAGTATCGATGATCTTATTGTATAGTGGCTTAAAGCAACGAAACTGTTGCTTTTTTTAACACACTTGGCCAAAAAACAAAACACTGCCAGACACAGATTTCACCACCGACCGAGTTTGCCTACACTCTTTATGAGAGCCATGCGCTATACATTTGCGCATCAGAGATTACGTAACCCAACCCAAGACAGACTTAACATGCGAGAGGTAAAATTCCGCGATGGCGAAACATGCGACAGAAAATGACAAATTCAAAAACCAACTTGCGCTCTTCTCTTTCACAAGCACTCGTTTGAACCTCTTAAATGACTTTTTCCGCGATAAATGTGACCGAGAAAACACTTTTTTCGCCGTAATGGCATGCGCACAAGCGTGAATAATCCTATCTTCGATCGATCGTTTGTTTACATCTCCTCTCAAAAGCTAAGGCGTCGGAAGTGGTCCATTTGACAAGATTTCACATGCCGTTTAAAGGTGCTGAAGTGTATTTGACTCATTTTAAGTAACACTGGAACCTCGTCGCTTGTCACAAGCTTCGTGCAATCCCAAGTCACGAGACAAAATACGTGACGCGTGGGAGTCAGAAAACTTTCTGTCCCCAGCGGACACGCAAACAGCTTTCTTTTAAGCACGAAAGGTTAAAGGACCAAACGTAAAACCCCTAAAACAGCTGTTTGCAAGCACATTGTTTCGGCCAAGACATACCTTCTTATACCAGCACCAAAGAAAACCGCTGCTGAAACAAGAGGCCCCGATTAATCGCATGACGAGATTAACCTCGGGGGTGACAAGCTACTTATTGCACGCTTCAAGTCACGCGATGCTCTGGGAGGTAATTCGCACACTGATCGGGTCTATAATTCGCCATACTCGACCGCTGCGGCTCGAGCCGTCACTAGAAACTTCAATACGGAACAATGGAAGTTTGAGGAAAAATTTTGCACAAAATTTGTGTCGCGTGATTCTCAAGAGCGCCGCCAGGGTTTAACATGTTTGTTTTACAGCCCCGGTCAGGTCACCGCAAGCAAAATACTTTTAATAACTCTTACAAAGGGCTTTGTTTGTACCACTTCATAGTATAAGATTTATTATAATATATTTTGCTCTTGTTTTTTTGTCAAACCATTGGTGTTTTGATTAGCGAGCCTAGGGCTTTCCATCGTGTAGTTCTTGTTTATTTAAACACCTTCGATAAAAAATAAAAATAGCAGGCCCCGTGTCATAATGGCGTCTGAAGGCCAAAGAACGAAGTAGACAATACACATGTTTACGTTAAACGGTAACGATAACTCTAAACAACAGAAAATGAAGCATAAATACAGAATTGGTACCAATCTCTTTCTTCTTTGATGCAAAGAAAATTTCTTCTTAATGACAGCATTCATTGATTAAGTTTATTCCTCAAACCGCACTGATCCGGTTAAGTTGCATAAACCAAGGATTTAGGTGCCACCGCTGTTATCTCGTTTACCAGTTTAGATGAAGCTCCGCGACTGCCATTCGATTGCCATACGACTGGAATCATTATCACGCGATTGGTTAAACACGAGCAAAGACACTCTAGAATTCCTTGTGAAATGAATTATACACTGGATGATTTCATATTGCAAAAACTCAAAGTTATCACAATGCGCTGCAAGTCGATCTTGACCTAGTAATGAACACACTAAAAAAAACGAGATAACTCCGGCCTTCAAAGGCGCTGACTTCGTTTTCAAGTTGCCTGGTTTTGTAGTGGTCAGGGTGAATAGGCACACTTTCGTCTCACAAATCAGGAAGTATTAAGGTGTTCAGTTGCCCTTGCCTTCTCCGTGGCGCCTGTAATTCTCCGTGGTCAGGACTTAAGAAGGTGTTTCTCCTAATTATGTACTCCTTATCCGCAGCTAAGGGATTCAGCGCTTTAGACATGAAACACGGCGGCGCCATGCAGTCTTCTTGTATCATGCCGCAGTCTTGTGCACCTCAACAGGGTGTTCAATATCAGAGAATTATACATTTGTTTCGCTCTCTTTCCAGCGCGAAAACCAATTCCTAACACCTTCTGTCTCAATATCAGAGAATTATACATTTGTTTCGCTCTCTTTCCAGCGCGACAACCAATTCCTAACATCTTCTGTCTTGTAAAAGGTCGGACCAAATCCTCCAGAAAACTCCACTTTTCCATTTAAAATAACGTACAGGCGAATGGGCAGCGCGCCATACAAATGATTCGCCTCGTTCTCCGCATTGTCGACCAAGACCGGAGCCTTAACTTCCGTGGAGGCAAGCATAAGTTTGGCAGCTTTACACCTTTCCTCAACACTGCGATGGTTTCGTACGTCGAACTCGGTCTAAGGAACGCGAACAAATGTAAACAAAAGTCAAACAAAGCAAACGGTCTTGCATCACTTAGTGTTGCTTACATCAAATTTCCATTTAACCGCGTTTTTATACGCTTGTCAATACAGGTACAATGGACTCGCTATGTACGTATTACTGAAAATACTCCATGGGTACCATTGTTGACGAACGCAATCGAACACACAGCTCGGTCCCCTTATAGCAAATGCATCTGAAATATAACAAGCGCAGTGTCTCATAAGCGGGTTTCGAGTTCACTTGTAGGTTGATGTACTTACCTTAAACGCCCACCCGTCCGTTGGATGCGCTTCAGTGATGTAAATCACTAGAAAATCGGCAACCTCACTGAAGTCCTGCATGATGCCATTGAATTCGCGCAGTTTCGACATGAAAACGGGGCATGTGCAACTGCCAAAGTTAAGAACAAGTGGCCGGCTTCCGACGGCGAAATCCAAGAGATTTGGGAAAGTCTGACCGTCCACAGACACCAAGGACGGGTTGGGAGCTTCGCCCCCTCGTCTGGCTTTTTTCTGCAGATCCATCATCAATGCAGCGGTGACGGCTTTATACATCTCCCAGCCGAAGAGGCCCTCGCCATACACCTCTGCACTGATCTCAGACCCAGCGAACTTGATAAACAGCTTGACCACGAGACTGCGGAAGACCAGCGTGCAAAAGAGGAACCGGAGAACCCCGAAGACTAGAAGCAAAACCAAGGAGGCCGTGTAAAACGGGAGTTTCATCAAAGCAGGCATCACGGCTCCCTCATTCTCCGTATCACTGGTTTGATTTCTGCACTTCATTCGTCAACATAACACGAGAACTCGTGAAGTGGCGCTGGAATGCTGGTCATCTGATTATCAAAGTTAAACATGCTCCAAATAAACGGATGACCCGATGTGTCAATTTTTGACTGATGTTTCGTGGTTGCAACCGAAACGGGGCGGAGAAGACGAGCGGAACACCTAACTGATAATTTGCACGCGGTAAGACAGCAGGACGACAGACGCTAGGAAGCGTGCAAACTCGACTGTTCTTGACGCAGAGTATCTCCACGCGTGAATGGCAGTCATAACCCAGACAGATCAATTAGCGTAAAAAGAACTGTGACGGCTTCGCGCTAGTCGCACTTGTGACTGGCGAGCAGATTTGACCTTGTAGGCAGTTTCTAACGTACACGCAATCGCTAACGATCACTTCTGGCTTTTTTTTTGTCTTAGAACTTTGTTGAGCGGAATCACACGAAACTTTGCGCAAGCGCCTCTAAATTTTTCTGTGCCAAAACGAACTGAAGTTAAATCAGGAAGCGCTGGAATCGTTCTTACTTCTCGCTTCCCCTGAACCTTGTGACGTCAAAAAGTAAATTCAGCGCTAAGTCCAACCAACTTGTCACCGAGATAATTTACTCAAATCTTCGGTGACGTTTAGCTTTGCAAATATGCCAAATCCCGCCAAGGCTTTTTAATGCCGCGCAAAAGACATCACTCCAAAGGCCAAGCATTTCTTTTGACCCAAGCGCGCTTTCTGCCAATTGAGTCAGATATATCTCGGAAAAGACGTGTCAGCTACTTGATGATCTCAAAATGAGGCGTGTAAAAGTATGTTCTTGACAAGGATCTATAGCCCGATGAGCGTAATGTTACTCATCGTTTCCGCCCTGGATATGATCTGTTATCCCAAGAAACCTATCGGATATTTTCTTGGCAGCGCCGTCATCGCTTTCTTGTTAGAGGCTTTTTCTCGGTCAATGAACGCTGATTGTGCGCATGCGTTCAACGCCCGCTTTGAAGCATTTCAGGATATCCGTTCACTTTACGTGAAGTGGAGAATTAAGAAAACGCAAGTAGAGACTTTTGCCATAAATCACGCTGTACACCGCTTAAAGCCAGCATTTTGAATAATACTTTAACTGCGCCGACCGTTTCAAAGGTGTCAACGGCCATTATATAGGTTTTTGCTTAACATTCGCTTCCCCTTCAATTTCTTAAATTGAATGCTCGGCGAAATATATCAAATCAAACGCTTTTGTTGGTCAGCTACTTTAGGTACTGAGGTATAAGCACAGGCAAGAGCAAATACATCAGTGGTAGTAATCGGAGGGTTTTTTAGGTTCGACTCCTCTTGGTAGAGCCCGCGTTTGCCTATGCCAGCGCCGAAAAACACACCTTTCACTGATTTTCCGAGCTCAAAATATACTATCTTCAAAATTTCAGTCGACTAACTGGTCTGTTATCAGTGGTTTTATTCGGTTACTTTATTCCCAGTTCAAGTTAAATCCAGTTCTGCAAAGGCTTTACTTGAAACAAGACGTCCCATATTGTACTTATTCAACCCTTTTGGTTCAGACTTGCACTTCCCTATGTCCGTGCATTTGGTTGAATAAAGTACCACAAGTAATATACATATTGCATTTCAGCGAAGACTCGTCCGCGGTCCATTACCGAATGACAATAAATTAAAGCACTTTTCTATTTTCCATACCAAGAGGCAAAGCAGTTCTTTCTTACAAAGACATCTCCTTCTTGACGCAGTGTTTAAAACCTTCCCAGCTACCCATCTCCGAAGGAGTGACCTGTCAACGAGTACAATTTGAAATTTATTTTTTTACCACAATTGCTACTAGTCTCACAATCTGATTGGCTAATTTGCCGTTGTCGATAAGAGTCTAGACAACGCTACTCGCGTCAATGTGTCACGCAAAGCAATAGCCAATCAGAAACGCTCATTTTGGGGAATAAATCAATCAGATTGCCAGAAACTTATAGACAACGCTTGCTCTTTCTTTGTGTCACGATCGTCGTCACGCTCTGAAAAAAAACTTTTTCCTTGACGCTCCTTAACGTTGCTACTGTGGTAAAAAACAAATCGAATGTAGTTTAGCGTTGTCTGTACTCTTATCGACAACGAGTACGCGTCATCACAGGGGTCAAAATGTTGTGGACTCACTCGGCTGCGCCTCGTGAGTCCAAGACAAATGAAACAGCCTGATCACAAGTAAATTTTTTAAAGACTGAAAAAATTGCACGAGCTTGTAGGACGAGTGCAATTTGTTGTCTTTGAAAAATTTGCAAGTGTTTATTTATACAAAATTGCACTCGAAATCATTATTTTCATTACTTGTTATTAGAAAACAGTCCCAAGAAAATACGCGCGCTGATTGGTTAGAATTCGTGTTTCTATTAAACAATTAGATTATGAGCTCGAGATTTCTATCGCGTGATAGTTGACGAAGGCGCAGCCCGAGTCAACTATCACACATAGAAATCGAGAGCGAATAATCTAATTGTTTTAGTATAAATCTACTAGTCATTCAAAACTTTGTCTTTTCTGGAACAGCCTCGAGCAGTAAACTGTCTAAATCTTCTTCACGGACACTTCGAAAACGTGAAGAAGCGGCCGCCATTACGCTACTCACTATCTATCACAGAATAGATAGTGGGTAGCGTAGCCAATCAGAGCGCGGCATTTGTGATAGAACGCTAGTAGATTTATACTAAAACTCGATAGAAACACAGAACTAGCACGAGCAGTGACGTAATGATGACGCGAGCAAAGAGAATTTACATTTTGATAATCAAAGCTAACAAGTTGCTTTTCATTTTTTCGCCGCGGTGTTTTCTAAAAGAAATAGAAAACATGTTCTTCGTGTTTCTATCGAGTTATATTCCCTGGCTCTTCCCAAAAAAAAAAATGCAATTTCAAAGTCTTCGTTCAAAACTTTGTTGAGGAATAGCTTTGATTGTTAACAACGAAGTGTGAGATGTACATAAACTCACCCTAAATCCGCGTTTAACTCGGTCCTTCATAAGCTCTATGAATTCATCATAGCTTAGTTTGCCGTCCCCTGAAACGCAATTACAGTGGCAAGCTTTCATCTTCTCTTCAAGAAAACAATGGTAGGTTTAACTGGCTAAACTGATTCTGATTCTACTAGCCTTCACGCGTGCATGAATTTGTGTGAAAGAACACGATTTTGGAACGGCTTTAACTAAGACGGCGAGCATCCAATTCTAATCCGGTTCAATCACCCCTCCCACAATTACCGTCTTTGTCGAACAGCTGAAAAACCGTGTGAACCACATATGAATCCAACTTGTGTCCCGTCGAGATGAGAACTGCCCGCTGAAACTCTTCTGTTGATGGAAAGGAGAAAGAATCTTTTAACTGCGACACAAAACCAAACCCATTTTTTTTTCATTTAAGCTTGGAACAGCAAGTCATCAAAAACAAATTCAAAGTGTTGGTTCGAAAGTCATTACTAAGGTTTGGTGGAATTGAGGAAAGCGAAGGGTAGAAAATCTGGAGTGTAGAAACTGTGGAGTGTTTAAAATAAGGAGTGTGGAAAATGAAGAGTGTAGAAAATGAAGAGTGTGGCAAATATGAAAATAAAATACAAGGAAGGAAGTATTATATTCTTTGAAAACATTGAGAATAGCAAAAAAAAGTTATCGAAAAAAGTAAAACGCTTGGAATAGGAAGGAAGCGCTATATTCTTTGAAAGCAATTTAATTAATGAGAACAAACAGCTTGAAAATGATATTAAGTATCAGTCTTTGTTGTTTTAAGAAAGAAACAAAGAACATATAACGAATAGGTAAAACAGATTATCAACGCACGCAGTATTACCAAAATTAAAAATCACTAATTGTGTTTGGATCATTGCATAACAATTCGTTAAACAGCAAACCGCGTATTTCACCCAACCGGTGTGAAACCATACACAATGATCGCAAGTTTCCGTTCTAAAATGCTGTCTAAATCAAACGAAACTGAGACCTGCAATACGATACAAATTTTGTTTAAGAGTTTATTAAAGGCCAAATGTCGAAAACTTCCTTTGAGACAGGTGACAAAAGCTGTTAACAACAAAAGTCTTTTGTGCAAAAATAACATTTAAAAGAACGGCAGGAAATCCGTTTCCATTGATGTTTGGATTACCGTAGCTCAAGCGAAATACATATCACCGAAGCCATTGTGAGCACTTCGTCAAAAGGAATTGAAATTAGTTTATAACACAGAGCGTGATGGGAGCACCAGAGTTAATAACCTTCGCTCTCGTTTATTTATTTTTTTTAGCATGTCTTCCGATGAAAATGAAAATACAAGGACTGACGGTTTGAGGTTTAACTTTCTAATCGGGCTTTTTCATCGATTCCTTAGGCGCATAGCACGGTTATCCGGGTTAGACCCGCGGCGAGACACGATAATTTTATATAGTATCACGTTTCGCTGCTGCACAGTGCATTAAGATGGAACTGTTGGGACTGTTTGCTTTGCATATCCGCAAAAACCGATGGATCTGAACCTTTTTTTCTAGGACGGTGGTTTGAAAATCTGTAAACAGCTTTGGACCTTGTTTTACGATAGAACTGTCTGCTTTGAATACAATTTTGTGTTTTATTTATTTATTTATTTTTCTACCTTGATGTTTTGTATTCAGTACTTTCCAATTACAAAGGTTCGATCAGATAAAGGATAACTGAGACGCATAAATCAGACAGGTTTTTGTTTTCTAACGTTCCGGAAAAAGACTTATCATTTTCGTTTTGTTTTCACACCTGTATTGTCGCTTTTAATCACAAAAGCAGGAGTAAACACTTGCAAGAAACTGACAAAAAAGCGTCTCTATGAAAACAAACAAGGCTAAGAAAAAATTTACGTTCAATGAGCTTAGCGAAGAACATGGAGGCTTGTACGAGATAGATCATGTGTGGTTCTCATGTCACGAAATAAAATGAAATTTATCAGCAGGTACAAATATCAAATTGGACGTGGGATTGAGGACATCGAAAAAAATGTTTTATTTATTACTGGAAAATTACATCGAGGACAGAAACACAAATTTCACACCTGTTATGAGTAAGAAAAATTTAAAATGTAAAATGCCTATCTATGATGTTGATTCGTTATTTTGGCATGGAAATATTATTTCCTTTCTGACACTTCGCAACAATATTCATAGTTTAGGGACAATTCTTTTAAGAATTAAAATTACAATCATTATACGTAGGACGAAAAGTCGCTATAACAAAGATATCGCAGCAAAAAATCTTTTACTTATACAGAGGTGATTGACGGGACCGAGAATTTCTGATTTGTACAAAAGACGAGGAATTACAGCGCAGATCGATAGCTGTTTGCTGTTGCGATCTGCTTTGAAAAATCAGCACAAAATGCAATGGTTAGTCGTTCTTCATCGACAGCTACAGGAACGCGGCGAAGAGTTGATCGTGTTGGAAAGTACTTTAATGGCCTTTATCAATTTCCTGGCCCTTTCTGGAAACCTACTGGTTTGTTGGGCGGTGTTCCAAAACACCCGGCTCCGTACGATACCCAATATATATGTAGTGATTCTGGCTGTATCGGACGCTCTAATGGCAATATTGTGCATGCCTTTTACCATGGGCCTACTCATATCAGGCGACTGGCCATTCAACGCAGCGATTTGTCACTTTCAGGGTTTCTTCTGCTTTTTTTGCGCTCTTTACTCTCTACTTCTTATGACAGCGACCGCTGTAAACCGCTATTTTCGGGTGGTGCGACCAAACATGTACCGTGAATATTTCAAAGTCAAACTTACATGCCTCTCTGTTGTGGTCATAACGATTCTGGCAGCAATTGGTGCAGGACTTTCGTCGCTAACGCGTTGGGCCACCTTCGTCGTCCATTACGGCAAAGTTTTTTGCTTCATGGATTTTCAAACTCCGGAATTAGACACGGGTTACATCGCATTCTTAGATGTGTTCTACATCGCTATTCCCCTAGGCGTCACCTCTTTCTCTTATTTCAAGATATTCAATGCCATCAAACACCACAATAGAGGAATGAGCTTAACATGGGGTTCGCGCGACACGCACAGGATAACCATTGAAGAAATTAAAGTCACCAAAGTACTTTTCGCCGCCGTCTTAGGGTTCGTTATATGTTGGGGTCCTATTGCGGTCATCGACATGGTGGATGCTTACACGGCGCACAAACTCGAAATCCCTCGAGAAGTTTTCTTATTGTATATCTATCTGGGATTCGGAAGTTGCTCTATAAATCCTGTCATATACGGCGTCATGAATCGCGCGTTTCGAGCAGAGTTTTTACGCGTACTGAAGTTCTGGAAAGGAAGGAATAGAGTTGAACAATCGCGTGTAGTTACAGTTCTAGAAGCCCCGCAGTCTATATCTCTCGCACCACAACGATACAACAATAATCAAACGTCCAAACAAGCCTAAGCAGAGCTATACCAAACATATTACCGTTCTTTAGTGAGAAAGGAAAAAAAAAACCCACGAAATAAAATCAGTTGTCGAATGAAACGTTTTTCCGGTTGGAATTATTTTCACATATACTGTACGCATTCAGAGATTTCATTTCTTAAACTACAAGGAACGCCGGAAATGTTTACTGAGGATTTCCACCCGAGTACTTCAAATTTCTCGGAATACTTTACTTTGTTACATATCAGCGTCGACGTTTGTTAAGCTGAGGTAAAGGAACAAAGTTTTCGCTCCGTCGCGAAGCGGAGAGAAAATTACATTTCCGAGCGGCTTACAGTTTAATATACAAATAAATTCTTCTGTAGTACATGAATTTTTATCGCAACCTTTTTTTTTTTCTTCAAATGCTCTTTGTAAGAATCAAACCACGCAATAAACGGAAAGTTAGAACACACTCCAATGCGAAATTGTAGGTTTAAGTTACGGGACTTTCATTATCCAGTCCACGCCGAAAAGAAAGCATCTTAATGATACGAAATGTTTAACTTCAGAAACGAGCTCAAACGTCATTTGGTTGTCGCTTTCAAAAATCTCACGCACAGGAAAAAGCATTACAACGGAGCAATGGCTATTTAACTTAACGTTCAAAGCAAAAAAGCTAAATCAAAATAAAGCGATACAAAAGTGAATACTAGAAGAATATTGAAAATGTAAATAACTATTTCCTTAACAGCTTCACTAATTTACAGGATTCAAAAGTTTTGATGTTTGCTATTAAAAAACAATAACTTTTACGGTGCAAAATGGTAATTGTGTAGCTAAAAAAGAAAAGCTCTGATGAAGAGCAACGAGAAACCAAAAAAATAGTTAATAGCTAACACTACTAAATTTATGCATTTTTGGAAAAAAAATTGCATTTTCTTTTCCAATTAAAGATCCTTTAAAAAATAATTTACCTATATACTATAAAGCAAGTATACAGTTTAAAAAATAATTCCTCCCGCAAGTAGAAAACGAATTCAGTCGTACATGTACTTACGATCTTTTAAAAAGCACTTCCCATTTAAGTATCTTCTCAACCTGACGAGACCGCCAGAAAAGCCGCGAGCATAAGATACGATATTAAGAAATTTTTAAACAATTGTTTACTCATGTTGACGACTCCGATATATTTTGTTGAGTGGAAAACAATTTGTAAAAACTATTAAAGACAGCTGCTTCCAGCGCGAAAAATTACGCCAACACTAATAACAAGCTGCATCGTATTGTATTCATCTTGGGCTTTTCGCTTAACTAGTAATTTTGATATCTGATATTTTTGACAGGGTTAAGTGACTAAAGATCTTGACGAATGACCATAATCACCGACCACCCTTCAGTGATCCACTGAATACATCACATCATATCTGCTAAATATGTGGTATTTAACGTTCAATTCCCACGGTTTGCATCCATAGTACTACAAGCTCTCATGCTTAGCTTCGAGTTGACCGAAAGAAGAGTTTCTCATTGAATTTAACTATCAAATTGACAAAAATATATTACTGTGCTACTTCTGCAGGGGACTTTCAAAAGCTTTCAATAGTGGCCCGATAAAGAAATTAACTCTTGAAGCCGGCGATATTGAATGAAACTTAAATTTAAAGTTAATTCATGTTTGATTCGCCACCTCATTTAACAAGCTCTCACCAACTCTCAACGCTTTCTACGCAATGTTGACAAACATCCTTAAACAAACACAGCAGTTCATTCAACATCTGTTCTAAAATTTTTCATGAATACTGAATATTATACGAAAATTTTGAATGAAACCGTTGAAACCGTTCTGGACACGATAGTACGACGTTAGAAGACTGACGACATTTTGTTCAGTTAGCAATTAAATATTGCACACATGCAAAGTAAAAAACGTCATGTGCCGACCTAATAAGGTTACTACAAACTTTGTGCAAAACTATCCTAGCAATGAAAACAGGAATGTTACTACTGGGTTGCTACGGCGAAGCCCAAAACTAAACATGCGTCGAATTTCTTTCTTTTTTTTCACCTGTGTTAGAAAATAGAGACTTTGTGCAAGGGATCGTTTTTGTACCTCCTGCAAACTGTACCTCTAATACTTAACTACTGTATTTTCTGGTGTACAATTCTATTTATTCCACTAGTCATGTTACCCATTTCGTTTTTAAGAGCCATGTTTTAAGAACGCGTGAACATAAGTGTGTAATTAAACAATAGAGTGTTTCTGTCGATGAACTATCGACTGATAGTTGCCCCGCGGAAATTTGATGTTCTTAAAACAAATATTTGCCCGAGAAGCGAAGCTTCGAGGGCAAATATGATAGTTTTAAGAACATCAAATTTCCAAGGGGCAACTATCGGACTGATAGTTCCGAGACATAAACACTCTATTGTCTTTATTGTTCACCACTAAATTTTCTTCCGGGCGCCAGTTGAAAAACAGTCAAAACCCAATAAAAGCAGATCAATCAAATATTTATCCATGTGCACAGCCTGAAATTTCAATAATTCGCAACGTACATTGCCTAAAAAATACGGTATAACTGTCAGAAAATTCACATTTTCACGGACGGGCACTATCCATCCGGGTATTTTCCTCGGAAGGGCACTATGCGCTGATAGTGTGTCTCCGCGGATGAACACTATCGCGTCACGTGATCAATTTAAACAATACGAATCGGAGAAAATTTAGTGGTGAACTATAATCCAATATAGCGTCGGGAACTGTAAAAAAGGCTATTGAGAAAAGCGTTACCTTGCGTGACAGCCTGTCCAGCGATGGAATAAATCCTCATGGCCAAAGAGAAATCTTCCAGATTGTTGAGAAACATTCCAAAGTTTAGAAACTGTTCCAAGGTTATGCCCTAAATTGAAAACCAAAACAAAAATTTCGTACAATTCATAATTATACTCTCGCAGACAGGGTTTTTCAACACTAGTTTATGACTAAAGGCCAAATTCAAATGAGACTGTATTCCTTGAACGTGTTAAGCTTGCAAAATAGCGAGGGCGAACGTTACCCCCTCACCATCTGACACAAGACTTGATTACAACGATTAAAAGTATGTGGCCAGCGGTTCGATTGTCTCTATCGGTAGGTACGTGGTGTAAGCATCATATAGTGGTTCCCCGTTAGTGAATATATGGCATACATTGCTCTCCATAGCCATACACGATGCTTACACCACGTACCTACCTCTCTATCAAGCCCACCCCCTTTTAATGGAGGAATTTCATTAAGCCCCCCCCTAACTCCCCCTCCCTCCCCTCCCCTCCCCTCCTATTCACTAAAGAAACACGTTTACGTGTTCTGTACAATGTTTTCGATGGTAAATCATTCTTGAGAGAATAACACTGGTAAAATGGTACATATATGAGATACATCAATGTCAGACAGTCAATAGTAATACTTCTGTTTCATGAGTGAGTTTTCTGTGCTTCAATACAGTTATCATATTAATGTAATTTAACGTATCCTGATAGCTTGCAACTAACTGGACTACTGTTAACCACTCAAGGACTATTACTAATACTAATAGTCCTCTAGTAGCATAGCCAATCAGATTGCAGCATTTGCATTAGTCCACTAGATGGGTGATACTAATACAGAATAGCAACACTGCATGATGCAAGAGTGTAGCAAGGGAGTGAAAGGGACCAGTGAAAGTTTGAATAACTGATTGCCTTAACGTTTGACTCTTATAATCAAAGTGTTATACCCGTAGGTTAGAATTACATTGCGTGATCTAAACTTTATCAACAAACCTTTTTCTGTCTGAGCCTACGTGAGAGTCTTTTCAGGTACAGTTGAATGTCTTCTTCTTCCAGCGAAGTGTTTCTTAGTAATAGACGAGCGAAACTGTCTTCTGGAATAGTTGGCATGCCTCTTGAGTACTCCATAAAGTGAACAATGTTAAGGATAAAGACACTTTGGACTAAGACAACGGAAACTATTAGATGTAGCACTTTTTAATTCACTGACAAAGTAATGAATGAGAAAATCAGGGGGTAGGGGTTAGTTAGATTAGGTGGTTAGCCATCCCCTATCAGAACAACAGTATTGTGCACTGCCATTTAAAGTACACAAACCCAGGGCCATTATGTACCTATTTTTTGTCTACTTGTTGTGTTGCCTTTCTCAATAATTTTTGCAATGTTTTGTGGCAGCTATAGGACAATTTACAAGTTCTGCTTGGTGACCGATTGGTATCAGCAACCCCCCCTCCCCTTAAAAAGACCTGGATCTTCCCCTGGGTATGGTATACAAATTAAAATGTATAATTATGGTGCAATGTTCAGCAAAAAGGATATCTCCATTTCGAACACTTCCAGCTGAAGGTCTTGCATAAACCTACAACAACAACAAAAAAATAATATCCCTACTTTGTCTTTATTATTTTTATGCAACTGGAGACATGGTTTATTCAAAGAGTGTAGATCAAATTCAACTGCTTTTCAAAAATTTATTGAAAGTAAACCCAATTCAATTATTTTATAATGTATCCAGGTTGAAGTAAAACCTCACTTCTCTCAATTCTTTTAAATTTAATTCCCAGAAAACCCTTGGTCCAATTTTTTTTTTCAATATCGCTGACTTTATACACTACCTGATATACAACGTTTTTCCATGAAGTGGGTGGGGTACGGAGTTTTGTCACACATTTAGCTCTCATCTGATGAAAATAAATGCACTGCAGTAACTTTCTAACCAGATTTTGGCAAAGATTATGGTCAAATTTGAGCCAAACTGAAATTTGACCTCAAAATTAAACTGTAGAACCTACAGGTTCATTTCTCTTAGAATGATAAATTGAGGATCAACCTACTTGGAGAATTGTTTGAAAGTAAGTTGCCCAGTGCCCCTGGATCCAAAAAAGTGCATTCTCAGAGTTGTCTTGTTGGAGGAATCCATTTTTTCACATTTCTCAGGTTCTTGCAATGCCTTTGGACAAGACATACCACAACATATTAACCCTGCAGTTCACAATATCAAGTTGTCGCACTGCTAACATTTATTTATCATTTGATTATTCATTATGTGCAGCTTACTATTGATCTGGCTGATGATTTCTTGTTTACCATCTCTTCAAGCTAAAAATTAAAAAGAGTAACAAAAGTTACGCATGAGAATTAGACCACAGGGAAAAAAGCATATCATATAGATCAAAGACATAAAGGTTATTCACACTGATAGATATTTCATTACTAATTTTCAGGGGATTTGACATTTGACCCAAAGAGATTTATAGTACTTTATAAGAGCATGTTTTTTTACCATTCAAAGCCCTGTAATTTTGAAACTTCTATACAAAAGGTAACTATAGTTTTAACTACACCTTGTCCTTCCCACTTTTCTGTATTGTCTAATATAACATTTGGAAGCATATACATTTGTAAATCTGAAGATTAATCAGAAAAGAAATTGAAACTTACCACCAAAAACTCTTCCTTGCAAAGCCGTCCATTTCCATCTTTATCCAGCATCCGAAAAGCAATTTCCAGCCCCCGTTGAGATTCTTATGACGAAATTTTGAACACATAAGTATTGGTATCAAACATAATGATAATATAAACATAAAAAATAAAGAGATCTTAGGTACTATATCCTCGGTTGATGCCATTGATCAACCCTCCATCAATACCTCGGTTGACACCTGATTGACACTCCACTGACATCTTGGTCGACAGTCGACTTATTTTTCCATCAATGCATATGAGTTGGTTGACACTCGGCCAACTATCAACTGTTGATCAAGAGTTCATCAAGTGTCAACCGAATATCCACTGGGATGTTGATCAAGTACCGATCAAAATGTTGAACAAGGGTATCAATCAACAGTCAATCACAGATGTCATAAGTACACATGATCCAAATAAAGTAAAGCACTGATACTCAGTTAAGTCAAGATTGCATTTAATTGGAGCTTTACACATCCATGAAAATTCATTGAAGTCAACAAGCATTGTTTGTACATATATTGCCAACTCACATGAAAAAAAATGTTGATAACATGGACAACTTACTTGTGAGAATAGTCAAAAGAAACAGATACTCAGGAAATGTTATTAGTCCTGAAGAAGAAAAAGCAAGGATTGAATAAGTCATAAAACAACCCTCATTGTTAAAAAGGTAAATTATTTTTTGAAGTCTTTGGGCTTCAAAGTTTGGTCTTACATGTATAATTTTGTAGCAAGGCTGTACCAGTCATAGTAACTATCAGACTGACCATTTTATAATGGTTGCTTAGTTGTACTGTCCTATTGAAACCTGGCTATTTAAAAATACACACATCTGGAACATGAGACACATGTCTAGTCATGAGTCATGCAGATAGTGTACAAATTAACAAAAGATTTACTCTACAGTACCAATATATCACAACGTGTATTACCATTGCCTTGAAGAGTTCTAAAGAATGTCCTGGACCCCTTTGATATTGGTGGTGTTTTGCTCACCATCTGAGAAACAACCTTGCAATACAAAAATATTACTGTTCAGCAAGCATGTTCAATTCAGGAGGTTTTGACCTTTTATGAAAGTTTTGAGAATTTGAGGTTGCTGACAGTAGATTAACTCAAAATCCTCAAATTCTTAAATTGCTCATATCTCATCTATTTGGTTAACAATACATTAATATTGAAGTCATACTTTGATCACTTATGGTAGTAAATATATGGTTAAGACAGTAGGAAGAACTGTGGCCTACAATGGGCTAGATGCTCACAGCAACCCATTTAAATTTTTATTATTCATGCTGTAGCCATACTGTTTTGTTTCTTAAAAACTTTTACACTTTACATTTTTAATTATTATTTCAAACAAATATATACAGGTAATTTACACAACCCGCGTATAGCAACAGCTAATCTTGGCGGGTATTAGTAATGACAAAAATTGAGTTTGATTAAAAATTTACAATATTACTATAACATCGGCACTACAATGTAAGACTGTGAAAACGAAAACGAAAACACATAGCTATAAGGCACAATAATTAGCAGTAAACAAAAATTAAGTATTAGAGCTAAAAGACTACAATATTGCTACAATTACACTACAATATAAGACGAAGACATACAATATGAAACGAAACACGTAGCAAAACATAAAGCTATAGGGTACAATAATTATTAGCATCAATTTTCAATATTAAAGAATGGGCGTCAATATAAAAGTCCTCAATCCCAAGTACGGTCAAAAGTAATTTATGAAGTTTTCTTTTAAAAGCTCTCTTCGTTAGCTTACGCCAGTCGGGGTGTAGACAGTTCCACAATCTCGCACCAAACGCAGGAAAAGAAAAAGTTGTTTCCATGTGCATTACCCTTTAATGGCAATTCCTTACAGTAGTAATAATATACATGCAAAAATTTCAATGCACTGATTGGCTGAGGGCATGTCAATTAATCCCAAACAGTGCAAAAAGTTGAAATTGAGAGCAGAAAGATGCAGAAATTTGAAACTAAATTCCTGCATTTGAAATTAAATTTCTGCATGTACATTTTTAACAAGCTGGGTAATCAAATGATTTCGAGTGCAATTTTGTATACATAAGCACTCGTCTATTTTTTCAAAGACAAAAAATTGCACTCGTAGCCATCAGCACAAAAACGAAACAATCACGTAGACAGCGTAGAAACACGCATCACTTACTGCTTCTGTTAACGACCTTTTTCGACTCCAACCTGCATGATTGAAACGGTATCAGAATTCATGCAAAATCAAGGAGGAACTGCAGAGCTACGCATGACCCTGCCAATTCTCCATTTATTTATCATGTCAGAACCCTTCGTAGAACAAGGCAGAAACAAGCACTTTTGCTATAAAGTGAGACAATACAAGTGAAAACGATGACATTGTTTATAATATCACCATAAACTAAAGGCTGACAATCTAGGCAAGAAATCAAGACAGTGTACAGATCAAAGAGCGTTGTACCATACCTGTAGCAAAAGTGACATGTAAACATTCGCTAAGCTTGGTTTCCTGTTTACTTACCTGGAAATCCCCGACACATGACTGACTCCAGAAAGTCAACTGGAGTCATCATGAATTGTCCGTCCACTTCAACAGAGGCGAACTGATTAAACCTCGTTTGCCGTCGAGTTTTAGAATGAGAAACTTCAGGAGACTTGGCTACAACGACGTTGACAGATGCAGATCTGCCGCTGTGCTGCCGCCATAAAATGTAACAGCTGATTCCGCCTATTCCCGCTGCCGTGATACGGAATAAAGACGTTTTTTTTGCAAACGTCGAGAACATAGTTAAGGACTGAAAAACTCGAGCTGTTGATCTCAGAAAAGTAGCAACATTTTGCCGTGAATGTGTGAGCGATCGATTGTTCGATTGTTTGGAAACTGGGTTCTGCTCACTCAGAAGCCGCTGACCTACGTTAACGATTTTTCATGTTTTCTTTATCTTGCATGTCATAAATTTTGCCGCAGCTGTGGTACGGTTTTTGTTTGATTTTCAGTTGGGTAAATGGCTTCGGCGGTGACGGATTACTGCAGGACACTTGTAAGTTGCGTTTTCATCCGATATAGTCTTCTTTATTCAAATGATCGAGCTTGAAAAGTCTTAAAATGCTATTGTTTTCAGGGAGCGGATGGGCGACAACTTCGGTTAGCCGGCCATGTCGGATTTGACAGCCTGCCTGACCAGCTCGTAAATAAGTCAGTAAACAGGGGTTTCGCCTTCAATATTCTATGTATAGGTAAGTGTTAAGAGAGCTTTCAATCCTGAACTCGTTTTAAACTGTTCTCGGCTAAGCATATGTATTTAAAGAAGAAGGGATCGATTTTCATCTTAAGGATACCGAAAATTTTATTGCATTAGCTCAATGTATGTTTTTGCAACGGAAGTATGACTCACAGAGAGCATTAAGCGAAACAATCAGGTCATGCATTTTCTTCTACTTCTTTTACTTCTAGGAGAAACAGGAATAGGAAAATCGACGTTAATGGACTGTCTTTTCAAGACCACGTTTGAAGGTACGATAATTATGTTGAATCTGAGCTTTTTCTCGTTTTTGTTCCAAGTTGGCTATCAAGCAAGCGAAGCGTGGTTTTGTTAATATTAATTGTTATTGTGTAGTGTGACTTGTAGGTGTGCCCAGCTCTCTGAAAACCACTAAATATTGAATGACCAACAGGCGCCTCGTCATGCGGCGCTATCGAATTACATGAGTCTGCTTTTACTAACAATTCTGCCAACAACATTCAGTGTTTACATCCAAAAGGTGCCCAAGTCATAAAGTATTATACTACGTGTACAAAGAGTTTATGCTAGCATTTCCATGTAAAAGTACATTCCTTCCAAAAACTATTGTGCAGGATTTGCGTTCTAGACCATTTTAAACTGACAAATCATTTTGTGCTGAACTGGGAAACAATAGAATATACAGATGGCTCTTCGTAAAAAAACACCTGTTGAATCTTTAAGATGCTATTATTGTAGAAGGGTTTTTACCCCAATATTTTTTCCACATTGTAGTGCAATAGTTTTTGAAGACTTTGAATGCCCTTAACATTAGCCATGGAAAATCAATATTTAAGGAAAATTGAACTAATGTTGTAACTTTGTCAATTACTTTAGATTTACAGTGTAGCAAAGTGAAAGTACATATGACAACTTGAGTCGCATTTCAAAACTTTTACGTGAGAAAAAATGATGCATTAAGGAGAAAAATTGGTGACTGATTCAATAGCACAGTAACTACTGTACAATACTACCCACAGATACATTCATGAGAGAGCCAAAGTTGATACGTTTTCATGCATCTACACGCCCCTTGCAGATGTATTTGTTGTCAGGCATATTGAAAACTCATACTGCAATTTAAGTCATTGGTATGTATGAGGTGGGCTAGTAGTCTTATGACATCAAGTAAGGTTTGAATTAAATCTTCAAGAAACACCATTTGAGGTGATGTACTGTAGTTTTATTTGTAGTGATTAATTTTCCTCCAGCTTTTTTATTATCTATCATCAAAGCATCTCCTTTGTTTTAAGCATGTCAGACAGTGAGTTGACTCTGAAATTTAAATGCGATTAAAAATGCCCATATAGGACACTTTGAATGTAACATCCAGCCACAAAAATGAATGTATCAAGGGTGGGTCAGAATTGGTACAGTATGTTACTTGCCTTAAAGGTAGGCACAAAGATAACTAATATGTATGTTGTAAATTAATGCCATTGTCTTTCTAACTTAAGTATAAGCTTCGTCTATTTTATTAGCTTTAGACAGTCCTTTACCTTCCAAGAATTCCGGTTTTCTTCTATTAATACCTGATACAGTACATTTCATTTTTTCTAGGTCTCCCTCATTCTCATCACCTCCCAAGAGTCCAAGTAGAGCACCATACTTATGGTATGTTGCTGTTAATTAAGAATTTTAACAGCTCAAACTGATTGTGGTGTTAGGGTGGTATTGATGTAAATATGCGTTTGTTGGAATTGCTGTTGTTGCTACCAATTTGTCTTGGATTAGTTAATATGTTCTGCAGTACAGACCTCAAACGTGGTTATTAGTAGGTTGAAATAAATGTGTTTTGTTCTTAGATTTGCAGGAAAGCAATGTGAAGCTGAAGCTCACTATTGTAGATACTGTTGGTTATGGAGACCAAATCAATAAGGAAGATAGGTAAAGAAGTGAACACAAATTGAAATACAATATACTGTATGTTATTATACATTGTCTGATAATAAGTACAGTCTATGATTGAACATGCCAGTGTAAATCATTGTGCATTGTGCAGTGTAAATCATTTTTATCATGTTTGTTTAATTAATAGTAAAGATGAATAAAATTCAACCTTCTTTTTTTTGGAGATATTCAACTACATTTTTTTGTCCTACCAAAAATAATGGTCACTTGGTCGGACATATGTCCTTTCAAGAAAAGAAAATTATTTGCAGCCCTGGTTATTTACACTTAATTGACATTAATCCTGGAAATTATATATTAAAATGAATAATTATCTGCCAACTGTTATTCACCTTGGCACAACTGAACATTACCCCTTGCTTTCACTTCCTTAGGAGGAAAGTGCAACTTCAAAAAAATTGCTGGTGTTGAATCAGTATGTACCGGTATACTATTTTTCAACGTTTTGAGTTTAACAAATTTAAATTGATTTTTTGATTTCAGTTCTGCTCCAATAGTTGAATATATTGATTCCCAGTATGAAAAGTACCTTCAACAAGAGCTGAAGATAAGGAGGGCCTTGAAAAGTTACGATGACACTCGAGTTCACGTCTGTCTGTACTTCATCTCTCCAAGCGGCCATTCGTAAGTTCAGCAAGAAGTTAACAGAAATTCCCTTTGTCAATAACACACTTTGCTGGAAACTGACCTCATTTCATTTGCCTTTTTATCTCAGTTTGAAATCATTAGACCTTGTTTGCATGAAGAAGTTGGACAAAAAGGTGAGGTGCCAGTGCCTGTTACAACACCCTTGATTGGTTGCTAAGTCAATAAGAGGCTAGGTAATCCCCAGGTTAATATCACTAGTGACAGCATGAAGGGAGACAGCAGGGTTCTCCTTATCGAGCGGTAACCGGTAAACTTTACTTATTACCGCTCACAAACGCTCAGAAGTCTTAGAAAAATATGCATTGACCAAATGCTTTACTGGTTTGAAGAGGTCCCTTACCTGTTGTGCTGAAAACTACGGAGAACCCTGAGTCAGTATATGTCAAGTAAATTCTGTATGTCTGGAATCACAGTGCAGTGCAATCACCAAAGATATCAACAGTGATGTGTGTGATGGCCTCAGTCTACATGTAATTCCATTCCTAAATTTCAGTTACAGGACCTTATATATTTACTGATTGGCTTTTAGCAATGATTAATGGCTATATATACTAAAATGACTTGCTTTTAATGGTGTTTACCCCAGTTAGTCTACTGGATCTTTACGCCCCATCATTTCTTATTGTGCCACGAGAATCTGAGCCTGTGAATTGCTCACTGTAACGAGAGGTCAAGTGAGGGGAGGGGGTGAAGGGAAAGACAAGATAAAAAGAGTCTCTGTCTCTCCTCCCTAACACGGCTAAATTTACTGAAAATACGCGGAAAACGGCTGCTTGCCTAGTAGACCTCAGTTGTTGAGATATATTTTTTTCAAAGCAAGAACAATGTTTTCCCTGTCCTCAGGTTAATATTGTTCCAATTATCGCCAAAGCGGACACTATTGCAAAGTCTGAACTGAAACAGTTTAAGGAGAAGGTAAGAAAAAAAATGCAACATCTGAACACACTTTTGATTCATAGATGAAAGAGTTAGAACCACATAAATAAATGATAAACTGCATGGTTTGATTCACAGATGGAAAATTTAGAACCATGCGGTATAGTGAAACAAACAGTAGCACAGCACAGTACTGTTCAGTAGCTTTCCAAAGAATGGTTACACTGCATGTTTTGATCCACAGATGAAAAAGTTAGGACCACACTGTATAGTAAAACAAACAGTACCACAGTACAGTACTGTTCAGTAGCTTTACAAAGAATGGTCACACTGCATGGTTTGATCCATCCTCGGAGACCCAGGGGCAGTTAGTGTGAAGAAGAAGAAGAAGAGGCCCGCTCTTCGTCTCCTTGACTTTCTTCGCCGGAATTTTTTTCTCGCCCGTTTAGACTATTCCCCGCACTAACTGCCCCTGAGTCTCTGAGGTGGACACTATAGCAGCATCTTGGTTAGGTACTTTTTTACAGTTTTCCAAAGAATGGTCACACTACAGTGATTGGAAACCAACATTATTTGTGAACCTGAGTAAGGGTCTTTTCGTTAGGTGTGGATTTTGGCGATATTCGATTTTGTTACGTGTATACTGCATTGTACAGTTGTTACGGACAAATATGAGCCTGTTCTCAGTTCGCATAGAAAAGATAAACGTACTTCCGTATCGAACTCCAATTATTTATTTGAAACTGACAATTGAAATTCGGGTAGTCTACAACTCATGAGCTCCTTTGAAATAACCACTTAAGGGCAAACAACTCTTGAATTCTCCTTCGCATAGCTTCTCCAGACAACTTCACGGCAAACACGATTTCCAAACAACTCAAGACTACTTCCGAGCGTACATACGTAAGCGAACTTCTGGGCGAACGTCAGACTACTACTGAGCGTACGTCCTTTTAATACAGTTACAGAGAATTCTAAAACATTCGGAAGATTACATAAATAACTATTCATAGTAGGATTACGTAACTCGGTTACATCATGTTTAGGTGTTCTAGAACTTTCCAGAAAGAATATTGCGTGACTCATCAAATACTTGAATATTAACATGTTCAAGAAAGTTCTCCTTGTAACACGGTTCATTCATGGTCGAAAATTCATTCAACTAGAAATACGGTGAAACTAGGCGAAATTGTTACGTGTATAATTTACAGATTATGGAAGAACTTGCAAGCAACGGAGTGGAAATTTACAGATTTCCTGTTGACGACGAAACTGTGGCAGAAATGAATTGCAATATGAATGTAAGTCTCTCCTTTTTTCTAGGAAATATTTCTGTTATAGTTGTACTGTTGTCAAAAGTCAGGACTACACCCAGAGATGCCAACCTTTGGCGATTTAAAATCTGGAGATTGTTTTCATCAGAACGCCCCAGCGGCACCCCCTGCATCCCGCTTTTAACCCATCCCCCCCCTCAAAAAAAAAACTAAATAAATAAATAAAATAAACAAATAAATAAACGCAACATAGCACCACTTTCCAGAAAAAAATCCATCCCTGAAAACACCGGGCACTTATGTCCAGAATTTTTATTGGTTAAATGGACATCCAATTAGACAATCGGTTATTTGTTCGTGGTAACAAACGAATTTTGTATAGTTTCTGTCAACGTGTGTTTGAAAATCAGAGAAGTCCTTTAAGAAACGGTGGAACGAGATTGAAAAAGTTCTTTAACTGAGGGATCAGTGCGATTTGAGCCTGCAATGGATAAAGTCTTTACAAGGTTCAAACTCGTTTTTATCCGGGAGGTTTGATGATCCGTACGGGAGATTCGTTCCATATCCGAGAGAGTTGCCATGTATGCACACCGTATAGTAAAACAAACAGTACCACAGTACTTTTCAGTAGCTTTGCAAAGAATAGTCACACTGCATGGTTTGATCAACAGATGAAAAAGTTAGAACCACACTGTATAGTAAACCAAACAGTACTACAGTACAGTACTGTTCAGTAGCTTTCCAAAGAATGGTCACACTGCATGGTTTGATCCACAGATGAAAAAGTTAGAACCACACTGTGTAGTAAAACAAACAGTACCACAGTACAGTACTGTTCAGTAGCTTTACAAAGGATGGTCACACTGCATGGTTTGATCCACAGATGAAAAAGTTAGAACCACACTGTATAGTAAAACAAACAGTACCACAGTACAGTACTGTTCAGTAGCTTTAAAAAGGATGGTCACACTGCATGGTTTGATCCACAGATGAAAAAGTTAGAACCACACTGTGTAGTAAAACAAACAGTACCACAGTACAGTACTGTTCAGTAGCTTTCCAAAGAATGGTCACACTGCATGGTTTGATCCACAGATGAAAAAGTTAGACAGCAATAGTATCACAGTACAGTGGGATAGTTTCTAAAGAAACTGGTGCCTCGTCGGTGGGGAATTGAAACACAAGCGAGTGTCAGCCCTTCGTAAGACCTCAGGCGAAGGGCTAACACTCGAAACGTCAGCACCTCCCTCTTTTACCTTACGGTGGTACAAATTACTTTATTAACTTGTTTGATTATCCCAATTTCTTGAGTATCACAGTGCAGTATTATTTAGGAGCTTTCACACGCACACGTATAGTTTGACCATAGAGGAAAAGTACAACAAAACTGAAGGGTGTGTTCCTTTGGTATGATCGGGATTTGGATTTGTGATCCGAGATCACACAGATCATGGCACATCAAAGGAACCGATGAATCCATCCTGGAGAAGGATGCGCTACGATCCTTGTGATCTCGATCAGAAATTTAAGTCTGGATCATACCAAAGAAACGCACCGTAAGAAAAAGAAACAGTACCACAGCAGAGTACAGTTCACAACTTTCCAGAAGAACAGTGACACTACGTGATACGATCTATACGAGATAGCACCGCACTGTATGGTAGCCCAACCTTACCGCCTGAGTACTGTTGATTGTATTCATGAGTTTTCGGTTTTAGCTCTAGCCATAGGAGCTAAGTTCTTAAAACACTCTGTGTTTTCAACGCTTAACACCTTCCAAACTATTAGAAAAATGTAAGAAAACGACGCGTTGTTTTCTCTGCTAGGAACAAATTCCGTTCGCAGTTGTCGGTAGTCGCGAAGAAGCTGTCGTGAACAAAGTGAAGACGAGAGCACGGCAGTACCCGTGGGGAACCGTAGAAAGTAAGCTATTTGCTAGGTACAAAATGCGAACAGTTTTTTACTTACTGTGTTGTGCGATTTCTTCATACTGCTGTGAAGAAACAAGCGTTTGAGTTTGACACAGCAACTTTTATCGCTTGCAGCGACTGCACGCTTGTTATGCGTGTACGAAGGTGAAGCACAGGGTGTATTCATTGCAGGTGCAATGAAACAACGCGATCTTAATCCAATTTCTGGACATTTTTAAACGGTAGGAATTAGAATGGAAATATTTCCGGGAAAGCTAAACAGATGAAAGGTAATTCTGATCTTGGTACTGAATAACCCTGGTTAAAATATACCTGTAATTTGGGTATAGAATAACCATGGTTAAAATATACCCATAATTTGGGTATAGAATAACCATGGTTAAAATATACCCATAATTTGGGTATAGAGTATCCATGGTTAAAATATACCCATAATTTGGGTATAGAATAGCCATGGTTAAAATATACTCATAATTTGGGTATAGAATAACCATGGTTAAAATATACCCATAATTTGGGTATAGAATAACCATGGTTAAAATATACCCATAATTTGGGTATAGAATAACCATGGTTTAAATATACCCATAATTTGGGTATAGAATAACCATGGTTAAACTATACTCATAATTTGGGTATAGAATAACCATGGTTAAAATATACCCATAATTTGGGTATAGAATAACCATGGTTAAAATATACCCATAATTTGGGTATAGAATAACCATGGTTAAAATATACCCATAATTTGGGTATAGAGTATCCATGGTTAAAATATACCCATAATTTGGGTATAGAATAACCATGGTTAAAATATACTCATAATTTGGGTATAGAATAACCATGGTTAAAATATACCCATAATTTGGGTATAGAATAACCATGGTTAAAATATACCCATAATTTGGGTATAGAATAACCATGGTTAAAATATACCCATAATTTGGGTATAGAATAACCATGGTTAAAATATACCCATAATTTGGGTATAGAATAACCATGGTTAAAATATACTCATAATTTGGTATAGAATAACCATGGTTTAAATATACCCATAATTTGGGTATAGAATAACCATGGTTAAAATATACCCATAATTTGGGTATAGAATAACCATGGTTAAAATATACCCATAATTTGGGTATAGAATAACCATGGTTAAAATATACTCATAATTTGGTATAGAATAACCATGGTTTAAATATACCCATAATTTGGGTATAGAATAACCATGGTTAAAATATACTCATAATTTGGGTATAGAATAACCATGGTTAAAATATACCCATAATTTGGGTATAGAATAACCATGGTTAAAATATACCCATAATTCGGGTATAGAATAACCATGGTTAAAATATGCCCATAATTTGGGTATAGAATAACCATGGTTAAAATATACCCATAATTTGGGTATAGAGTATCCATGGTTAAAATATACCCATAATTTGGGTATAGAATAACCATGGTTAAAATATACTCATAATTTGGGTATAGAATAACCATGGTTAAAATATACCCATAATTTGGGTATAGAATAACCATGGTTAAAATATACCCATAATTTGGATATAGAATAACCATGGTTAAAATATACCCATAATTTGGGTATAGAATAACCATGGTTAAAATATACTCATAATTTGGGTATAGAATAACCATGGTTAAAATATACCCATAATTTGGGTATAGAATAACTATGGTTAAAATATACCCATAATTTGGGTATAGAATAACCATGGTTAAAATATACCCATAATTTGGGTATAGAGTAACCATGGTTTAAATATACCCATAATTTGGGTATAGAATAACCATGGTTAAAATATACTCATAATTTGGGTATAGAATAACCATGGTTAAAATATACCCATAATTTGGATATAGAATAACCATGGTTAAAATATACCCATAATTTGGGTATAGAATAACCATGGTTAAAATATACTCATAATTTGGGTATAGAATAACCATGGTTAAAATATACCCATAATTTGGGTATAGAATAACTATGGTTAAAATATACCCATAATTTGGGTATAGAATAACCATGGTTAAAATATACCCATAATTTGGGTATAGAGTAACCATGGTTTAAATATACCCATAATTTGGGTATAGAATAACCATGGTTAAAATATACTCATAATTTGGGTATAGAATAACCATGGTTAAAATATACCCATAATTTGGGTATAGAATAACCATGGTTAAAATATACCCATAAGTTGGGTATAGAAAAACCATGCAGGGTTTTCAATAAGAATCAAAGTAGACGGCAGAAATGTGGAAGTAGACGGCAAAGAGATTTTTGGCGCCGCAGGCGCGACCTTCTAGGGGGGTCCGGGGGCATGCCCCCCGGAAAGTTTTTAAGATCTGAGCCTCTAAAAGTGCATTTCCTGCATTCTGGGGCAAGAATTAGGTCATTTTTGACAGAACCCTACATGCTCTATTTTCCAGTTTTATTCAATGGTGTAGGTGTATAAAGATTTACTCAAAATTTTGACAAAACTCGTAATCTAGGAAGTAGACGTGACCATGTCATGCATGACTGGTTTTCAGAGCACGTGGAGATGTGCAGCTTTCAGACCCAGATCCCAAGGTTTTGAGTAAAGCCAGGCTGCTCAGTTTGACCTCAATAAATGAACAGATAAACACGATGTATTGTCGCTAAATTAACCAAGAGTTCAGGCAAGTTTCCTTTGTGTTTAACAAATTAAATGTTGGCCGATCCGCGGCTCATGTTGTGGCGAATTATTTATCATGCTAATTCGTAAAATTCGAATAAGTTGTTAATCAAAGTAGGCGGCGAAAATTATTGAAAACCCTGACCATGGTTAAAATATACCCAAGATTTGGGTATAGAATAACCATAGTTAAATTATACTCATAATTTGGGTACTGAATAACCATGGTTAAGATAAACCCATAACCGACACTGCTTTTTTATTCCAAGAAAAAAAAAATAGAAGTGAGCTAAAATGAACTATTACAACCCCCACTCAGGGACGGGAAGAAGAGAGAACGTTGAACGAGGCTTGGAACAAGCAGTACAACTTCCTGTCATCAACATTTGTCATTTTCTTTTTTTTTTCAGTTGAGAACGAGAACCACTGCGATTTTGTCAAGCTTCGGGAAATGTTGGTTCGGTGAGTGTAAAATAACCATTGCTGCTGACACCGGATGTTTTCAAGTAACAGAACATCGTGGCGGTAGTGTCTACCCGTTCTCTTCTTCCCTGGAAATAGGTTCAGGCCTCAAGGGCCTCATCATCATCATCATCATCATCCTTCGGCAACCGAGGCCGGGATGTCAGCAACAATAGCATGCCACACAGCGCGGTCTCTCATGGCCTGACTAAGTTCTCCTTCTTCGATACCCGAGTCTTTTGATAGTATTTGCGGATATGTCCTTTTACGGTTGCGGATCGGTCCCATAGCAGAAGAGTTGAGATGACTTCACTCTCTGCTCTTAAGCCTAAAGCCTTCTTTAGTTTGGTAGTTTCTTGGTTTTGCGGAGGGTGTGGTCACCAATAGACCTCAAACAAACCGTGAAAAAAAATACTAGGTAATGCCCTCACCATAACATGAAAGTAACCGAGGCTAAGAAAGGCCCTTCAGTTTTCACCTTTCTCTGTTTTCAGAACGAACATGCAGGACCTCATCGAAAAGACCCACACGGTGCACTATGAACTGTACCGACGTACCAAGCTGGAAGACATGGGTTTCACTGATGGCGGAGGCGATCAACAGCCTCACAGTATTCAGGAGACCTATGAACTAAGGCGACAGGAGTACATGAAGGACATGCAGGGCAGAGAGGAGAAGATGAGACAAAGCTTTGTCAACAAAGTGAAAGAGAAAGAAGCAGAACTGAAGCAGGCTGAGCAGGAGGTGAGAGGGGTCCCCCGGTGATGTCTGTTGTGTACTTGCAAACACCCCCTGCCCACCCCCCTCACGTCCGATTGTTAGTAGAAAGCTGGTTACGATGATGCGATACCAAATATCAGGGAGGCGTTTTGGCGACCGCCAAAATATGGCCCAACTGGTCAAAAGACTAAGTATGGCGTTGTTCCTGGTTAGAAGGATAGTCTTAGAGCGCTTACAATCAAAGTATGGAGACAGCTCTCGCTTGTTAAAGATGGACAAAAATCCGGTTTCTCACATTCCCGACTCCAGCCCAGTCCCCTTGTGTTCTCTGCTCTGTCATGACGTCACCATAAGATAACCATACACCGCGCGGGCCCGGGACTTGCTTTATAGTATCTCTTTATACTTTTTTTTTTTACTCGGCAGCTACACTCCAAGTTTGAACATCTGAAGAAAACTCAAGCGGACGAGAAAAAGAAGTTAGAGGAAAAGAGACGCATGCTGGTACGTTGGTCTTTCTTCCTTGGTTAAGTTAAAGTGTCGAGATCCTAGAAAGTGTACAGAAATGTCTCCCCCTTTTTTTCCAACTGTTAAGCAACCGTAGAAAGTCGTTTCAAGAAGTGATCGTTATCATAAAATTGTCTTGCAAGGTAGAGGGTGGTGGGAAGCTTTCACGTCACCTCCTCCTCCGTAAAAAGGGAGCTTAAGTAAAACTCGATAGCGACTTCGACTAGGACAGCAGCAAAAAATAGCGCTACTAAAGGATTGGACAATTAAGCTGCACGTGCAAAATAGTTTGGTAGACTTCTTGCCGTTCTCTACAAAACAAATACGTGAAACCACCATTTTCAATAGTTTTAGAAGACGCGAATGTACAACGTCAAAATTGCCTTAAGGAGTTTAGTTAAAAATAAGATGCGAACGGTACCAAGAAGAACATTTAACAGATTCAAAAATGGAAGTGAAATTACACTTGCCTGGTAGAGGAGTAAAAAAGTCTCCTTTTTCACTGGTGCCGTCCTTGGTGTCGTCGTCCTGTTCGTTAAACTCATTTTTAGCTCGTGCAGCTTCCGCTCAAGAGCTATTGTGGTGGATGGGGAAATTACGAAGTCAGGCGTAAGCAATAGAATATTCAGAACTCACGTGATCTTTGCGTGTTCTGTTCGGGTTCGGAAACGTGCAGCAGGACATGGCACGTTACCTTTTTTAGCTCGTGGAAAGTTATCGGGATAGTCACGGAATCTGGGCCGGGTTGTTCGACTGCAGGGTTAAGGTAACCCAGGGTTAGTGCGCAATTTAATTGCTGATTTGAGAGCTTAAAAGGAACATTCAGTATAATTATTTTCGAATACAATTTGATGATTGTATGCTCTAAATAAGATAGAGAAAGTTATAGGAGAAGACGCTTTTTAACAAGAGGAAATGAAACCCGAGTTAAAATTTAACCCTGGGTTAGCGCTAATCTGCCTTCAAACAACCAGCCCCAGGATGTCATGCGTAAACAATAGAAAATATTCTATCGATTCTGGATCGTCTCACGTTCAAGGTAGCAAAATAGAACAGAGAAATGAAAAGTGTATTGCACGGAATTTGAAACCACTCTATACGCTTGATAATTCCCAAAATAAGATCCCTGACCCAACATCTTATTCCGCGAGCTCACCATAGGATGCCTTTGATTTTGGTCTCGAAAAGGTTAGCATTGATAGGTCAAACGGCTCTCTTCCCTTCCCCCTTTTTAAGCCACAATGTCGTACGCAACTGCGGAGGAGCAAGTCCAGTTTTTGCTTCAAACTCAGGTTTTGCCTTGTTTTCTTAGGAAGAGGAGATCAATCTATTCAACAAGCAAAAGGCAGCCGCACAAGTAGCGCAGGCTCAAGCCCAACAAGCTTCCGCTCAGGTTGCCAAGGAACACATGAAAGGCAAGAAGAAGTGAACTCATTGCAAAATGGTGGAGAAGCATTCAAATTTTTAACAGTGTTCTCCTTTTATATCGACTTTGTGGTCAATAGGAAACCAATAACCACTTATTTATAGTCTGGCACTCTGTTTGTTCACACCAACCTTCGTATAGGTGTCACCTGTAGTGTTATGTGACAGCCGTCCCGGTTGAGGGATTGCGTGACAACACAAGTTCATCTTTTTTCTAGAGTTAGATGGCTGTCTAAATGACTGCTCTTTGAAATCAAATCAGTGGCCAGACTTACAGGAGTTGTATCAGACGTTCTTAGTTTATTTCCGCTGATTATAAATTACATTCATTTCAATTACACAGCTACTTTATATTTTAAAACTGGCTAGCAAGCTACAGTTTTGTGGAAAGGGAGAGATGAGACAACCCGCCAAATCGAATTGACGATCCTTAAGTTTCCATTTTAAGCGAACTTTTTCCATATTTTGACACAATAACGCGCCACTATTCGATTGTAGTCTACCTAACGAAAAACGCTATAGCACCATAATTTAATAGCAAATAAAATGTTTCAAACTTAAATTACACCCAATGATATTAAATTGATATTAACTATAATTACAACTTGTCCTTTATTATTTTCCCGCGAGGTCAGCGAATGCTGGTTGAGCTCACTGCTATCGTCGAGGTACTTACAGTGACCTGAACGGTATAGTGGTTAGTTGCCGTGCAACTTGGAAATCGCAAGTAAATTAAATACTGTACCATTTAAAGCTGGCGGAATTACCAAAGTAAACGTCTCTTGAAAAAGGTAACCCCCTTGTGTTTGCTCTACGGCTATGAGGAAGACAGCTGCTGTACTGCATTCCAATAGGGCGTTGTAAAATCGAAATGTCATGTTACCTTCTAACCTAACTGGGCCTGCCACCTCCGTCTCAAAACGTACGAACAAACGTGATGTTATTGGTGGGCGCAAAACTTTGCGTATGAGAACGTAAAATTCTGACGATTTCACGAAGTTCTGCCGGAAACGAAATCCACTCGTAATTGCACTAAGCAAAACAGCAAAAGGCCATGGAGAGCCGAAACGACTCAATCTCCATGTAAACAACTGGGGCCTGTTTGCGGAGAGACAACGTGAGCTAGGCTTCACATGGAGTATAAAAACAGAAAATGAAAAGACCTTGAAAGTAACCGCGCCCGCACCATTATTGTCGGTGCCTTTGTGAAACACTTTGAGTGACTTCGAACACTAGACGACGATGTATACAAGAACACAGAAAAGCGTCACTTGCGTCCAGGAATTTTCGAACTAAGGTAGAGCTGAGAAGCAAAAACGGGTAATACATTCATGTCCTATATACACCAAACATTTAAAGCATTGTAACTCTTCTGCTTTTCAAGATATCTTGCTGAAAATATTCATGTAAACAAAGCATCAAGTAAGAAACAACGTGTAGAAGTATAAGAATTTTTGCTGCAAACGTTTACGTGTAATTATCGATTTAAAAATCAAACAGGTCTGGAAGAACGGCTCCAAAATATAGGACATGAATGTATTACCCAAAAACGTTTATTCAGATATTTTTTTGAAACATAATCCAGTCGACGGACGAAAATGATGAAATAGTAAAGAAAATATATCTTCCAGCGACCTGGTAAGTTTTTAAATTTCGCTGGAATAGGAGTTCTCAGGAGACATGATTTGTGGATGCGTTGTTAGAAATTTTAGTCAAAAAAACATTGTTCAGTCTACTTATGCAGAAAAATAGAAATTTTCTAAGGGGTCCCTAGACAGGAAGTAGATTGGTTGTTTCCATACAAGGCGTCGATTAACGACCGTGTTTTCGGACACCACTTGGTCCAGGAATTTCCCGCCTTACAAGATGAGATCAATGACAACTACCTTCCTTCAGGGGTTTGGAGCGTAATTACGTTAGAGGCCACAAGGAAAAGTCTACAGCGATCGCCAGAATGCTTCCTGACGCCAACCCGGCAACAAGGCACCTGTGGAGAGTTGAAATATATGACGAACAACCTTTTTCTACCACTACTGAACAATGTTAAGAAAAAAAGAGTACCAATTTTAAGAGGAGGATTAAAACGTCATCGGGCAACCCTTCAATAGATTGCAGGATTGAATATCTGTACCACACGTTCAAATGCCATGCCTACGCGTGGGGGTTTTGGGACGTTTTCAGGGACAATAAACCACATTAGAAGCCACCACTAAGAGTGTTCCTCTCCATTAGAAGCTTGATCGGGCGTTTTTGTCCCAGCAGGATTTTGGCCCAGAGGCCAAAACCCGAGGAGGCACCCTAGAGTTCCCCACGTGTAAACACACAAGGAATTTCAAAAAAGTAAGAAATGTGTTTGAAGTGTGCGAAGAGTTCCCGATTTGATGAAACTAGGCGCGCACGGTGGTCTCGGGTAATATTTTAGCAAGCGCGCAAGGTGGTATCGGGTACATCTAATTCTTGCAACCACAAGGTCTCGTTTCGTCGCCATGCTGCAAGCAGCATTTCTAGGTGAGTATTTTGCACTTCAGTGATTTGTTTGAATTCAAAAGCATTCAACAGTACTGAAAAGAATTATTCTGTACAAAATTTGGGGACGGGGTCGACAGAAATTTGTCAACTTGCAATGCGTTCCTGTTACACAGAATATAAATACAAAATACTGTATGACTGTAATAGATTTCATAGTCAAATTTACAGAGAAATAGGTTGACTACTTGCATGGATGTTAACTTCAATAAAATTTTTGAAACATCAAGTTTTAAACAGTCATGTGCACAGTATTTATATTTAATACACATCGTCATAAACAGGTATTCAATAGCGGGGGAAGCTCTAGTGAACACTATTTCTAGTAACAGATTTGGTTATTTTCGGAAACGCCGAGGTTTTCTCCCCGAGGTTCGCACAAGATGGCAAAAGCATATATAGCTGCCAAGTAAACTATGCGCAGGAAAAGAACTCTCCTCCATATTTCATTTTCCCATAGTCACCTTTGTACAAGCCATTTCTCAGTAAAATCAGTTTGCAATCCCACCTTGCAGCAATCGCGCACGTCATCACACACTGCAAGTCGGTTAGCGGTCTTTATAGAGGTGGAAATTGGGTAAATCAAACGAGTTGATTAAGTAGGTTATACCACCGTAAGGTAAAAGGGAGGTGCTGACGTTTCGAGCGTTAGCCCTTCGTCGGAGCGAATGACGAAGGGCTAACGATCGAAACGTCAGCACCTCCCTTTTACCTTACAGTGGTATAACTTACTTAATCAACTCGTTTGATTTACCCAATTTCTTGTGTTTCAATTTCCCACCGACGCAGCACCAGTTTCTTTAGAAACTATCCCCACAATATTTATAGAGGTGGGTTGGTTTTCAAAACATCTGTTGCAACAAAGCTACCCAAGCTGGATTGTAGAATGAGTGTTTCATACTTTTGCCTTAAGCTTCTCGGGCCCGAAAAGTTTTCGGATTCTTCAAGAAAACGGAACTGGATCTTTTTTTCTTCGACGTTAGCTGTAAACTAGAAGATGACCTCTTTCGCATATTTTAACCTTTTCCCCTAAAACCTGTAATGATACATACCGCTGGTCGCTAGAGAAGGTCAACGCCCTAATGCTTCCATCACAGGGTGGGTACGTGTGAACAAGGCACAAGTCATGGGTCCGCCACACCCTTAGGTATCGACTGAACCCCCCTGATACAAAGAAGTTACCGTCTTTGTTGAGAGCGAAAGCCTGCGAATAAAAACAGCAGAAAATTGGAAAAAGAAATGGAATCTCAGAAATTACAGTTACAGCGAAATATCAAGGTAAGTTCACGGTATGCAAAGCCAAATTCTCTCTATCTGTGCTACAACAGACATAGAAAGATTAGTAGGGAGAAGTTAGATGATTCTCGGACCTACCAACATCTGGTCGTCGAGTTTCTTCTCGCTTAGTAACCTGCCGTTGATAGTAAACACAGCTAGGTGTCCTGTGCCATCCGTGTAGTTCACTAGAACCAGGCCATCGCGGCTTAGCTTCAGCAGCCTGGGTCTGACACAATCTCCGGGACCATGTAGGGTACGTAAGAGGTTCCCTGTGGTAGTGTGTATCAGGCAAGGTCCCTCTGTAGATTAAACACAAGGGTAATCTGGTGTAATTCTTTCATTTAGAGTGTAATTACATTTTGTATTTTCTCCTAGTTATTTCTAGTGTTATAGACCAAGGGCCGGTTGTTTGAAGCGGGGTTAAGGTAATGCGAAATTTAAATGCAGATATGAAAGCTTATAAAGCACATTCAGTATAATTCTTTTTGAATATAATTTGATGATTGTATGCTCTGAAAAAAACATAGAGAAAGCTATCGGAGAAAATGCTTTTTAACAAGAGGAAAAGAAACTCGGGTTAAAATTTAACCCTGGATTTGCGCTAAACGGCCATCGAACAACCGGGCCCAAATGCATAAATGGTGGCCAAAAATGCTTTGTTTATGTGCTAATTAAACTTACTAACCTCGCTCTCAAGCAACATTTCTTTTAAATTTTGTCCATGCAAACGATACTAGAGTCTAATTAGCACATAAACGAAAGTCCAGCCTTTCAAGCCCGCGCATGCACCCTGTAGCAAATACGTGACTGATTTGGTTCGGGTAGGCGAGCCAAAGTATTTACATGGGAAAATAATGTCAACTCGGCATGGAGGGTTACCCATTTAACCTTCTTTCTTTATACTGTTCCAGATTATAGCGCCAATAATAGAGAAGGAATTCTTATAATGAGGCCCTGCCAGGGGGGGGGGTCCCAGGTCGCTTGTCGGAATTTTAAAATGCCTCGTGTCGGCGTTTTGTCAAGGCTTCACGTCGCTGTCGGAAATTAAGAGACAACTACTTCAGTTCTTTGTCACTAATTCTCGGCTTTGATGTCGCTGTCGACATTTTTTAATAGAATGGCAGTCGTTTGTCGCTATTTCATTTGGTCGCTGTCGCTACTTTTCGGCCCGTGTCGCTTGTCGGAATTTACCCTGGCAGGGCCTCTATAATGGTTTAGTCGCGAATAGTTTATGTAAAAGTTACCGGAGGAATAGGAACGAGTGTTGTGGTGATGAATGTCTGGAGAAGGGGTAAACAAATCAGAAATATTAGATTGCACAAGGTAGTGTCAGGGCGACAGAAATACGGAGGTAAACTAGAAATCCCCCTGTGAAAGCAGGGTTTACAGCGGTCGAAATTTTAGTCTGGATATAGTAACCAAAGGAAACAAAAAAAGACAAAACAAACAAACAACAATGGCAATAATAAAAAACTCGTGAGATCTCATTTTCTACCCAGCACGGTAACTACTTGGTGTAAGCTGTGGTTTGAGAGGTTCACCATTAATAGAGTGGTCTGCACTATAAATATCGTCGCCAAGCTTTACTTTAGCAACCACAGCTGTACTCTAGCCGTACCGATCGTAGCCGTACTTCACTGTCCTTAATCACGCCATGCTTACTTTAGTGTTCTTACTTTGTGAGAGCCTACACCAAGTAGTTACCGTGATTACACCAAGTAGTTACCCACAGCACCTTGTGAGCCGCTGGCAACAAGTCCCAAGGACGCACTGACGTCTACGCATACGACGGGTTGTTCGTGTCCCGTGAGAATCGCCAGAGGCGAAGGGTTCTCACCTGAAGTAAGAGAAAATACAGATTTGTTATCATACATGATGATTTTTATATCCATAAACGCGTTGAAAAGACTGGGCAGGATTTGTAGATCTCTTGTACCCACCTTCCGCTCGGTCAGATGCTACCACTCTCTGGGCACGTTCGCTCCACCGCCAAACCAGCACAGTGGCGTCACGTGATCCCGACACCACTAGGGCCTCTCCTCCAGTCAAACTCACGTGACGAGAGTATGCGAGACACGTGACTACGTCCCAGTGCCCTAATATACACTGGGTCAGTTTGCCTAAATAAAAAAGGGTTGGAAAAACTTGAACATTACCAAGTTTATGAAACTTCAAAGACCATAAATAAAAAGAACTCGCGATACAATCTGCAAGGAATAAATTTAACGATGGCGGTAGCCTACCAGTTTCTGTAGAGAAGCACTTGAAACTGTTGTCCCAGTAACCACATGCCATGATGTGTTTGTTGTGTGCGGTTACCACAAAACAACAAGCGGAAGGCGTGACTGACTGATCTAAAGGTTCTCCCAGCTGTCGCCGATTGCGACCTGTCGCTGTTCCTGTCAGGGACAAAACGTACGTACAGTCTGGTTTGCACTTGATACAGAAGCAATATTCTTTTTCATCATCGTGTTAGGATGCTTGTCTACAAGAGAAGACTTACCTAGCATTGGATCCTGTTCAATTTGCACGCCTCGCAAACTCTGTTTGAAGTCACCTACGGAGAACACAACCAACTTGTGATACCAACTGGTACCTGAGAATCGTGCGAAAAATGCACGGGAAGTCCCTGACAATGGACCTCATAGAGAAGGTAAGGGATTTCGGATCAATGTCAGTATCTGGGCAACTGTGCACCTACCCCTCCCCTAACCAAATATTCACCTTCACCTTCACCTTCACCTGTCCCCTAGCGCCAACTTAGCGCATAGGGACCACACATGTGCTCTTCATCGATTCCTGTCTTGCGCTGCAGTGCGCACCTCTCTCCAGGACTGCCACCCTGCTTTGGACCTCTCCCTTTCCACTGTGCGCCGGCAGGTTGTTGAACCAAACATTAAAGCCAACTTTTTAACTTACTATAACTTGTTGGGTTAGGAGAGGGGTGGGTACCCAGTTGCACAGATACCTACATTGATCCAGGATTTGTGACCCCGTGATTTGAAGGGAAACTGATTGGGAATGCCTCTTATTTTACTAGACCTCTTCGTAAGCAATTCTATTACTTTTAGAACAATGAGCGTTGCTCATTCGTTTGCCCGCTCCATTGATTTCGCCTTTTCTTGGGTTGCAAACCAACAGTGCCAAAACGTATGAAAGCTACTTCCGAGTCCAAACAGTTAATCAAAGTAATTGAGCCCTGTGCTTTACCACCCTCAGTACCACCCTCAGTACCAACCCTCAGTACCAACCCTCAGTACCCACCCTCAGTACCACCCACAGCTGATCCCTTTGTTAGTGCCTTACTTGACATCAGCCACTTGTGAACAGAGAAGCACTGGTTGCAGCTGATCGTCACTAACGCAGGGTTGGGAACAGTGTAGTCTGTATGGGCGGCAACATGGGTGACAGGAACTTCCGCTGTAACTTTGAACGTTGCATATATACCTAAAAACAGGGAAATATCACGTTTTATCAACATGACTCAATAGGAACATCGATTCTAACCTTAAATATGAGATATATCAGGCTTGACCCACATGAACAAAGCGATATTACTTTTAAGAATAAAGTTATTCAACGCTAGGAATGTTTTGTATCGTAGATCGATGCAAAGCTCTGATTGATAACAACGATGCAAACATATACAAGAAGCAGTAAATTAACATACTTTTGAAAGGCTCTTCCTCGCAATTCTGAAAAAAAAATGAACAAAACAGTTATAATATAGACGATAATATTAAGAAGCTAGTAACATCGCGCTAAACTAGATTTTATTGCACTGCACGGCTTCCTTCGGGGATAACAGAGGATTTAAGACCACATCCTGTAGCAGCAGAAATAGACTTTCAAACTTAATTGCCAATTTCAAAACAGGTTGTTTTTATTGCGCCCGAATCTGTGAGTAACCTATTTTTTTTCACGTGATTTGCATGTGATGAAGGAACGAGGTGATATGGCAACTAGAAGAGGTGGGGTAAGAAATTATTGTCCTACCTGCAGATCCCCTGCCGTTCTGGGTGGGTGGGGCTCGCGTATGAGTTGTGACGGTGTTTGACCAAAACTCTTAATCTGCTGTTCCACGGCCTGAAAAAAGGAAAAACAACAACAACAACAACAACTAATGCAGCATCCGTGTTTCAAAAGAAGCTGGCATTTTTAGTTTCTTGTTTTGATCAAATACGCACCATCACGGTCAAAAGTGATGGAGGATTTCACTCCCGCAGTATTAAACCAATTAAAGCAATTGCGATTTCGCCTGAAAAAAGAACAGGGGTCAAAATTTCCTTAACGTTCCTACCTGCAGCGCAAATATGTGACTTGTTTCACATACAGTCAAATTGGTCAAAAATAATGGTGAGCAAATGAAGAATAGTTATAACTGAGAAGTCTACGATAGGAGCAGAAACCCATAAGATTTGAAACGTGTAGCTCATGTTCACAGCTTGTCCAGATTCATTTAATACTTCCCAAGTGGCATATTTGTCAACTGCTTTCCCAGTTTTTGCGCTTGTTGGAACAGTCCCGCTTGCGTGGCGCACTGTGAACAACATGCATTTGGAAAAAATGGCCCGTCTGCGATGTGTTGAGAAGAGGTGGGCATTTCCCTGGTAAGGACGTCATGCTACCGAAGCCAATTTGATTGGTTCATTTGGTTTCTCTAAATTTTCCAAATATGGTACTTGATAGATTGAGTGTGGTCAAGCTGTGGTTGAAGACATTCAGAGGCAGTTACATGTTTCAAGTATTATGCGTTTCTGATTACATACACAAAGATGGTGCTTGGAGGATTGAATGTGGACAAGCTGTGGTTGAAGACATTCAGAGGCAGTTACATGTTTCAAGTATTATGCGTTTCTGATTACATACAAAAATAAGGGTGCTTGGTAGATTGAATGTGGACAAGCTGTGGTTCAAGACATTCAAAGGCAGTTACACGTTTCAATTCTTATGGGTTTCTGATAAGAGTCACACAGGCAGCGTTATTACAAAAACGAATGAACTAATCTCCTAACCAATAGCATGGCACCTTACAGCAGCTGCAACCTTGCCCTGATGTCTCAAGTGTTAAAAAACTAATTATACAACTACCTCTAAATCCAATATTGGCAACTGTCCAATTTTTCTTAAATTGGACACCTATCCAATTTAAGAAAAATTGGACAGTTGCCAATATTGGATTTAGAGGTAGCTATATAATTAACAAATAACAGGACTCCGTGCTTGTCCAATTAAGAAACTGTTGGATTCGAAAATTCCTTGGAACACCAAATTGGACTCGGCCTGCGGCCTTGTCCAATTTTGGTGTTCCTCTGAATTTTCTCATCCAATATTTTCTTAATTGGACAAGCACGGAGTCCTATTACCTATACAAATGGGAAGCTTGTTACCTCTCTCGAGACTGGGTCCGCAATAGAGTCCAAGTCCACGCTGCCCTCGTATGTAAGATGGAAGAACACGTTGGTGGCTTTTACAGCCTCAACGCCTAATGGGAAAAAGGCATTGAGAACCTCTTTTTATTTCAGTAAATTCTTAGAAAGAGTAACGCAAATCACACAAATTATCAATGGTTTTCCAACATTACGGAAAGGGAGCAGCTGAAAAACCGTAAAAGGTGAACTCGAACTGGTTACGTTGTTGTCGCCGCTTGATAGAAGGGTCCTAGATATTAAAAGTTTTGCGATATATATATATATATATATATTTAACAATTATTCGCCGAAGGCGAAGTTAATATTGGCGAATATTTACCGAGCCGAAGGCGAGGTAAATATTCGCCAATATTAACTGAGCCTGAGGCGAATAATTGTTTTAGTATAATTTCAGAGCTGAACAACAGAGAAATCGGGATTCAACACATTTTATTTCCCGTTTAAATGTCACATGGGTCGTGCGCGGGTCCCATTCATGAGGCCGCGCACGAGAAATTGATCAATCACATGGTACAAAGTTCAAACGGACTTCGTATGTTTCGTGTCAACTTTCAAACGACGTGGACAACGCAAAAGTCAATTAGCTGCACTTAAATTTGCAGCGAAGCAGTTCTTTAGAACGAAAAAGTCAAAAGGAAGCAGCTTAAAGTTTGTTGGATGCAAAAAGACATCGCATCACTTGTTGATGTTTACGTTGAACGTGAAAGAACATCCATGAAAGTTGCCCGATGGTAGTATCGCACACGGGTTAACTCCGTTGGAAATGAAGACGTTCTCGTCGTTTTGAATGGAAGAGATGCTGGTTGGTCTTGTTGGAACTATAATTTCAGCTGGAGTGCTTGGGGCTCGAATACCGGTTGATTCTGAAGCTGGAGAGGACGCGGTTGCTGTTGGTGCCGTATTTTCCTTTCCTTGTATGAATGAACTTAGCGCCGAAGACATGTGCTGAAATTGATGCAGGGTAGGCCGTTCGCAGTAACTTTCGATGCTTGCATGGCTTTTGTGACCAGTCACTGCTTTAATTTGTCGTATTTCCACGTTAACTAAGGAAAGAACAGTGACAGTAGTCGCCCTCAAAGAGTGGTTCGTGAAATGCGGTTGGATCCCGGCTCTCTGAGTCATGTTTTTCAGCATATTTTCCAACGTGTTGTGGCCCAAAACTTTCTTTTCGAACCAGACACTATCCCTTTCTGGACTGAACCTTAAAGATGGGCCGTTGGAATAAGGCATCTACCTCCGGATTCAGATGAAAAAGGTACGCTTTGATGGTCTGAACTGGGCACCTTTTGGAATCAGGGTTTGAAAATATTTTTCCATCTGCGTTGTCCTCGCTGCCATCAAGACCGCCTGAGTGATTTTTGGTGGAAAGCACCGCGCCTGGTTCTTCTTTGTTGAGCTCAAAGTATTCTTCACCTGAGGCCGTAACCGCCAGACGAAGCATGGTTTTTTTCGTAACACTCTGATTCTCTCTGCCTCTTTTACCGAAATAGAGCGAAACGTAAAACCATGTTGTTTGCAGCAAAGCGCGAGGATATGTCGTCTCTGCACTCGCCAATTCCCCCGCCTCGAACAATTTTTGGATTATTTCGGCTGTCAAGGGATTCTTGTGAATTGTCCCAGCAATTTTACCGGTACTGGCAAGGTGTTTTAGGTAAGAATTTAAAGCTTTATTTGCTTCGTTAAACTGAATTCCGTCGCAAATTGAGAATTTCTTGTTAAGCGGAGGTGAGCGTAGATAACGATCTAGGGCTGCTCTGATTGACAACAAACTTGTTTTCTTGTAATGGCTTCCGTCTTGTCGTCTTGCTGATAAATAAAACTTTGAAAGGCAGTTGTTCATTTCTTTGATTTCCATGCACTCAAACTCTGTTTCGAATTCGGTTTGTTGTGCGAACCATTCTGTGTAAGGTAAATTAAGAGTTACGACAGTTAATTAGCTGTTTCAGCCGTTGTTATCGGTACTGTTTCTGTTTGTAAAGTTTCAAAGTAAAATAATAAGCCCAACGGAAGAGGCTGACATACCTTTGAAAAGTTTAACACCATATTTTGTTGCATTTTGCGTTGTTTTCGGGACTGCACTACTTTTAATTTCTGAGATTTCCTCGTCGGAAACATTTACAAACCGGCTGCTGGCAGCCATTTTGTTTTGCTTTATATTCACCGCCTAGCGCGGTGAATATAACGTCATATGGCGAGTACACTCAACCAATCAGATTGCTGGAAACACTGTGTTCAGCTCTGAAATTATACTATATATATATATATATATTTAGAAAACAGTCCTAAGAAAGTACGCGCGCTGATTGGTTAGAAATCGTGTTTCTATTAAACAATTAGATTATGAGCTCGAGATTTCTATCGCGCGATAGTTGACGAGGGCGCAGCCCGAGTCAACTATCACGCATAGAAATCGAGAGCGAATAATCTAATTGTTTTAGTATAAATCTACTAGTCCTTCAAAATTTTGTCTTTTCTGGAACAGCCTCGACCAGTAAACTGCCTAAATCTTCTACACGGACACTTCGAAAACGTGAAGAAGCGGCCGCCATTACGCTACTCACTATCTATCACAGAATAGATAGTGAGTAGCGTAGCCAATCAGAGCGCGGCATTTGTGATAGAACACTAGTAGATTTATACTAAAACTCGATAGAAACACAGAACTAGCACGAGCTGTTGACGTAATGATGACGCGAGCAAAGAGAATTTACATTTTGATAATCAAAGCTAACAAGTTGCTTTTCTTTTTTTTCGTCGCGGTGTTTTCTAAAAGAAATAGAAAACATGTTCTTCGTGTTTCTATTGAGTTATAGAAACACTCGTGAAAGTTTGGGAGAACTCGAAAAAGCTGTGGAAACACTCGCCTGCGGCTCGTGTTCCCACAGCATTTCTCGTTCTCCCAAACTTTCACTCGTGTTTCTATAACTCGATAGAAACACGGTACATGTTTTCTATTTCTTAAATATATATATATATATATATACTTACGTTTCCTGGCCAAGAAACGCCCCATCCTCAAATCCCGAACTCTACAAATATCTGGGAAAATTATCTTCTTTTAATTGTTTTATGATTTTGTGCTGACTTAGATATAAAATACGTGATTATTCGATATATATTGAAATATAAACATGCCTTAAAAGCGTGTTTATATGTCAATAACAAGGGTCGTTCGATGATAACTGGCACATCTGTATGTTTTGTTAGATGAATGCTTTTCTTAGCAGCCTGAGTTATTTGTAAAATGAATTCACGTGAACTGCACCTTTCTGTTTGAATCCAAATACGAGATCAATCCATTCATGAAGGTGTGCAGACACGCATTTCGATTCCAAAGCCTGTGCAAAAGAAAAAAAAGAATAGTATGCCAGGATATATCTGGGACAGTGTCCGGGTCATGGTAAAGGAACAGCAGATATAGATGGATTGTGTTGCTGTCCTACACGCTACCTGGTATAATGAACATGAGTAAGCGAATAGTGCTGACAAGTTCTTGACTTACTTCTCGCCAGTCCTCATGTAACTCAAGGGTATATCCATTCAATAATGCAGGTGTGGTTAGGTGTGGAGTGGTATTAGGTGACAACACCCAAATTCGTGCGAATCTACCCTATAGCAAGGGAGGACTCCCTAAGTTTCCACTCACCGCTCTGTGCAGCATGACGAACTCCTCCGGAGATGACGCCCACTTCGGAAGCTCTACGTCATCAATAACGACTCCATCATCGTCAATACCGAATGTAAACTGTTGAAAAAGAACAATTTAACTCAAGTTTTGTAATGTGTTTGAAGGACCGCTTTGTACCACAATGAAAATACGTTTAGGTAAAAGAACGACGAACAAACATAAAAAATAAATTTTAAAACTTAAGCCTTTGCGCAAACAACGCGAGAGCCCAAACCAGAAGTTTCCTTTTTTTTGAGACGGCAATAGTTGGCCTTCTTTGTCAATTATCTAATGTGTCTATTTTTACAATTACCAAAAAGCTATTCCTTGATCCTCTGATGCAAATTCTGCCCAAAGGGTCACGAAGTGACTTCTGGAGATGCCAATATCTACACCGTTTTTTCGTGCACCGTTTTTTCTGTGCTCGGTGCACGCATAGGTGTGTGTTGCAAATAGGGCAAGCACTGAGTAGTACGTCGTGTAAGCGTCGTATAGCAAGTCTCTAAAAGAGGAGGCGTTGTGTTGTAAGTAGAACTAACATAATGCGGTAAATAGTGTAAACCAAATTGAATTTCAAAGAACGTTAGTATAGTTTTTCTTTAAAGTAGTGAACTGTCAGTGAAGTAATGTATTTCAAATTCAACAAAATTTCACTAAAAAAGCACTTACGTTGTTGGAGTTAATGAACATCTCTGGGAGATAATAAAGTTCAGGAATTAGTTCCTAAACAAAAAAAAAAGATGAAAACCAAGTTAGAAATACATTGAAAGAAAGTAAAACAGCTGAAAAATGGCACCATACGAAAACGTCAAAGCGTAGGGTGATCAGGCTTTAACAAGAAGCGACGCGTCAAATGAGAGAGGACCCCGGTGGACAAGAATTCTCTTTTTTAGTTATTTCTACTGTCACGGTTTGGTCACTGGCCGACCGTTTCCTGAGGTCGAATCGCCGAAGACAATGCTGTACATAAATACATTGCTTTATATACCCTCGGATTTTAGAGTATCTTACGCAGCTAATATCTCCAAACATTTAACCATCAGATGAGAGGCAGACCGCAACACCGGGAACTACGTCCAATGATCTTTCTCGACCAGTGTGTGGGTTCCTTTACGTCCCATAGAATCAATCATGAAGAGTTGTGAGACGGAGCCTACGGTTTATCGTCCTTATCCGAGAAGACTAGAAAGTCTAACCATATGCAGATGTCAATAGAAAGGCAGCACTTTCTCCTCAAACATTTTAAGACCCTGAGTGTTGGTTCGGCAGGGTTTTGAACCCGCGAGCTCCCGCACGGTAGTCCGGTGTTCTACCACTGAGCTAACCGGTACGGCGGTGTTGCAAACGGTTTTAAGCGAGACTCTGTGAACGAGCAGTGCAATGATCTGTCCCCGCTGAGGATGATAAATAGAATGAGATACAAACACCGCCGCAGAAGCGTCCCATTGAGTGCACATATTGTACAGTTTCTTTAGCAGATGAAACAGCTGGTACTCTATAGATATCGTATAACAAAGCCCAGAAAGGAGGGGGAAAGGGAAGGAAGTACTCGACGAACTCTTGTACCGAAAGCTCCACAACCAAAATCCAACCTATCACATCTTTTTGCACCATTATCAACAAATATTACGGCCTCTTCGTATCTTGTGACATGGTACCCTTTTCACATCTACTTCACAACACTGGATCTCTTTTGTTGGTTAAATCTTTGAATCCTGTAAATGAATGATATTAAGGCGGCTTTTGCTCCCAGACCGAGACTAAAGGTCGCTTTCCATTTGCCTGATTTGACCGCCGCAGTTCCGAGAACTGATTCTGATTCCAAGTTTGCCCTTTACATTACTACCAAAAGTTTGAAAAATTTTCCCGCTTAAAATTTGTTTCCTGGTTGAACTATACCTTTGTCCATTTGGTCGAGTAAAATCACAGGAAAATGGAAAGTCTTCAAAAATTTCAGTTTCATTTTACATACGGTACTAAAAGTATGGACGCACGGTGGGACAAAAAACAAATTATTGCTAAGACATGCACACCTTTACGTCCGATGTATCTCGCTGACAGTTTTTCCATGAACGTATAATAGAGGAGAAGGTTCTGCCAGGATGGTCGAACTTTCCACCCTGAAGGTTCACAAACTGTGTGGTGAATGGTTCCTGTGAGAGAACAAAAGGACGCTTCAATTAATCCCTTGACTGTATGGTGCGCAAAAGAAGAAAAGTCAAACAATTACGAGTTAAACTTGGAGAGAAGCATACAGAATCGCAGTGGTAGCCTTGGAGAAAGTTCTTCAGGGCGTTTTGGTCATTTTTGTGATTGTGGAGGAGTGAATAGGAAAAACGACAGGAGACAAGTGCGTACTCTTTCTTCTCCCGCGCAGATAACATTCTTAAAAGCTACCGGAGTCATTGACCAAACAACTCTACAAACATAAAGCAAGTATTCTTCTCTTCAACTAACTGTTCTGTAGCTTACGCATTCTTGTGAACGATGGGCGATTTCCCTCAAAAAAAAAATAAGCAATCTTGAGAAAGTAATAATAATAACAGCGAATGATGATATTCAGTAATAATAATAATAATAATAATAATAATAATAATAATAATAATAATAATAATTATAGTAACAATTATAATCAAAATAACAATAATTAAGAAGGGGCTGGAAAAGCATGGCGACAGAATTCCAGATACAGCCAACATCAACGAGCTTCAAAAGATTACACTCCTGGGAGCGCCCAAATCCTCAAGAAGGTTCTGTCAATTAAGTGCACTATTTTGTACCTAAGGTCCATGGTTTGGACCCGGTACTTCAGAGACTAAGCAAACAAGCCAAGGATATAGTACAATAACAATAACAATTTTGATAATTTTAATAATAATAATTATCTCTCTTACCACACGAATCATCCAAGCCAGCGTGAAACCGGAAGTGGAGTAATGAGTCCCATAATGAAACGGAGGAATGTCGTCGTTTTTATCCCATGACGCGTAACGTTCAATGAACTGCGCATGCCTCGTGGGATTCAAGGCACCAACTGGCTACAAGCAAACATGAACAATCGCTATCAACCTCTAACTGATTACGTCGTGTGACAAAACAATAAGTTAATACTGCGACTACATCCCCCACGATGAACAACTGTCTCCAACACATCGACAATTTTCATGCATTGCAAAACAAAAGACGACCAAGAAATTAGACGACACGACAGGCTACATCACGAAAAAATACTGGTCTTCGCAGCAAAATACGTTAAATTATTATACCTCTCAGTTAGTACGCGCACTGTGATTGGTCAATTTAGCGGGCCGTACTTCACTGTACGGTCCGCTAAATTCAAAAGTTTGTTTTAGTCGCCAAAATGTCTCCAGAGATATAAAAATATCTTACCTCGTTTACTCGGTCCGTACTGTAAGATACGGATCCTCGTTTTTTTCCCCTCGGATTTATAGCCCGCGGGATTCGCACTTGGGCCATAAACCCGAGAGGAAAAACTCGGTCCGTATCTTACAGTACGGACCTCGAACTCAGTTGGTAAGAGGTATATAGATAAAACAGAAAAATACCTCGGAAGACCGTGGTTGTTTTCTCGGCGAAACACAAATGCTAACCAGTGAATTTTCATAATTTTTTACCCTTCAAAACGTTTTCTCATACTGCGAGAATGTAAGCTTTCCTCCCACGGGCTTGCTTGGCACTTTGCAATAAGTAAAATATCAAAACTGAAGTGAACCACAGTTATTTTCTGGAAACGACTGTTAGCGCAACTTCAATACGGGGAAAAAACAGTCAAGCGTTACTTTTCACGTTCCAGTCCAATTAGACAAAAATCTATATTAAACGTGAACGAATAAATAACGCTAGTACAGTGATTATCCCCTCAGCGATCACTTGAATAAAAAGATTCCCTCCTACACCTTACATTCTATTTTCATTAAGGACAAATGAAACAAGATTTGAATATTTGGGGGGAGGGGGAGGGGGAGTTAACGCTCAAGTGCCTCATAGAACTGTACCTTGGACAAGTCTCTGTAGTTATTGGGGTTTGACAGATCCAATGTGTCTGACTCATAGTTGGTAAGTACCCATGGAAACACCGGATACTGGTTCAAGTCACAGAAAGATCGCCCTGCAGAAGGCAATGAAGAAAGGTACGTGCGGACATCAAACGAAAGCACCGGCGACTATCACTGTCAGGTTTAATAAACACTGAAAAACGCACAACAGTACTACTCAGTAGCATTCAAACGAATGCTCACTTCCTAAACAATGTTTGCAATGCGTGGTTTGTAGTAAAACAAACAGTACACACAGTGCAGTGCTGTTCAGTAGCTTTACAAAGAATGGTCACACTGCATGGTTTGATCCAGAGATGAAAAAGTAAGAACCACACTGTATAGGAAAAGAAACGGTACCACAGTACAGTACTGTTCAGTAGCTTTACAAAGAATGGTCACACTGCATGACTTGATCCACAGATGAAAAAGTTAGAACCACACTGTAAATTACAACAAACAGTACCACAGTACAGTACTGTTCAGTAGCCTTCCAAAGAGTGTCATATTGCATGATTTAGTCCACGGACGAAAAAGCTACTACCACATTGGATATATAACACGTGTACAGAACAGAACTAAAGCTACAGGAACATGTGATCGCAATCTTTAGTTACCTGCAATGGTGTTAAGAAACATGAGATATTCGAAGTTAGAGACTACTCCCCTTTGCCAACGGTATGTCATGGTGGACTTCTGAAATAGCTGACGAGGTGAGTACAACGAAGCCGCCCTGAAAGGACAACATGAAAAGACGATTTTAGCAGACTAAGGCTGTTTGAACTGAAACAATTCCGTCTTTAAGTCCTATTATAAAATGTTCGAGTAATTGCGCGCGCTGTGATTGGTCAGTTCGAGTTCATTATAGCTCCATAAAGCACTCTGCTTACGTCACGCGCGTGCATTATAACTCAACATATGCACGCAAGCTACGTCACGAAATAAGAAAACGTTTGTTTCTTGCCACAAAGGGAACGGTTTTACTTTTCATTCAGCATTTAAGCCAATAAAAAGAAAGCATGTACGTGTAAGGAGAATACTTATTTTGATTAATTAAAATTCGCAATCCTTTTCTTGTTTAATATGTCTATGTTAATGTGGTGGTTTACATTTTATAAAAGAAATAAAGAAACTTGCCCTTCGTGCATTGTTGAGTTATATAAGCACTTGGGAATTTTTAAGAACACTCGAGAAGTGCGAGAAGCACTCGGCTGCGCCTCGTGCTTCTCTATGCACTTCTCTCGTGTTCTTAAAAATTCCCAAGTGCTTATATAACTCAACAATGCACGAAGGGCGCGTTTTTTATTTCTATATTCTACCCTAGACAACTTTAGTCTTAACAGCTTTGAACTAACAGTTTTGGGGGTTAACTGTTCAATTACATTTCCATTCGCAGTGCAAACAGATTTATTTCAAACAGCAAGGTTTAATGACACAAGTACAAAGTATGAACAAACACTGCCGCAGTGCAGTAAAGCATACTACTGGGAAAAACCTCGCAAAAGAATAGGAACACTAAGTGAATCCAAATGACGTTGAAAACAATAAAAAGCAAACTGTGCAGTTAGAAAAAACAAAAACAAAAACAGAATTTCTGGGTTCCCAAGTTTCACAGATAAAATGATTAAAAGAACACTGTTGTACAGGTTTCCTAAAGATGGTTGCGAATTCACACAAAAGCAATAAATCTCAAGTCGAACCTTGTTTGAGGTACCCCATAATATGCACCGACACCCACAGGTGGAAGAGCTCGTATCACTCTCCTCGCGGTCTGTTGATCACTGAACTTGAAAAAAACTGATGCTGTAGGAAAAAAGGAAAGCGAATTAAAGAAGATTTCGTACTTACTATGGCACTGAGAATACTGTACAGCAGTTAAGAAACTTACTTCTAGTCGAGGTGTAGACTTCAACAGCACAGTTCTGTAAGAGATATCTCCGAGAAAATACCGCCTTGATCGCATCTAAAGGCCACTTCCCATGTAAGCAGTCCATGTACACTAAAACCTGCGGAAAGAAAACGCGAGTCGTCATTCCTACTGGTCAGCCTCAATGACCAAGATTCGTCTTGATGACTTTCGTCACACAAAAACGTCATGAAGTAACCCAGCGTGACCCATAATTCATCTCTAGCTGTGACGGGTTACACACTGCATGGCTTCAGCGAGATAACTATTTTGCCCGCCGGACAAAAGAAAGACGAACGCATCGATCAATTTTTACAAAAGTTAAAAAACAGCACTGAGCAAGAGTAACGTTTGCTGTACTACAAAGCGCTTCATGTGTTGATAAAACGCACAGTGTGATTAACGGCAAACAGACATGAGTGGTCAATGTCAAACGCTATGGGACATTTGCAGAGTTACGGTCCTTAAAAAGCCTTCTTGACTTGAAAAAATGCCTTAAATCCGTTAGTACCGAGGTGAAAAGTTGAAGTTCTTGATTCTCAGTTCAGTTCATTTGGCCAGATTTAAATACGTTACAGAAAGGATCAAACAAAATTGAAAAGCTGACAAGGGAGCCCAGAAGAAACAACGAAACTTATCAAGCCTGGGTTCCCATGTCACAACAAAAATAAGTAAGAAAATAAGTAACAAAACAGTCGCTAAGGGACTTTTTTCCGCTTTTCTCCACACTCTTTGTCTAAATTATTTATTCATTCTCTTATTTATTTAGTTGCAAATTTAACTGATGTAAGACTGCCCCCCCCCCCCCAGGTTAGCCATTGGTACCTGCGGGTCAGTCCACTATGAAATGTAAAAAATTGAAATAAAGAGTAAGTGTGAGCGTAAGGTAATTCAAGTAATGAATTCCATAACAAGATATAAAAAAGACTTAAGTCTAGACCGGATTCTCCTCTTACTTACAATTCCGTTTCTTTTCTCAACGACTCCTTATCTGTTCCCTGGTTTGACCAATTCTAAGAACATTAATTACACTTTGTTTCAATTTTCAAGTGACACTGTCATTTGAAATGATGACCAGGTTGCAGGTTCTGACTCTGTTTTCAAACAGCACCACCAATGCAGGTATAAATATCAAAGAAAATACGGGTAGGTTATCCGAAAGAGGTCAGACAAGTGAATGCGCCATTCTCTGCAGAGCTAAGCCACTTAATAAATTGTTGATGTTTAATTGGTCCGATGCACCCATTCTTTACCGAGGAACTTAAATTTTATTAGTAGTATACAATAGCTATTATTGTATTAAAACATCCAGTAATGTCGGGCAAGCTGCCACATCAAGCTGTCAAGCCAGGAGTAGAGCTGTTTTGTAAAGTGACCAACGCCTTACGTTGACCGCATGAACTCAAAAGTTGTTAGCGCGGTCAGATCTTAATACCAGTCTTGAAGTGATATCATTTTGTATCAAACCTGGCACAGTTTAACAACTGGTTCGAGAGTACATAACTCTCGTATGGCACGATCAAGGTCATAAAACCGGTATCAGCGTGCAATAGTCGAATTGATACGATGTGGCCAGCATGGGCGTGGAATAAACTCGACGTGGTTGGACAGTCGACAGGGAATTGGCGTGCAATAAACTCACGACATAATGTCACTGTATGTCAGCCGATTTGTACTTGGTTTATTAAAGGAAACAACTACACACGAGGGTTAAAGTAGTCCATAGTTTTCAAAAGTCTTGCCTCCGGTTTGTGCCACAAAGTGTCTTAAGGTATAGTCCTAGACTTCGGCAAGAGATGAGTTCAATAATGTAGATGTTGAACTAGAACTAAGATGATCCACGTGCAACGTAAGCGACATGCTCTAGTTAACATCTGCTTCTAGTGGTCAATATTTACCCATGTGAAGCGCTGTCTGTTCCTTAGAAAAACTTTGTTTAACAATTGTCTGCTGGTTGTATCCATCGCTTTCTAACTGACAGCGCATAAAATACGCAATCATCAAGTAAAAGGCTCGAGATGCAAAGAGGTTTCAAATAAACTGGCTTTTAATACTCTCTTCTGTTTCAACTGAAGAAAACTGCGCAGACTGCACTGAATATCCACACTACACATGTTTGTCGTTCACGAGAACAGAGGTCCAGTGATTGGAACTGAATTTAGCCAGATCACAAAAAGCGCAAAGAGAGAACAAGAGCTTAAACTTACCGATAACAAAAGAAAAGACAGCCGACCACACTACAAAAAGCGCAAAGCGAAAATGATCAGTAAAACTTATCGAAGAAAAAAAGAAGTCGACCAGAACACGAAAAGAACCAAACTAATGCCGCGTTCACACCAACTAAACTTGTTTAGGTTTTGAAATTTTCACCACAGCCTCCCAAACGATTTAAGTCTAATCTTTACACCTAGTGAGAAAGAGAGTCTAAGAGTGATTCATTAGAAATAACTTTCAAGTCAATAGAGAATTTACACGGAGCTGTTTTGCGCAAAGTGATTCCAAACCTTGTTTAACTAAACAGCTTTTAAACATGTTTAAGCTCCGGTGTGAACGGTACATAAGACAATAATTAAAGCTAGCGAAGAAAAAAGAGAAAAGAAATGAAACGCAATGACATGTTGAGCCACAAAGAACGGACAGTTCATTCAAGACGAAATGCGACAGCTTTATTAAAAAACTGGCACTTCCCGGAAAATCTAGAAATTACGCTCACAGATTGTCTTAAACGCGTAATTTGCTTGAGGGTACTACCCGCTAAGTTTTAATCATCATGAATTCAATGCACGAAAACCGCGGACGTGCGAAACGAACGAAAAGTGAAACACCATGCAAGTATAATGTTAGGGTTTTGTCTTTTTCGTTTGGACTGAGTTCACCTTAAGAAGCTCTCTGTTCAACTTAAACACGATTTTGTAAACATCATTACTAGGTCAGAAAGAAAAAACGCACTATTTATTGTTTACTGACTTTTGTCAGTTGGCAATCGTGGGTTCATTTCGCTCTGTTTGTGATTCGCACAAGTGTTTGCAATAAATAGCGTTTTAACCCGAGCGACATCCATTTTAACAACGCTACGTTGTACTAGAGTAGTAAGAGAAGTACTTGAGAACAATATGCCTCAAACGCAAGTACAAAGAAGTAGCTTAAACAATTTCAGAATAACATGGTTTTCCTCCCTGATGGAAAAGCGAGAAGCACACTTAACAACAAAACACTATCACAGTACAAGTATTGTGGGGATAGTTTCTAAAGAAACTGGTGCTGCGTCGGTGGGAAATTGAAACACAAGAAATTGGATAAATCAAACAAGTTGATTAATCAGCTTGTTTGATTTATCCAATTTCTTGTACTATCACAGTACAGTACTGTTAAGTAGCTGTTCAAAGAATGGTCACACTGCATGGTTTGATCCACAGGTGAAAAAGGTTAGAACCAACACTGTGTAGTAAAACAAACAGTTCCACAGTTCAGTACTGTTCACAGTATTGTGGCCACAGTGCATGGTCTCCTTTACAGTCCGGCGAGATTTGACTTGATTTGAGAATCGGTTGCCTTGAAGACTAAAAGGAAAGAAACCTACCAGGAAATTTCAACAGGCAGGTGTGATTTCACTGTTCAATTTGATGCTGTTGTGAAGAGGCGTCCCACTGGAAATTATTTCATTTCTACAAACGTTTTAACACTCTTATATCACCCAGAGAAAACTGAAGGAACTGTCTACAGAACGAACCTCACAGCTACTGTACCTAATAGCTCACCGAAACCAGTTGACGCCGTCACCTGAATAAAACTCGCCGTAAGCGAAACTTCACGACCACCACACTACGTGGTAAGACAAAAGATAACTTAATATTACCATCTCATTTTCAACTGATGAGTATTTTTTCTTTTTTCAAGACAAAAACTACCGCATTAGGTAACAGAGGCCGTGCTTCTTTGTCTGTAATAACGTCAATGACACAAGAGATGATTTTGTGGACGGATCTCATCAATCGAGGGGACTTGCCGTTGTAGAGATGGGCATCCCTCGAGATAGCTCGCGAAGCGTCACATAAAAATGCACCTTAATACAACCTTGTGTGCCTCAAGCAGAAAAGGGAGAGGCGAGAAAAATCCAACAGCACAAAACACCTAACACCGTCAACATCACCGAACGAAGAACATAACCAGAAGCACGATGCCGGATTGTCATCAACAACTGCCACTAACGAAAAGGGAACAATAGAATTAAACTGCACGTGCTCAACTAAATATAATTATTACCTACAAATACCTACAAGAAATACGTACTTCTGGGTTTTAAGAGAATGTTATTTACAAATGATTAAAACTAACCTCAGTTATCAACAGTTAAGTGGATCATTACTGCACGACCAGACGCACAGTAAAAACGGAAACACAGCTTAAGGGTGACGCACCCTTTCTAAGTTCATAACTATTCTTAAGACGCAAAGACTTAAGGTTTGCCCGCAGTAGCAGAATATCAGCCACTGTTTGCACCAAGCAAGAGACGAAATCATCTTTAAACGACCTGTCGATTATGAACCCCCAATAATTTCACCACGCTACCGGCAAAAGACGTTTAAGCTGTGTGGACACTTCGCCACGTTGCTACAAACGTCTACAAACATATCTGCCACAGAACGTTAAGGCGTCCTAACCGCTAATACATGGTGATTTTAAGTTTTATGAGAGTTTCGAATGGAAAAGACGATCAGTGAAAGGAGAACCGTACAACGCCCAACATGGGAAGCCATCTTGCTTTCACATTTGTATGTACAATCACCGTGGGCGATAAGCACCGGACTAACTCATTTTGCCACTCAACACAATGTTTACTTCGCAATTTGTCGAACGAGTTGTATTTGATCTACGATCGGATTCTGCTTGTAAGCGAAGTGATCAGTTGTTAGATCTAACACAACAAAAAACAAAAACTGCTTGAACGCAACTATTTCACTCCTAAGCTTACAAAATAAGATCCACAAAAGTACCGAGGAAGATTCAAAAGCAAAAATCGACTTAACTGGTAGAATCCCAATAGCTTTTAAGCTGAATCTTTAATATATGGTTTCACAAAGACACGAAAAGTAGAGCTAAATTTTACGCCTAAACACCGGATGTTTGTTGACAAGAAAAGGAAGGAAAATAGAACCATGTTACTTGGTTCAGCGTTTAACTCCGAGAATAAAATGGTTTAAAACCATGACTGCCTGATATCACAGAGATGTCTACACTGCGAACGAAAGCTTAAGTTGCAGTCGTATACAGTGAAACTCACAACCAGTTGTAAGAGGCCTAACATAACAGTCTATACTCGTTTTCCTGAAGAATTTTTGAAATCCTTTATTCCCTGAAAACAAAGGTTTCTTGACAATAACTGTTAAGGAAGAACTAATATTTGACAAGTTGTTAATACAACCGCAAAAGACCGTGGACCATGAACAAACTAGGATGCGCCCAAACAAGTTAACAGCATAGTGCAAAGAAAAAGATGGAAAGAGCCTTCTATTTCTTCCAGACAAAAACTCACTGCCAAGCATTCGAATTCCCAAATCATGGCCTCTTCAAAAATTCCAAAATCAACGAGCTAACACGCCCTCACTCGGCTATTTAGTTGTGATCCAGGCGCCTGGAGTTAGCGCGGCCTTGGTTTCGGTGCAGTTAAGACGAGACTTTTTGGTTTCATTCAAATTCATAAAAACTTTAATTCACTTTCAGTTTAACTGAGTAAAACTCCTACTATTTTCTAAAATTAGGAATTATTTTAACCACATTAATGATCTTACGAGGCGAAACGAACTAGATTTTCTCGGGCCACAGAAAAGTGAATTCGCACAGACTAGACCTACAGTGAATGATTAGCTCATAACTAAAATGCTAAAGAAATATTCGCTCCATGCGAGTGAAACAATGCTTAGTCGAAATTCTAACGTTAGGACTACCAAACCTACGGAGCCATTATTGAAACCCTGAGTAAAAACGAAAGAAAATTATCACTGACATATGACAAAACAGTTTTAAAACGTCCAGTATACACAAAAGCAAAATATTGCTTCACAGGCAATGGCTAACAAGAGAGCGCTAACCACGTTGGTTTATATCAACTGACTCACGTTAGAACCAAGCTGTATACAACTGTATACTGCAGCATCACATTATTAAAGCGTTGGTTGACGATTTTCACAGGAATGATGGCAGGTTAGTGTTACATAAAACAACTCAAAGCTAAAATAGTACAGTACAGCCCAAGGAAAAGAAAATATCTTTTAAAGATGCTATACCGCCGAACGTTGGGGAGTTAAATGTCAACTGAGAAGGCGACACCATACTGTATCTACCGTAAAACTAGCAGTACTAATTGAAAGTACCCGTAAATATAACATGTGGGGTAGAATTTGAGGCTCGTATACTTCCACTGTCTCCAAAGTAGGGGCCACTGAGCAGTGAAACAAGAAGTGTCCAAGAAGCCAAAGATTAAAGCTGTCTTCAGATTCGTTTTCATATCTTAGCATTTTCACCGAACTGTCTCTAAAATTCGATCAAAAATTATAAAATGAAACTAGCATCATCACAGTCCAAAAAGACCTCAACAGGGTCAAAGATGAGAGTTGCATAGCGCAAGAGGTAAAGGAAGCAATGAATCCAAATGCCTCGTACACTCGTGCATGTTTTTTTCATTGTAAAACTAATGAGCCCCCTGGCGAAATGAACAAAGCCATAACAAAGTGAAGGACAGTTTATTAACACCAAACACCGATATTATGTGGTTTGTCCCCGACCCCGTAACACATTCCGTCGGAAAAAATCGCGTCTTAAAATTAGTGCATTTGCCGTGGCAACTTTGTCAAGCCGGGTATTTAGAGGGTGTCGAAGCTTCGAGGGTTTGTGGCTATGTCTCGTGCGATGTTCCACGACTGCTTCGCGGCATTGTCCAAGGCCTGTCTAGATTTGCACGCGAATAAGTCTACGCCTTTCAGAAAGAAGTGCGGGCAGCGACGACATTGAAGGCACGACACCAACTGAAGCAAAATCCCGTTGATGCGATCGACAAGAGCATCGTCCAGCCAGTCGGCTTCTCGGGGATGTTTCTCGCACTCGTACAACATAAGCACGATAAGATGAATATATTCCAATGGTCGGCCGGGCAGGTCAAGATGTTTGTCGTACAAAGTTTTTAACATACTAAGACAGAGTCGTCTACCACCAGTGGCAAACAGAATATCCTCAGCATCATTGAAGCTTAACAGCCACGCATCGCCCTCAGAGCCAGTGCTCTTTATGCTTGGGTACGGATCCCTTGATAGCAGTGAAAATCCCCGAATCTTGATGCTAGCAACGGTAGGTTGTGCTGGCCACAACAAGTCACCGCGAGGCCAACAGCAAGCGTTCTGTGGCCAAATAGAACCACAACGAAAGGCAGGAATGAGCTCGACGCAGTAACGCTCATTCACTGTTAGCTTTGCCGCAAAGTGATTATCCACGTTGATACGAATTTGACTTTGAAGGTTTCCGCGGCGAATGGCTTCGGAAACTAACGACGTAAATCTAGAACGCACCTTCCTGGCAGACAGGTATCCAGAGGCCGTGATGAATTCTGTCCAAAGAGACATAGAACGCTTTCGTTCGTCACTTAGTTTCAACATGGCGCAGCCTGGCGGGCAAGTCTCATCGATAAAGTTGAATACTCCCATTTGGTTCAAGTACAGGTGGATTTCAAAACTGCGCGCAGACAAAGCCCGCACGCCTTGAAATCGACCCTCCACCAGCTTCAAAGACGAGATGAACCGAGGCTCAAGCGCTTCAACATGCTTCAATACCTCTTGCACAACCGAGCAAACGTTTGTTATGGTCTTGTAAAGCTCGCTCTTCCGCCTGTGCACCCGAGTACTGACAAACTTCTGTAAGCTACTCCGCCGCTCAGGGGATCGAAAGGCCATCACGCGCCCGATGGACACAGCCACACGAGAAACCACGTTGGCAGCGAAACGTTTCGTTCCTCGCAGACGTCTTGAGTGGCCGAGCTGTTCCGGTGTGTACTATTAACGTGCCGCAGCTCCAGCAATTGAAGCTGTCAGCGCTTATTAATCTCATGAACAATAACCGAGGCCGACTTTCCACCAATCATGATCGAGAGGTCAGTAATTTTAAGTAGATTATTGACGGCTCTGCCTTAGAAACTTGGCTTGTAACACTCTCTCAAACTTTCCACTTTCTCGAATCCCTCCAGCTACGTACACTGAAGCATTCCCTGCATTCTTGAAATGCAATTCTCGGGAAAAGTCCATCTGGCGGGATTCCACACAGCCAGTCTGGCTTGACGGCTTAAAGAAAGCTTATTTTGCAGTCCTTTTCGATATGCCGGGCCGTTTGCGTATCTTATTAAACTTTCCAAACATTGACCGCCTACTGGTTTTGTATTATTGCCTGCGATATTCAATTTTTCGCCGACCGTTTTCTTATGGAAAGCTGCACGGTCGGTCGACCGCAACTTGAGATTAAAACCAACCAAGTGAAACACACGCGCACAATTCGATTGCTGAGCTACAAGCGGCTCGCTTCGCGCAACAGCCGTGGCTAACAAGCGCATTTAGAACCATTTTGCACCATTTTTTTCCGAGTTTTGTTTTTTATTACGCTATTAATAACCCAAAGTTTATTGCGTTAAAAACAATTTGTCAGCGGCAAGCATGAAAAGCAATAAGAAAAAGAACAAATATCGCCGGCAATAAAAAGAGCTATAAAAGAAATGACAAAGAAATCAAGATGAACAAAATCTCGCCGGCAACCAAACTTATTAAACCACGCGAGATGATAATTTATGGTTTTAGCGCGTCCGCAGAATGTTTATCGTAAACGCCTGTTTTGTCGCCCGATGTTTTTTTCGAAACAAGTTGCAAAGCAGAATTCGATAACGAAGACATAATAAAACCATCAACAACCCTTAAGCAACTATTCTTTAAGTGTATGTTTTCAGAGCCGATAATAGGCAGTTGACATATCGGAGAACCAGGGAATACATTGAAGTCTCCACAACAAACAAGGATCCAACGAATGGGGACAAAACACAAAAAAATTCTTGCCTTCAGGCCAATAAATTTCATATTAACCGGAATACATCATAGCTCATAATTTAAGAGTGGTCATCTGCCCGTTTATGTCGGCCCTGAAATATGTCCTTAAGCTCAATATCGACCACGGAGCCAAAAACCTGTTGGTAGCTTATTGCCCTATTGATGTAAAGCCAAAAATCCAGCTGTGTTAAACTGCGCTTGAATCCTTTTTCAGACAATTGTTCTAAGCCTTCTGTGTAATGTTCCTAATCTTCCATCTCTCTGCGTTTCAAGTTTTAATATTGTCACAAAACCAGTACTCGCGTGAGTTAACGGACGACAGTTTGAAGACAGCAAAGCGAAGGGTGATACAAGTTTGAAGAGTACAAACGCGTTTTTTCTTGCAATTACACAAACTGCAGGTTATGTTTAGGGATATGGAATTAATTTCTGGTCATAACGGGTTAACTGGGGTGCATAATAGAGCGGTCTCTGTACAAAACAGTCGCCCACAATTATTTGCTTGTGATGTGAAGCCAATCAAAGCGAACTATGACAGAGCTATCAATCACTATCGCTGACTGAGATGCCGCGTGCCGGCTTTGCATAACCAAACACGAATTTTTCATCACAATGAAACCCGATCGAGCGGAAAAACCTTCTCTACAGACAGAATAAAACAAACGGCTGGTGGTAAATAGCAATGCGAGATTATGTGAAAGCCTGAAGGGAAAAACAATGACAAGCACAAAGTTTGTCATTGCAAAGCAATTCGTTCAACCTGGTTCCTTGAACATTTTCATTTATAATTCCTGAGCTCTTGCTTAAATGATAAAATTATAAAACATGACTTCACTGCTTAATTGTACTTTTTGTTCCTCGGCCTCGTGTTAAGCTTTTCAACGTGCCGTCCGGTCAGCCACCAGTTCCATGGAGTTTGTTTTAATCACGGACTGATCACAGTCGGGTAAGCTGTTCAAGTTACGCAATGAAAGAATAGCTCCCTTATTTACCAACAGAAATAAAATATTTTTAATAGATAAATTTGGAGAAGAAATATCAGCCGAAATCTTCTCAGATGTAAGCAATATTTCCAACGTAGATAATACAAAAATGACTGAACAAAACGAATAATTCGGACGAGAACAATGTCATCTCAAGGTGCATACATTTCAAGTATTATCGTCTGACTAAAAAATAGGAAAAAACACTGTAGCAGGTTGGAGTTTCTCTCACTACTGCTGTTTATAAAAATTCTAGGTTTCCGGTGTCAAATGTAAGGCGGTACAGCTCTACGGGAGGGCGAATATACTGAAACGCGCGATCCAGCGATTTCAGCAAATCTTGAAGACAAGTTATCACAGTAAACAGTGTTGTTTCGGAAACGTTTACAAAGTCAGTCGCAATAAGTAAAGGTAATCATACGGTTTCGAGTTCAATTTGGAATTAATTTGCACGAGTGAGTTTTTCAAAAAGCTGAAATTGCACGAGCCGCTTTTAATTTTACTACAGAGTTTTTGATTTTATAGTTCTTGAAAAAATAACCGCCGTGTTACCATTTTCCGAAGCCCTCAAGTATCACTTTTAGGCTCTATTCGTTCGCTACATACTTCCGAAAGCTGATTCTCTTTATTCATTTTTTTTTTAATACGATGTTGTACTTGTACTTGCAACAGTCGAAATGTTTAAAGGGTCTGATCGAAATCTAGAGATTGGAACGGTCTTTGGTGGCATTACATAAAGTCTTTTGTCCAATCTGTAAGGTTTTATCCACAAGAATAAATACCATTGAAACCCTATTCAGGATTGCCAACAGAGGTCAGCACCAACCACTTTTGAAACGGCCATTTCCCGAAATCCCCAAACTATGGTAAGCATACGACTTGGGGTTTAAAAGGGTACACGTTAAAACCACATTGCATGTCGCAAGGTCTAAGTGACTCGACGAGAGAAATAGTTAAAAATTAACAAAAAACACTGTCCGGAGACATTTGTGAAAAATTAAAACCACGCCATATGGCTCAAGGTTTGACTCTGGGATTGAAGAGTTCAGAGTTAGAATCACATGGCGTGACTAAGATGTGATTCTAACTCATTTTCTTTAGCACCCCTGCTACCGCCATTAGAACTCTTCCTTTGAATGTGACTGTTGTCAATCGAAGGGTTACCTCTCGCAATATAAAGCTAGCATCCATTTATGCACCTAGGTGAGTTGAGGAAATGCTCTGTTTGGGCGTATTTTGGTAGAGTAGAGAACCAAGAAACTCAGCCCACATATGATGCCTAGCCGGGAATCGAACCCGGACTACAATGGTGGAAGGCGAGCGCTCTCACCACTGCGCCAACCCTGCTCCTTGCATCGATCTAACACCAAATTCTGGAATGGAGTTTGTCACATCAGGAAACAACACAGAGCTATGAGCTGGGTTTGAGCACGGGTCACTCTCCTGGTCTCTCTCCAAAACGCATTACACCACGCTATTGTTGTTCCATCATGAAAATGGAAAAAGAGAACGAAAGCACCTTGCGATCTGCGAGCACATTCTTAACTAACCTTAGGATCAAGTTTTTGGAATTCTGGGTTTTCCTCATCCACAGTAAAGAACAAAGCCTTGGAGGTCACAGTCAAAGAGCCTGGGGCGACAACACACGGTGCAATTAGGTCGCATGAAACGGTGATTACCACGTGACCAGAAACATCTCGGCTCATGTTCCGCTCTTCTACCGTTACTTCGGCGATCTCTTCTTCATCCAAAGAGTACGAGTCCTCTGATTTGGAGGAGGACAGTTTTGCAAAGTTCAGCGCTTGAGGACTAGCTGTACTGTGGTCCCCTATAATGAAGAGAAAGGTGGTTAACCCCAAAACTGAACCGGAAAACAACTGAACAACACAGGAGCGTAAGATTGTTTTGAATTTGCTTTGCTGCGACTGGCAATTAGCTAGAAACTCGCGTGACGGTTTCTCGACCAATGAAAACTAACACTAACCGTGCCTGGTTCGCGGGCGTTTTATAAGCCAGAGTAACAACTTTGGATTAGGCTATCAGAAAGTCACCCAAAAACCTCTCTAACACGTAAATGTTCGGTGTGAATAGTACTATATGGTAGTAGGCAAAATGAGCTGTAAGAATTAGATCAAAAGCGTTGTGGTACACACCAATCTACAGGGGCGGACCCAGGGGGGTGGATTGGGTGGCTAGCCACCCCCCATTTGGGGAAGTCAAGTCTTCATATTTGATCGATTATTAAGGAAAAAGCCTAAAAACGATAAAAAAAAAGTAGCTGGCAGTTTGCAAAATGTCTTCAACTATATGGAAGTGGATAATATAATCACATTAAAAGTCCCTTTTGTAACACTTTGTTTTAAGTATATATATGGCCAAGAGAAACGGCTAAATACTATGCCACTGAATAAGGTCACCCCACCCTCCCCCCCCCCCCTTACAAAAGCCTTATCACTTATATTTAAATTTCCCTACGTTTTCCTTTATTATGACTCATGATAATAAAAATACCAGATAGGAAAGTCAGCAATTGAACTATTGCATCCAAATCCACTTAAAGAACGCCATAGTGGTCAAACATTGGTTTTTTAATACAGGCAAAAATCGCAAGGCCTTGCACTCATAATCCCATGTTTTTTTTTTTTTGCTAATCCCACCCTGAAAAACCATGCGTTTGAGTAAGAATGGTATCAGATTGATAAGGGTTTTCCTAACAAACTTCACCTTCTGGTGTTTCCAACAAAGTCGCCCCTGGATGACTGGAACCATGTTCATTCTTAACAAAACGCATGCGTCGTCGGACCTCGTCCTCCCACAAGTCTAGTTTGTAAAACTGTACATAAGATGACGGCTGGTCACCTGCCCATGCATCGTTCTCACTAGTCATGATGTCAAGGACCTAGGAAAATGAAAATCTAACACGCTTAGGGTCCCTTCCATTTCAGGTTTGACTGGCTGAACCAGCTATTTTAGATTCGGTTCTGGTTAAAAAGGTACAGTACAACCACTTGGTCCAGCTACCTGTGTCGGCAGTTCTCAAACTCGCGGGAAATTTTGAGATGCAAAAAAAAATATTACATATATTTACATATAACTATATATATATTCAAAAATTCGTTTAAGCATCTTTTGCTTACAGCTAGCTACAAAAGCCCTTTTAGGGCAGACAAATTATCAACTCTTGATTTTATCAACGACGGATTTAGGTTAAGTCAAACAAAACCTTCGCGACCGCAGCTTTGAAAGCCGTTTCATATAACCGAGATAAAAGAGAGGCTAAATTATCACATCAAAAAACTACTGTGCGTAATGCAACTAACTCTTGGGAGCAAATACCTATTCAAGACCAGTCGGAATTCCAAGACGTTTTAGACATTACAAGCCTACGTTAGTCTTTCACTTTCAGAGCTGATTTACACAGATCTTCTCTTTATAGTAAAGAGACTTGAGGCCTCTACGGAATATTGGTCCATTCGAACATCAAATTCTCCAATTTGAAAAACCGGGAAGTGTATGGCACTCATAAAAGAGAATTATCAATATGATCTTGGAAATGGTTAAGAATTCCTGACTGGAAACTCCAAAAGACAGTTCCTGAAATTCAATTCATGTCACCTTCTGTATAAGACTTTTCGCCACAGAGAAATCTCTTCTTTTGGTGGCCAGCAGGAGTTGATCTTGAAGGTGATCATTCTCGCTGTACGTCACCTCTGTCATACGACAAAGCTCCGCAAACTGCGCATGCTTCTGTCTGGATATTTCATCCAGCTTGCCGACAATCACCAGAGCTTCGCTGGTTGTCATGACGATCCGTTCTCGCATGGCGTGAGAGAGGAGGCGTCCTTCATTGACGAGTTCCATGAACGCCATTCCTCCGTGTCTGAAAGGTAATTTTTTTAAGAGAAAACGAGAAAAACCATCAACAGTGATTTGTGTGTATATATGAAGAAAAAATCGCGTCAACATTGTTCCTAGCAGAGGCATACATGAACCCACTGTTGACCTGCTCCCAGCGCACACTGCTGGTTTAGTTCAGCTGGTAAAGCGTCGCACCTGTATATATTACAGATCTCAGGTTGGAATCCCGTTCCAACCTGTCTTTGCTCAATAATATTTTAATATCAGGCTAAATCGAAACTGCTACAAACTGCGTTAATCCTGCGATGGTCAGATTTTCTGTTAAGTAAAAGAAAATCGTCATTATAGGTTTTAATTGTTGTGGGTTTGGTGAAAAACAAAGAGTAAGCTGCCTGGGTGTTCGTGAGTAAATCACACAAAAATTACAATGGAGCAACAGGGTAACTTAAGGTTACCGTAAACCTTCGCGAGTGTCCTTTGCCAAAACAATTATTACCGCGCTGTCTTAAATACAATCACTACATATAATATCAAAGTAAAGGTTATAGAATGCTCTATTCGATAAGAATTGTTTCGCTTCAATTTTTTTTAATTGTAAGGCGAGCGCGACCTAAAAGCGAGAAACGACCGACGCCCCTTTGAGCGAATTTATCGGGTGACAAACACGACCGCATAAACAAAACTACTGCATTATATCATTCACAGGGCATCAATCATCAAAACCGTGTGAGGGTTTGTCGACATTCCTATTAGTTGTCTTGGAAATTTGATGTCAAGTTTGATGTCCAAAAATACAGCGACACGTGTTACGATGAAGGCCATTGCGAGAGATCAATTTTGAAAAGCGCAATTCCCTCACACGGTTTTGATGATTGATGCCTTGTGAATGATATATGATTTGCTAATATGCGCGATCTATTTGCCCATGGGTTGCATGCTGACATCAAATTGTGAAGTTGTGAGGTCTTATGTTATAAAAGAAATGCTAAACGAGGCAGCTGTGCAACCATCGAGTTATGGATACACTTGAGAGGTTTGCTAAGAACTCAAGAAGCTAGAGATGCTCTCTTACGCTTCTTTCGTGCTTAGCAACCTCCCGCGTGCGTCCATAACTCGATGGTTGCACGCTGCACGTTTACCATTTCTTGATTAGAGACATCTGCATTCACGCTGGGATCCCAGATGACCTTGGCGAATTCAAATAGCATTGCAAACGACGGCAGTCTTCACGCAAAGCTAGAAGACGAAGGATATTGGTCAATAACATTCCAGTACTAACCTTTGTAAAGAATTTTGCCATTCCTGTGAACACAGCAGCATAACCAACTCTACCGTGGAATCGGTCTTCTGGCAAGAAAGTCCCTCCAAAACAAGTTCCTGCCCGTGACTCCCCACAAGGACCCGGCTCAGAAAGGGACTAAAGTCCAGTAGCACCTCCTTCAAAAGGGCCCCGGACGACTTGAATCCAAGCTCTAATTTTTCCGACAGACTCAATCTGTTGAACTCTGCCGTGGACGTTTTCATGAGACTGGGCATAACAAGTTCATCATCCCAAGCAAATACATCCTCTTCTACATCTGCAGAAGCACTACGCTGACCAGCCCAAGTGGAGGCTCGAGAGCGATGGCCGGTCAAGCCATCGACTTCGCCTTCAGACATGGCACGACCTAGAGAAAACATGATATGATCGCTCAATGACCACACCGTACAGAAGGAAAACAGTACCACAGTACCTAACCGTTTAGTAGCTTTTCAAAGAATGGTCACACAGCATAGTTCGATCCACAGATAAAAAAGTTACAACCACACTGTATAGTAAGACAAACAGTACCACAGTACAGTACTGTTCAGTAGCTTTACAAAGAATGGTCACACTGCATGGTTTGATCCACAGATGAAAAAGTTAGAACCACACTGTATAGTAAAACAAACAGTACCACAGTACAGTACTGTTCAGTAGCTTTACAAAGAATGGTCACACTGCATGGTTTGATCCGCAGATGAAAAAGTTAGAACCACACTGTATAGTAAAACAAACAGTACCACAGTACAGTACTGTTCAGTAGCTACAAGGTCTGATCTCCCATCACCTATTTCAACATTCGCACCGAAAACCGACCTGAATTAGCCACCGTGTGAATACGGGCTCGAGCGTCCGGGTCCTCAGACTTGAGCAGGTCTCTGTACTTTGCGACCATCATCACAGCTATGAAGTACACCACTGTTAAGGCCAAAAACTGCGCTTGTCTGCTATCCTCAAAATCCCGGTACACCACAGCGCGGAGTCGGTTTACATCCATCTCCTGTAACAGTTTCTCAGGATCGGTAACCGTGGTCATGTGACCCGGGATGTTTTGGACGAGATCCTGCAACAGAGATGAGGTCAAAAGTCATCTGAATTGAGTGACATTGTTCTCCTCCGCCTGTAGTGTCTCGTTTTATTTTTCGCCAGTATGTGCAATGCAGAGGGAAGGAATTTTGTCACTATTCACAATACAGAGTTTACGGGTTTGGGTTAGGTTTAAAGGTGCACACAAACCTTAAGGCCCAAATTAAACGGTCGGAGCTCATGTAATACATGATAATTAGGACCTAAATTACGAAATTCTCCTAAAGATATACTATTAGAAATCTAAGGATCATAGTTTTTTTATAAACCATATTTCCAAAGATAATCTTCCGGTATGTAGTTACATAGTCCTCTCTGACTGGAATAAACGTTTGGCAGCGAAAGGATTAACTGATTTTAAAATCCCAGTTACACCCTGTAAGTTTGGAAGTTGACATAAAGCTAATAACAATCGATGGTGGAAATTTGTACATGAATCGCGACAATCAGTAAAAGAAGATTCGTACCTGATCGGTGGCCGGTTTTGTTGAAGCGATCAGAGTCTTAATGGCTTCTCTAGCCTCCTTCAGCGCTTTTTTCACCAATTTACCGCTCTTGATGAGGGGAAGAACGGGTCGGTTGCGTTGGCGACACACGAGACGATTACGAGCGGCACAGCAGAATACTACGGAAAAAAATAACAATTGCTTAAGTTGTGTACATCACTGCGATGATCAATTACTGTTCAATTAATGGCTTGATAGCTCAGTTCGTAGAGCACTGCTCCGGTATCGCAGAGGTCATGGGTTCGAATCCCGTTCACGCCTGAGTTTTTTTTTTCAGGCTTTAATTTCACAGCTGCTTAAACTGTGTACATAACTGCGATGATCAATTAATGTCATTACATATTACTCCGCTGTTCAAAGATATGGTCCTTCATATATTCATTTGCTTCACTCTTCTTCATCTACGGGTATATTACGTACTCACAACATGACCAGCTCCCAGTTGGCTTGATAGCTCAGTTGGTAGAGCACCGCTCCGGTATAGCAGAGGCCATGGGTTCGAATCCCGTTCAGGCCTGAGTTTTTTTTTTTCAGGCTTTAATTTCACAGCTGCTTAAGTCGTGTACATAACTGCGATGATCAATTAATGTCATTACATACTTTTCATATTTGCACATCGATGAGTTCCATATTCTTCTTAATGATGGAAACTTGTTCAGAAATTTTGCCTCAGAAGCTTAGCTCGTTATCGTGCAATCTATCCTTCACAAAACAGCCCTGGATACCAGCATATCATGGCAGAAATAGCTTTCTCTGAAAATCGGAGAGTATATCGCACGGCTTGAAGGAATTTTGTTGTTGTTCTGACGATCAAAGAACGAGCTAGATAGGAACTCTAAGGGTAATTACTCGTGCTGCGTCGGTAGGAACTTGAAACACACAACTGATGGCTTTTCAATCGAGTTGATAATATACACTTAATGTATGGTCCCGAGGGAAACAGTTAGTCTTGTTTTTCCGAGAGCCCTGATGTTTCTCGAGACGAAGTCGAGGGAAACATCAGGACTCGAGGGAAAACAAAATTAACTAGTTTCCCGAGGAATCATACATTAAGTGCTTTGTTATATATTTAGACTTTCCCTTAGCAAAAACAAGCAAACAAACACGGTACAACTGGCGCGCGGACAACAACTGCAAAATTGTATCCCGATCGGGGTACATTTGAAGTTGATCAAGGGCACGTGACCAAGAATCAACCAATCACAGTGCTCGTTTTGTTGAGTGAAAGTCTAGGTATATAACAATACTTGTTGAACCACGGTAAGATTTCATGAAAGGCTGACGTTTCGAGCACTAGCTCTTCGGCAGACAATGTGGTTGATAAAGAAGATGACGATTTGGACGTTAGCCCTTCGTCCGCCCGAAACATCAGCCTCCAATATTCCTAATCAACTGGTTTAATGAGCCCATTTTCAGAATTTGTAAATTGATGCGTACCTAATCTGAGGCACTGCCTCAGGAAACCTCCCATGCTCATGTGTCTACTCGTCTCCACTCCGTTGAAAGCGAGAGAACTGGTGAAAACAATCACGTCCACAAGAGACATGACGCGATTGAGGAAGGAAAAACTCGTTTCCAGTGTCATGCCGCCACACGGTTCGATAACGTCTTGGCCGTAGTCACGTGATGTGACAGAGGAGAGCAGGGGCAGGAGATCCCCGCAGCAGAAAATGACGTTGTCCGCCAATACAGAGACAAAATGCGCTAAATTCCACAGATAGGTGGCATTGTCTTTGGAGTTGACGAAATCCATGGCTGTTTTTCGATTATGGCTGGTTGGGAAAAGGAATGAGTAAGGTTGAAGACTTGTTCATGGACACAAACACAGCTCTGCAATCCCACCGTCTGAGACCCATCACTGTATAAAGTTAAACTTTCTAAATGGCGTAATCCCTCCTTAAGGATTTTGCATTGAATTGATGAAATAGCTACCTATTCCCAACAGAACTTATACAACTATCGCTAACGAAATTTGTGAATTTCCCTCAGAAGTCAATTACCAAGTTTACGTCGAAAACGTGAACCGCTGCCGTTTGGAGACACTGTTAGACAGTAACTTGATTTTGAGCATCAGTTGTTCATTGTAGTACAAATGCAAGCCCACTAGCATAGACTGTAAGTAGATTGCAGAAATACAAAAAAAAAAAAAAAGAAAAGCTTGCTACCGTTGAAACCGAAACAATGCCCATATCAAATTTATTTTAAATATCTATTCAAACGTACTTCAATATGTATAATTACTACAGTTACTGGTCAGAATTCCTTACCTGCGCCATACTTGCACATCAGCCTCAATCGCGAACAGCAAGTCGCCCAACAACCGCTGGTGGATTGGTGACCACAAAAATTGCGGGATATTCACGTGAGCCTTGAACGAGTCTCCGTTACTTGTGCCAGCGGTCGAGGGAGAAACAGTCGGGGAGGCCATGGGGGCACCAGTTTGCGACACGCCGTTTGGCAACCCAGTTTCACCGCTGTTTTGAACGAGAGAAGGTTGAAGGCTCTCCTCGGCGTAGCTTTCCTCATCCTGAGTTAAGCTAGTGCCAGGCACTGCATCCTCTGTCGTGGACGCGGTTGGTGATGACGTTGTGGAAGTCCCAGATGTCTCGGTTCTCTCTTGCGCAGGCGCATGTTTTACGCCATCACACGACGTTCCGATATAAGAACTCTTCACCGCTATGGTGAGTCCACTGTCTACATCTTTTGGTTTATTTTTGTCCTCTAATATATCTTTCTCCGAAGAAGGAATTTCACCTCTCGGTTCGGCTTGTTTAGAATCGATGCAAGTTCTGTTTTCTGTTTCCACGTTTTCTCCTGAAGGCGAAGTGTTTTCGTTCTCTTCCGAAGGCGAAACGTTTTCGTTATCCTCGCTTTCAGATTGCGGTTCAGGAGATTTCTGACCATTCGATTCAACGGTCTCTTCGGTCGTGTCTAGTGGCATGGTTGCTGAAATTTCATTTATTTCTTTGTCAGTGCCACTGTCCACGCCATCACACATTTCCAACACATGAGGAACACTATCGCTAGGCTTAGGTCCTTCATCAGGAGGGCTCACTACCGGGTCCGTTGAATCTGTAGCAACTTCAGCCCCTCTAATTTCGGATCCTACGCCAGTCTCACTTAGACTAGTATCAGCTGTAACAACACCATCCACTGAGTGATCAGGTATACTACCTTCATTCCGCCCCTCTTCTGCCTCCAGGGATGGGGAGACTGTCTCGTCCTCTTTTTCTTCGGGAATTGTCTTTGGAACAGCACCCTCCACTTTTTGTCCATTTTTGCCTTGTAGCAATGACTGGAAGAATTTCTTTCGGTCAAGATCGGCCTCCGACTTGGAGGACGGAGATTTCTTGGTCCCCAGGGTAGCTTCAGAATCTCCTTCGGGTCGGTCTTGACCGCCGGTCGCGCCCCGAGAAGCCGACGATTCCCGATCTGATTCCTTCGCTTGCTTTTCCCTTTGGGATCCATAGACCTATAGAACAAAAGTAGGGACTTAAAAATTTGCCCTTGATGTGTGATGTACAGCATTTCACGCGTTCACTTTAACAACGTAATCTGTGAATACAGCAAGAGATATCCAATACAACCAAATGAAGTCAAGTTCACTAAGTGCCCTGTCATTCCAACAACTCGAAAGTCTAGTTGACAATAAGACAGTGTCTCTTCCTGAAAGTCACTGAAGGAAACGCTTCAATTTTTGCTTGCAAACACTTCAGTTTTTGCTTGCAAACACTCACAGAAAAAGTAAAAAAAGATCGCGTCAGTTCAGCCTGGGTTTGATAGTTTCCGACTACACTACCGCCTGGCTTTTACTCGTCGATTCATCTCGATTGGAGTGGGACGTGTCACTGATAATCTTTTGAAACAAAACCTACTTTGCCATGAATGATAGCCAGTGTGTCGACCCAGATTCTCCAGCCCTCTCGTTCCTCTTGGAAGGCGTGGTGTAGAAGCATACGAAATAGACAAAACACTGTGTCTGTGATCCGTTGTTCTTCTGTTGGGAATAACAAAAAGGATCAAACGATAGATACCACACTGTATACTACACCAATCAGCACTGCAACACACAATTATACTGTAGCTAGCTTTTCAAAGAATGGTCACAGTTTGATCCACAGACGAAAAAGTTAGAACCACACTCTACAGCCGGTAAAACAAACACTACCACGGAGTACATCAATATTCCACAACGTTTTAAAGAATGTTAGCACTGATTGATTAAGTTCACAAATGAAAACGTTTATTAAATTCATGGCCAAAAAGTGACTTCTTATCAATTACTGATATGCTGAAAATATTGCAAGTTTAACTAAGCAAAACAGATTTTTACCTGGGTTGGAAGGTTCAACATAGGCGAGCGAAAAAAGCCAATCTTGCCAACAGGACAACTGAAGAACTAAGCTGTGAAAGGTGAAAACATTAAATAAAAAATAGTTACACAAAAAAAAGAGTTACACACAATTACAGAACAAAGAGTCAAAAGATGGGCTTTTCAACAAGGATTACTGTGCTCATTATACAAAACGTGCGACTTACTTGCGACAGATTTTAACTTGATAAAAATTGTATTGTCATACGAATGGACAAAACAAGCAACTCGAAATGAAGTCAAACCTTCGGTTTTCTTTGCTGTGATTGAGAAGCAGCACAAGATCAGACAGAAATTTTCTCTTCAGGTCGACTTTCTCCTCGGGAGAGTTTCGTTCCTCCTTGAAGCTTCCCTGGCGGGTAAGACGAACACCAACTCTACAGTGTTTACCTTCATTCCTCCGAAGCATCTTCGCAATGACCGGAGCCATGGCTGCGAACCAAACAGAAAACATTTCAGTGATCAATGCGGTAAGAAGGCTGGTTTAAAAAAATCTAAATAAGAGAAAAAGTATTGTTCACTTTCTAAAAAGACAAACCAACTTGATATGCACTCTTGATATGCGATCGGTCTGAGACATACTCTTAGCCTCGTTTTGGTTTTACCCGATCTGTTTTTAGTCACTGTATTTTCGGTGGTCATTGTCAACCTTCGTAAGCCAAACTGTGCAAACTCTTTACCAACAGATCTGGGTATGACTTACGTTACTGATCGATGAACAAGTCTTCCATAGCCGACTATCGAATTACATGTACTGCGGATTACTTTACAACCGAAAGACATCAAAAGCAAATTATATCAAACTGGCTTTCCAATCCTTCATTTTAACGAATGACTACACCACCGTCAAGTTATTGAACTTCAAAGCGAAACAAATTCTATAAGTCATCCAAAATGTTTATGATATTCGGAGAAACTGCAGACTACCCCGGTACACGAAGTGAGGGTGTGAAAAATATAACATCATCAATAACTATCAATGGATACAAGTTTACGTGTGCACGGGTATCCGCTGATCAGGGTCCGAAACTGCGCTTTCCTGGTCGCCAATGCGACTAAGAATTTTGCACTGGCGACTAGAATTTCACAACCGGTCGCCAGCGGGCCATTAACTATTTCATAGCGATGTGTCGATCGTCTTGACAGAACGCGAAAGGAAAGATCGTTTTGAACATAGAGCAAAGAACCAAACGGCAGTTTTTCAGTCGCGTACATTTCTTCTCCAAAACGTAGAGACAAGAGAAGGTATAAAGTTGACCTGAAACATTTGGCAGTCGCACGAAACTGCGTGTATGGCCGGCATTTGATTCGTTCGTGGTGGTTTTTCAGTGGTAGGTGTATAAATAATCAGCGTGTTTGTATTTAATCTTATTCGTTAGCGGAAAAATCGCCATTGCGGCCCCAAACACGTTCTCTTCGTTCTGATTCTTAAAAGAAAAATTGGCGACCAAAAATTGTGGCTTGTGTTTCGCTACAAAGGAAAAATTTTATTGTGGCTTTTTGGCGACCACATTTTTCCATATGGCGACTGAAAAAAAAATTCCAGTCGCCAGCTGGCGCCTGCCTAAAAAAGTTAATTTCGGACCCTGCTGATACACAAAGAACAGTCTAATTGCCAGGGTATTCTACAGTCTCAGAGCCTGATTTTCCAAAGCCCCATCTCTTTACTGTCTATTTCAGCGTTCTCGGATGAATTTCTCAATAAAATGTAGAATACATGGCAGACCTCCGATACGAGAGCTAGACTTTCTAACAAAAGAGTAACCGTGTGCTAGCCACGGGTTTTTTTGCTTCGAAGCAGCCACAGTTTTACATAAGAAGCTAACTTCATTCCCCAAATATTCATACTTACTTATATTGTGTAAGAAAAAAGTACTGTCTGGTTCTGGGTGATGCCCGCTCACGATCTGTTTTGAAACCCGACTGACCAGAATCTAAACGAAAGACGCGCGAAAAGGTTACGAGGGGCTAAACAAATGGAGTGAGAGTAAAAATAAGTAGTTACTGGAAAAGATTCAGCAACACATAGCGTGATTATGCAGTTTACTCTTGCGTTCGTGCTAGTCCACTACAACACCAAAAATGGCGTTTGACGAAAAGACTCACGACCCCTTGAACGATACATTAAAATAAACAGCGTACAATCTATGGTAATAATAAAGCGCCTACGCAAACAAGAATAAACCTTTCAGGACGGAAGCCTTAAAAATGAATTTGTTTTTTTATCTATCAGATACATGTCCACTTTTATTACGTCGTTTATTGAAGCTAGTGTTTTCGACGTCCTTGTCAGCATCGTGGTCGTACTCTGTTTAAGCTATAATAATAATAATAATAACAACAACAACAACAACAACAACAACAACAATAATAATAATAATATTCCTTGAACTTAAAACAAACCTCAAACAACACATTGTAAGTAGTGAGAGTTAACGAGTGACCCATCAGCTTTTCACCAATTAATGAAAACAAACTGTAGTGTTCTAACAAATCCAGCTTCCTCCTATATAAAGAAGAACATGACAGTTGTTTGAGACATGAACTTGATTAAATCTTTAATGGAGCAATTTTCGTTCCCGAATCTATAATTGGAAAAAAGTAATTGGAAAGTTTTGTAGAGTATCAAAATCAAACCGCTACAAACGTTGTAAGCGTAGTATTGCAAAATGTCCACAGACTTGATTGCTGTTTGTTATATTTTAATTTTCTCCATTAACACTTTAAGTCCCAGTAGTGCCACCGTCCAATTTCTCATTACAATATTCACTGTTCATCAACCATTTATGTTATGAGAATAACGAAAATGATCATCAAAAGAGTTGTATTGAAATTTTAACAAATTCCCCTCACAAGAAACATAACAAATATATGAGAACAGTTAGGAGAAAATGAATATTGATATTGGAGCTTAAAGGTTTCGGAGTTAGAACGGGCAGTGTATTCATTTGCTGGAAACCAACTGAACAGTTGTGTTATATCGTATGCTTATTTTTAAGTTCTACCGTGTAATTCAAACGTTTTCATCTGTGGATCAAACCATGCAGTGTGACCATTCTTTGGAAAGCTACTGAACAGTATTGTACTGTGGTACTGTTTGTTTTACTATACAGTGTGGTTCTATCTTTTTCATCTGTGGATCAAACCATGCAGTGTGACCATTCTTTGGAAAGCTACTGAACATTACTGTACTGTAGTCCTGTTTGTTTTACTATACAGTGTGGTTCTAACTTTTCATCTGTGGATCAAACCATGTTGTGTGACCATTCTTTAGAAAGCTACTGAACAGTATTGTACTGTAGTACTGTTTGTTTTACCATACAGTGTGGTTCTACATACATACATACGTACATTACTTTATTTACCCTCGGATCTAACTTTTCTCATCTGTGGATCAAACCATGTAGTGTAAGGAAACGCTGGAAAGATTCAGAATGGGATTGTTCTAAGGTGCGAATATGTCACTTGAACATGATCGAGCCTGTCTCGTTTTAATCTTTTGGAAATATTAATCATCCACATTTTCTGTCACTCCTCCATTCCTTCGTGGTTATCGGTATACGCATCTCTTGAACACGTTCTTCTGTAAATTTAAATGGAAGATACAACTAGTTTCAGGGAGAACTTGCCTTGCAGGACAATGCTGAAGGAAGCAACCGATTATTTTAAGCGAGTAAACCCGCACTGCTTCTGACTTCATATCCAAGAGACAAAAAACAACCCTGCAAAAAAAACTAAAGTTGAAATATCATTATTTAAAAAAAAACGCTAAAAACAAGTAAAGAAAATGGAAACATGTCTTCACTTGAAATCGGTTACAAGAAAATGCATTTCAGTTTTTTTTTAAAACAAAGGAGAAATTTCAAATGCAAGAACGAGTCGCGTTTCATGAAATATATCCAACACGATATACAGTCGTTCATCCTCGGTGTAAAATGCTGTTACGTTCATAAGTGAAGTAGAACAAAGAAAACAAAGGAGACAAAACAATAAAGACTAGGAAAATAATAGTTAAAAAAAATACAAAGAACAACTTATACCGAGGTAAACCCTATACAGTGTTTCATAACAGATCGACAAGGAGAGAATGGAGCTGAAAATAAGACGCACAGGAAGGGTATTTTCGGAAATGTGATGAAACACATATATCCAGTGTTCGATATAACTACTCAAAATAAATGATAGTGAAGGAGAAATAAAGATGCAAGAAAAAACAGATATCCAAATGCGTTGTTTGATTTTCATTGCCTCTTACTTATGCATAATTAATTGCTAAGCCAGTTAGGGATAAAGAGAGGAAAATTTAGGGCGTGATTTCCCCACGTGGAGACATACAGTCGCTATGGATACACACCTAAGGCCGTCCACTCGGTCGAAGACTGGTATAGAGGTTTCAGGTTGTTCAGCCATTACTGACAGCACCAGCTGTAGAACGTCCAATAAATTCACTTCCTGTTGCAGGAAAAACAGTAATAATAATAGTAATAATAATAATAATAATAATAATAATAATAATAATAATAAAAGTGACGGTATTAATACCGGCCGCTTTTGTTTACATTTACCCAAGAAAACCTTAAAAAGTCAATTTTAGGAGAAGCTTTTGATACGAGAAAGCAATATATTACCTCATTAGTTACCATTAGATATGATAAAATGCTCTTAAACTCTTCATCTGTAATTCCTTTTTCCTGTAAAACACAAAATAAACAGTTCTAACCAAAATGCGATAGATGAAGGTACACACGTGCCACAGGAGGCCCACACCCCAAATATGGTTTCTCGTGGCTCTGTATTCGTTTACATGTTACCACCAGAAAATGTCATGCCGGAACGAGTCATACCGGCGCGAGTTCACCTCAGTACGAAATCTCGCAACAGTATCATGTAAACGAAGAACCACCACTCGTTCCGGTGTGAAATTGGCCTCCGGGTGGACTGGAACGGGAAGCATATGCACATGAGTAATTATTATCAATCCAAGATGGCTTCGCGTTGGACACGGGACGAAGGGAAAACAGACGCATTTATTCTAGCAATACGATTCACGTACGTAGTGACTGGTAGTTATCATGTAAACGCCATACGAAATCAAATGGTCACCCAGGTGTGGAACTCCCGCCGGCGCTAGATTTCTCATGTAAACAACCCCTTAGAAGCGGTTAATGTACCATATAAACAATCAATTGATACCAAAACAAGTTCCTTTAGTATTTAACTATAAAATAAATCATATATTTAAACAAACCTTCAGGACTAACTGTTTCAGCAGCAGTAGCAGAAACGCCCTGAGGGAATGAAGTTCTTCGATTGTAGGTCTTGGATTCTCTATGGAGAGAGAAACGGTGGAAAATATTGCAAATTATCAGCACTTTGCGAAACAGCCAAAACTAATGCAATGCTTGTGTACGTACTAATTGCCTAATATTTGGAAAGTTGGTATTTTTGAACATTGGGAAACCTGTTTGAGCGGTCAGTAGCGTGTCGCCGAAGATTTTCGTAAACGTCCCGAAGACCGAAACATTACCGATGATGCTCCAGATTCTTATCGGAACATTATTCACTCGTTTCGTTTGAATGGATCTCCGATCGGATTCTCTTAAACAGTATAGAAGAAAGCGTATGAAACTAACTAAGGAGAATTAGTACATTGGTCTTGGTAGTGAAAGGGTTCACAAATCACGCATTTATACCTTCCTCTAGTTCAGAATCTTCTTGGAGCCAGTAGAACTTCTTTAACATGTACACCAGCCTGCTGACCCCAACATCGCGGCGCAGGTGCGCGGCGCAGCCTGTTCCTGTGGCTAAATCAGTGGCGAACACACTGAACAACTGAAGTTGAACCTGGAGAGGAGAGCAACTGATTCTGAGGTTTTGCAGTTCAACGTGGGAAAAACAAAATTCAACAAATAGAACCAAACCAGGATAGAGGAAGATCTCAATGGGGTGATAACTTTTTTACGGCTAACGGTTAATATTTTTGGCTGTTTTACGGCTAACGGTTAATATTTTCAGTTTTACGGCTAACGGCTAAACGGCTAATTGTTTTGCCCGTTTTACGGCTAACAGTTAACCCAATTGAGATCCTCATAGAGGGCCAAGAAAGTGGAAATAGCAAAAACCAAACGTATTACGGCCAATCTCAGGTCGTTAGGACACGCTCTAAAAATACAAGCTAATTTACATCGCCTCACTCAGCTGTCAATTACGAATGAAAGTTGCGCTACTTACTCAAGACAGCTCATTGCGAGCATTAAAATGCAATGATATTTTCACAACGTATTAAGATCAAAGATTTTTCATTCATCTTAGGGCTTCATTACCTCCGCCAAGGAGGTTATGTTTTCACGCCTGTCTGTTTGTTTGTTTGTTTGTTTGTTTGTTTGTCTGTCTGTTAACCCTCTCACTCCCAAGAGTGACTTTACAGATTTTACTCTGTCTAACGCCAGACGATTTTACTCGTCAAATGGAGACCCCTTGGGAGTGAAAGGGTTAAAAACTATCTCCCTTAACCCTCTCACTCCCAAGAGTGACTTTACAGATTTTACTCTGTCTAACGCCAGACGATTTTACTCGTCAAATGGAGACCCCTTGGGAGTGAAAGGGTTAATTGTTTTACGCAAAAACTAATCAACGGATTTGCACCAAATTTGGTGGAAAGGTCGCAAATATACCCAGGATCAATCGATTAAAATTTGGGATTTATCCGGATTAAACTCAGGATCTGAGATCCAGATGAGTATAATATCAGGTGTACATATGTGGCGGGGCGGAGGTATGCGCTCTACCGAGTGCCCTTCTAGTTTATAAATGTGAATATGAGAAAGTTTCATATATTAGAACTGCGGAAGAAAGATTTAGTAAGTAAAGGATCACCGCTGTTATGTCCGCAACCAAAGGAGAATCGTGTCCTAAATTTAACCACTCTCGGTGTTTTACCAGGCAACACCTTACTTTCTCAATCTTTACTAAACGGTTGCTACATCACGTTATCTCTTCAAGTTTAAAGAAGAGTTACACTAGACTGTAGTACTGTACCTTTGGAGCGGCTTTCACCCACAAGTCAGGATTGAAAAGAATGTGATCAAACAAGCTTCCTAACAGAGCGCCAGATCCAAGACATTTTAGGAGATGCCTAAAAACAATCACAAGATAACATTTTTACAACTGCCCAAGAAGTCACTACCAGTTGCGACCAAGATATAAGTTCTCTTTACCATATCAATAACTTGTCAAGAAAACAGCTGATGAGAATTGAAAATATTATCATCATGCGTTTTGATGGCTCCTACCTTATTGCTTCCTACTTTGTTGTTTGTATTGATTTTGAAAAAACTCGCGAAATTTTCAGCTGTAAGCGCAATTCGACGGTATTAACCGCTTACTAACCGAGCGCGAGGGCCGTACTGGGGGATATTGGCCCGAGGACGTGGCAGTACGGACCGAGCGAAGCGAGGTCCGTACTGCAACGACCGAGGGCCAATATTCCCCAGTACGGCTCGAGCAAGCTCGGTTAGTAAGTTGTTTATTATATGGCACTCTATTTCTGATAGTAAATGTTCGTCTTCTTCATCCCTCTTTGAAATTTCGGAAAAATTTCAATCTTTTTAGCTTCTTCTGGTAGTTTCACTGTGAAGAATGACAATATTCACTTTTTTTTGCGCTGTTTTGTTGCAAATTTTGAATTTGCCGGCTTCGTTCCAAAACAAAAATACACGGGTTGGACCGTTTCCATGGAAATGGTCCGTACTGCAAAATCCCGACCGAGAAAGAACCAATCAGAGCACAGGGATTTGCCTCAGACTGGCTTTGCCATATAATAACATGCAGTACTCTTGTACAGCTCTACTTTGTTACCAAGGAACATGAAAAACTGAGCAGAGTTTTTTTCTTGTTATGCGGTTTTGTTCACTGTCTGTCACAAAGGAAAATTAAAATCAGCCGAGCCAATTCTGAGACTATTTGTTATTGGAGATCAGTACTTTAGCAATTTTCGTGAAATTCGCGAGTTCCCGGGTAAGCCTCATTTTTTAACAAATCGCGAAATTTAAGTAACGCGAAATATGCCCGTTCCATTCTCTCGAAATAAAGCTCGCACAAAACTAAACAACACAAAGATATTTTGCTTCGTAAAACGAAAATAGGACACCTCTTAACACACGTATTAACAAGATTCAATCAATCCATACTTCTTTATCTCCTTCGATAAAATGGTACAAAAATGTAATTCGACAGAAAACATACGAAACGCTGAGATAAAAAAAACTGACAAACAGTTTACACAGTAGCAATTTTACGCAACCTTTTTTGTAATAAATTCACTTCCTGGTTTTTGGAAATTCTAAAAACGAAACTTTGAACCTGTACGCATTTGAATGACGAACAGATTTACCTTGCAAGGGACAGCAAAATATTTAATGCCTCCTCTGTAAGGTGCGTCAAGACAGCCTATAACAGAGAAAAGCATGTTCTCTTTAATATATTTTCTTGCAAAGTGTGCAAAAAAAGTTTAAAATTGAACAACCAAATGGCAGAAATCAATGTCTCCTAAAACTGAAAAACAAACTATATCACAACAAGGTACTCAATAAATCTTCTCCAAAGGAAGACTACAATTTACGCCACTGCAACCACACTCTATAGTAACGTAACAGTACAGTACTGTTCAGTAGCTTTCCAAAGAACGGTCACACTGCATGGTTTGATCCACAGATGAAAAAGTTAGAACCACACTGTATAGTAAGAAAAACAGTACCACAGCACAGTACTGTTCAGTAGATTTACAAAGAACGGTCACACTGCATGGTTTGATCCACAGATGAAAAAGTTAGAACCACACTGTATAGTAAAACAAACAGTACTACAGTACAGTACTGTTCAGTAGCTTTACAAAGAATGGTCACACTGCATGGTTTGATCCACATATGAAAAAGTTAGAGTCACACTGTATAGTAAAACAAACAGTACCACAGCACAGTACTGTTCAGTAGCTTTACAAAGAATGATCACACTGCATGGTTTGATCCAATGTAGTTTATGAGATGCAGATGGGTTTTTCCCATTTTACCTTTTCCAACACATGGCTGATAACAAGAAAACCCTGACATTGAATCATCTGCTGTTGACTTGTACATGAACTCCGCAGAAGATCGGACAGAAGCGACAAAAGCACAGTACTACAAAATAGAGAAGAGAAAATTTGTTCAGGCACACGTACTTGGCTTCCAAGGTACAAAAATATTCCACTTTAAGACAAACCCGAGCTAGTCTGGGAAAGTAACGGTCAACAGTAAACAGTAAGCAAAAGTCAATCATGAAATCTGTAAACGCAAAGGGAAAACACTGTACAAAGTGTATGTTGCCTGCACTCACCATATTGCCACATCTGGGGCGTTGCTACAGCCGTCTTCAGTTCCCTCCTGGATGAAATCCAGTTGAGTGAACAAAGGGAGCAACATCTGCAAATAAACACATCTAATAAATAATCCGCAACATGTGAAAAAGTCGTTAGTTTCTAAAGAGACGGTGCTGCGAAGGTGGGTAAACTGAAACACAAACAACATGGTTTATTGAAAATTAAGAAACAGAAAACATTTTGCGTGCTTCTATCGAGTTATAGAAACACGAGTGGAAGTTTGGGAGAACGATAAAAGCTGTGCGAACACTGACGAGCCGATAGACTAGTGTTTCCAAAGCTTTTTCGAGTTCTCACAAACTTTCATGAGTGTTTCTATAACTGATAGAAACACGAAGAAAACGGGTTCTATTTCTTTTAGAGAGCGAATAATCTAATTGTTTTAGTATAAATCTACTAGTCGTTCAAAACTTTGTCTTTTCTGGAACAGCCTCGACCAGTAAACTGTCTAAATCTTCTTCACGGACACTTCGAAAACGTGAAGAAGCGGCTGCCATTACGCTACTCACTATCTATCACAGAATAGATAGTGGGTAGTGTAGCCAATCAGAGTGCGGCATTTGTGATAGAACGCTAGTAGATTTATACTGATCTGTGATAGATAGTGAGTAGCGTAGCAGTGTGCCCTTGCTAACAAAATGGCGGCCGCTTCTTCACGTTTTCGAAGTGTCCGTGAAGAAGATTTAGACAGTTTACTGGTCGAGGCTGTTCCGGGAAAGACAAAGTTTCGAACGACTAGTAGATTTATACTAAAACAATTAGATTATTTGCTCTCGATTTCCATCACGCGATAGAAATCTCGAGCTCATAATCTAATTGTTTAATAGAAACACGATTTTTATCAAATTACCGCGCGTATTTTCCTTGGGATATTTTCTACTGTAATTTGTAGAATGTTCAGACAAACGTGAAGCTTGTGTTTAGAGCGTTAGCCCTGGCTGCAAATTCACTTTGCTCCAACTTGGCATGATGCAATTGCTTCAAGAAGATTTCAGCTGCCTCCTTCATTGCAAAAGCTAAAATGGCGCGCTAGGGAAACTTGTTTTCGCTGCAACGTGGTTTTTGCAAATTCTACTGAATCACAGGATGGAAACGGCTGGCGCGTCTTTCCCCCCAAATGAAGCTGGTTAACGGGGGCACGCTTTCCCACCATTGCAAAATTTTTTAAAGGTTAACATTTCCTGAAATACAATAATTCGGTTAGCATCGGTACAAACCTGAATGCCTCCAAGTGAATGCAAAATACACTGCAAAGAATGAGTGACTACAGCTTGCACTCCCTTAAAAAAGAAAAAAAATTAATAAATACAAAAATAACGGTTCATGACACCTGCATACTGGCAAGAGAAAATGAGGAAAGAGAACATAACCCCGTCTGATATTATAAGGGACAGAATCTATATTTAGCGCGGAATTTATTTATTTCTCGTTCCATGGCTGCGCGGTTTCCACCTGGCGCATTGAAATTAGAACCACGTGATGAAAAGGACATCAGCCATTGGTCAGTTCAAATAGTTTCCGGATTTAAAATTAGATTCTGTCCCCCTATCATAGTAAGAGAACTCAGTAAAGAGGATGCGTTCTCTTGCCTCATTTTCTCTTGATACTGGAAACTTGAAATTATCGCAGAATTCACTGGCTGAACAAAAAGGGTGTTTCCCTACAATTCCCTCCCTAGACTGAATGCATGTAAATACTAGCTACAGTTTAGTTCAAGGCCTCCGTATTTTATTTTCTACTGCCCAAGTGTACTGTGCTTGCTCTAATCGGCGAGTTTCTTTTACTTTGATTGTAATGTGGATGAAGTATATCGATCTTTGACAAGTGCAGCATGACAATGGAGCAAACTTTGAATTCACTGTCTGCGAAAACAACCCAAAGAATAATCGGGCGAAGATTTCGTTTACCCTTCAACCTCTGTAGGCCGTTTTCAGCCGCAAAGGAGGAGGACTGACATGTTTTGGGAATCAACCGTTTACGGTTTATCGAATTGGATGGATAATGTTTGCGGTTCAACTGAGAACAAATTGTTTTTGGTTAGCTTATTAGATCAACCAATTCAACAAAACCGAACTCAGCTTGAAAAGATTAAAAAAATCAAGGATACATATCACTGTCATTTTTTGTAGACTATTGAGGAGGACAAAGCTCGGGCTGTTACGTTTTCCTACTCACTGTAAACGTTAGAAAGTCCTTGAAATAACCATTCCCTGGACTTAACAAGTTTCAACAAAAATGTCTGTGATTGTGATTGTGATTGTGATTGGAACGCATGATCCCAATTCAAAGCAAAAGGTCTTTCCAAAGTGTGAGGTGATTTTCTTTTTTCAGTTCTTTTTTCTTTCTCTCCTTTATATACTATTTTCACTTATAAATAAATACATACAAATAGAAATTATACATTAACTAAATAAAAGGGTCTGCCAAGATTAGCAAAAGCTACCTGCAGACCCGCCCAACGTAAATAATTTAGTAACTAGAAATAAAGATGTTGTTGTAATAATAATAATAATAATAATAATAATAATAATAACAATAATAATAATAATAATAGTAAGTCTCTTACCTCTAACATGAGGGCATGAGGAGAATGACAAAAGTAGGACGGATTTTCAGTTGGGGAGGCTTCCATGCACAGCTGTTGATCACAAGCTTTGGGATTGTACATAAACATGATTGAAGATGACAGATGACCATCAAACAACACCTGAAAAACATAATAGGTTACGTTAAGTAGATTCGCTGTAATGAATTGTTTGGAGTCACCAAAAATACAAATTACTGATATTAATACTCTACGTACCTTTTTGTCTTGTTCTGCCAGAGGAATATCAATTTCAGCTGGAAACTTGAACTGGCCCTGAAAAGACATTTCTGTCAATCAATAGTCGGTGGAGCCTGGGGGGGAGGGGTTGCTTTTGAGCACCACATTTTAGGGAAAAAACAAATACGTTTTTACGGGTCCCTGGTCGAAAGCAAAGAGCAGTAAGCGCAAAATCTCTTTCGACAGTCTAGGGCATGCATGAAACAATGTTCTCAGAAATGGTGACTTGTTCGTTAAAAATTTGTTATAAAGTTAAACTCTGGCTGCGTCTTATAGTCAAATGTTTTCACGCAACGAATAATAATTGGCCAGAATATTTTCAAACTTTTTGTCTGTCAAACGACCTAAAGAGTCTAAAAAAGAAACAACGAATTGCAACGAATTGTCATTTGACTCATAAACAACGGATACTAACAAACTTACAATCTTTATAGAGAAACTAAATTTACAGCGTTATGGGGATAGTTTCTAAAGAAACTTAAAAATTTAAAAATTTAATGTAATTTGAAAATTTACGGGCGATCTCTCAAAGGAACAAAAAATCGTTTAAAATAGCTGATAAAAAAAATGGAATTTCAAAGCAAAGAAAAAGAGTTTTAGCTCGAGCTGGTTGACAATGAAAACACAGGAGAACAGAGGCATGCGCCAAAACTGACCTTGTACCCAGGTCCCAGTCGGTGTATTGCCCCAACGGTCTGTGCAACAAGTGCTTCAGAAAACACATACACCGCGGACATTTGTCCACAGAACACACTGGTTACATCGGCCTTGGGAGACGAGCCTATGTAGCACTTGTCAAATGGCTACAAAGGACAGCAAGACAGTGAAGCATGTAAGTAAAGGTACTGTGGACAATTGAAGTTGAGTTGAGTTTAGCTAATACAGGAACCCATTACCCCTGGTTAATATCAAACAGCGCAAATTTGTCACACTTTGGCACTATATGCCGTTTGCGGGTCATGCTTTGCTCACTAGTGCCCCTAGCTTCCTTTGATAATGATAATGATAATGAATTTATATAGCGCACTTTTTCATATGAATATGTTCAAAGGCGCTTTACACCTCTATTGGGTGAGATCGGACGTCAGCATGTAAAGGCGCCTCTGGCTGCCGCTATCAGTCCATATATGATCTCACCCACCCACCCAACCCATGCATGAATTGTCAGATGAAACCAGACGTAGAGATAGCCCACCACACCGGGAACTAAGTCCCCTACTCTTTTCGAACAGTGTGTGGGTTCTTTAACGTCCTACAGATTATTAGGAACAAGTGTTGTGAGATGGGTCCTACGGTTTATCGTCCTTATCCGAGAAGACTAGAAAGTCTAACCATTTACAGATGTCATTACAAAGGCAGCACTTTCTCCTCAGTTATTCTTAAGACCCTTAGTGTTGGTCCGGCAGGGATTTGAACCCGCGACCTCCCGCACGGTAGTCCGGTGCTCTACCAACTGAGCTAACCGGTTGCAGCGGTTGTCTGGCTCGTCACGTAACGTTCCCTTCGTGTGGGAAGAATCCTTGACTTATCGTTAAAATAACATTCATGAACAGAAATTCGACGACAACCTCGCTAACTCGAAATGCGGCTTTCTTGCTTACTATCCTTAATGATTTATTAACGTTTTCAGGAAAACGGTTACGGATCAAATGGAGGTGAATCAGCAGGGAGGTGACAGTACCTCATTGGCGTTAACAAGTGTTGTATCGCCAGAAGACACCAACTTTCCATTTACAAAGCATCTGATTTCACTGGAATGAAATCTGTTGTATACGTGCACCACTGTGACCATGTACCACTGAAAACAAACAACGGACACCGTTACGAGAATCTAAGAGTAAGTTTCAATAAAAGCCAAAATCCAGTGAAGGGGGGTGGGGGCTTTGTCAATCGAGTAGAGGGGGGTGGGGGCTTCGTCAATCCGGTGGAGGATGTTGGGGGCTTCATCAATCCAGTGGAGGGGTGTGGGGGCTTCATCAATCCAGTGGAAGGGGGGGGGGGTGGGGGTTTCATCAATTCAGAGGAGGGGGGTGGAGGCTTCGTCAATCGAGTAGGAGGGTAGGGGCTTCGTCAATCGAGTGGAGGGGGTTTGGGGCTTCGTCAATCCAGTGGAGGGGGGTGGAGGCTTCATCAATCCAACAAAGTGGAATTCAAGTTGACAAAGACACAACCTCACCATGTACTATGCGTTTTTGTGCATCAAAAATACAGGCCAGAGCAGGGTAACGCATTGTAGTGTGTTTTCATGTGCAAAATAACAGGGATTTACCTGCTGAGGGTGAAATTCAAATTTCACAAGGTGATGATGCACTTTGTTTTCCTTTTTCCCTGTTTTAACAGCACATTCCAACACAAGCATTGGACCAGAAAAATGAGCTGAATATCCAAGGCCCTTTCCTGTACGAAAACTGCAACAAAAACCATTTATAAACCACTAACGTTTAACAATCCCTTATAAAATGGCACCAAAGGAAATACTTTGGCACTTTCTCAGTTTTCAAGGTAGTATTAAACTCTAAGTAATGGAACCACTCACTTCCCACAAAATTAAAGAAGAACAATACAAAAGCCACTGTTTTCTAACAGCATTGCTAATAATATTATAACTCTTCCGTTCCTGCTACAGCACTTAGTGTTTTCGTACATACCAGTATAAGTGAGGTTTGCACTTCTCTGCATTAGCCAAGTGAGATGTGTCAAGACACAGCCAGGTTGAAAAGGTAAAGCCTGACTGAAGGGGCCACTTGGAGATGGGAGGAAGAGTAATGGCCTGTAAGACAAAGCAAAGAGAAACAACCACAGATTTTGTTATATAGATTTTTAAATTGGTCTAACAATAAACAGGGATCTCCCTAGTTTTCGGCACAACAGGTAAGGGACCTTTTCAGTCTGGTAAAGCATTTGGTTAAGGCATATTTTTACGACTTCTGAGCATTGCAGGCGGTAATAAGTGCTCTTTCGAGTGGTAAATTTTACCGCTTACCACCGGATAAGGAGAACACTACAACGTAGTGAATTACCATTTTTGGACGGCTAACTGCTAGTCCTCTTCAGGCAACAGGGTCGACTGGTTACAGTGCACAGTTATTTAGGTTTGGGTGGTACACTCTGATTGGTCATATATCAGTCAAATCAAAGATAAATCTACAATTTTGTAAACCCTTTTACTTCCAAGAAGATCTGAGTAGTAAAACTCCTCAAACAGTGTGATATACTGCATATTGTATTTCTTTCCTTCTGTATATATTAGTTTCGAGAATGTAGAGCTTGATCCATTGAGTCTCATTCAGTCGATCTTATTCTCAATTCTCAATCTCCATACATTAGACATGTACTTGTACCTAAATTGTAAGGAGTTTTATTGGTTGCTTCCGGGAGTAACAGGATTTAACTTAATTGTAACTTAAAGATAACCAAGAGTAATTCAAACTGATGGACAGTGCCGTACCTTTAAAGAAATAAAGTAACGTTTAACTCAATATGCAGAGTGCAATGATGCTGTTTCGTTTTACAGTGGTAAGAGACACCAATGTCACTTCCCACTCAATTGTACAAATGCATACTAACAATGTAATAAATTGGCAACCCATGATGAAAAGGGAGGGCATGAAGTGCTTCATCCCACCAAAAACAGAATCAGCTCTCACAACTGGCTGTGCAAGCCTCCATTGGCAATTTTGCACCTTAATATCATTTTCATAGCCATGAGACTACAGGACCATTCCCCATTTCCATTAAATAAACTTTTTAACAACTCACTGCTCCGTCTTGACCAGAAAAGTTGAAGTACACATCAGGTCCTTGTTTCTCCAACATCAGCTTCAAGACTGCCAGCAACTTTACAGTTTGATAGGGCTTCAAGAAAAAAATTATTTCAAATCTAAACATGGTTTGCTTTTAAGTTTTTATTGTGCTTCATTAAGAGGGTTCACCAATACATATGACTAGACTTCACTGGAATCAAAGTTTTCCTATTTGCGAGAGGGACAATGATGTGTAGTGTCCTTGTCTGGGGTCATGGCTTAAAGAACAATGTGTGTCACAAGTGTAGCAATTACGCGTCTCAGGTCACAGCTTCCAAAACAAGGTATTTTGACTTCCCAAAACCCCAGTGCATTTCCAGTGGACTGTGATGGACTCCACTAGAATCTAGTGGAGTATATTGGACAGATATGTGCTCAGATTATCCAAAAAATAAATGCCCACTGGTAAAGTTTATAATAATTTTATACCAAAAACTAGAAGTAGTTATTTACAACAAATAACAGGGCAGATACTAGCAATTACTCACCCATCTTCCATCCTTCCCTTTCAAAGTGGAAAAGAGAGTCTTGAGTTCTTTAACAGTTATGCTGTAACTTGACAAGATACCTAGCAACTCTATCAACTTGTCTGAAATAAAATGGCCGTAAAACACAGTCATTTTAGACTGAAATTTTTATGCTAGTATTTATTAACACACAATAACTCCAACTTTCAAAACATAAGGATGCTGGGCTTTTGCTGGCACATAGAACTAGGTTCTGTCTCTGTGAAGGCAATTAGCATATTGAGCTGTTTTATTATATGGCTGGTTCCACAAGCAGACAAGATGAGGACAATCCTGTGTTCTGATTGGCTATCAAAGCAGGCAAGATGGGTCTGTCTGGCCCGCCGAGGATTTCCCATGTTATCCCGTGAAACAAAACAGAGTAAAATAGCTATATAATAAATCCTTTATTGGCCAAGCTTGTTCAGTGGAGGCACAGTAGTGTAGTGGTTAGCACGTCGGACTTCCAAGCAGAAGGTTTGGAGTTCGAGCCCTGGTGCTGGCACTGTGTTGTTTCCTTAGACAAGAAACTTTACTCCACACTATCTCTCTCCACCCAGGGTACCGGCGATACAATGCTGGGGGTTACCCTGCGATGGACTAGCATCCCATCCACGGGGAGTAACAATACTCCCAGGTGCTTCATGTTACTGAACCCAAGATAAGCTGGGCCTCCTGTGGCACCAGTGGGTCTCCTGTGGCTCCTGCTATGTGATGCACGGGTGACTCAGTGATTGAGTAGCAATACTCCCAGGTGCTTCATGCTATTGAAACCAGGATAAGCTCCGACCGTGTGGGCCTTAAGGCTCGTGTGCGCCTTTACCTTTACCTTGTTCAGTCAAGATGGCTGGATATTAGCCACATTTGTTTTTTTTTCTTGGCGTTTTTATTGACCAAGACGTAGTTAAGGTCACTAAAAACGCAAAAAAGACCTCTGCAAATATGCAGCCATCTTGACCTCACACTTGACCAATAATGCCTACAACTACTTACATCTTTTAGTTTCAATCCATATGTTAATTAATCTTGCTCTTCAGACACTGTCAATAAGTCATTTGTACAGCGCATTGGTATTTGTTCTAAATTAGCAAAGATATATAACTAGGTACACATACAACTCTTGAGATTCTAATGGCTAAAAATGAACTATCTACTTACAATGGTTACATGAAACAGTAGAAATATTACAGTGTACATGTTGTGGTTCAATTTTATCCTTGGTTCAAAGCTGGTTTTCTTTTGTTTTGGTTATGGTAATTTTATGTTAATGAGTTTGAAACAAAGGAAAATAAAATTTGAACCGAGGACAAAATTAAACCACAACACACATACCTGCCACAACTTCTCTTTCCTGTGGAAGTCGGCATAGCACTTTCTCTATCAAGCCAATCCTGGTGGCAGCTTGGAGGTTAGGGATGCTCTTCCGCAAAATTGCAATAAGTAATCCTAAAATTTCAACCTGTCAAAAACAGAATGCAAAATATTGCAAACAACTCTGTGCACTAACAAAAATAATTTGGGCATATCATCAGCATCATTTCAATACATAGTAATGATATCCCTCCTTAATCACAGGCACAGGGTTTTCAATAAGAATTGTAGCAGCAGGAGAATTGTGTAAAGTAACAGGAGAATATTCTGAAAGCGCTCCATGTCTGAATTTAAAACTAGCTCAGGCCATCTAAATTTGACCAGAGAATTCTTCGTAGCAGCCGGAGAATTCTTCATAGCAGCTGGAGAATTCTCAGATCTCTGATGCCTAATGAACACCCTGAATCAGTTTCTTTCCCTGAAATGATTCTAAATACAAAATTTGTGATTTGCAAATCAAGAATTGACTTGAGCATGCTTTTAGCAACAAAAGTCATAAATGACAACGACTTTGTTTAATTAACATTCCTGAATTTTAAAAATCTGTAGGTAGTTCATTAGCAGACATCAGCCAAATCTTGACTTGTCATTTTAAGCTGAAGTACATCTGGAAGGTCTAAAAGATACCCAGAAATCAAGAATACCAAAAAAAGTTAATCTGAATGTTTACACAAACAGTTAAAAATGGCCAAGGATTCATCATTTGCAAGTATTACATCTTATATCAGCCTCGTTTTTTTTTATTTTGATCTATACTTCTAAATTATGTTTTATTTTGTTTTTTTTCTTTTGCTACTTTTAGTTTGCTAAGATACAGAGCCAGGTTGTATAATATCCAAGATCTCAACCAAATGCTTTAGAATTTCAACTTACTCATTTGGAATAATTGTCATCAACAAGATAAACTTCCTGTCTTCACAAGAAAAAAACAAAAACAACATGACCTATAATGGAGTTTGTTTATCACAGTTTCCCAAAACAGAAGGAAAATAGCAAAACAAACGATATATTCATGCCTTAACTTTAGTACAAAACGTGTACATGATTAGAAAAAGCGACAGCAACCTCATTGAATCTTTATTTCTCCACCAACACTTTGCTCATATTCACGATTGCAAAATATAGTGTTGGTCGCCTTTAATCTTCCGCACTGATCAAGTGCACTTCTTGGAGACTCGATATGATTTGAAATAATTTGCACCTGCGGCACAAAGAACTGCGTGCTTTCCCATAACACACCAGCAGAAGACGACAAGTACTTATTTATTTTAAAAAACAATTGTTGCGTTTTTGACCTGACGCGCTGTAGTCCTAGCAATATCGGCCCGCTGATTTTTCAAAGTCCGCATTTTAATAGGAGGCTTTTCAAAAAAAAAAAAAAAAAAGAGATAAAAGTACAATTGATCAAATATTCGAATGTCGGTTACATTACCTTTAGGGATACGTTGCAGTGTTCTAGAAGCTCCAGCAAAATAACAAGCTCTGATGAGTTTATGATGGTAAATCGCGATTCGAGATCAAAAGCTCCACCAACGAGCTGAAAGATGTACCAATTCAAACAAATGACCTGTAATCTAACTTTCCCGGAAGAAAATGGGAGCTATAAGTATACAATTCTTTACAACAAAAATTATTCTTCCGACAACAAAAACACATTATACAAAAATCTTTAACAGGAATCACTTTAACAAGTGCTAACTCATTTTGCAGCGGAGTAAAGAAATAATAGAAACTTATAATAGCTCACCGAGTCGAATACTGTGTCCACAACAATTTTGTAATTTGTTTCTCCTTCGGATTCGGCCTCGCTGGCCAGTTGTATTAACTGCGAGAGTTTTGTCCTCGCAGCAGCGTTTGTGGCTTTGTAGTTCCGCTCCTTTTCTGAGTTTTCTCTGTCGGTAATTTCATTGTTTTTATCCTCAGATAGACTTTGAGAGCTGCTAGTAATAGGAGCGCCAGGTGAATCCGCCATATTGGTTCATCTTTTCAGTCATGCGCAAGTAGAGACGGTTGCCTCGTTTTCGATGTCAGCTGCTGGCAAAGCGTCGTGCCTTGTTGTCAAGAGCACACGAGAAGTTAGCGTCCACTCAACATTTCCTGGGATTAAACATGGGTTTTTGACGCAGATCTTTTCATAACTGGGTCCGTTTTCCCTATAATCCTTACCGTTGGCCTTCTTTATCGCTATAGTGAAGATCTATCTCCAATACAATGCCGGAGCCCCGCTCTAAGGTAAAACTGCAACCAATGTTGACATATCAACATACCATGCAATATGGATCGGGACATTTTGCTTTTAGTAATCCGGCTCATCTAAATTTCTTATTTGGTTGATTTATTATTGTTTTCGTCTGCATACAATGCTGAAGTGTTAGGTCTTGGTTTTTAGTCAAATTTGTAGCCTCTGAGCGATTTTACTTGTCAAACAATTACTTTTAATTGAATTTGTGTAAAAACATTTCAATGATGCTTGTGCTCGAAAAATGTGAATTATTTTTAATTCCATAAACAAGGCAAATGTTTTGCTTACCTTAGTAGAATGCTGACTTTTCTGGTCTCTGGTTTACTTCAAGCTGAGCAAACATTTATTTCAAATTTCGACTCGGGTGTTAATGAAATGAAAATAATTAAGTTTATCTAGTGCCAATTCCCTTAAAAAATGATGATTTCTGCACTTACATGTGCTTCCTGGTTGCCTTCTTTGACTTTATGTGAACCTTGAATTTTTGTTTAAATTATGTCATTCAATTTTTCATTGCATGTTTGTTCCTGTTATTCTAGAGGTATGATTCTGAATACGCCAGACATTACAAGCAGTTTGAAGCAAGACGTCCCAATACGGTCAAGGCCGAACACACAAGATCGTTGAGCCATGGCAATATTCATAGTAATAAATCAACACCAAGGGCTGGATTGCAATCAAGTCAGCTGGGTACAATTCATGAACCACCACTGCAAAGAAAGAAAATTGTTCCTTATGAAAAGAACCATAACATTTTCTGTACAACTACGACGAAGGAAGAACGCGATCGTGAGTGGTTGAAAAGAGATGATGACATTTCGCATGGGAATTATTCATCACATCACAGATATCATAAGGAGGTAATCATTGATTTTGCATACAATGTAATTTCTGGTCAGAATTAAGTCAGAGAAGGCTGTTTGGGTTTAAAGTGGTGGCAACACATAAAATTACGTGGAAGAAACATTCATGTTGGGCTGTATTAAATTGTACTTAAAATTAGTTTAGTGATGCACTAGAGTTTGCAGTCTCTACAGTTTTGGGTCAGCTGATGAAGCAATTAAAGTGTTAAGTGTAATACAATACTGTATAGATTTATGCATAAATGAGAAAATGTTTTCATGACAAAAAAATCTTGCAAAGTTATGATGATCTATAAAGAATCTAGACATGACCCTACCCTGGTGTTCCTGCCCTCTCCCTAATCCCTACACCTGAGTCTTCAAGGGGTGATGGACAAAACGCTGACCCCCAGTCCATGGACTACCCTAATGGACTACCCTAATAGACTACCCCTAGAAAATACTATTTCGAATGAGTACTATTCAAGGAACTGCTATTTATATACTTACTAACTTAGATTGCACAAACCTTGTTTATCCTTCGTCTGATCCAGCCGTTATCTTGCATATTATATTCAATAAACAACTGCTGAATGCAGAAAAATGTAGTCTCAAATCTAATCACCCTTACAAGGAACTTTATAAAAATGTCTTCACCACGAGTAAGATGGTTTTATAACCGTAGCTGATGATCTGCACATTTTCTTACACCTGAGCCGGGATCAGACGAAAAATAAACAAAGTTCGTGCAATGTAAGTATATAAATGAATATGAATAGTACTCATTCGAAATAGTATATAATTCGAAATAGTATACTTCTAGGGGTAGTCCATTGGGTAGTCCATCGGGGTAGTCCATGGACTGGGGGTCAGTGTTTTGTCCATCACGTGTTCAAGGTCTTATTCCTTTACAGTCTAACACAAGGTAAAATTTGTCTACCTTGATTTAACAAGTAAATGGTCACAATATTAATTGCTGCATATGTGAATGCATGATTTGAACCAAGGAGTCTCATTGGTTATTTGTCAGATTCGGTTATCCAGGTGTAGGTAATTCTGGGAAGAACTGTTGTTGAATGTATTGCAGGGAGGAAATGGGAATGTTAAGAGTTCTGTGCTGTACAGAAGTGAAACACCAATCCTTGCCGCAGAGAAGAAGATATTTAAGGATGAACACAGAAACAGAAGCCCCCCTGCGGCTGGTTATGTTCCAGACAGGATTAAAAGAAGAAGCACTTACAAGAATGACTATGTGAACTACCAGAAGAAATCCCACTCTAGATCAAAGAGCAAAACCACACTTCGAAAAAGTCCACATAAGCCTAAGGTGGTTGGTGGAAAAAAAGGTATATTGTGGCATTTTCAACTATTTCAGGTTATTTCAGATTGCAAGTTAAAAACCTATATTTTAATCTAATAATTATACTATAATTTACTTTTATAAATAAAGCTGTTGTTGCTGTTAGTGTGTTCTTATTTGTATTCCAGAGTAACTCAATAATTGGCTTTTGATCAATGTAACCATGCAGCTGGTGTTACTGACAATAATATCATTAGTGCAAGTATCCTAGGACTTTATGTAATGTTTTCTCAGTACTTGAGCTCCAATGATGTGTTCTGATTTCCATCTCGTTTGTGCTTGTTCTTCTAATCTAGATGTGAGTCCAGATCATCTTCCTCCTGCTGGCATTCGCTCTGCAACCAGTTTTGGCGACACAAGACTACTGAGGCCTTCAGAGGACTCCCAGTACATGAGATCCCCAGAGCGAGAACAGCCAAGGTAAACGTGAAGACCAAAATTCTCCAGAAGGCATATAAGGAAGCTTATAGAAAATCACTTTTCAAGAATGATTATTAATAACTTGGGTTAACATTTTACACCCTAAGAGTGACTTTATAGATTTTACTCTGGCTAATGCCAGATGATTTTACTCATCACAGGGAGACCCCTTATGGCTTAAAGGGTTAAAAAAAAACTATCTCTGTTAAAAAAAAAAAAAACTATAGATTTTACTCTGGCTAATGCCAGATGGTTTTACTCATCACAAACAGACTCCTTAGGGCTTAAAGGGTTAAAAAACTCTTTACACCCTAAGAGTGACTTTATAGATTTTACTCTGGCTAATGCCAGATGATTTTACTCGTCAGAGGGAGACCCCTTAGGGCTTTAAGGGTTAAAAAACTATCTCTCTTAACCCTCATCCTTGTAGCTATTGCTTCCTTGCTCTTACATTTATACCAATACAACTCAGCAAGTAATTTCACAGTTTGTTTCTCCAAGGGAGCAGTTTTAAATCATGCTAGAACAGCTAGTTGATTATTGATTCATCTCTGTACAATACTTCCACATCTACTATTCTTATTAACCGTACTTGCTAATGGATTAACAGTACCCATTTTTTTTTCCAGGGTATTTGACTCAGAGTATACTAGTCACTATACACAGCCAACCAAGTTTAAGTATGTGAATGGTATGTGGATAGAAGCCCCAGTTACCAATAGTAACACATACTACAATGAGGTCAGTAACACCGGAACACCCACTTGTAATTTTATTAAAAATAAATTATTTATTTCACGTTAAGTCAATTGCAAGGGAATTACCTGGCATGTTGTATGTGTGGATTGGGTTTAAAACTCCCTTCTTGAATGCATTAATAATGCACATAATGCCAGTAATTTGTGATATATTGTAAAGGTACAATGATGTAGGTATTAATATTTAGGCTTCAGTTCAGGGATCTGTCATGGTACAATAACTCTACATGCCCTGGAAATGCATTGCCTTTTGTCTTGTATCCATGCTTATATTCTTTGTTAACATGGAGGCGTTGGACTATGGCTTCTTTATTACCTTCACTTGTTAAACCAACCAATTGTGCACTGCCTTTCACTTTTTTGTAGGCTGGAAGAAGGCAGAAGACTCCAGACTGGTTTAATCAGGTAATTCACTTTTTACTTTGCTTTTACTTGATGTAAAATTATGTGCACCTTGATTTACGGCCAGTATCCAACAAAGGGGAGTTAGCCGGGGGGACCATACTTTGTGGTATACTTATATGTGTTTGAATTTTTAATGTTCTGCTTGTTATTATCTTTTTTCTTGGAAGGGGGGGGGGCTTCACTTCAAGTGTGGGGAAATTTTTGCAGGGTGGCTGGGGGGGCTTCTTATCTATCACCCCATTACATCCCCCATTCTGATTGCGTAACCTGTCTGTTCGTGATCGACAGGTGATAGAGCGGCGCAACGAGGCTTACGGTTACTCGCAACACGCAAGGGGCACACACTTCTCGCGCGAAAGCTTGGATGAAATGAACTGGGAACGAGCGGAACGCGAAAGTTCTAGATCCGAGTCACAGTTTTCAGATTCTCCTCCTGAAGAAAAAAGCAGAGGTCGGGGAGTTAGGCCAGTGCCAAAAGAGAAATACGAGAACCCACCAAGAAAGCGCGAAGCTTGGACGGAGATCAAGCCGCGCTCTCCGACGGAACTCATTCGTGGTCGAGAGGATTCCCGCACTGAAGTACCTTCCGATGACGAGGACATGGTTTTTCTCGAGCGCGGTCGGTCTCCGACGCCAGAGCTTCGTGAGTCGAGAGATTCTCGAAGGCACCATCTTGATGTGACCACAGATGTCCTGAACGACAGTTTTAACAAAACGCTAAAATTGGACAAGAGGGAGAAGAGGGCTTCCCCTCGGGATGATGCGAAGGAGCCCCGCCCAAACAGGCACGCAGGGGGGCCGCCTGATGAAGGGCATCGGAAGCCGTCCAGTCCTGCCCCCAGTGTTGACCTAAACAGTGACGCTGGGTCAGACGCACATAAACCACTACGACCCCGTCACAAAGTCTTCCACAAGGCCAACCTCTCCCCCCCTGACCATGGCCGAGTTAGCCCCACCTCAACGGTAAGCGGCCGAGATGACGACGTTCTCTCTGTTTCGGCCATGTCGAGTCGAGCGTCCACTGCTTCTGAAACGCTGGAAAGAGCAAGAAAACGAAGAGATGAGTTTTGGAAAGGAGAGAACGGTGCTCGATAGCTTTTGCTGATCCTCAGTGCAAACGTGTTTAAACCTATAATTTTTATAGTTGTAACGTTGTCAAAAATGTATGTGATTTTTATATTTGTTAACTTTGAACAATAACATAATATATTTTTTACATTTTTAGGCTTCGTATTTCTAACTAATCACTCCGGGTAAGGGTTTGCAATTCAAGATTCGCCTAATCATAGGGCATCAAAGGAAGCGATCAATCTTTTGAAGAATTCAACGGCTCCTTTAATACATCATGCTTATAAATCGTGACTCATATCATTCAAAAGGAAAGCCTTTTAACAAACAAGATTTAGACTCCGCAATGTGATTCGAGACCAACGCTCAAGTTTTACACGTCTTGAGAGAGTAAAACGTTGTGTCGTGGTTTAAAAGAAATTAAAAGAAAGTGAATCATACACGTACCTTCTTGTTGGTCTTTTTGGTTTTTAAGTGTTGTGGATCTTGTTTAACTCGTTCACTCCAAAGATCCAAGCCGTAATTCTTTTAATCGTAATGCAAATTTTGTTTTGGACTCACTTTTGCGTTCGACGTAGGAAAACGCAAACCTAATCTGGTGTTGGTGTCCTGTGTAATACAGGCGAAATGATGCGAGTTTGCTGTTCTCTGTGGCCGAAACAAATTTAGCCTCCAGTCCCCCCCCCCCCCGACCAATGTTTTTTTAGGAGCTGAGGCGTCGCTTTTTATATCAGCTCCGCTTTTACGCACACACGCAGGTGGGACCTCCCCGCGGGGGATACTCCCTTATGTGGGCTATATAGGTATGTGCGGTCCCAAAAGGGTATGGGTTTTCCACCATTTTGGTAACAAACAGGGTATAGATTTTTTGCACTCGCGTTATAGTGTGGAATTCTGAGCTTAAAACTCTGCACATCAGGGGCCGGTTGTTCGAAGGCCGATTAGCGCTAATCCAGGGTTAAATTTTCGCCCTGGTTTCTTTTCTTCTTGTTGAAAAGCATTTCCTCCGATAACTTTCTATTTTTGTCAGAGCATACAACCATCAAATTGTATTCAAAAAGAATTATACTAAATGTGCTTTTTAAGCTCTCGAATCCGCATTTAAAATTTCGCACTAACCCTGGGTTACCTTAACCCTGCTTTGAACAACCCGGCCCAGCAGTCTTGGGATCAATATCAGTTTCTGGGCAACCGTGCACCTACCCCTCCCCTAAACCAACATTAACGCTAACTTTTTAACTCATTATAACTTGTTGGATTAGGGGAGGGGTAAGTGCACAGTTGCCCAGAAACTGATATTGATCCCAGTCTTGTAACCCACCCCTAAGCATTGACATTAAAATTGGTCTGAACTGGGGAAATAATTATACGGCAGGTCTGAAACAGGGTATTGATTTAAGGGTCAGGTCATAAATAGGGTACCAAATGTTTGCTTAGGTCTTAAATAGGGTAGGGGAAAATCGCAGATTTTGGTCATAACTAGGGTAGGGGTTTTAGGAAGCGGGCCGCACACCCCTACCCAATTTTTCTAGGAGTACTCCCCCTCCCGGGGGGAAAACTCGTCTGTGACGTTCAATCCAAGAAATCTACACAGCCTTCTGTCTAATCCTTTTTCGCCTAGAGTAATACTCAACCTCCGCTCCTCTTAACTATATCGAACGCACTCGCTTACACACTCTAGTCATATCGATGTGTCTAAAAATGTTTTATGCCTAAGGGACGATTCTTGATCATTTTTGACGCATGCAAATAAACCCAGCAACGGAGGGTGGCCTGTGTACGGCTCCCTATGGCGACGGGAAAACGCATGAGAAGAAACTGAGCGTAGACATGTTTTCGCAATGCTCGTAAACAAAGAATGGCTTTACGTCTAAGCTGAATGTACAGTAAACAAATCTCTAGGATAAAGGAATTATCCAAATGAAACTAATCGCTTCACATGATTGATATCGATTTCGCGAAATTAAAACAATTACTACAAAGGAACCGAAGAAAAATCTGGCAAATCAGGTAAAGATTGGTAAAGATTTCTGTGGCTTTCGGCTAAAGGTCGAGTATTATACCCTTTGATCAGATCTGAGATAACGACAGAGAAAAACGAAATGATTGATTTTTGTAGTTTACCAAACCTTCAACAGAATAGCGCAAATGTAGATGAGACTGAAAAGGCACGCTCAAAGGATTTTGCAGGTAGTAGTTAAATTTCTTTCCAGATCATAGTGTAGTGTTGTTGAGTTTGTGGCCTAATTCGATGGAGCTTTTAAAGTTGTAGACAACACCGAAAAACTCCCACCGCTTTCAAGTTACCAACTTGATTACAGCAAACACTCAGTGAAAAGAAACTTTGCAGATTTCCAGCCAGGTAATTATAGATTTGGTAAAATAACAAGGATGGTATATGTTGAGTATGGAGAATTTGTGAAAGATGTATTTTACAGCATGCCACAAGGGGTCCACAAGCAAACCTCACAAAAAAGGATCGGAAATCTGAATTCTCCCAATAGAAGTTGAATCTACGACGTTCCGATCCAGTAGTTCACTCCATAAAGTCGGTGGTTTTCTAAACGTTTTTGAATAATTTATACATATGTTTTGAATAATTTATGTTTGTGTTCTTGAACAATTTATGCTTGTTTTTACAACTACCAACGGAAGCACAATTTTTGAAAGGTTTGGAAAACATGTCTATTTGCAAATTTTAGGGCTACAAAGCAAGTGTTCAGATTGGGGCACCTTTTTTTATTTCGAAGGTGGTATTAGCTTTTTTATTATACCACCTACTGATAACCGTATGGTGTACCTGGCCTATAAGGGATCACACTACAGATTTATACAAATAGCCCAATTAATCACCTATATCTCGGTTACCAGTTAGTTCCTGGCTTGTAAAACAACGTTTTCCAGGTCAATCAGCGAGCCGCAGTAGAAAGGGGTCACTTTTGAAAGAAACTGGTGCTGCGTCGAAGAAAACTTGGAAAACACAAAAATGGGTTCACAAAACGAGATGTTCAAGTATATGTAAGTTGTATACCAACACAATTTAAAACGGAACCTGACGTTTCAAGCGGTGGCGTTCGTTTATCGGTGGCTGGTACGTTGATTGGTTGCCGTTTTTTATGTTACGTTTACCATGGCTTTTTGGTTCGTTGGTAAGTTGGCTTTTGCTAATTTTGTCTCCAGGCAAAACAAGCCCCAAGTTCATGCAATCTCCTTCAGTGGCTCCCATGACAACAACATTCAATGAAAGCTACCGCGGTGTTTATGGTCCTCCCGCTTCTAACAAGAGGTAAGGACCTCTTCTTTGCGGCACTCAGATTACCAAAATAAACAGTGTTATTATAGAGTACTAGTCAGTAGCCTTCCAAAGAATGATCACCGTGACACTGTATGGTTTGATCCACAGATGAAAAAGGTTAGAACCACCCTGTATATGGTAAAACGAACACTACCACAGTACAATACTGTTCAGTAGCTTTTTTACGGTAACACTGCATGGTTTGATCCACAGATGAAAAAGTTAAGACCACACTGTGTAGTAAAACAAAGAGTACCACAGTACAGTACTGTTCAGCAGCTTTCCAAAGAACTGTCACGGTACACTCTTTTGTCTACTTTTTTACTACGTACTCTGGTCCTAATATGATGAATGAAACCATGAAATGTTATATTGTCTTTATCATGAAAGGAATACAAAACAGACTGCACCTGCTGCAATCTGATCTTTGTTTTTCACTTGCACGGTTACGTGACGTTGATTGTAGCCTATTACTGAGTAGACGTCCTTGCCGTTAGCTGTCATAAATTAGATGGTTACACGTTTTTGAATAGGCCCAAGCAATTCCTCCCCGGTCCCTACAGAGTGGGACCTTCTTCTTACAAGGTCGATTTCTGCCCCAGACCTCTGAGGAAGCGCACACCGCCAAGAGTACGAAAAGGAAATGTTCTAAATATATATCCTGGAAATGTGTTGTATCCTTACAAGGTTCCTGAGGAGATGAGAAAACTAGTTATGAAACATTAGTTACAAACAGACGTGTCGGAATGATTTCCGCACAGGTCCCTACTTCGTTATGTATGCTGAAGCTGTCCTGTCTGGTGTAATGCACGTTCAAATATTTCTTGTGTTCGAAGAACGAAATAGTATAGTTACAGAATGCATAACGAAGTAGGGACCTGTGCGGAAATCTTACCGACGTATCTTCCAACCAACCATACAGGGTACCAAGGACCCACAAATAATCCAACTTGAACTACAGATATTAAAACCAACCGAACATTCAACCAAGCGACCAACCACTAAAACATCAATGAACCAACCAATACGCTAAACAACTCCCCAACAAAGCAAGCCACCAACAAACCAAACAAAATACCGACAAAACAACCAACTAATAAAAAAACTACACGTAACCAATCACACCAACCAAACAACCAAAAACCTACACGTTTACAAGACACTAACCAATCATTCAACCATTACACTAACCGAACAATCACCCAACCTATACACTAACCAAACAATCACCAAACCAATACACTCACCAAACAATCACCCAACCTATACACTCACCAAACAATCACCAAACCAATACACTAACCAAACAATCACCCAACCATTACACTCACCAAACAATCACCCAAACATTACACTCACCAAACAATCACCCAACCATTACACTCACCCAACAATCACCCAAACATTACACTCACCAAACAATCACCCAAACATTACACTCACCAAACAATCACCCAACCATTACACTCACCAAACAATCACCCAACCATTACACTCACCAAACAATCACCCAAACATTACACTCACCAAACAATCACCCAACCATTACACTCACCAAACAATCACCAACTAATACACTCACCAAACAATCACCCAACCAATACCTAACCAAACAATCACCCAACCATTACACTCACCAAACAATCACCAACCAATACACTCACCAAACAATCACCCAACCAATACCTAACCAAACAATCACCCAACCAATACCTAACCAAACAATCACCCAACCAATACACTCACCAAACAATCACCCAACCAATACCTAACCAAACAATCACCAACCATTACACTCACCAAACAATCACCAACCAATACCTAACCAAACAATCACCCAAACATTACACTAACCAAACAATCACCCAACCATTACACTCACCAAACAATCACCAACCAATACACTCACCAAACAATCACCCAACCAATACACTCACCAAACAATCACCCAACCAATACCTAACCAAACAATCACCAACCATTACACTTACCAAACAATCACCAACCAATACACTCACCAAACAATCACCCAACCAATACCTAACCAAACAATCACCAACCATTACACTCACCAAACAATCACCCAACCAATACCTAACCAAACAATCACCCAACCATTACACTCACCAAACAATCACCAACCAATACACTCACCAAACAATCACCCAACCAATACCTAACCAAACAATCACCCAACCAATACCTAACCAAACAATCACCCAACCAATACACTCACCAAACAATCACCCAACCAATACCTAACCAAACAATCACCAACCATTACACTTACCAAACAATCACCAACCAATACCTAACCAAACAATCACCCAAACATTACACTAACCAAACAATCACCCAACCATTACACTCACCAAACAATCACCAACCAATACCTAACCAAACATTCACCCAACCATTACACTCACCAAACAATCACCAACCAATACACTCACCAAACAATCACCCAACCAATACACTCACCAAACAATCACCCAACCAATACCTAACCAAACAATCACCAACCATTACACTCACCAAACAATCACCCAACCAATACACTCACCAAACAATCACCCAACCATTACACTTACCAAACAATCACCAACCATTACACTCACCAAACAATCACCAAACCAATACGTAACCAAACAATTACCAACCATTACACTCACCAAACAATCACCCATAATATACTTACAATCTACTAACCAATAGAATAACCAAACAATCACGAAACCAATACACAAACCAAACAATCACCCAACCATTACACTTACCAAACAATCACCCATAATATACTTACAATCTACTAACCAATACAATAACCAAACAATCACCAACCAATACACTAACCAAACAATCACCCAACCATTACACTCACCAAACAATCACCCATAATATACTTACAATCTACTAACCAATACAATAACCAAACAATCACGAAACCAATACACAAACCAAACAATCACCCAACCATTACACTTACCAAACAATCACCCATAATATACTTACAATCTACTAACCAATAGAATAACCAAACAATCACGAAACCAATACACAAACCAAACAATCACCCAACCATTACACTTACCAAACAATCACCCATAATATACTTACAATCTACTAACCAATAGAATAACCAAACAATCACGAAACCAATACACAAACCAAACAATCACCCAACCATTACACTTACCAAACAATCACCCGTAAGACACTCACATTCTACTAACCAATACATTAACCAAACAATCAACCAACCAAGCCTCCAACCACGAAAACATCAACCAACCAACCAACCAATACGCTAAACAACTAACCAACCAGCCAATACAATAACCCGAAACCAAGCAAGCCACTAACAAATCAATCAAACAACCGCCAATAAAACAACCAACCAATAAACCTACTGACCAATACAATAACCAAACAATCAACCAAGCAAGCCACCAATAACAGAACCTAAACTGGCTCACCCAGCCCTCAGAACGGTCGAACTAAAGATATAGGCTACCAAACATGGTAAAAGTTTGGGTCATACGCAAAAGTGTACCCTGTCGCTGTAAGGTGGCTGGGCTGAAAGACAAAATATCGCCGTTAAGTAAAACAGAAAGGCTAAAAAATAACCTTGTTTTGCTGTTTGCAGATCATCACCGTATGGAAACCTTTTCCTGGACACCAACGAACCAATCGAACCACAGATCAAATCCTTTCACAACTTGTTAGCAAGATGTATATTACGTCATACCATCTGGACTTTGACAAGTAACCATCTCTTGAATCCCGATCCCCACAGTCGTCGTCATATAAGACTGATCTGAGATCCGATTGCGAGATAATCGACCACTTTTTAACAAGTTGTTTTTTTAACTTGGTATAACAACGTCGTCGTTTTCAATATACAGTTTGAATCTAACGCACCAGAATAGATTCCAAAAGCCTTTTCGGCTTATGAGGAACGCTTGCCTGGGAACACGAAACAAGCAAGTTAAAGGAACTGAAGAGACAGTAACAACAAGAGTGGGAGAGTTTTATTCACAAATAAGCGTCATCTAGATTTATTGAAGTAAATATAGCTCTGGTTTTGTGTCCATACAACAAACATGTCTTCTTTTGACTTCTTAAGCTTCCAAAACTACAAAATCGCGCTGTTCGAGTTATCACAAAGTCTGATTATTATTCTAGTGCTACTGCTCTTCGCGCTAGACTTGGCTGGGATGACCTTTCTACTAGAAGGATGAAATTCAAAATGAAGCTTATGTTTAAAACATTTAATAATCAGACTCCGGAATACCTTCAAGGCCTGTTTACACCATTCAGCTCAAATAACGAACTAAGGGATAAGGATTGTAAATTCACTCTACCCAAGCCCCGTACTGATTACATGAAACGCAGTTTCTGCTACAGTGGGACATTCTTGTGGAATAATCTTCCCCCAGAAGTCAGAGCAGTTCGATCCTTTCAATCGTTTAAAAGCGAAATCAATCGCCTTAAGTCTACCTCGTACTTCCACACGGCAAACATGTAAATCAGTTTTTTTTATTATTATTTTTTTTATCATTGTACTGATGTTTTTATCGTGTATAAATAAAGTTCATGATGATGATGATGGTGACTTTTACAACTAGCAGATATGAAGAGCTAAATGGCTTATCATGTGGGCCGATATCTTATGAAAATGCCCTTACCGATCACAACAATTCAACAAGTTCAGAGGAGACAACTAGGAAAGCCAAAGGCATTCATTTTGGAGAAAAACTCAGTTCAAAATAACCCTGCATTTTCCCTGATCGCGTCACTCACTTAAATTCCACAAGTTGACTTCTACTGCATCTCATGAACGCCTTACTATCTCACTAGGACTATTATGAATCGATTTTAAGTATTTACCTCCAACGTTTGTAGTTATAATCACTTACAGCTAGCTTCCATGTTCTTCAGATAGAAAATGTAATGAAATATAATTTTTCTAAAAAAGTTGTGGTCATCTTGAGTACCATCTGTGATACCGAGTTTTTTCCATCTGCGTTTTAGGTTGTGGGTCACCTGTGGGAATTACAAAATAAGAGACCATTACGATAAGTCTTTGGCTACCTCATGAGGTAGCCATTGGGGAAGAGTGACTCTAAGGACGAAAAGCGAGAAGCACTGGGGACGAAAATGGACAATTAACACTCAACCTAGATCCCAGGGCCCTTCTCAGGGTTTGGGTGCCCGGGATTTATTTATTTATTTATTTATGTTATCATTTCCCTTTATTACAATACTAAAAGGGTAAAAAAGCTAACTTACATGGATAATACATGGGAAATATAAAATAGGGAGAGGAAACGGCGAGGAAGTCTCAAGAAGCCATAAAGGCTTACAGGTGGGGCTCCCTCTTTAAATTAGATTTGAAGTTAAACTAGAATCGACCGAGGTTGAATTCAGCTCAAAGACTTAAATGTTCTCGCACCGATGTCGAAACGTAGCCGGCTTAAATAAAGAAAAGTGAATTTTTGTAATTGCACAGAATCATTCTACCTTGTTTGGAGGTCTCTTCCGCTGATGATGCCGGTTTCCAAATCCACCTCGTCTGAAACGTTAAAAAATATGAGTTAAAGATACCGTTAACACTGGCGATTATTAATTACTGTGTCAGTCCATGTAACAGAATCCAGGAATCGGAATCCAGAACAGTTTGCTCTTGGAATCTGGAATCCTGCGTTATGGAATCCGGAATCCACTTTTGATCCGAACTTTAGAATCCTTTTAAGCGGTTTGAAATCCGAAATCTACTTGTAAACAGCGAGAAAATCAATTATAAAAAAAAAATTTCAGCGCAAGAAGATCGACAAAACTCTGAAATGTCCAGAAAACGTGGACTATGAGCGCTCTATAAAAGGAGGACTATATGTGCTTTGGAATCTGGAATCCAGGGGGCTGGAATAGGGCATTCAACACCTCAACAGATTCTGTTAATTGGGGAGAACAGTGGCTCAAATTACAACAAAATGTTTTTGGTGGCTTGTTGAAGTAAGGGAGGCAATTTCCCCCGGGCGTAGTGGGAGGGTTAGTTCACGATGTTATAAAGGACTCAGCGGTGTCTTACGAAATTTGGTTTGTCACTTCCGTAACGAATGAGACGCAACATTGTCTCTAGGCGCTTTCGGTGGTCACTCAGTGAAATAAGCTGTTTCTCAAGGTCATTTCAGGGGCTTAAAGAGGCTGTTTTGGGTGCTAATTTTACGGCATTACAACCGGGGCTTGTTTTGGTGGACATTTTTAAGGCAGAAAAATAGGCAGGTTTTGACGGTCATTTGACGCCCCCAAAAAATAACGCTTTTTCGTGGTTATTTTAGGCCTGTAAATAAGCTAGATCCCTGTAACAATAAAGTATAACTGACGTAATATAGTTAAACGAAACGGCTGCTTACCCCATCTGGATAGTCGTATGAGTTCACCATTTTTGGCTGTGGGTTGTTATGCCGGTGCCTGGAATATGGTACCACAAACGCCAGCGAAAATGGGTCTCGTTTCTGGAAGTGCTGTTGGTAAGTGCTTGAGCCAAACTTGGATTTGATAGGAGCAAAATTGGCTGAAGCAGCCCTGAAAAACGACATGGAATCAACATGTTAATAATATTGATTGACTGATTGATTGATCGAGTGATCAGAGGGCAGCCTTAAACTCATGCCGATCAGAGCTAAAATTCCGCTTTGGCCGCTAACAACCCTTTCGGGTTTCAACTCTTTGGCTACCATTGCTAGTGCAAAGCCGACTTTAGTTTGCACGAATTATATCACGTGTTCTTTTTATGAAAGCAGTCCTCGTAACTATTGATCTCTTTCTTGTCGATCTTGCCTTTTTCTGCAAAATCATCTGCTCTACAAACGTGTCTGAAAATCATTTGATGTGTCTTAGGTGTTTGAGGTCTTAGATTGTACACCTCCGACAGAATAAAGTGACGATCAACCCGAAGAGTGACTTTTCGTTTCAGCCGTTACTATGGCAACGAGTCTGAAGGAAAGACATGGATAATATTAGAAAGATCAAATCTAAACTTTTTGCAACTTACCTCTCAGGCAAAGGACGAGGCCAGAACCTTCCTTGAAAATCCGCATTGTATTTTGTATCATACATATGGCTGAACGAGTAAGGCTTAAACGCAGGCTGATAAAGCGCCGAGAGCGAAGTTAATCGAAGACCAGGCTTTACGGGAAGTCCTTGAACGCCGTTAAACTGTTTGTGAACATCTGCCAATTAAGAGCAAATAAAGAAATATAATAATTAGTCTTAACAATTCTTAAGACGAAAATGGTGAAGATAAAAACTATGGCTAAGAGCTGAGAATGGGTTTGTTCTTGAACTTACCTGTAAACGGCCTGTTTTGACTGTGGTGTGTCGAAATCGCTGTTCCGTTCCGTTCGTTCTTTGTTTGTGGACGCGAAGCAAGTTGTCTTGAGACTGGCAGCTCAGGTTCAGAAGTGTCTTTCATGGCGAAACCTCTCTCTTTATACTCTACATCGTCTTAGGTATCCTCACGACAGCAACTAACGTTCCAGAAAAGATTTTTAAAAGAAGAACAGCAACTCAAGTTTCTCCACCAAGACAGCAGCTTTCCCAAAAGCAGGACACGGTCAATTAGCAGTGACAATGCCGCCGAATGCGTGACTCTGTGGCAAACCATTCATATTGAAATGAACGCCATTTTAATATTAGGGACCTTAAGATACTGGACGCGGCGGCCTTGAAGAAGGCGGTCACGTCCGAGAGGGCATGGGTCGTGACCGCCACCTTAGCGCGGGAAAAACAAACCTTAAGATTTGTTTTGTGTAAGCGGTGGCCGAAACAAGTAACAACAAACAGATTCAGTCAAAGAATCAGGCGGTTACGCTGTCATGACGTCGTTTAAGAAGACTCGGGAGTTTTTAACTGGATTTTATGTGACCGAAATCATTTCTGACGAAGAATTCGTGCTCCTCTATGACTGCAGCTTTTCAAAGAACTTAGAACTACCGTATGAAGACTACGAAAGATTTGACCTCGAAGAAATGGCAGATTCAGAGTGTAGAGCAGAGTTCCGTGTGAATAAACGCGACCTACCACGTTTAGCAGAATGTTTACAAATACCTGACACTTTTGTATGCAACCAGGGCTCCGTTTGTGAGGGTATGGAAGCTGTCTGTATGCTACTTCGAAGGCTTTCATACCCTTGCAGGTATTCAGATATGATAACAAGATTTGGCAGACCAGCCCCCGTGTTGAGTATGGTGACTAACAAAGTAATTGATTTTGTCTATAACACCCATGGATGGAGAATCAAGCAATGGAATCATGACCTTCTCAGTCCAGCACGTCTACAAACGTATGCAGATGCTGTGTACGCAAAAGGTGCAGCCCTTGAAAATTGCTTTGGATTCGTGGACGGCACTATTAGACCAATTGCACGACCAGATGAAAACCAGAGAGTTGTCTATAATGGACACAAAAGGGTACACGCCCTGAAATTTCAGTCTGTTGCACTACCTAATGGCATCATAGCAAATATGTATGGACCTGTAGGTGGGTAAAACATTTTAATCAACTTTAATCAATACCCACAGAGTCTTTTAAAACTTAAAACTGTACACTGTTATGAATTTCAGAAGGCAAGAAGCACGATGCAAGCATGCTGGGTGATTCTGGACTGCTTCACGAGCTACAGCAGTATGCATATTCTCCAACAGGACATCCTATGTGCATATATGGGGACCCTGCATACCCTTTAAGGGCACAACTGCAAGCCCCTTTCAGAAATGTAGTTCTCACTCCACAGATGCAGGCATTTAATTCTTCAATGAGCTCAGTAAGGAGTTGTGTGGAGTGGCTCTTTGGTGATATAGTTAATTACTTTAAATTTATTGATTTTAAGAAAAACCTGAAAATTGGGCTAAGTAGCATTGGAAAACTTTACATAGTATGTGCTGTGTTACAAAATGCTCTGAGCTGTTTATATGGCAATCTCACCTCAGAGTTTTTTGATCTACAACCACCTACATTAGAGGAGTATTTCGCTTAATGTATTCCGTAATGATGGGAATGTTTACAACTGTAGTAGTTTTGTGAGTCAATTATATAAAAGCCACCTCAATGAAAGAACAATCAATCGCTTTTATTGCTGTTAGCATACAAAGAACACAAAGGGATTTCTATCCCAAAATACTATCAAGCTTTTTTAAGGGTAGAAGTAAACAAACAAGCGATCTGAAGTAAACATTGAAGTATGTCTCTTATTTTTCTGCAATTTTTTGCATGAGGCCAATCATCAGACTCATGAGTTGATTGCTCTGTTGTTGCTGCTGTTGTTGATTAGCAAGTGTTAACTCGTAAAGCCTTGTTTGCCGCTCGTGCTCCTCTCTTCTTGCTTTCTGATCTTCTTGTTTCATTTCCCTATCGACTGTTGCTTTTTCCCTCAGAAACTCTACTATGTCATTTCCACCCTTTCTTGACCTTTTCTTCTTCGGCTCTGACGATCCCTCGCCTTCTCCTTTCCGTTTCATCGTTTCACTCAGCTTTTCGCACGCCCTCTTTCGAACCTCCTCTCCCATGGCTCTGTCGTCCTCTGTCTTTTTCTTGTTATTAAGCAATAATATATCTTGTTCTTCCGCTGCTTCCCACTTCTCGTTGATCTCCTCCAGGGCTTGGTCCAGCTCTGTTACCTCCACTTCCACTCCACTATCTCTCCGTTCCTTCTGCATTCTTGCACGATACTTGTCCAGCAAAAGCTTAAGATGCTCCCTCACCGATTTCTTTGTGACAACAAACCTCAATATGGCATGTGAATTGAGGTTGTCGGCTATTATTTGCCACACTTTTCCTCTTTCAACTGTCCTCGCCTTGTGACGATACGGTTCTAATAACAAAACCTCCCGAGCAAGGGCAGTGTCGTGGTTCTTAGTCCATTCCATTGCCAAACTAAAGGAAGAGAAAGTAGAATTTCAATCAAACCATTGGTGCCATTTTTATTAAAACATCGTAAAACACGAGTCGAAGAAAGATGATGAGTATGAAATCCACACATTTTTACAAATAATGCAAAATCATATTGTAGAGCGGCCCTAAACTGCTACTGACTAGTTTCACAAGATAAAAATCAAGGTGAAAATAAGAAATCAAAACAATATTCTGTGCGGGGAAATTTCCCCAGGTTTATCTGCTTATCGGATTGCTTTCTGAAGACTTGACGCTCACCTTTCCCTCTATAAACTCGCTAATACTGAATTATGAAAACAAAATTGAACCAAACAGTTTAGGAATCTATTTCCTTATCATAATGTTTACAAGTTCAGTGTAAAACATGTTATTTTAAGGGAAAAGTCGAAAAAATAACTCACCTTTCTGAGAGGCCGCCAAAATGAGCTTTGTCGCCGCCACCACAGAAGAGGAGGCCGTCAAGTGGCGTGACATTTATGCAAATTAGATGTAAGACCTTACAAATTTACTTCCGGTTACCGTCGACCTAGGCCGCGTTCAGGGTATCTTAAGGTCCCTATTGTGTGACGCCACGGGCTTCGGTCGGTGGGATCGATATAAATCCAAAGCAAAAATTGCTCAGTCGTGTCCTGGTTAGAAAGTTATTCTTTATCACGAGTGACAGAGGGGAAAAACCTCAGGAGGCGATTCAGTCCAGCATACGGAAAACTTTTAGAAAGTTGATATTTTCTGGCTTTCTTCAAAGAAGTCGCCGGAGACCAAGGAAGAGGGGGAGTGAAAGGGGTAATTGCGTGATACGGGATATTAATTGTCGTGACCGATGAAAACGCGAAACTAAAATCCGTGAACTTTGAATGTTTTACCTGTTGTGATACGTGAACCTTAAAAAGCGTTTGTCCGATTAAACGTGATGCGTTATTTCTACATTTTAATGTCCGTGAAACGTGTGTGGGACCCCTCTTTACTCCCCTCAAGGAAACCAAGAAAGTTGACGTGGCCCTAAAACCAGACAGAAAAGAAATCGAATGCAAAAACTTCAAGGTAACCTTCATCCAGTTCTTGCGAATACAGCTTAAAACTAGACTAATGGAAAAAGTGGTGCTCTTTTAAGAGTCAGTATCAAGAAAACCACATGTAATCAAAGTTTTACCCTGAAACCGAGGTTTGTAAATTCTCGTTAAATCTCTCTTGCCTTTGCAGCATAGAGGAGGAAAACGAGTTGCAAGTTCTTGTTTTAAAACCACTTGAAACTAGTGAGAAGAAAAAAAACATTGGGCTTAGCGCATTGAAGTTTGGATCAAGTCGGTGGATATTTTGAGAACAGAGATTTTAAATGACACCTTTTGCGGGATCTGCCGGTATACCCATACTTGATTTAGTCAAAAACCCCGAGTTGAGCTGGCACTCAAATTACACCCCCTAGATAGTCCATCTACTTCCGGTATAAGCCGGACCCAGTCAGTCGTTTTTACCAATGGCGCGCAGCCCGCGGAAGACTGGTGACCACTTGATAATATCTTGCCGGTTCAGCAGCATCCCGAACTTGTCGTAAAATTGAAAATAATTTAGCTTTTCTTTTCTCTTTATGGGCCACCAGTGTTCGTCGTTGTGTCGGCCAACCGTGAAAGTTAATGGAAATCGGTACAGAGTCGTGAAGAACATCGGAGAAGGAGGTAAGAAAAACTTACGTTTCACTTATCTGCAGTTTGGTCAGTTTATCTTCAGCCCTGAATCAATTTGTTTACAAAGGACACAGATGGAATGTTTCCAAAATAAATAAACTCATTTTCAGCTCTCTTTCCTTGTACTGTAATTATCTTTGTTTCTTCTCGAGGTCCAGAAATATCAATCACTTTTTCTGTTCTTTTTTACGTTGATAAAATCAACATAGCATTGACGTGCTGATTTCAGCTGCACATACATGTAATGTTTACATTAACTTGTCATGTTTAATTTTAGATTGCGCCATAAAAGGTTGAAGATTTTTTTCCATTAGAATACAGTGTGTGATCATGAATTATTGAGTAGATGTGTTGGTACTTGTTCACACTGTAATTATACAGCATCCTACTACTGATTTAATGCATAGAGATTGTGATTTTATACTAATCGTCCACTCTGTCCATGGTTCTTTTTTAAAATGATCTTTAATAGAATTATATCGTTATTTGAAATATTATGTGTGGGTACATACTGTAGATTATGTTTAATACTACTAATCTCATTTATTCAATACACAGATCTAATGCATAAACTTGAGAAAAACTTAACAGATTTAAATATTTTCTTGAGAAACATTAATTTTTTGTCCTTTATTTGAAGGAAGTAAACTGTCGGGGTTTAAATTTGTTTTTTAGCATTCTCTTATGTTCACCTTGTCACACGTGGAAAGGAGTGGTATGCATTGGTGAGTTCACCCATTTACTTCCAATATCCGGTTAGCAATCTTCTTAAATGAAACCATACATAGTTCCCCCATGATATGGTACAGTATTTCAAAGTATGAATACTCGCTAGAATAAGTGCAAGTGTTGTACAGAAGGTGTTGAAATAAAGGACACATTTTCTGTAACATTTTGTCATTTGTCTTCGTTTTTAACAGAAGAGAATGCGTCTCCAACTACCGGAGCAAGAGGAGGTAATTGTACAAAATAAGATACTGTAGCTGTCTCATATGACCAAAAGGGAACAACACAGTGATGCAGGAACAGTGTACCTTATTTGGTATCATTTGGGTTATTATTGTTGTCAAATTTGGATTTGGATTATCAAGCACTCTTGATAGTGTACATGGAGCATGCGCAAAGTGATAACTGTACTCAAAGTGAAGTACATATTATGTACACCATATTGCTTTATAGAACTAGACTGCCTTGATTATTTCTAAATTAGTCCTTTTTTTATAATATTCAGATATCTTCAAAAAATACCTTTTACAGTGTAAAAGAATATTATAGTGCAGCTGGAGAGACTGAGGAAACATAAGGCCCTGTAATTACAAAATAAGCAAATCTGCAAAATCTGCCCAGTATAATTATTTGTCAGCTTTGTTTCTTTAAAGATTTGTGTGTGTGTAGGTGGAAATGCTTTCATGGCTCAACCCCTAGTGTCTTGGATGTAATTTTGTCCCACCCACGTGCAAAGTAAAGTAAAGTAAAACTTTATTTAAACAGGGTAGCCCATTCAGCTCAAAGGCTGGTATCCATAGGGGCCCTGTATAGATAACATTAAGTTAAAAATACAAATTCATGTTCACAGATTAAAATTATAACTTTACGTTAAAAACTAAAAACTGCACTAGAAATCTAAAATCTACGTTAGACTTCATTTAAGATATGACCCCTCCCACCATACCTGATCCCTCTAGTCCACACTACTTCTGTATTGTTTTCTCCCTGTGACCCTTACCAGTACAACCAGTTCTGTGTGCAACAGAAGAGTCAGTGGGAAAAACTAGTGTACCGTGTTGGTGAGTGTTCTTTTGAACACTCTTCATCAATGTCAGTTGGATAGCCTTCCCCTAACATGATGGAATACTTATTATGATCTCCATCTTTCTTTAAGGAAATTTAGACTGCCCCCGTCTTATTTCTCCCTCCATGCTATGCCCTTCTAAATAATGACCAGTCCAATATGGCGGGTGGACACAAGTGAGAATTGGTTATGGGGGGCAGGTTACATGTACCTTTTAGAATTTGTCATTTAACATTTTGTCATTGCTAGGCATTTGAGCGAGAAGTTGATGCTCATCGTGCAGTTGATCACCCAGGCATCCTTTCACTGTATGATGTTGAGCTGGTCTCCAAGGGAACATTTAAAGAAGCTAGGATGCTTGTTACTTACTACAAGGTAGTCTCTTAGGAAACAAGTTCATGCATGTGAACCACAATATCTTGCTTTTTCCCAGTTTGCCTGTGACAGTGCCAAAAAAATGCACCTTTCACAAATTTTCAAGGTTCGAAATATAGCATCTCCAATATCACATGTTCTCCTGTTATATTAAATTTTGATATTCTCTTCTAGGATGGAACAGTTCAAGACTTAATTGAAAGGAAATTCAGCAAAAATAGCCACATACCAGAGCTCCATATCTTGCATATGTTCAAGTCACTTTGTGATGCCATACAGGCATTTCATTCGCATGATCCTCCTCTTGCACACAGAGACATCAAGGTAACAGAACACTGATGGTACTGCATTACAGTACATAGCACTGTCTAGGAAGAGTAGAAAGAGTAGAGTAGACTATATATATTCATCATTAACCAAGCTTGTTCAGTCAAAATACCTGGATACTGACCAAGTTCTTTTCACAAAAAAAAAAGAGGCCAGTATACAGCCATCTTGACTGAAGAAGCTTGGTTGACAAAGGATATATTATATGCATGTCCATTATGTTTTGATTTGTTTGATGGGATAAAGTTGGAAATCCCATGTGGGCAAGATAAGCCCATTTTGCTCACTCTGGCAACCAATCAGAACTCAGAATTTCACTTATCTTGCCTGCTCCTGGAACCAGCCTAAAAACATAAATCAATATACGGTAATTGAAAAAATAATTACATCCTTATAAACAAATTAAGATGATTAATGAAATTGGGTGACTGTGTAGCTGGAGTCCAAACTGTGTTCATGTGTGTAGGTGCAGACTGAATTGGAGGTAATACATTCATGCCCTATATTTTCGTAATGTTTCTCCAGACCTGTTTGAGTTTTCAATCAATAATTACACAAGAATGTTTGCTGCAAAAAATCTTATACTTCTACTCGTTTCTTACTTGATGCTTTGTTTACATGAATTTTTTTAGCAAGATATCTTGAAAAGCAGAAGAGTTACAATGCTTTAAATGTTTGGTGTATATAGGACATGAATTTATTACTGAATTGGATGCCCCTCTGTCCTATTACAAGATAATCACACAAATAACAAATGTGAGAAGTTGTTCTGCATGTATGTATATTTTTTTTAATTAAGTTCTTTCACATAGTTACAGGATAGTGACTTTGAACTCACTTGAACGACGTACAAAATTGTAGTAATCGGTTGGCATTTTGATTTTTATTATTAACCTGGTGAAGCTGCTACATTCTATGAACTGGTGCCTTTTTTGTTCAGTTCTCTTTGTTGGCTCCTTAGCCGTTAGATTTGACCTGTCAAGCTGCAATTTGCAAACAATTGGACAGGTTAAATTAGACAAATTGACTCTTACTTACTGTACAGTGGAATTGTGCACCAAAACATCAGTGTTGTGATAAGATTTCCACATGGGTCCCTACTTCATTATGCATGCTGTGGCTGTATTGTCTTGGGCATTATATGCACCAATTTTACATAATTATTTTGGAGGAACAAAATAGTATATCTACAGCATGCATAATGAAGTAGGGACCTGTGCGGAAATCTTACCAGTGTTGTTGATTACCAGTCAAATTCAATAATTTTGTTTGTGACTGATATGTAATGGACTCATTTAGATTTTGACCATTTGTTCCATCATTGATCATATATTCTTTCCAAGCCTCATAACCTGCTCCTGGGACCTAACATGTCAGTGGTTTTAATGGATCTCGGCAGTGTATCTGAAGCCAGATGTGAAATAACATCACGGTATCGTGTCGTTTCTTGCTATTCATTATTAATTAGGACCAACTCGCATTCTATCACGAATCCTGCCATGTGATTGGCTAACACACTCAATATAATTTTATATTCTGTGATAGATAGCGAGTGGCGAAAACGCCCGAGTTTGAAAGAAGAAAATCTACAAAATAAGTTGAAAAAAATCAGTAAATTAGTTTCTACAAAAAATTAGACTACTTGTTCTCGTTTTCTACGATTTTAAAAACAGCATTGAGTCATTGAAAACTGGAACTCACACTTTAATGTCATTCCACTAAAATATGGCGCACCTCATGTTCGGATGAATTCAAAAAACGGACTGACCGGTTTTCACTGGTTTTGCTCCTACTTGGCGGATGCTTTTTGCTTTTCCAATAGAGAACAATTTCCTCGTTAGTTTCTTCCTTGACTGTCGGGAAGTTTAGCAACAGGAACTCACGGCCAAACTGAACAGTAACTGTGCTGCAAAATGCAGCTGTACACGTCATGTTATGTGCGCACGCCCAGCGTTATGTTTGGTTAGGTGGCTTGGAGCCGATTAGCGGATAAATTATTCTCCGCTAATCTAGGCTCAAGCAGCAAGAGTTAATTATTGTTTTATCATGTATTTGCGCAAAGCGGGTTTTGTACGTATGTAAGAGCCAAAGTGAATAAGGTTCAGACTCATAACTGCTAAGGAATCACACGCTTTGAAACGCATATTTTCGGCGCCATGACGTTGACATAACATCCCGTACCTAGCCTAAACGTCATGACGGCTGCCAAAATTTTTCCCCCAAATGAGTCGGGTTAACGCATGTAACCTTTTACTTGTGTTAAAATGTATTGTCTTTTTATTAAATTTAGAGGCCTTCAACGTTCCTTTGAATTGCTTTAGCGACAATAAAAAGGTCGTCTAATGAAAAGAAGTGTTTTATTAAGAAAGTGGTGAAAACAATCTGTAGTGGAGGACTATTCCATAAATCCTACTGTAATTAGAAAGTTCCCTGTGACATGGCGAATAGGCCAGCGCTATCGCTTTGGGAAGCCTGTAGAAAGGGTACTCGTCATGAGACCTTTGTTGTGTTAGAACTGAGTTCTGTGGATGTTGTAATTTTAGGAGAGAAGCTCTGGCATTGCAAGAAAAATGTGCCCAAGAATGCACAGCGGCATACAGGTGAGTGAAACAAAAAAATGTTGTTATATTCAAAGGAGCCCAATCGCATATAATTCATGGTAGGCCACCATATAGTCACAAAATATAGTGTTACTGGGTTATAAAAGGGTTCACAAAGGTATATCCTTATAAACCCGTGTATACCCCTGATGATTATGTAGCCAAAGGCATGACGAGTATTCTTAAGGGCGAGAACAATCTGACGTTTCGAGCTTGAAATGTTATTTTTTCTTCGTTTACATCTCGATTTCCAAAACCCAAAACAAGAAGATCGTCCTTTCTGACAGATCTTGAGGGTTCAAAACGTCTTCGATTTGCAACCTTAAGTGTGAATTTTGTGTTCAAAATCAGTGCTTGCCTCTTCCTAACAATTTCCAACCACCGGTTCGTTAAGAGTTTGGTAACGCCCGCACATATTTAAGTTACTGTTGTGATATCCGTTATCGAGTGTATATGGGTTTGTTTCCTCGACGCAACCAACTTCCAGTTCGAAACGAAACCCTGGAAAAATGAAGAATATTCTTTGACCAAAGTTGAATTTGTTTTACAGGGCTCCGGAACTTTTTGAAGTCCCTTCAAACTGCTTCATTGACGAGAAAACCGATGTGTGGTCATTAGGTTGCACTTTGTACGCTATGGCTTATGGTAGGTTAATTTGTTGTCTGGATTCCACTTACCTTTGCGTGACCCAAAGTTGTCCCGAGTATCTTCCGGAGTTGTGCGAGGATCGTCCAAGTTTTCGGGATGTCTTCGTACTTTACTTCCCTTGGAGAAACGTCATACAGCTAAACAAATTTTATGTGGGATGAACGAAAATTTTGCACAGCGAAATGGAAAAAAAACGCTCTTGTTTCGCATCTTCATAACCTGCTGAAACACACTCTCTCGCTCTCCTTCTCTCTCTCTCTTGTTTGATTTGTTATTCTGCTTTTTGCCTGTATTTGACAGGTAGCAGTCCTTGTGATGGCTCCGCCCTCTCTGCTTACAGTGGAAACATACAGATTCCGGGTAACAGGTGTGAATAACATCGCACAGTTATTATGGCCAGTGGTGCTGTTTAGTTGTTTATTATCGTAAACAGCATACTGTGTACCGCACTTGAACCAAGAGAGTACTTTGAAGTTTAAACTACTTTAGAGATCCTTATACTCAGTGGATAAAACAGTACAGAAAGCTGCTGAACAGTACTGTACTGTGGTACTGTGTATTTTACTATACAGTGTGGTTCTAACTTTTTTGTCTGTGGATCAAACCATTCAGTATGACCATTCTTTGGAAAGGTACTGAACAGGGGCCGGTTGTTCGGAGGCCGATTAGCGCTAATCCAAGGTTAAATTTTAATCAGGGTTTCTTTTCCTCCTGTCAAAAAGCATTTTCTCCGATAACTTTATCTATTTTATTCAGAGCATACAATCATCAAATTGTATTCAAAGAGAATTATACTGAATGCGCTTTTTAAGCTCTCATATATGCATTTAAATTTCCCACTAACCCTGGGTTACCTTAACCATTCTTCGAACAACCGGCCCAGTACTGTACCGTGTTACTGTTTGTTTTACTATACAGTGTGGTTCTAACGTTTTCATCTGTGGATCAAACCATGCAGTGTGACCATTCTTTGGAAAGCTACTGAACAGTACTGTACTATGGTACTGTTTGTTTTACTATACAGTGTGGTTCTATCTTTTTCATCTGTGGATCAAACCATGCAGTGTGACCATTCTTTGGAAAGCTACTGAACAGTACTGTACTGTGGTACTGTTTGTTTTACTATACAGTGTGGTTCTATCTTTTTCATCTGTGGATCAAACCATGCAGTGTGACCATTCCTTGGAAAGCTACTGAACAGTACTGTACTGTGGTATTGTTTGTTTTACTATACAGTGTGGTTCTAACTTTCTCAGCTGTGGATCAAACCATGCAGTGTAACCATTCTTTGGAAAGCTACTGAACAGTACTGTACTGTGCTACTGTTTGTTTTACTATACAGTGTGGTTCTAACGTTTTCATCTGTGGATCAAACCATGCAGTGTGACCATCCTTTGTAAAGCTACTGAACAGTACTGTACTGTGGTATTGTTTGTTTTACTATACAGTGTGGTTCTAACTTTCTCAGCTGTGGATCAAACCATGCAGTGTAACCATTCTTTGGAAAGCTACTGAACAGTACTGTACTGTGGTACTGTTTGTTTTACTATACAGTGTGGTTCTAACTTTCTCAGCTGTGGATCAAACCATTCAGTATGACCATTCTTTGGAAAGGTACTGAACAGGGGCCGGTTGTTCGGAGGCCGATTAGCGCTAATCCAAGGTTAAATTTTAATCAGGGTTTCTTTTCCTCCTGTCAAAAAGCATTTTCTCCGATAACTTTATCTATTTTATTCAGAGCATACAATCATCAAATTGTATTCAAAGAGAATTATACTGAATGCGCTTTTTAAGCTCTCATATATGCATTTAAATTTCCCACTAACCCTGGGTTACCTTAACCATTCTTCGAACAACCGGCCCAGTACTGTACCGTGTTACTGTTTGTTTTACTATACAGTGTGGTTCTAACGTTTTCATCTGTGGATCAAACCATGCAGTGTGACCATTCTTTGGAAAGCTACTGAACAGTACTGTACTATGGTACTGTTTGTTTTACTATACAGTGTGGTTCTATCTTTTTCATCTGTGGATCAAACCATGCAGTGTGACCATTCTTTGGAAAGCTACTGAACAGTACTGTACTGTGGTACTGTTTGTTTTACTATACAGTGTGGTTCTATCTTTTTCATCTGTGGATCAAACCATGCAGTGTGACCATTCCTTGGAAAGCTACTGAACAGTACTGTACTGTGGTATTGTTTGTTTTACTATACAGTGTGGTTCTAACTTTCTCAGCTGTGGATCAAACCATGCAGTGTAACCATTCTTTGGAAAGCTACTGAACAGTACTGTACTGTGCTACTGTTTGTTTTACTATACAGTGTGGTTCTAACGTTTTCATCTGTGGATCAAACCATGCAGTGTGACCATCCTTTGTAAAGCTACTGAACAGTACTGTACTGTGGTATTGTTTGTTTTACTATACAGTGTGGTTCTAACTTTCTCAGCTGTGGATCAAACCATGCAGTGTAACCATTCTTTGGAAAGCTACTGAACAGTACTGTACTGTGGTACTGTTTGTTTTACTATACAGTGTGGTTCTAACTTTCTCAGCTGTGGATCAAACCATGCAGTGTAACCATTCTTTGGAAAGCTACTGAACAGTACTGTACTGTGGTATTGTTTGTTTTACTATACAGTGTGGTTCTAACTTTCTCAGCTGTGGATCAAACCATGCAGTGTAACCATTCTTTGGAAAGCTACTGAACAGTACTGTACTGTGGTACTGTTTGTTTTACTATACAGTGTGGTTCTAACTTTCTCAGCTGTGGATCAAACCATGCAGTGTGACCATTCTTTGGAAAGCTTCTGAACAGTACTGTACTGTGGTACTGTTTGTTTTACTATACAGTGTGGTTCTAACTTTCTCAGCTGTGGATCAAACCATGCAGTGTGACTATTCTTCGGAAAGCTACTGAACAGTACTGGCACTGTTTGTTTTACCGTGCGTCATGAACAATTCGGGACTTTTATTCAACCTATTCCTATTCGTATTTCTTATTTTTCAGTGTTTACTCCTTGGATATGAGCAATCTAATCACGAGTATATTAAAAGTGGATCCACAAGAGAGACCAACTGTTCAAAACCTTCGGAGAAGACTAGAAAACTTAGCTCCTGTCTCCTCTCTGTTCAATTACCATGACTCGAGAAATGTAGTTTTACAGATGTAAGAATATGAGAAGAGAACAATATATATCCTGCCCGAGTGGACACTTCGATGGAAGTCAGCAAGTGTTGTGACCGTTTTGTCAATGTTTCTTACTTGTTGGTGATCCTATGGCCAATTTATGCAAATCTGGTGTCTCTTATCACAGTGGTTTTCAAATCACTGACGAATTGTTTGATTGCGCCATTGCTTTTAGTGGTGTTGCGTCGCTACGATAGGTGAAAAAGAGAAGCTCTTATTTTTGTCAACCAACCATTTTCTTATCACAGGGTAGATAAAACCATGTAGTGACCGTTCTTGGGAAAGCTACTGAACAGTACTGTACTGTGGTACTGTTTGTTTTACTATGCAGTGTGGTTCTAACGTTTTGATCTGTGGATCAAACCAGGCAGTGTGACCATTCTTTGGAAAGCTACTAAACAGTACTGTACTGTGGTACTGTTTGTTTTACTATACAGTGTGGTTCTAACTTTTTCATCAGTGGATCAAACCATGCAGTGTGACAATTTTTTGTAAAGCTACTGAACAGTACTCTACTGTGGTACTGAGGCAAACATACAATTGCAGAATTCAGTCAAATAAGGTCCGAGTAGAATAATTCATCCCTTTTTTGTCGTCACTGGTGTTGTTGTTAGTCTCTCTTTTTTTATGTACTTGAAGTTTTTTGTTTGGCCTTCAATCGCCTTTTTTGTTGCCTCCAAATACCATCCGATCCGTTCTTTATAGGTCGTTAAATACACCCATAAACACTGTTAATAAATATAACCTGAATTAGTCGTGTTTTGTTTCAGTAATATTCTATTATAGGTATAAAATTGATGTAAAACTCTTTGAAGGTCTTTGTGACCTTTAAAGGCTGGTCTTACTTTTTCTGCTTTTCTGTTTTGTGTACGCAAAAGTCGACATGGATCGCAGGACTTCGTAGGGCTTTCTTGTCTTTCCAAAACGCTCTCGCGCGAACCATCGTTGGTTCGTGCAGTTGGCTGCATCATTCTCTTGCAATACACGATTAAAACGTTTCTGCTTGATGCAGTGGCAGAAAAGACGTCGTTCACCGCTCGTGCCGAGGCGAAGTCTTCCGTTTTCATCCCGGAAAGATTTTGCCTTCCCAGACATCTTCATTTCAGCAATTAACGCAGGCTAGATCGAGCTTTGCAAAAAGTTTAAACTTTAAGAGAAGAATACATACATAAGCAATGAATGGGCAAATATGACGCTATAGACCTTAGAGGCGATATTTTAGACAATGGTAGTGGAAGCATGTGTCTCGCAATCCTGAGGAAATACACGGAGGAAAATACAGATGAAGTTTACAACAGTTGAATTGTTTTATTTTTTCCATCATCAAACAAGTCAATAAACAGTTAACGTCATAAAAAAAAACCAGTTCTTTTCGGAAGTGGTTACACCCAGGCGATCAATCTCGACAAACAACTACTTGGCAAAACAGCCGCCCCCGTCTGTAACTGCTGTCTGAAATCACGTGATAAACTGAATGCGTCCTGCTGCGTTTATTTCTGCTGTCCTTGTTATATCAAGCTATCGTACGCGCAGGCGCTGTAAAGAGGTTCGGTTGCCATTCACTGTGGGGAAATGATCCACCATATTGACTGCAAAACGAGGAGACAATGAGTTAAACCCTTCCATCATAATTGACTCTGCAAATGAATATATGGAAGACCATACATTTGAACTGCGGAGTAATATGTAATGACATTGATTGATCATCGCAGTTATGCACACAACTTAAGCAGCTGTGAAATTAAAGCCTGAAAAAATTCAGGCCTGAACGGGATTCGAACCCATGGCCTCTGCGATACCGGTGCAGTGCTCTACCAACTGGGAGCTGGTCATGTTGTGAGTTCGTAATATACCCGCAGATGGTGAAGAATGCAAATGAATATATATGAAAGACCATATATTTAATCTGCGGACTCGTTGACTAGTTGACTCTATTTGCAAACTGGAGTTAGAGGCCCTGCCGGGGGGGGGGGGGGGGAATTCCCAGGTCGCTTGTCGGAATTTTAAAATGCCTCGTGTCGGCGTTTTGTTAAGGCTTCACGTCGCTGTCGGAAATTAAGGGACAACTACTTCAGTTCTTTGTCACTAATTCTCGGCTTTGATGTCGCTGTCGACATTTTTTAATAGAATGGCAGTCGTTTGTCGCTATTTCATTTGGTCGCTGTCGCTACTTTTCGGCCCGTGTCGCTTGTCGGAATTTACCCTGGCAGGGCCTCGAGTTAGTTTAACGGTACTCAAGGGGAGGGGAGAAAGTTTCCCAAAATATCTCGTTTTCACTATTACACGAAAGACAGTTTTAAGTTGTGAAAGACAATACAAAGATGTTTTTTTGTCGGGAAGAGAAGCTCATTACTATCGGGGCACAGCATTGTAAGCTCAACTGTATACAACATGTTATCATGTTCAGCGGCGTAGCGTGAGATTTTGAAGGTGTACGCACAGGAAGAGAAGTATAACGTTTCTTGCCTTCTACCAAAACGACAAGGAAATACTAACACAAAGACACCAATATAATACGAAAAAAAATTATAAGCCATCCCGATTTAATGTTAAAAATGCTCTCGGGGAATAAAAAATTATACTTTTCCAGACTTAAGCTGTACACACGGGCATATGTGCGTATATAGGCGCTGTCCCTTTCTATTTAATGCTTACCTTTTCTACGAATGAAAGGTGTTCGCGCGATTTCTTGCTGGTATGTGCTCAAGTTTCCAAAATTTCTCTTCAATCGTGAATGAAGGTTTCTCAAGTCCGCGGGCCGTTCGTGTTGCTTAGGGACAGGTGGGAGAGTGGGTCCTCTGTCCATGGGTACCCAGACCATGTATGTCTGAAGCTACGTAGGAAAAGGGAAGCCAAATCATTAAACCATTTTTTTTTACAAAGGCAAACGTCCAAGCTAAAGGAAGCGAGTCACAGTTTAGTTCTAACGTTTCCATAATTGGATCAAACCATGCAGCGTGACCATTCTTTGGAACGCTACTGAACAGTACTGTACTGTGGTACTGTTTTTTTTACTATACAGTGTGGTTATAACTTTTTCATTTGTGGATCAAACCATGCAGCGTGACCATTCTTTGGAAAGCGACTGCACAGCACTGTACTATGACACTGTTTGTTTTACTATACAATGTGGTTCTAACGTTTTCACATATGGATCACAACATGCAGTTTGACAATTGTTTGGAAGCCACTAAACTGCACTGTACAGTGGTACTGTTTGTTTTACTGTGTTGAAATCATGCAGTGTGTGACCATAAATTGAAAATCTGCCCCTAAGCAGTCCATATGTTCTACTGAATTCTTACCCTGTCACCAGTCTGAAACGGAAAGAATATCCTAAACGGATGTGGGTTATTTCGGCTTACGTGACCAGGAAAAGCCTTCCTGGACAACTTCCCGTCATGCGTCCTGTGCATCGAGCCATCTTGGTATGCATGCGGATGTGAGGGTTCACCGCTGAAACGTAAAACAACTGTCACGATTTCTGGTAATCAAGGCACGGTTGCATGAGACTTCTAATGCTAATACAGGGTTAAGCAGTGATTTAGTAATAGGCTTAAAACCTAACCCAGGATTATGCTAATCTGCTCACGAAGACCCAATCTAATCAATCTAACTATCCAAACCCATTTATTGTTCTAACCTCAAGCTACAGCGCAACAAAATGGTAACAAAGAAAACTGAGCAGAATGCGCAGGTTTCAATCCACTCGCTTCAGCGCTCTTGTACAGGATCATATCAGTGCTTCTATTCCAAACCATTATTCTGGGTCAATTAAACACCAAAGTCAAAATTTCATTCAAACACTGGGAATACAAGATTTCACAATTTTCTATAGTAAAGCTTTGAGTAACGATGTCGTTCATCTACTTAATAGTGGAGGCCTCTCATCAACTATACCTTTACGTTCTGTAGATCTGGAGCTCTTGGGTAAGCACTCTAACTCAGCAATGCTTTCTTAACAGCCACTACTACTTTTCTTTTCTAATCACAAAAATCATCTAAAGGGTTTGTATAGCACGTCAAGAATTGGATGCAAAAAAAAGTAAACTTTGACAACCTGCGAGAAAGAACCAGTTTGTACGAAAAGAAACGTGAATTCTGTCATATAATAGCAAGGAATAAAATCACTTTACCAAGAAAGCAGTCTGCCGTGAGTATAGCTAGAAGTTTAAAATATTGCACACTTTTTAGTATCCGTTGCTAGGCGGCAGCGGGAAACTTAAACGCGCGCGGGAAAAATAAATTCTGAAGTTTGCGTAAAACTTACCCGAATATGTTCGATATTGGAGGCTTTTTGACTGCGTTGTCAAAGTAGTTTTTTAAATTTTGAGGCAAACCTATCGGTATCTGGCGAGTTCTGGTCTCTTTTACTGTAAACAAGAAAGAAAAAGCACACGAGTATATAAATACTCTCCGACCATACACAGAAATAAGAAAAGCACAAAAATTTGGAATATTTTTGAGCTGTAAAGGTAAGTTTTTTCAAAATGTCTGAGACCTACCTGTCGTTGCCCAATCTTTGTAAGGTATCACGTTCAACTTCGGCGACATTTCAGGTCTCGAATCGGTTGGCATCTTGAACCTTAATCCGGCTTGCAGTGCCACCGAAAAAGCTTTATTCTTGAAATTCCAGGAATAGAAACCAGAGCAAGTTGGTTTATTGTACACGACGTGGAGCTAAAATGGCTTCCACTAAGTTGACAAATTTCAACTCTAATGTCGCAGTGAGATTTTTAAATGTCGAGCTTCCCTGTTAAAAAGTTCGAGTAAATCTTGCAGCTTGGTGTCGCTCTGAGTTGTTTGTTTACCAAGATTAAACCATCTGCGGGTTCTATTGATTAGAGGATTAGCGCGTTGTACAAAGAAAAAAAAGATTTCGTCTATCACAGTCTAGTAATTTCATTGTTTCACAAAAAGGTTGTGAAATTGCTTCACGTTTTGTTAGCTATTGGCTGTGAATCACAAAGCGGACTTTGTCGGCATTTTGTAATACTTATCGCTAGGCGAAATAGTGTTTACTTTCGCGACACGTAAGTCTGTCATTTTGCACTCATCAACGTTTAACGAGGCGATGAACAACCTCTTTACAACGTGATAATAAATACGGTAGTGTTGATTTTTACACCTACGTTGTTTGACTTGAAATAGTGATACTCACTTTTCGTGTATTTGCATACCGACGAAATAATCCTTTAAAATGAGATATCCATTCAAAACACACCGAATAACTCAAAGATCACCGAATGGGAAATGAAATTTTTATCGGTTGTCAGTCAAGCAAAGCAAAGCAAAGCAAATTAAATCGCAGAACTGTATATCTTGAAAATTATCTTAATTAGGCTTAGGGCTCATTTCACCATTCAGTTCTGTTCAATTACTAGACTTAATGAAATAACTTCTGTACGTATAGACATTACAGTCACAAAACAACTCCAGTTACGAGTTCAAATAAAGAAAAAGATAGGAGAAAAACTAAATGACAAAGTGCGACCGAACCGTCGAACTTACTTCAATTTGGCTAAGCCGTCAAAGTTACCTTGTCCATTGTGCATCATAGAACGTTTACAATTAACCCAGGAAGCGTGGTAATTGTACAGCTTTACCTTTCATTTAGTTGCTGGTATGTCAACAGTTGACAATACGGTTAATAAATTACCTTCCTTGAACAATTGACACGGGTTCGGGCAATCCTTAGTGAGCTACTCTGTAGACTCATTCTGCTGCTATGTCGCCAATAAAGCTGTTACTATTATCATCATCATCATCATCATCATTATTATTATTATTACAACTAAAGCTAGGCTATGAAAACAAGTCACATAAACGTTTAAATTGTAGTAACAAATAACAAAGACCTTTTCTCTTCAAAACAGTCTTCACCTTTTCTCTTAAACTTGATTTGATCTTTATAACTACGTTCTAAAAGCTACTGAGTAGTACTATACTGAGGCACTGTTTGTATTATTATACAATGTGGTTCTGCCGTTCTCATCTGTTGATCAAACCATGCAGTGTGACCATTCTTTTGAAAGCTACTGAACAGTACTGTACTGTGGTACTGTTTGGTTGACAATACGGTGTGGCTCTAACTTTTTCATTTGTGGATCAAGCCATGCAGTGTGACCATTCTTTGGAAAGCTACAGAATAGTATTGTTCTGTGGTACGGTTTGTTTGGATTTCCCTGTAAAGACTACTTATTACTTGGTTAATTAGTAGTATGTCAGTTAAACTAGTAGTGTAATAATATCGCTTCTTCTGCAAAGACCAGTTTGCCGGCCGACAATACACCAAATGGTTTTGTATATATTCTTGGATGTACGTATGTATTGTATATGTTTTAATTTTATTTCAAGTATTCCAAAAAAAAAACAAATGCATAAACATTGTCGGATCACTGTCAGTATCTGGGCAACTGTTCACCTACCCCTCCCCTAACCCAACATTAACACTAACTTTTTAACTTATTATAACTTGTCTGGTTAGGGGAGGGGTAGGTGCACAGTTGCTCAGATACTGACATTGCATGGTCCTTCTGATCTTCTATGTTTTCAGACAAGCAAGCAAATATATAGCGATATTTAGCAGATTTTATACTTTATTGATATCGTGAAGGTATACTCTTAAGATTTCCAAAAAGTTCTGATATCCTTGACACACAGTTAATATGCTTGATATGTTTACTTAACCTCTGTTAATTTACAATACGACTCATGTAACTCAGTGCAGTGGACGCGAAAACCAAACTTGTGTTCACTGTTTTGAGACTTAACACATTGAGGCCACTATAAGATTCCACTAAGTTATCCAAGTTTAAACTGGTTTCTCAAAGTTACGTATGCTGATAAGTCATGTATGCCTTGCGTAAGCTATGTACCGCGATTGGTTAGTTTGGTTCCATCACTCGAACTTGATTGGTTGAAGTCTGTGCGGCCAGACCCAGTACCCCTGGGATCAAAGAATAAGAATAGAACATCAGTGTTGGCAGAAAGTCACTGTGGAAGGTAAGCAAAGACTGTTTTGAAAGTCAAGCCTATCTTAATACGCAACTTAAGAGAAATTAGAATGGAATGAGACTGACGTAAAAACAAGCGAATTTTAAAAGTTCATTAGAAGCTTGCATCAACCGATAGGCGCACAAGCATACAGAGAGAGCGTGATGTGAATGATCCAATGAAAAGGCACGAATGATGAACTTACCCTGTTAGGAAACTTGAATGCATTTGTCATGCTTATTGGGTGTGGGTTGTTCTTCCTCCAAGCAGAGGTGGGGTGCGTCTTTTGTTTTGGGTCTGTACTCTTTTGGAAATTCGCTCTGTAGGTGGATGTACCGATTGGGTCTTTCGATGGAAATTCGTATGGAGGCGGTCTGAAAAAAAAGGAAGAAAAAAATCTATACAACCGTTCAACAGTGTGATCACTACAGAAAAGCAACGAACTGCGCTGTATTGTGGCACTGTTTGTTTTGCAATACAGTGTGGTTGTAGTTTAAAAATTTTATATGTGGATCAAACCATGCAGCGTTACCATTCTTTGGAAAGCTACTGTTTGTTATACTATACAGTGTGGTTCTAACTTTTTCATCAGTGGATCAAACGATGCAGTGGGACCATTCTTTGGAAAGCTACTGAATAGTACTGTTCTGTGGTACTGTTTGCTCAAGGCAACTTACTTGGCGCTCATTGCTGCCGGACCAAACGTGCCTTGAAACTCATCTCTGTATTTAGAGGTTTCAATGTTTCGATATTTTGAGTAAGCGATGGGAGCTGGAAGAGAAACCAAGAAAAAGGAAACAATTCTTTAACGAAAATTGAACTGTCATTAGGATTAATTAATACTGTTACTGATACTTACGTAGATTGCTGAAGGATCTGTACTTGAATGACTTAGGAGGAGTCACTGGTTGGTTGGTGTAATCTTTCTGATATGTCGATACAATGGGAGCCGCTGTAAAGAAACAACATTAAGTTAGAATCTTAAGGTAACACGATTTCAAGTGCTCTCCAGGTAATAATAACTTGCAATTGAAGCTAATAGCTTGAAGCTGCATGCTGCGATCTAAAGACGTAATATAATGAGACAAACAGTACAGCACTCTTTTGTATCTTTAGACATGAGAAAGTTAACAGTTCATGGCTTGATCTACAGGTGAAAGAGTTAGAACCACACTGTCAGGAGCCCTGACACTGTACAGTAAAACAGTATTACAGTACTGAGTACTACAGTACTGAGTACTACAGTACAGTACTCTTCAGTAGCTTTACAAAGAGTGGTTACATTGCATCGTTTGATCCACAGATAAAAAAGTTAGAACCACACTGTATAGTAAAACAAAGAGTACTACAGTACAGTACTCTTCAGTAGCTTTACAAAGAGTGGTTACATTGCATCGTTAGATCCACAGATGAAAAAGTTAGAACCACACTGTATACTGAAACAAACAGTACCACAGTACAGTACTCTTCAGTAGCTTTACAAAGAGTGGCTACATTGCATCGTTTGATCCACAGATAAAAAAGTTAGAACCACACTGTATAGTAAAACAAAGAGTACTACAGTACAGTACTCTTCAGTAGCTTGACAAAGAGTCGTTACATTGCATCGTTTGATCCACAGATGAAAAAGGTAGAACCACACTGTATACTGAAACAAACAGTACCACAGTACAGTACTGTTCAGTAGCTTTCCAAAGAATGTTTCCATTGCGTATAGTAGAAGAAACAGTGTCTCGTACTGTTCAGCATTGAATGAAGTTCATGGTTCTGCTGAAGAAATGTGGTAATTTAACAGCCCTGTAAATTTTTAATATTCATCATCATGGGACAACTTATCAAGACTTACTTACCAATTGGTGGAAGATATCTCCCGCCCTGATAAGGCATGTCACATGACAGCTGTTCAGCTTGGTCCCAATCCTCTCAAGGCTTACTTATTTCTCTGCGGTTGCAGGGATTTGCGGAATATTCTGTGTCGAAAAAACAGTAAAGGCCTTTTTTACTTATTTCTCTGCGGTTGCAGAGATTTGCGGAATATTCTGTGTCGAAAAAACAGTAAAGGCCTTTTTTGAGCGGCCTGTGATTGGTCGGACCATTTTTTTCACTAGTGAAGAAAATGGTCCAATCAATCAAATTGCTTTTAGTTTTTCACAGACTATTTTTCTGTCACAGATTTGTCAGTAGTAAATCTCGGTACCTATGGAATAATCCTAAATCCTCGAATTTGACTGGCTAATCGCGCGCGTGTGACTGGTCCAGCTTTTCAAGATAGGGCCCACGGGCCGGATTTTTGCCCCGCTGTAGCAATTCCCTCTCTCTTTTCTTACTTTAAAAAGAAGACAACCCAAAAAAATTAATCAGTTATTTACCGGGCCAGGAGCCCGTCAAGGGCTCCTGAACGGGCTAGGTCGGTCCGTATAGGTAAAAACTGTGCCCTTGGTCCCCATACGAACCTTCCGCCCGGTAAATAACAGTTAGCATGGAGTTAACAGTAGCGAAAATTGATTTTGCGTCAACTGGTAAGATCTGTCGGAATATTTTTCATCGAATCAGTCAAAAGAAAATGGAAGCTGAGAGAAGACTGAAGATAGCTTTAGAGAGGACTCTGTTTCGAGTTGGGTCTAACTCCTCTTTGAACAAAGTTAGCTGGACAAATCTTTCAATTATAATGATTATACGTTCCACTATCACTTCTTATAAAGCTCTCTAAAGCTTAGCTATTATTGTTTCTTCCCAAGATAATTATGTGGGAACGTTGGTAAAAATTCACAAATAATTCATAAAGAAAATGCAAAGGAAATTAATGTTTAATGAGTGTCTTTATATCTGACACAGACACAGCTAACATTTGCGTTCAATTTTCTTGGTCAAAATACACTAAAACCCAAAGTTAAATACGATAATGAATAGTTCCACATAAAACGTTTTTGAAGCCGTTCAATAAACTCGCATTTCGTGCTTTATCAGTATAAAACACGAGGCGTAGCCGAGTGTTTTATACTGATAAAGCACTCCTCGTTTATTAAGCTACACATAAACCAGGTTTGCCAAGAATCGCAGTTGTCCAATGAACTTAGAATTCGAGGATGCGTTAAACTACTGGACGAAATGAAAGTGCATGAGCGACCAAAAAGGTGCTTTGGTAGCAAGTTCAACATCATGAGAATTACGTTTCAGCAACATAACACCATAATTACATGCAGCAGCTTTAATAACATGCGTACAAATCGTGAAACTAGTAAAGACACGTATTTGAGTGGAATTGTGCGTTCAGTCATGATATGAACAGTTTTTATGGCTGTTAATTGGAATTAGAAAATTCACGTTTTTAATAATGTCAGGTGTCTGTCTCATTAAACAAAGCCACTTAAGTGAGGGGACAGTACACTTAACGGGTTTCAAAGGCTTTCACTAGTCACACTTTGCTTTTTTAGAAAGTTAGAACAAAACACTCAGTGTACAAGTCGTTTTCTTGCTATTGTTTGTATCGTACATAATACGATTTTTACAGTTCTGCAGCTGGTAGCTAAAGTAAGCGTCATAAGTTTTTTAATCCTTAAAAGCTTATGAGGTTGAAAATTACTCAGATACCGATTTCTAGAAATTTGACTAAGCCTAGCAAAATGTTTCTCGAAAGTTTGCCAACCCATTTCGCGAGGAATAACTCTAACACCACAAAGACATTGGTACTCATTTGAGTTTACAGGAAGGCAAGCCTTTCTTCTCTTAAGCACGATGAAAGGACAGCTTTGTCAAAATGAATGCCTCATATTTTTAGCAACGGTTTCTTCGAGTCTCTTTCGGGTTTTAAGTGAAAAGTAAGTCAGTAAGCGCACTTAACGTACCTCGAGAAATTTCTTGACCAGATTTTTCAGTGAAGGTTCGGTTCTTTGGTCAGTTGAGCTTTACATTCAGCTTGTCGCCAAGGTTTCCACCAGGTATATTCCCTTGATAATTTCGTTTTTTGATCGCTGATTGGGTGACAGATCTTGGCTTTAGCCCACGGTCTCGCAGCACAATACTGTTTGTTCTTTACTGTCAAACTTCTGACACGAAACCTCACTGTTCCGGCTGTTGGTGCTCAAATTTTCAGCTTCGAAAGACGCAGCTTGTGTAAGTGTTTTCAAATTTGAGTTTAGCAAAGTACACCTTTACGTACACACAAAAGTATAAACAAACTAACTTCTCAAAGCTTCAAACGCCTGTGGTCTGTTTAATTAACACTTCATTAAAATCTTCCTTTGGACAGAAAACCCCCATGAGAGAATTGTAAACATATAAAACAAATATTTGCAAGTTAAATTTCTTTTATTATTCATTTCATAAAACAGACGGCCACTTTGTTGACGAACTTAACGTTCAAATTAAATGGGTTTCTCTTTTTCCACAACTGTGGTTTTCGTTGAAATGGAGGTGGCATTGTTGAACAAAAGCTTTTGAAAATGCTAAACCAGAGGTTCAGCAATAATTTCGTATTAATTTATATTACTAAGTTTGGAAATTTGCTGAATCCTACACGGAGAAATAAAACAAAGAACAAAGCATACATAATATATTGAGTTAAGGACTTTCCGATAATTCTGCACTTTCACGTAAATTGTGCTTACATGCGAACGTGAATGTAACTCACTCTGGCTTTGCACACAAAGGTAAATAAATTAACAGCACCTTTGCGTAAACGTGGTTAGTTAAGAGCTATTCAAACGTTAAGATGGTAAATTGACTGATTAATAGATTTCTTCGCTTCCTGATTAACTTCCGGACATCATCTTTTCATGTCGGAATCCATCCTGGCGGGCTCCAATTCTTCGTGACTTTTCCTAGATGAAGGATGGTCTATAAACGACAAAAAAAAGCTTAAGTTACCAATATGATTTAAGTAAAAACGAGACTCGAGCAATAGCAGGCAACAGAGTTGGTATCTCGAAAGACCTGAAAATTGCCGAACGTTTTCAGGTGCAAAACCCATACTGCAGTTCAGGAGCTTTCGAGGAAAGCGCGCCAGGTTTCTGTATAATTAAGCCCGATTTGGGGTGGAAAGTTCAAGTACCTTGAAGAGGAGGGACATAATCTTGTTGATAAATGGACCTAATCTTGTCCTGGCACACTTTTCGCAGGAGCTCAGAGCTAGAGGAACCTGCTGGTGCTATCAAGCGATGGTTGACTGGAGGGAGCTTGCTGTAATGCGACCACACAAAGAAGTCCTGCGAAGAAAAAAACAAACACAAAGCGAAAAGTTATCAGAATCTACAACTTCAGTCTCTTAAAGTCACTCTTATTTGTAGATCAAATAATGCAGTGTGGCACACGATATTGTAACAATGCAGTTTGTAAAGCTGCTGTACAGTACTGTGATGTGACACTGTTTGTTTTATTATGTATGCAGAATGGTTCTAACTTTTTCATCCGTGGATCAAACCATACAGTGTGACCATTCTTTGGAAAGCTGCTGAACAGTACTGCGCTGTTTCAGTTATTTTACTATACGATGTACAGAACTTGATACAGATCTTTGGAATCTGAACCCTAAGCGGATATTTTTGCCTGTGTATTCAGGAACCCTTGGCGTGGGCTTTTAAAACCAGTCACTTGCAAGCCGCTGCTTCATTTTACTTACCCTGTTTGGGTGATTGAAAACTTGCTCCATGTTGTGGGGATGAGGGTTGTTCTTGCGGTTACCCGAGGAGGTGCCATATGGCACTCTAATCCTGAGGTTTGGCTGGTTTGTCTGAAAGTGGGCCCTGTATGTGGACCCTACATCGGGTTGTCCCGAAGGATAGAACCTTGAAGTGCGAACCCTAAAGAGAAGAAATTCACAACATCAAAACGCGATTGATTTAAGTACACTTTCCGATAGAAATTTTCCCGAATATATTAGGCCTAATCTCCATTCAGTCTCGAACTATAATTTAAGATCCTCAGCAGTACCAGTCATAAGTACTCCTAAAGAAAGAAACACTTTTCAGGACCGTAGTGCTACACTTTTTAATAAATTACTTGTTAGAATTAGAAATATAGATGACTACGGACGTTTCTGCAGAAGTGTTAAGTAATGGCTTGCGTAATAGCATTTTCAAGCGTCTACATGTGTATTATGCATGACTACTAGTTTGGTATTTTATCATCAAGTTGTAAATCTAAGTCGTTTTACAAGCATCTAATTAGTTAGACTAGTATAGTTTTAGTATCTTAGCATATTGAAAAATGAAGAGCCACTACATGGGAATGTTTCCGATAAAGGTCATTATTATTATTTATTATTATTATTAAGTACCTCTGTTACAAGTCAACATATCCATAATTGTTGTCAAATATTGTTAGACTGCAGTAAAACATTCTTTTGTTGTCTTTAGTTGCGGATGGCGACGATACAAATGGATTACAACTTGAAAAGTTTGGTTCTAATTTTTCAAGCTTGACCCCTCTGCCTTCCATGTTAAAGTTGCCATGGAAAATTTAGAACCGTTTCCTTTAAAGATCTTTTTAATATTTTCGTTTGGTTGTGAGAGATCTTCTTCACGGACAAGCAAAGTTGCACATTCGAAATTGTGGAAAAGCAGTGACTAAGGGCATGCAACTCCCCCCGGACTAAGATCTATTTAGACGCATCGTAGGTATTTATCTGAATGAAAAGCTGCCTTACCTGGCACCAGGAGCCGGGGATCCGTACGTCCCTGCGTATTCTCTTTTGTACGTGGTCGTAAAGGCGGAAGGGACACGAGAATACACATCTTGAGAAGCCGTAGATGCTGCAACAGATAATAATGGGTTAATTCTTAAACAAAAAGCTAACAAGCCTGTACTTCGTGAGCCGCTTTACAGTAGGGCAGGATTCAATTGAAGCTGGAAAAGAAATTTGCAAAATATGTCTTGTCTCGACAAATAGTCATGTCTAATTCCGTTTCACTGAATTCTACCCTTTTAGCCCGAACATCAAAGTACATGTGATCCCTATACATTTTATACAGTGCTAGTAAGGAGAATTTGATAAAATATCAAAAGCAATTCACCGCTGGTGATCGTTTCCTTATATTATCATTACGTGTATTCATAACTGTGTATTGACATCAACAGGAGAAATTAACTTCTGATCACTACTGAGAGTTATGTAGTTTAATTTCGTACATTCAAGTCGGCACTGTAGCTGAGGTACAGAGTTAAAACTGAACTGCTTTTGTTTATCATTGTTATCGCAGGCTGACGAATTCGCGATTTAGATTAATAGTTAACTGCGGAAGAAACCTGATCAAAGTTACTCAAAAAAGTAAAAAGTTTCAAAAGTTATTGCATAAATAGATGAAGCATAATGACGAAAATTTGCTAGTGGATTTTCGTTTAATGGATCGAGGCAGTGTGAACCTTCGCATGATGCTTAACCTTGTTTGCTCATTTCACTAACCTTGTGACATGCACAGTTGCTCGCCTTATAATTCAGTACAAATTTTGACAGATTAAAGCAAAATATCACCACGTACCTCCATCTGTCGCTATATTTCTCATATTGAAGAAAAATGTGCTCGTCAACGGTAGTCTCGTACAAGCGATGTTCGCAGAAGATGAATCTTTCTCTTGCAATGGAAACAACGCTATCTCAGTACCACGTTTTTAATTTGTCTTCGTAACTGAATGCAAGAACTTAGAAAGGCCAACAGTTCAGCTGATTGTAATACCCCAAAGAAATCCCGCTTGGGCAGCTTATTTCGTGTTGCTAGGTCACTTTCTTGCTCGAATAAACTCTGTTGTTATGCAAGGTCCGAGAGCATTATTTGTGTAATATTCGTCTTGAGCATGCGGTTATCCACTCATGAAAGGTGTAAACAAATCTTGGATTATACCGATTGTTCTCTTTGTTTGAATACGAAAACCTCCTGTGTAATGTAAACAGTGTTTTTAAAAGGTATTATTAAACGGAAAAACTCAGTTGACTTCCAAATAAGCCGCGAATAGCGAGCGCACGTTCTGCCAAAAAGACGTGGGAAAGACACAGAGAACTGCGAAAAAATGGCGGATGGTGCCAACTCAGAAAATTAGTTTTATTGAGTTCGGAGTCTTCTCGAATATTCTAAAAGCGCGTGCTTAAAATCGTGTTTGGGGAAAGGATTCGGTTCGGATGGATTTACGATTTTTCTTACACAATGATTTGAAACTGAAGCAGAGCCACTCAATTTTATTAGCAAATGCCAGCGTCTTCTTAATTAATCATTTCATTGGTTAGCATAATTTATTAAATTGTTAACTGAATTCCACCCGCAGAACAAAGGGCTTCCAAGCGTCCATTACTGAAACACGAAATTGGACAAAAATGGAATTGAGGGAATTTTGAAATCTTATATATAACTAACGTCTACTAGACTTCAGTTAAAGTCAGTGACTGAGTTCAAAGCCAGTCTTCTAGTAACGAATTACGCTGCATGCGGTCAAAATCAGTTTCATTGTTAAACTGCTGCTAAATCAGAATAAATGAGCAGTACTATTACACTGTATTCACTAATTACTTCTTTCCTACAACTCCTATGCAACCAATATGAACAAATTAGCAACCACACTGTATAGTAAGGAGTACCACAGTACAGTGCTGTTCAGTAGCTTTCCAAAGAATGGTCACACTGCATGGTTTGATCCACATATGAAAAAGTTAGAACCACGCTTTATAGTAAAACAAACAGTACCACAGTACAGTGCTGTTCAGTAGCTTTCCAAAGAATGGTCACACTGCATGGTTTGATCCACAGATGAAAAAGTTAGAACCACACTGTATAGTAAAACAAACAGTACAAAGAATGGTCACACTGCATGGTTTGATCCACATAAGAAAACGTTAGAACCACACTGTATAGTAAAACAAACAGTACAAAGAATGGTCACACTGCATGGTTTGATCCACATATGAAAACGTTAGAACCACACTGTATAGTAAAACAAACAGTACAAAGAATGGTCACACTGCATGGTTTGATCCACATAAGAAAACGTTAGAACCACACTGTATAGTAAAACAAACAGTACCACAGTACAGTACTGTTTAGTAGCTTTACAAAGAATGGTCACACTGCATGGTTTGATCTACAGATGAAAAAGCTAGAACCACACTGTATAGTAAAACAAACAGTACCACAGTACAGTACTGTTTAGTAGCTTTACAAAGAATGGTCACACTGCATGGTTTGATCTACAGATGAAAAAGTTCGAACCACACTGTATAGTAAAAAAAAACAGTACCACAGTACAGTACTGTTCAGTAGCTTTACAAAGAATGGTCACACGGCATGGTTTGATCCACATATGAAAACGTTAGAACCACACTGTATAGTAAAACAAACAGTACAAAGAATGGTCACACTGCATGGTTTGATCCACATAAGAAAACGTCAGAACCACACTGTATAGTAAAACAAACAGTACAAAGAATGGTCACACTGCATGGTTTGATCCACATATGAAAACGTTTCAACCACACCGTATAGTAAAACAAACAGTACAAAGAATGGTCACACTGCATGGTTTGATCCACATAAGAAAACGTTAGACCCACACTGTATAGTAAAACAAACAGTACAAAGAATGGTCACACTGCATGGTTTGATCCACATATGAAAACGTTAGAACCACACTGTATAGTAAAACAAACAGTACAAAGAATGGTCACACTGCATGGTTTGATCCACATAAGAAAACGTTAGACCCACACTGTATAGTAAAACAAACAGTACAAAGAATGGTCACACTGCATGGTTTGATCCACATAAGAAAACGTTAGACCCACACTGTATAGTAAAACAAACAGTACAAAGAATGGTCACACTGCATGGTTTGATCCACATAAGAAAACGATATCCCCACACTGTATAGTAAAACAAACAGTACAAAGAATGGTCACACTGCATGGTTTGATCCACATATGAAAATGTTAGAACCACACTGTATAGTAAAACAAACAGTACCACAGTACAGTACTGTTTAGTAGCTTTACAAAGAATGGTCACATTGTATAGTTTGATCCATGGACAAAAAACTTAGAACTGGCCTTTTGATACTTGTGATTCTCTGTTCTTCGATTTTAAAAGCTTGACAGAAAACATTGAAGATCGGAAGGACGATGCAATGTCATTATCTGGGCAACTGTGCACCTACCCCTCCCCTAACCCAACAAGTTATAATACGTTAAAATGTTAGTGTTAATGTTGGGTTAGGGGAGGGGTAGGTGCACAGTTGCCCAGATACTGACACTGATCCGACGATGTTTATGCATTTGTCTTTTTTTTTTTGGACTACTTGAAATACAATTAAAACACATACAATACATACATACATCCAAGGATATATACAAAACTGTTTGGTGTATTGTCGGCCGGCAAACTGGTCTTTGCAGAAGAAGCGATATTATTAAATACTAGTTTAAATACATACTACTTATTAACAGAGTAATAAGTAGTCTTTACAGGAAAACCTTGGAACGAGGCGTGTTGACCCAGCGATAGCGAGGTCAATTCGTAAAGGCCAAGGTCTGAGATTTCCTTGTAATGACCGAACGAACGAGGTTAATAAGTTATTTATTACATGGCCTTTTAAGCTGTGGAAAAAAAAAACTGAAAGTGTTTTTCAATATCCGCTTGCGCACACTAGAGGTTATTCGAAGTCATGTTCACAGAACCGAAACACACCTGACCATGCGATCGAAACAAGGAAGAGACAGAAAAAACAGTTTCTTTGAAAATGAGACAAGTTTTGTCTATATTAAAAATAAAAAACATTGAAAAATTCTCATGATGCCCGGTCATTACAAGAAAATCTTGCCCGCTCAGCAGCCAATCAGAGCGCGCGTACTATTGTAGCCATAAATTATAATAAAACGCAAATATGACTGAGCTTATCATAAAACGGAATTTACAACAGAAATAATTTACAGAAGAACCATTTACGATAGAAATATTGTGAACTTTTGTTGCATCAGCCACAACGTAACAAAATTGACTGACCTACTGAGCGCATTATACACAGTTCCTATTTAGGTGACCATTGTTACGGTTTGAAGAAGAGTAAGTACTGAAGCAAAGCGACAGCGTTTAGAGTGGAAAGGTCAGTGAGCACGGTCTGCAAATACAACACAATACAGATGTCAACAGAGATTTTAAACTATTGTCAGTGGGGGTAGTTTCTAAAGAAACACAAGAAATTGGGATAATCAAACGAATTAATAAAGTAAGTTATACCACCGTAAGATAAAAGGAAGGTGCTGACGTTTCGAGCGTTAGCCCTTCGTCAGAGCGAAATTATCCCAATTTCAGACAGCTTAAGCTGTAAGCGTCTAAAACTGATAAAAACACAGTAGAAATAAAAGCGAAGGCTGCTCACAATTCTAAACATCACGTCTCATAGCCTTGAGTCTCTTGATTGTAACAGAAATGTCCTCGGGAAACGTTCTGGTTGCATTGGATAAAAGAAATACAAACCTGTGCTGCTTGTAGACTTGTTACTTCCATCAGATTTATTCGGCGGTAGGATAAAATGGCGACAGCCAAAACTGACGAGGGAAAAAACACCCAAGAATTGTTAATCGTTCCATCACTGCAGAAACACTAGTACCACAGTACTGATCAGTAGCTTTCCAAAGAATGGTCACACTGCATGATTTCATCCACAGATGAAAAAGTTAGAACCACACTGTATAGTAAAACAAACAGTACCACAGTACAGTACTGTTCAGTAGCTTTACAAAGAATAGTCACACTGCATGGTTTGATTCACAGATGAGAAAGTTAGAACCACACTGTATAGTAAAACAAACAGTATCACAGAACAGTACTGTTCAGTAGCTTTACAAAGAATGGTCACACTGCATGGTTTGATCCACAGATGAGAAAGTTAGAACCACACTGTATAATAAAGCAAACAATGCCACAGTACAGTACTGTTCAGTAGCTTTACAAAGAATGGTCACACTGCATGGTTTGATCCACAGATGAAAAAGTTAGAACCACACTGTATAGTAAAGCAAACAATGCCACAGTACATAAAGTAAGTTATACCACCGTAAGGTAAAAGGGAGGTGCTGACGTTTCGCTCCGATGAAGGGCTAACGCTCGAAACGTCAGCACCTCCCTTTTCCCTTTCGGTGGTATGACTTACTCTATCAATTCGTTTGATTTACCCAATTTCTAGTACCACAGTACAGTACTGTTCAGTAGCTTTACAAAGAATGGTCACACTGCATGATTTGATGCACAGATGAAAAAGATAGAACCACACCGTATAGTAAAACAAACAGTACCACAGTACAGTACTGTTCAGTAGCTTTCCATAGAATGGTCACACTGCATGATTTGATGCACAGATGAAAAAGTTAGAACCACACTGTGTAGTAAAACAAACAGTACCACAGTACAGTACTGTTCAGTAGCTTTCCAAAGAATGGTCACACTGCATGGTTTGATCCACAGATGAAAACGTTAGAACCACACTGTATAGTAAAACAAACAGTACCACAGTACCATACCGTTCGATAGCTTTCCAAAGAATGGTCACACTGTATAGTACTGTTCAGTAGCTTTACAAAGAATAGTCACACTGCATGGTTTGATCCACAGATGAGAAAGTTAGAACCACACTGTATAGTAAAACAAACAGTACCACAGTACAGTACTGTTCAGTAGCTTTACAAAGAATGGTCACACTGCATGGTTTGATCCACAGATGAAAAAGTTAGAACCACACTGTGTAGTGAAACAAACAGTACCACAGTACCGTACTGTTCAGTAGCTTTACAAAGAATGGTCACACTGCATGATTTGATGCACAGATGAAAACGTTAGAACCACACTGTATAGTAAAACAAACAGTACCACAGTACCGTACTGTTCAGTAGCTTTACAAAGAATGGTCACACTGCATGGTTTGATCCACAGATGAAAAAATTAGAACCACACTGTATAGTAAAACAAACAGTACCACAGTACAGTACTGTTTAGTAGCTTTACAAAGAATGGTCACACTGCATGGTTTGATCCACAGATGAAAAAGTTAGAACCACACTGTATAGTAAAACAAACAGTATCACAGTACAGTACTGTTCATTACCTTTCCAAAGAATGGTCGCACTGCATGGTTTGATACACAGATGAAAAAGTTAGAACCACACTGTATAGTAAAACAAACAGTACCACAGTACAGTACTGTTCAGTAGCTTTACAAAGGATGGTCACACTGCATGGTTTGATACACAGATGAAAAAGTTAGAACCACACTGTATAGTAAAACAAACAGTACCACAGTACAGTACTGTTCAGTAGCTTTCCAGAGAATGGTCACACTGCATGGTTTGATCCACAGATGAAAAAGTTAGAACCACACTGTATAGTAAAACAAACAGTACCACAGTACCGTATTGTTCAGTGGCTTTACAAAGAATGGTCACACTGCATGGTTTGAGTATACAGTATCTACAGTTGACTGTACCTGCTAACAGCTCCATAGAGTCATAAGCAAATATTCTGTCCCACAGGAGAAGCAACTGCCAAACGAAAAGGTATCTTTTGTGAAATCAAGACTTAAATAATATTGGGAGTGATACTTCGTATGCCTGTTTTAGAAAGGAACTGAAGACTTTCTCAGTCGTACAACTCTAAAAGGTTCTCTAGCGATTTTGTAAATGATACTAAGAGATTCTTAGCGATTTGCTAAATAAGACATACCGATTACTACGCGATTTAACACAAACAGTGATTTACCTTCGAGTACGATTCTGTAGCGTTTAATGAGCAATTTTCAAGCGAAGATTTATTACAACTAGTCAATTCTTAGACCATTTGTGAGAAGCACTGAGCGATTTTAAGCTAGCGTTCAAAACACTTCTAGTGGATACCGGTAGTGTTTGAATGGTCCTTGTTAGGTTTCTAGGCGATATAAATATTCTTCGCTAAGCATCGGACGATGTCTGCGTCGACATGTCGGCCTGGGCCGGGTTTCTCGAAGCAGGGTTCGGGTAACCCAGGGTTGAGCGAAATTTAAATGCATATGTGAGAGCTTAAAAAGAACATTCAGTATAATTCTCTTTGAATACAATTTGATGATTGTATACTCTAAAACATATAGAGAAAGTTATCGGACAAAATGCTTTTTAACAAGAGGAAAAGAAATCCGGGTTCAAATGTAACCCTAGCTTAGCGCTAATCGGTCTTCGAACAACAGGCTCCTGATCCTGGCAAAGAAAGGGGATACCAAGAAACGACATATTACCTGTTCACTGTCCAAGTAACCTGAAAATGCGTAGATTAACCAGTTGAACACGAGGCGAAGCCTGGACGAAAGATAAGAAGCCGAAAAGCGTGATATCAACTGCTCCCACCGTTAACAGCTGGTTTAGCTCAAGGCGCGAAGCCATATCACCCAAAAATTAGGACTTGACAAGATTTGAAAAATGAAGGCCAAATTGCACATTCACTTACGGATGGGCTCCGACTTCTTTGAGGTGATAAAACAGCGCGGGTTCATGGTTTTGTAGAAGGCTCTCAAACAGTACGCACAGAGAAAGGATTCCCTGCAGAGCAAGAATGGGTTTTAGAATGTCAACAGTGTCAACCAAATTCTGTGTTGTGATTGGTCACCCCAGCGAGAAAATAGAACCAAAACACGTACTGTGATTCGCTAACCGAACAGTAAGGTTTTTTTTTTCCCAGATTTTTTGGCCACATCTAAAGAACGTTTTTTTTTAGCGGCTTTTCGTATCTGGCGTGGCACATCAATAAGCTTTTCATGCTTATAACATCTTCAGTAGATCCTGGTTACCTTGTAAATTCCCCTATATTACTACTGTACTCTAGATGACTGACTGGCATAACCTAAATAAACTAATTCACATTAAATGTCTTGTTGTAGTGTACACAGAATATGATATATTTAACAATATTACAATACCTGGGGATGAGAAGACATGGTGTGCAAGCGAAAGAAATACCTGAAAAAGATGATGCCAGTGCTATACTGTCAAGTTTCTTGATCAATGTTAGAAGTAGTGACTGAACTAAGAGCAATGAGAGAAACCAGGAATGTTTGACTGAGATGCTAGAAATTCACTACTTTCCAAGAAAACTTAATTTTTTTTGGCTACTGCATATGAAATAATGCAGGAGCCAACTGTACGTCAAAGGAAACATGAGTGAGTGAGTAAAGGAGCCAATCAGCGCGTGCCTAGTTTTTAGCCAATCACAATGCACAATACAATTCGCGCACCGCAAAGAATTGTAATTGTGTCTAAACTCAGAAGAGACTTATGAAATCGAGGAAAGGCTATAGGTATGACAAAAAGGTCCGAATAAACTTAATAAATGCAGTAGCCACATGCATGCAATGCAATGCTTGCCTATTTTCTATATAGGCGAGACAGTTGACATACAACAGTTCAAGGAAAAAGATTTTAGCCACCTTCATGATTCCGGGCAAAGAAGCAAAACTGAACGCTTTAGAAATTTGCTTTCGCAACTACGACATTTCCGCAACACCGTGACACGCAGTTGTTGACCGCTATCAAATTTTTCCCGCCAAAACGGCACTGGTTCGCACGTCTTGATCGTACTAGCAACTAAACTCTCTCATCTTTGAAAAAAAAAACATTTAAACTTACCGGGTATAGACTTTGCGGAAAAGAAAGTAGAGCTGAGGAGCTTTGGAACAGACGAAACCAAACGGAGACGCTAAAAGAGGGACAAAAAACAGCATGACTAGCTCGAGAAATATTTTCGCTGCTGTTTTTAAGCGTTAACGTGCGGCAAGGTAACGCTTGAAAACAGCAGTAAAAACCCAAAATTAACTTTTGCGCAAATAAACAACAGTGTGGGTTTCTGTGTGCGACATGATTTTGACAGAACGGGGCATTGAAGCCATAAGCTCTGTGGGGAATATACAAGTGAGCTAATATTACAGGAATCGTGAGGGAGATTTTAGCTTACCATACATAGAAAAACCATGGAATGGAATCACACCTAGAGCACAAGAAAACACAGCTCGATTATTATAATTAATCAAATGATTTCAAGTGCAATTTGGAACAAATGAGTGCAAGTAAATTTTTCAAGCGCTAAAGAAACTGCAAGGGCCAGTAAGGCGAGTGCAACTTGTTGTTTCAAATTTCTGCACTCAATTCCAACTTTCTGCATCGTTTGCGATTAATTGATGTGTTCTCAAGCAATCGGCGCGTTGAAATTTTTGCATGTCTATAATTTGTATAGGTAATCACATGATTTCGAGTTCAATTTGGGATAAATCAGCACGAGTAAATTTTTCAAAGGGTAACCAAATTGCACGAACTCGTAGGGCGAGTGCAATTTGTAGTCTTTGAAAAATTTACGAGAGCTGATTTATCCCAAATTGCACGAGACAAATCATGTGATTACTTGTTAATAATATACATGCAAAAATTTAATTTCAACTTTCTGCATTCAATTTCAACTTTTTGCACTCAATTTCAATTTTCTGCACTGTTTGGGATTAATTGACGTGCTCTCAGCCAATGAGCATGCTGAAATTTTTGCATGTATATTATTAATGGCGAAATGGTCTCTTCCCAAAACGGCCATAGAACCATGTTTTACAGGTCTAGATTAAATACTAGTTTCACTTGTTTTGTCGTACCATTCCTTATCCATAGTCACAGTTTAGTCCAAGGATTAAACTTAAATTATGCCCGACTCACCGTTAGGAGGGTAAACCACTGCATACTCTTGAACACCAAGTTTGCCTGCAAAGTTCAAACAAATAAATCCTGTGAATATCATTCTTGTTTTAATTTTCAATGACAAGATCTACACACAATGTATTCCACCGACAATGACCTATGCTGAAAGCAATGTCTACAGTATTACTCAAATATAACATAAATATACCATATAAGCAAAAGCCCAACACACTTTAAGTAGAGCTTTATAAGGTATTGAATAAAAGTGATTTGCAGATTTAAAATTTTTAAGCTCAGAGTTAATTCTATGTTCTACCATTTGAAAAGTGTGTAAGTAAAAAAGGTAATAAAATGATTTCCAGCGAAATTTGGAATAAATAAGCGCAAATAAATTTCCTTTTTCAAAGACTAAAATTCTGCACGAACCAGTTGTTCGAGTACAATGTGTTATTCCAACCTGATCTCGAAATTTTATTACTTGTTAATAATCTACACGCAAAAAATTTAATTTTAATTTCTGTACTCAAATTTAACTTTATTCACTCAATTTCAACATTTTGCGTTCAATTATGTACAACTTTCTGCATTGTTTGGGATTAATTGATGTATTCTAAGCCAAACAGCTCGTTGAAATTTTTGCATGCATATTACTAGTTTACTTTGTGCACCATTTTTTCACTAGTTCAGAATCTGAATGCCATGTTTCCTTTCCATTCCTTACCCCGGATGTAAGACTTTGGAGGTGTGGCGCTGGAGTGCTCAAAGTGTTGAAGAATTGAAGTGTCGCGACTGAACACCAGAACCGCCTGGCAACAAGACATACATACAAAGCATTTAAACGTTATTACAAATTACTGTAGGACAAAAATGCTCAGATACAAACATCAAATAACATCCCACGTAGCCATTTTCAGAAGAGTCATAGAGGAGAGAAATACGAGTACAATGAAAACCTATAAAGAGTTTCCTAAGCAATAATACACATGCAAAAATTTCAAAGCGCTGATTGGCTGAAAGCACGTCAATTTAACCCAAACAGTACAGAAAGTTGAAACTGAGTGCAGAAATTTGAAATCAAATTTTTGCATGTATACTATTAACAAGTAATCAAATGATTGTAAGTGCAATTTTGTACAAATAAGCACTCATGAATTTTTCAAAGACAACAAATGGCACTCGCTCTACAGGCTCGTGCAATTTTTTTCAGAAAAAATTACTTGTGTTCATTTATTCCAAATTGCACTCGAAACCATTTGATTACCTATACAAACTGATGCTGCGTCAGCGGAACATTAAATCACAAAATGCGGGTCTATCATATAAATTTGTGAGTGTGAGTTTTACCACCGTACGATTTAAAGGAGAGCTGACATGTTGAGTGCTAGCTCTTTGTCAGAGATAAAAGAAAGCTAACGCTTGAAAGATCAGCTTCCCTCAATCCCTATCGCTAAGATATAACAGTCGCCTTTAACTTGCTCGCCCACTCTATTGTTACTCGGTCCTTCTTTCTTTCTTCCTTTCTTTCTTTCCCTTCTTTCGATCTCAGCTTCCTTGTCCGTCAATAATTTGTGTAACTATAATTTCTTTCCATGATAAAATATTCAAGATAAAATTGCAGGTAATATTTAGCATTAAAATAATCTTTATTGATTATTATTGTAAATAAAGATTCGTTGTTGTTGTTGTTGTAATCCTTGTTGCCTTACAATGGTGTAACTTAGTCGTTATCTAAAACGGCTGTGTGAGAGGCTCAACGTATAGCTGACAGAGCAAATAAATTCATGAAGATACGAAGCCTTGGGAAAAGGCTACGTTTCAACATCCGAGCTTTGCGCACCTGACAGAGTAGGTCTTCAAACACAAAGTAATTATCATCGTTCGCGGAGGTCAACTTGATGTCCTGCAAAAGAATTGAAAGTCCTATAATTAAAGAGAAAGACGGTACGGTGCAGCGCGCGCCTTAGGTCAAACCAAAGCGTGACAAAATAAAAGAGGCCCAAGTAAGCAGGTCCTATCGAGGTCTCTGTAGTATGAATATATACCAACTCAACAACCTTGGCATTTTGAGCAATCCGATTGGCTCCCCACCTCGGGATATTCAACAAAACCATAGTGCCAGGGATTCTGGGAAATTCTTGTGCAAGTGAGTTTTGAACTCTTACGCTTCTTTCGTGCTTAGCAACCTCCCGCGATCGTCCATAACTCGATGGTTGCACAGCTGCAGGTTAACCATTTCTTCATAAGAAATACTTCAAAGATGTAAGTGGTCACTTTTGGCGACCAAAGCCCATTTAGCGGACCGCATAGTTAATTGCTTACACCTTAACTAGATAAGTCCTAGACGCATTAGATTCTCATTTTTCTAATCCTAAAACGATTAGCTGGCATGAAAAATTAAATGGGTGTCTTCTTCACAACTAATGCTTCACCTTGGTCAGTAAACTGTCAACCAACATGTCATACTCGACAACATAATGCTTCAGTTGCTGAAAATACAATAAATCCTGAAAAGAAATCGCCAGAAAACATAAAAAGAGCAGTGACACCGAGGGCAATGCATAATTACCTACAAGGACTATACAGAGGATATTACACGGTGGCAAGAAGATATGAATTTTATGTTCGAGCGACAAGAACAATATCTCACTCGTTCGCTGTGCTCACTCGTGAGATATTGTTCTTGCCATGAGAACATAAAATTCATATCTTCGAGTTAACGTGTAATTTTCTTTTTTCTTACATAGACAAAAACACATTCGTTTGGCAGCTTTGTACACAAACTGAATCGTGCAAGGCGGGAAATGACGTCATCGATATCTTCACCAGTGAGGATATGGAAAATACGCCACTACAGTCCCGGATGTAGTTTCGTATGAATTCTACGAGTGGTGTAATTCCCAGTAAAACACTCGCGTCTATGTAATAAAGTAACACGTTGTACAGTGTAGAGTCAAACAATGTCTCTAAAGCTTTTCCTAGAACCTGAATCGAAAGGCTAAAGTTGCCTTTGCAGATTCAATCGTTGAGTAAATGGTTTCACAAACAAAAGCTACAAAAATTATTTTACTTATAACGAAACTTTTACGCCCTCTTTCAGCCTTTTTTGTACATGAACGTACCACATCGTCCACTTCAAGTCCCAGGATTAACTTCCACACCTCCCCTCTTAGTGCCGCAGGACAGCCAAACTTGGCATACTGTCTGGCGGCAACCGCACTCCCATTGCCAATAACTGTTAAAAATACAACGACAGTAATAAAGATTTGACCTTCGAAAATACTGATTTTGATCTAAATGAAGTTGAACTTTATTTGAGCGTCAACTGTATCTAGCACTAACGTACCAATTAGAGACATTGTAAAGCGTAAAATAAATCAAAGATTTGACCTTCAAAAATACTGATTTTGATCTAAATGAACTTGAACTTTATTTGAGCGTCAACTGTATCTAGCACTAACGTACCAATTGGAAACAAGAAATCAAATCATAATTATTGTACTCAATGAAATGAAAACAAACAAATCAAATCAAATGTTGGTTTTTGTGGAGAGGGGAAAACCGGAATCCCGAAAAAACCTCTCGGAGCAAAGTAGAGAACCAACAAACTCAGCCTACAAATGACGCCGGACTAGGAATCGAACCCGGGCTACACTGGTGGAAGGCGAGCGCTCTCACCACTGCACCAACCCTGCTCCCCAACACTGCGCCAACCCTACTCCACGAAAAAAAAAACAGCAACGACAATAGCGTTCGCCTGCGAAAGAAAATGAATCAAAATACCACAAAATAAGAAAATTACATCTTTGAAACCCTTTTCTAAAGAATTCTCCCTTACTACCTCAATATCTTGTAGCTAAATGATTTTCATTCACCATACCTTTTCTCCCGAGCTTGCTCCATTCTGAGGTAAAAAGTTCTGAACAAAAAGAACAGGGAGAACAACAGACAAACAAAATAATAATTAAATTCCAGCAACAGAGAGGAATGAAGCTTTTTATCAATTCAGTTGTTTTCAATAAATTTTTGTGCTCAAAGGCAAGATCGTGCAATTTAGACCCCTATGGCGTAGCTGCAATCATTATTACCACTTTAATTGATTCCAAGACGGAAAGAAAGGCAAAGAAAGTTGCTGAACGAATTGGTGTCTTTGTTCAATAAGACGCTTGCAAGATTCGTCTTCTCGCACAACCTTGTCTTCGCCAATTAAACTGTTAATTCGTGGATTGAAATTTCAGTTATAATCAGATCAGGGAGGGTAATTAGTTGAGGTAAACCCATTCTTAATATAGTCCGATAAAAATTTAAACTCGAGGTCTGATGTGAACGCGGCTTGTGGCTCAATACCGTGCAAAACTGCCAGAGTTCCTTTAAACTGATCGCAAAATGGCAAAAGGAGAATATCCTTGCGTCCGGGCCTCGCAGCCTTACACGTCACGCCTTTCGTCCTCGCACTTCTCCTCACGCGCGTTTGAAGAATTCCAACTTCAGTGTGTCTAAAGATTTACATTCCCTAAGCAAAGAGGTCATTTCACAAGACAGTTACTTCGGTCGCGTTTTCCCCGTTCACTCTGAAGCGAGGGGAATGGGTGCTGGTAACAAGAGGGTATGTCCAGGGGAGGGGAGGGAGAGGCTGTTGAAGCTTCAATTTGACCAGAACATTACCAAAAGATGAGCTTTCCGTCAAAGCATCGTCAATTCCACAGTGAGGACTGCTGGGATCAAGCTCACTATATGTCGTTTTCTGAAATGGGGAAAAAATGCATCTTTACTTATTTATAAGCTAAGCCCTGTAGAGAAAACATCATGGTAACTGTTTCCTTGATAATAATGGACTATTAGGTTCTGTTTGTTGACTAATTGATTTAACGATTCACAGATAAACTTGGTTGCATAATTAGGATAAGCCACGCGTTCTCAGCTAGCACGCCAGTTCGAATGACACGTTCTAACTGAAAAGACTGTTTTGCTGACCTGCTTTTGCTAACCCGTGTTAACCCGTGTTTTAAGAAGAACGCTTGTAATCGGACTGGATAGTGTCACATAAGTAAGTGTAAACACTTAATATTGAATTTGTTAAGTTTAATATTGTGTATTCTCTCGTTCAAACTACCGTGTAAGATCTCATGACCAAAAATATTGCTTTTCTTTTAGATCGAATAAAATAATCAATTATGCGATTCACGAAATCTAGTCGGTTACATGACATCCATTTTCCTCGGACCAGTAACCATATAAAAGTACTGTACAGCTGTAGTTGTTTGTGGAGTTTGATCGTCCGGGTGTAAGTACTTCTGAAAAGAGCTGTTGTTGATGATGTTAACTGACGTTTCGACAGCCTGAGCAGAAGTCATCATCAGAGTCACGTAATTTACGTGTTGTCAGGTGGTAGTATTTATGTCTCTGTTCATTGTCGTGATGGGTTGTTTAAGCCGCGATGTTATCGGCTGTGAAGACTTAGTTGTTATTGGTCAGTTCTTTGTCAGTTTTGTTTTTTTGCTGGGAAAGGTTGCAAGGGTTATTATGCTATACAGGTTGGTAATGGTTAGGAGAAGAATGGAGACTGCTGTGTCTATAATATGAACAATCTTCTATAACCTACATGTATTCTTATAAACATTCTAGGGAATAAATGGATTATAATAAATGTACATTATAATTATGCTACATACCAGTTCTTGAAGACTCTTAGCATAGAGTTGGACCTTAATTAAACCCCATCCTTTAACTGAACTGTTGAAGGAAAGAAAAGTGCTCGATTTCAACTCTCAATGATCTCATGTTTCTTGTGACAGGTAACCCTCAAATATTAACTTAAAAGATAAACTGAATTCAACGAAAAACAGTATTGTCAAAAAGAAAAGAAACTCATAACAAGTCCAAAAAGTCAATTTGTTCTCACAATAACTAAACAAAAAGGGAGAGTGGTCCTTGTCATAAAAAGTGCATGTTAAGTGTTTGAGTCTCTCCTTATATTGATGATAATCATACTAACAGATCAATTACTCAAGGCAATTGTAAGAAAACCTTGCACTGAAGAAATGGTAAATGTGCAGCATGCAACCATCAAGTTGTGGACACACGCAGGAGGTTGCTAAGCACAAAAGAAGCGTAACAGAGCTCAGGGCACAGCCGAGAGTATCTCTAGCTTCTTGAGTGCTTTACAAACCTCCCAAGTATGTCCATAACTCGATGGTTGCACAGCTGCTATGTTTATCATTTCTTTTATAACACAAGACTTCACAATTTCACAATCTGATGTCAGCAATGGGCAACTGGACCGCACGTATTAGACAATCATAGCGTGCACTTTCCCAAAGATATGCTACAAAGTTATTTGGAGGTTGACACACACTATATAAATTGTAAACTTTCGATATTGTGATTGTGAAAACTTTAAAACTAATGTTAAATAATACAAATTTTTGTAACTTTGCTTTTACCCTGGTGTCTTCCTAAGTGGAGTAAAACTTGGGTTTTCTATGTTGACAAGAGCCTGTGGATAATAAAAATGAACTTGACAACTAACTCTGTAAAGGAGATGCACTTCCACAGCACCTGATAGACGGCAGGGGATAAATGATTTCAGAAGTAATTCAAAGTCAAAAAGAAAGACTGCTGCATCTTATCTGTGGAGTACAGTTCATGCCAAAATTTTATTAATAGTAATCAATATGCTATAGACCGCCTTTAATTAACAATTTTAAGAAAACATATACAGGTAATGCGTAGTTTCTAGTACTTACATCAAAAAAATCTTTAGGAGCATACACAGGCTTGATTTTTTCCATCTCTGTTGACAGATTTATTAATGTTTAGTTTTTTCCAAAACATTTTCTTTAAATACACTGTATATGACTCTGCATTTGTTAGCTGAGTTCAATAATTTATTGTTCCAAGGTACATATTTCTGAAAAAAACTACATGTACTGCTGACATTGACTGACATTTGAACATCCTTCGCTCTCAAGATCACCTTGGCTCAGTTTGTTCACACATCAGTCAAAGTCAACAATTCTTTTCTGAAGTACATACACCCATCCAATATTATTTTACCAATTCTTTAACTGCGAACCAGTTAGCTCAGTTGGCAGAGCACCAGATTAATGTGTGGGAGGTCACAATTTCATATCCTGGCAGGACTAACACTCAGGATCTTAAAATAACTGAGGACAAAGTGCTGCCTTTGTAATCACATCTGCAAAATTTAATGCTTAAACTTTCTAGTTTACTCAGATAAGAACGACAAACCATAGGTCCCATCTCACAATCCCTGGTCATGATAACTTAGTGAGAAAATAAGGAACCCACACACTGATCGTATTGAGTAGGGGACGTAGTTCCTGTTGTTGTGGTGTGGTCTTTTGGTTGCGCTTCACATAGGGATAACCTCATTGCACCTTTCCCACTTGGACAAAATTTTCCAAGAAAAAAAAAAATAGGTATGTTCCAGTATCAGACCAGGTAATGACCCAAAAGATCCCATGTAATTCAAAGTTGTATTTTTGTCTCAAGCTAGTGGAAAATATGAACGATTATTTTTTGCCAACAATCAATTCAAAACTCCTAAATGGATAGCTAGAAAGATAAAATCCCCTTCAATAACCTTTTTCAATCCTAGAATACAAACATTTTCAGCAAAACCTTGGGCTTCCATTTTTTTTTAATACATGTAAAATCTAAATGCAGTTTCCAGCCATGTAATAAATCGCCTATCAACCAAGCTTGCTCCGGACCGTACTGGGAGAATATCAGCCATCCATCTTTTGTGTATGGAGATTGCTATGCTAGGTCCATAATGTCAAGACCTCAGTCTGATATTCTCCCAGTACAGCCTTGCACTTGGTTAACAAGATACAGTTTATCTACTGACAAACAACTTTCAGGACTTCCAGTTTAATTCACAGACTTACGTTTCTCATCCAGTTCACCTCCAAGTGTTTCAAGCTTCGAGGACATGTGTGTCTGATCAGTAGGATTCCTCTGCCAAAAAAAAGCATATATCGTGTGACTTAGTTGTGACTTTTGCTTTAGCCTAAATAACCCTACCATAGCTAGGATCAAAACAGGAGTCTAGGAACAAAAACATGTTTCTTTCCTTTCTCAAATGAAGGGTAACATTTGAAATTGTGTTATCACATGGTCAGGTTAGGTTGGTATCATTATCAAATGAATGAATGTGATAACCAAAATTCTTGGTAAAGAAAGATCCCAACTACGTTACCCACTTTCTCACAAATTGAAAACAAGAATCCCCTCTATCACATGCTGGAAGCACTCTTGCCTCACGGCAAGCAAAGAGTAAAGGATTCTGGTATGTTAAATGCAGGCAAAGATGGCAATGAGAAAGTTGTCAGGGTACAAAAAAACAATTAAAATTAATGCTCTTAGTGGACATTTTAGCCGGCACAGAAGGCATATTTGAGTTAGAAAAATGGTGTCTTTGTTAATCTCTGCCAGGTATCCCCTTACATGACAAAACATACAAAGGAGTGCGTAAAAAAGTATTCATATACTGAATATATGAGCTAAAAAGTATTCATAAGCTGTACGACTGAATGCCTGTTCTGCAGGCTTAGGACTTTTGAAACAAGATTTGCTCAAGTTTCTAATAATATTCATTTTAATTTAGTAAATTGCCATATACAAGGAGGCCTTGTACAAACCTTTCTAGCAAGTGGTAATGCCAACTCAGTACACATGCTGTTTATGCTTTTCACAATCCTTTTTTCCCAGTTCATCTGAAAATGAAACATAATGATAATTATGTTCAATTCAATCATACATAATGTAACAGCTTAATGCAAACCTAAGCAACTATTTGCTGGCTAAAACAAAATAATGAAGCACATTATGAAAACGATGATGTTTGCACCTGTGCCTTGCGAATAAATGCCAATGGCTCCTTGAGATGTTTTTTAGGGACATCTGGGATAGATGATCCTGGATTACTGCAAAACAATCACATAAAAGAACTTGAATGGACATTTCTGATGTTGTAATACAGTAATATTAGAATCTACATGTATCATACAGGACTTCAGTACCAGCCACAAAGAACTTTATTTCACTGGCTGCTAATTGCATTTCAGCTGTTTAATCCAAGACATATGGAAGATGAGCTTTTTCCATCTCAGCAGCTACTGTAAATTATGGAACTCTATACTAGAGTACAATGGGAGCACGCTGTACTTTGTGGTTATTTACAGTTCACAGACAGGTTAGCCCTAATCCAGGATAAAGTGTTAAGCTTAAGTTACTGTTTAACCTTAAATTTGAGCTGTTTGACTTTCTACAGTAGATTAAACTGAGTCCATAGCTTGAATCCTTTGTGACTTAGCTTAATTGTTATATCTGGGGGTTGTTTGTCGGCTTTGCTGCAATATCATGTTTTTTTTTTAAGTTGGATGTTCGAGAGTCAGGTCAGGGGGGAGGGCTTCGTGGGATTTGTGGGTTACAGGGGTAGGGGGTAAAGGCTGGTATATGTCAACTTTTGCACCTTACCAGAGTTCCTTTGTACACTGACTATCGTCCGAGTAACTTCCACTTATACTATAAATACAAATAGCTACAATGTATTTTATTATATGGCTACAATAGTATGCGTGCTCTGATTGGCTGCTGAGTGGGCAAGATTTTCTTGGAATGACCGGGCATTATGAAAATTTTTTTTAATTTTTTTTTCATTTAATATAGACAGAACTTGTCTCATTTTCAAAGAAAACGTTTTTTTTCTGTCTCTTCTTGTTTCGATCGCACGGTCAGATGTGTTTTGGTACAGTGAACATGACCTCAAATGACCTCTTGTGTGCGCAAGCAGACACTATAAACCCTTCCATTTTTCTTTTTCCAGTGCTAAAAAGGCCATATAATAAATAATTTATTAACCTCATCTGTTTGGTTGTTACAAGGAAATCTCAGACCTCGGCCTCGACTGTATACATCAAGGGCTCGGTTCAAGATTTCCCTGCATAATGACCTCACTCTCCGTTAATAAGTAGTATATAAAGCACTGATGTAATCCTCCTATTGTTTTATTCAAATGGTTGTCATGTGGTGTGTGAGCCCGCAGTATGTTTGGCAGTACTAAAGTAGGAACGTTGTGTGGCAGCCATCTTGTTGTAATCTAGTTTGGTTGTAAGTTGAATAAAGCCATTTCATTATGGTTACAACAATTTATTCAACTTAAAACACAGAAAACGCATGGATACGCTACTCAAACCAGCTCGGCTCGACTTGGATCCAAATTCGCCCACAGCTACGAAAGAATGGAGGCATTGGCATCGAACCTTCACGAATTTCATCGATGAATGTGGTGAAAGGGCCCCCGACAAACACAGAACCCTCGTGAATTATGTATCGCACAATGTTTACGAATACATCGAAGGGTGTGAGGACTACAACTCGGCCATTCGAATTTTGGAGCAACTGTTCGTTAAAACGCCCAACGAGGTATTTGCTCGACATCTACTCGCAACGAGGCGACAGAAACCTGGTGAGTCCCTTACAGAATTTCTTCAAGAACTTCACAAACTAAGCAAGGATTGTAACCTTAGAAATGTTACTGCTGAACAGTATCGTGAAGAATTGGTCCGGGATTCTTTCATTAATGGGCTCTTGTCGTCATTAATCCGCCAACGACTGTTGGAAAACAGACAACTGGATCTCAAGACTGCTTTTGATCAAGCAATGTCTTTGGACTTGGCGCAAAAGAATTCTGAAGTGTATACTATGCCTGGGACTCCTACTACTGCAGCATTGCCAAAGCCCTCTATAGAACATACGTCTGGATTTCCTGCATCAACAGAGGCTCCTGGAGTCACTGCATCAAGACAGACTTCTGGAGCCCCTACATCAGTTGGAAATTCCTTAGCCGCTGCAGTAACACCAAATAAGTGCTTTTTCTGTGGTGACCTTTTCCACAACAGAAGAAATTGCCCAGCCCGGAACTGTTATTGTAATAAGTGTGGTAAGAAAGGTCACTATGCTAAAGTGTGCAAGTCAAAGGTAAATGCAGACCCAGCAGCCTCTATGTTTTCGCCAGCCCTTTGTACAATTACTGCTGCTTGCCCAGAAAGTCTGATACAAGCCTCTGCAAAAGTGTCTATCGGTGGTACTTGCCTGATCGCACTTATTGACTCTGGTAGTTCAGACAGCTACATAAGTGAGAATATGGCAAAGAAACTGTGTCTTAAGCTCCATCCATCAACGCAGAAAATATCTATGGCTCTTACTTCGCTCAAGACCAACGTCCTTGGCCACTGTTTTACTCCTGTTACCCTTGATCAACGTACCTACCCTTCTGTCCGTTTGGGTGTGCTTAAAGATCTTTGTAGCGACATTATCCTTGGCCAAGACTTCCAAAAAGAGCACAAAAGTGTTACCATTGAATTTGGCGGCTCGAAACCAGAGTTGGTTATCGCAAAGAGTACTTCAGCCTGTGCCCTCTCTACAGCTGCTGTTGAAAAGCCCTCACTGTTTGCAAACCTACTTCCTAATTGTAAGCCAATTGCCACTAAATCCAGGCGTTTCAGCTCAGAAGACGAGAAGTTCATAAACCAAGAGATAACGAAACTCCTGGATGAAGGGATTATCGAGCCTAGCACATCACCATGGAGAGCACAAGTAGTCGTTTCAAAGGATCCCTTGAACCGGCATAAGAAACGACTCTGTATAGACTATTCGCAAACTATCAATTTGTACACAGAATTGGATGCCTACCCCCTTCCTCGGATTGATGACATGGTCAACAAACTTGCTAAGTATAAAGTCTTCTCAACATTTGATTTGAAGAGTGCCTATCATCAAGTGCCAATAAAAGGGTCTGACCGAAAGTACACTGGCTTTGAAGCTAATGGGAGACTTTATCAGTTCTGTCGAGTACCCTTTGGACTCACCAATGGTGTTGCTGTCTTCCAAAGGGCAATGGACAGATTTGTTCAGGAGGAGAAACTTGATGACACATTTCCATTTTTGGATAACATTACTGTTGCTGGACAGGATCAAGAGGAACATGACAAAAATGCTGAGAAGTTTCATGAAGCTATCAAACGCAGGAACTTAACTCTTAATGAAGGCAAGTCCATTGAGTCCAAGCCTTTCATCAACGTACTTGGCTACTGTGTTGGCAATGGGGTAATTGCTCCCGATGAGGAAAGGCTTCGTCCTCTCCAGGAATTTCCACCACCAAAGAACATTCAGTCCCTGCGGAGGGTGGTTGGCATGTTTGCTTACTATGCAAAATGGATACCAAACTTCTCAGACAAAATAAGGCCGCTGGTGGAAGCCACCAACTTCCCACTGGAGGAAACTGCCTTGTCAGCATTTAACATGCTCAAGAAAGAACTTGAGAAAGCCACTCTCCAGTCGATAGATGAAAGTCTACCTTTCGTGGTTGAGTGTGATGCATCTGAAGTTGCTCTTTCTGCTACACTTAACCAAGGGGGTCGGCCTGTTGCGTTTATGTCCAGATCCCTCCATGGCAGTGAACTTCACTATCCTCCAGTCGAGAAGGAAGCCATGGCCATCATTGAAGCTGTCCGAAAGTGGCAACACTTCCTTGCCGGGCGTCACTTTACACTCAAGACAGATCAACGCTCTGTGGCCTATATGTTCGATAACAGAAGGCGAACAAAGATAAAAAACAACAAGATTCAAGACTGGCGACTTGAGTTAGCTTCTTTCAGCTATACAGTGGAGCATAGACCTGGGAAGGAAAATGTGGCTCCAGATTCATTTACTCGTGCTTTCCTTTCTTCTATGTCAACAACAAGTCTCAAGGAAATTCACTCAGCACTTTGCCATCCTGGGGTAACCCGGATGCTGCATTTTGTAAGGTCCAAGAACTTACCTTACTCTACTAACGATGTCAAGAAAATGTGTGCATCTTGTAGGATCTGTGCAGAACTGAAGCCCCAATTTTACCAGCCACCAACTGGAGCTCTTATCAAGGCCACACAGCCCATGGAACGGCTCAGCATTGACTTCAAAGGTCCCCTACCAACAGCAACTCGCAATGCATACCTTTTGACCGTGGTAGATGAATATTCACGCTTTCCATTTGCATTCCCATGCCCAGATATGAGCTCATCAACTGTTATCAAGTGCCTTGACCAGATATTTACCTTCTGTGGCATGCCCAGCTACATCCACTCTGACCGTGGCACTTCATTCCTCTCACAAGAACTTAAGCAATACCTATCTCAAAGAGGTATAGCTACGAGCAAGACAACTCCCTACCACCCGATTGGAAATGGCCAGGTCGAGCGGTACAATGGAATTATTTGGAAGTCTGTTAGACTTTCCCTTAAGTCTATGAATTTACCTGATTCCCGATGGGAACTGGCACTTCCAGATGCTCTTCACTCCATAAGGTCACTCCTTTCTACCTCTACGAATGCTACCCCACACGAACGGTTTTTTAACTTCCAACGACGCTCATCGTTTGGCACCTCACTGCCTTCATGGCTGCAAAATCCAGGACCAGTTCTACTGCGACGATTTGTTAGATTGAGCAAGAATGACCCGCTTGTTGACCAGGTACAGTTGATAGATGTTAATCCTACTTATGCACATATTAAGTACCAAGATGGAAGAGAATCAACAGTCTCGCTCCGGGACCTGGCCCCATGTCCATGCACTCCACCCATGGAGTCGCCAGATTCACTACGGGAAAGTGTGCCAATTAGCCAAGTGGGTGAAGAGTCAACCCCAGTACCTGGTTCAATGCAGGAACCTAACCTTACCCCAGCTCCTTCTGATTCACAGCAGGGACCTACCGTCGAAGCACCCGTACTTCGACGTTCGACTCGTCAAATCAAGCCTCCAGCCCGCTATGGGTGGTAGAACAGTTAAAGTTGACAGTGACTGAGTTTTGACTTTGCACAAACAGTTATAGCTAGTCTTAAGCCTTAGGGACGAAGAGTGATGTAATCCTCCTATTGTTTTATTCAAATGGTTGTCATGTGGTGTGTGAGCCCGCAGTATGTTTGGCAGTACTAAAGTAGGAACGTTGTGTGGCAGCCATCTTGTTGTAATCTAGTTTGGTTGTAAGTTGAATAAAGCCATTTCATTATGGTTACAACAAGCACCTACATAATTATGTTTTCAGTGCACCATGGATTTTGTCTGCATTGAAAACAAAAAACCCCAGAGGCAGCACACACACCCACATGGCAACCAATCTTGACTAAATCTCCGTATCAACCCATAATTCATTATGCCAGTTGTAGTCGAATTGTTTGGGGGTAATGTTTTAGAACAACAAAACAGTGCGGGGTAAGATTTCCGCACAGGTCCCTACTTCATTATGCATGCTGTAGGTATACTATTTCGTTCCTCCAAAATATGTAAAGTTTGCGCGTACAATGCCCAAGACAATACAGCTACAGCATGCATAATGAAGTAGGGACCTGTGCGGAAATCATTCCCAGTGCGGTTTCAGCGTGCATAATGAAGTACAGTGTAAGTGGTGATGTGGAAATCAAGTAGCTGACCTTTTCAACTGTGAATAGACGGCATTCTGTAGCTTGACTTTCCAGCCAGAATCTCTGAGAAAAGCCTGAAGGTTTTTCTTCATATCTGATACACGGATGTGAGGTTTCGCTACTTCCCTCTGCACAAAAAAAATGCCATAAAAACGCATTATCTGTATGTAATTACGAATAACGCGCTACCTTTCATTACAAACGGTTTGAAGACACGGGACCACAGTGTCCAAAGGTGGCGTTAGATTCGTTGCTAGAACTTGTTGCACATTGCCCGGTTACGACTTCCCACAACTTACCTCCAAATCTGCCTTCATGTCCCAGAAGAGAGAGCTGTTTTGAAGTGTGTGGGTAATTCTGCATATCGTTACTTCTTCTTCTCCCTCTTTTATCATTTTCAACTATAATGTCTGCTTCCGTCATTTAGTGAGGGAACGCTGTTGCCTGCCGCCATTTTCTCTAATACATAGACAGACTAAGCATTGATATACACAGTACTCTATACACAGACTCTCAAACGCTAACATATCGCGGGCCCGTATAGGCAACAGGGTCCCGCGGTCTTTGCCGCTAAAAGCGTCCGAACCCTCAGATCTAGCAACAATGCCTAGAACACAGTTCATTTTTAGTTCAAGAAATCAGGGGCCTAAAATGGACGAGCTCGTATCCTACTCCAGACGAATTTCTAGGTATTAAGGCATTTATAACTTATTTTTCCTCTTAATAAGTGAAGATTCGCTTTCTAATTCGCATGTTGCGATACGTAGCCGTAGAAATTCTGAGGGTCTCCCATTGATTTGGGGAACAAGGAACGAAAGTAAAATATCGTAGAGAGCAAGGGAACACGACGCCTATTTTAGCCTGACACGGGAACAAAAACTGCTCAAAACTCTATAAGCAGATATGTTATGGGGAGCAAAGAAGGAAAAGCTGCGGGAACAAACGGCAATTTTGGAAGGGAACAAGGGAACAAGGGAACAAGGGAACAAGGACCCCCCCCCCACCCCCTGGGAGACTCTCAGTCTCGGGACGCGATACTGGGGAGTTGAAAAGGGAACAAGGGAACAAGGATCCCCCCCCACCCCCTGGGAGATTCTCAGTCTCGGGACGCGATACTCGGGAGTTGAAAAGGGAACAAGGGAATTAGGATCCCCCCCTCCCCCCCCCCACCTCCTTGGAGACCCTCAGTCTCGGGACGTGATACTGGGGAGTTGAAAAGCATGTCATGTATAAAGACATGCTTTTTAACCATGCATGATGACTAAGTCATCCCTCTTGAGTATTTTTATATCAACTTTTTTTTCTATTTTCATTGACAATTTGCTTTATCAAATGCACTCAATTTAATGCGGATTAATTCTCAACAGAATATTAAGTTGTTCGACATACAAAAAACATGATGACTCAGGGCTGGTTGAGGACAATGCCAAATAGTTAAGAGATAGACCTACAACATAACGATTAGTTTGCGTATTTCTAGATAGGTACGACTTACATCTACGCCACAACGCTTAAAACACCACATATCTGCGCTTGCAACCATAGCAATATTATTCCTAGTACAACTTTACGAAAGCATACGAGTTGCTGCTTTCATCAATCAATCAAATCAATTAGGAGAGGCTAATAACTCTCTTATCCCATACTTTTCTCTTTCAAATTTTCTTTATTAAACTGACCATCTAGGTATAGCTCAAGAGAGGAAATACAACTCTGCGTGTATATATTGCATGTATGCGCGTGCCTTGGTAGGGTAAGTAGTGGCTCAATCTTATGTAACAATAGCAGCAGATAGAGCGAACTGTCTACTTTGTGGGTCTGTTTAGTTCTTCTATTTAACCATGATAAAATTAAACCACAACATATATACAAAACGCCTAGACTTCATGGAAAAATTAAAATTTTTAGAAAAATCAAGCGTCTAAAAAAGGGAAATAAAACGTGTAAATCAAGCGTTCACTTTGAGAAAACACTGTAACTGTTACAATTTCTTCATTTTTCTCTTATTTTTATAACCCATATACTGACGGGTCGCCCCTGTGCACCTTCTGTTAATGGTAATATTTTTTAAAAACATCTAGGCAAGGAAAAAATTCAAAAGTCCATATTTAATTGGAGATTAAAGCACAAGAAAAGGTGTAAAAGAAACTAAGAAGAAAAAAAACAGAAAAAAAGGAAAGGAAAAAGGTAATAAAATCAAAGGCTCCTGTGAGCCAGCTCATGAATGAATTGGATTTGTGAAGAGATTGTCTAAAACGAATACCCCTGTACGACCCTCTGTATAGCATATGTGACCTCTCACGAGAAAACGTTCCTTACGATTTGCCGTTTTCGCACGGATAGCCGTTCTATGCCGTGCATTGGCCGTTCGAACGGATTGGACATCCGTTCGAACGGCTTGGGCTATCCGTACGTAAAAAATTTGCATCCGTTCGAACGGCTCGGGCTATCCGTGCGAAAAAAATCTGCATCCGTTCGAACGGCTCGGGCTATTCTTTCGAAAAAAATCTGCATCCGTTCGAACGGCTCGGGCTATCCGTGCGAAAAAAATTGGCATCCGTTCGAACGGATTGGGCTATCCGTGCGAAAAAAAATTGTCATCTGTTCGAAAAAATAATTGTCATCCTGTCGAACGGCTGACGAGCTATTCGTTTAAAAAGTCAATCGGTTCGCTCTGGCGGGAGTCACGCGACAAGCCTGTCAAAATGTAAATCATTTGATGCAAGCGAATTTGTTGACAAACCTAGAGTGAATTGTCACGGTACATGTTCTGCTGAATAGGCATCTTGGCTTTCATTACATTTGTTTCTCGGTATACGTTTTATTTAAGACTTGAATATTCAACAACTTCGAAGAAGGTAGTCACGGTTTGACCTTTTCAAACGCTTATAGTGGTTGGTATCTCCCGTGGGACTCTCGCTACCTGTCATCTGGTCATGTAAACACAAACTCGTGTTAGTTATTCATGCCTCTGTTCATCTTTTAAGTTGGAAACAAAATACTCTCCATTTATCAATTAAAACTGTTGCATTTCGATCCGTTCTGTGTTAAATGTTATGACTCAAGAGAAAGGATTTCAAGGGCTGTACAAAGTGCACTGCTTCTAGCTTGAAAGCCAGCGCTGTTTTGGTTGATCTTGCCCACATTTCAAAATAGGAGAAGAGAACTGAGCCGCTCAAGTAACATTTACGGAAGCGAATATTCAACTTCAAGAACCGCCAACGTCGTTCTACATAAGTTTAAGATCAAGCTTTCTCAGACCAGTGGCTGTTTAACTGCTGATATAATTATTGCTGAATCATCATTATCTTATCGCTGAATCGAACCGCGGCCCAGTTGAATATTAAACGAACGGGGCCGGCATATTCAGTGCATTTGGATTGAATTATTTGGATACGGCTCTTTCTTTTTAGCCTGTTACTTTCTTTTTCTTCCTTTGATATGTTTGCTTTCAGTTACTGAACTGGCGTAAACGTGTTTTAATTTAAGAGATTGTTTGGAAAATCCTTGTGAAGTTGGTTTTGGGTCATGTTTAAATTTTGAATTTCAATCAATTGCTGTTTGTAATTAGCATTGTGTTTTCAATTAGTCTTTTCGTAACACCCATTGTTTTAAAGACTTTAGGGATTCCGCGCTAATTGGAACGAACGAGCTGCTGCAATTCTTTTCGAAGTCAGGAGACAAATAAGAAAACATCACAAAGAGGTCAATAATCTTGTTGCTTTGGGCCTGGTTCATTTGGTTTGGAAGCCCTTGTGAGTAAATATCTTCCTAGATTTCCTCAAAGCAAAAAACCTCTGGAAATCCTTAGGGGCAACGTTCTTATTACCATTGGAACTATTTCGAATTATTTAAAGTACCTTGATGCCCATCAAACATGTCAAGATCGATCCTAGTAAACAGACCCAGACAACTTGCCGCCTTGAACCCCAACCCTGTGCCCTCCTTCGACCCTGTCCCCGGGGCCACCCTATAAAACAGTACAGGTTTTTCGTAGCAAGTAGGCGGTTTCTCACCTGTCACAAGCTACATACTTACTTCTTGTATTGATAGGTTAAAAATGTATATTACGCTACTTTTTCATCGGTCATGAACAAAATCGTCAAACGTCTCTTCGAAGTAAGGGATTAAGACTACAATTTTTAACCCTTAGTAATTTTCAAAGCTCAGAACAAAGGTTAGCACAATTTTCGAGGTTATCGATTTTAACCATGATGGTTTACGAACACTTTTGATTAAAAGTGATTCGAAGTGATTGGAATTTGCAGTCTCGAGGGTCTTCCAGGGATTTTGGGAAACAAGGGAACAAAGGCAAAATATCGTAGGGACCAAGGGAACATGACTCCTGTTTTAGGGAACACGAGAACAAAAACTAGTTAAAACTCTATAAAAAGGGCGTGGGGGATGGAGGGTAGGGGATATGTGGGAAGCAGATATGTTATAGGGAACAAATAAAGAAAAGCTGCGGGAACATGAGAAGATAGGGCAATTTTTTTAAGCGAACAACGGAACAAGGAACACCCCTGGGAGACACTCAGTTAACGAGCGCTGATTGGCTAGAGGGGATCAAGTTTCCGTGAAGGGCGAGCAGGGAAGTATGGTAGATGTTGGCTGCGATTAGGGGGAACTCTTGTTCGATTAAAATTTTTTATAATAAATCGAATTTAGCTTCCGCAAAAAAAATTAATGTGGAAGGTTTTGAAGACAGTAATGAAGAGTTCGATAAGTTTATACAAAGCTAGTTATATTCATCTTTAATGGACAAGAGATTTTGTTACATGGAGCCAGTAATGTCAGTATTACGTAGAAGAGAATGTGGTGTTATCCCTGGGATGTATCACTCCCCCAGGGCGATTAAGAACTGAAGTGCTGCTTGAGAATCAGTCTAAACTAACCGCTGGATCATGATCTGTTGATCACACTCTGAACAGTGTTCTGTTTGTAAGCTTCCCAGTTAATTCTCTCCTGCAGATTTCTTTGAAGTGTCTCCTTGGATGGATATGAACGAACCTAGAAAGAGAACAGGTGTAAGTCAGTATACGAAAGGCGGACCCCTCGTGACTCCAAGCACAAGAAGTAGTGAGGTGCGACCTAGGAAGCGAATTGTGTTTCACATGGGATCATTAACACTAATGTTAAATGGCATAGCAGCAGACAACTTCGAAGTATGATTTAGGAATAATGAAATGAGTAAATCAGTGACTAAAGAAATGAAGTGGCCGACTGAATGCCTGTCTGACTGATTCAGTGGTTCTGACTTGCTGACTGACTGATAAGTCACTGACTTAATGAATGACTGGCTGACTTAATGTACTGCCGATTTTACGACGACTGACTAAGTGACCGTTGGCTGACTGACTGTCTGAGTCAGTTACTGACTGGTTGACTGTCTGACAAGGTGACTGAGTGACTGAGTTACTGTCTGACTAAGACTGATTGATTGACTGGCAGGCTGAATAACTCATTATCTCAATCAGTGACTAACTAATGAAGAATGTACGAATGAAAAAATATGTACGAACAAATGAATAATTGGCCGTTCGAACAATTGATTGAGCGATCCCTGTAATGAAGTAGCTTCACCAAAATTTAACCCACGTTGCGTCTGATCCACATCTTTGTGAGTTCACTCGCTTGCGCCATGAAAAATTTCTTAGAAATCATGACACACTCGGCACTGCGACTGACCTGGAATCAAAATAATTTATGTCAGTTTATAAGTTAATCGATCAAGCTTTCCTCGTGCACTCTCCTTTACGCCATGCCTTAAACACTGAAGTAATCTATCCTAGAAACTCCAACGACCATCTTTGCCCACCATTTGGAATCATTCATGTCATGCACCGAAGGTTACCATTTACCTGGACACCCCGGAAAGAACTATTTAACCAGTCACGGAAAATGGTAGGGTTGTGGGATGTGGCTTACGATGACAACGTCACAGTGTAGTAAGGGTATGTTAAAGCCAAAAGAATGTGCACCAACGCGACAGCTGTCCGGTTATGGCGGCTGGATTTTGAGCTGGATCAACAGGTTCTTATCACTTCTACCACTGTCGCCTAAGTGCGCATACTTGTGGCTTTAACATACCCTTACTACACTTTGACGTTGTTTAACCAGTCAGACGAGTTAAACCGGTTAGAATGAATACAGTCGATTGCATCTACCCGTGAACGCACGCGCTCAAAACATGTTTTCACGTGACGTCAAACGTCTGAGTTTCAGGCGTCAAACTTTGAAGTTATCCCGCCCAAATGTGAAGTTATCCTCGGCACTGCTCAAAGGGAAGATGTTTTCAATCGACGAGAAAGGAAGAAATTATCAAAAAGGTGTCCCACTTTCAAGCGATTTGCGGAATCAAGTAAAAGAACTTGCGCAGGATTATTGTTTTTCAGAAGATGGGAGAAGATTATGCATCAGCAATGGTGCAGTTTCAAAAATCGTTAATCGAGGGAACTTCACATTTGGGCGGGAAAGCTTCAAAGTTTGACGCCTGAAACTCAGACGTTTGACGTCACGTGAAAACATGTTTTAAGCACGTGCGTTCACGGGTAGATGCAATCGACTGTAAGACCATTCAAGGACGACAACTTAACGAATGAAGAAATCACGAAACCTCGATACCCGATCTAGTTTTAAGACGTTATTTACTGGTACAGAGTTTGGCCTAAATACGGCACTGAACACACTGATAGACAGTGATGATGATGATGATGGAGATTATATATTTTCACAGCTTATTTTCCAAATATGTCGAAACGTGCTTTACATGTGAACTAATATTGACTGGAACAGAACTGCTTACCAAGCTGACACTAGCTTGTTGAGTTGCTTGGTGGTCTTGTTCGAAGTTGAGAAGTGTCCATAGGCCCTGGAAGTCCCAAAATGTTTATAATAATAATAATAGTAATAATAATAATAATAATAATAATAGTAATAATAATAATAATAATAGTAATAATAATAATAATAGCAACAATAACTATAAGGGCAACGAGAACGATAGCAATGTGAATGTGGGACAATTAAGCAATAGATCACACTTTCTATGGGTTTACCGGCGTGATAACCCACGCGGGATGTTGGGAGAACACGAGAAGAGCTTGTAAATCACGAGCCGAAGGCGAGTGATTTACAAGCTTTTCGAGTGTTCTCCCAACATACCAAGTGGGTTATCACGCCGGTAAACCCATAGAAAGTGTGATCTATTGCTTTTATAAAATAACTTTTAGTAGAATGGAGTCTTTGAGGTAAAAAGTATGCTTTTAGTACCGTGATCAAGTCATGTCTTCTCTCTAAAGTCATCATAAGCCAATCATGACTCACGATTTAATAGCGCTGAACTTTCTCAAAACTCAGTTCAGTCAAACAACAAACAGCAGCACTTCAAAACACGGGTTTTTGCACTCATTTCATGATGACTTATGAAAGCTGTTTCACAGAAAAAGTCAACACATATTCATGCGAACGTACAATGAAAGAATACGTTCGTGGTTTGTTTACTACAGACTGAGTCAGTAGAAATTTATTGTACCTCGCAGCTGTATTTTGTTGAGTCGATCCGTAAGAATTTCGTGCTTACGGACGGAACTGGCAGCTATTGTAATGGAGGACTTCATTCACTTTTTACAAGCCGCAGTGGTTTAAGATCTGTTTTCTGGACTTTATTGTGATCAAGAAATGCTGCGGTAACGACGTGGCTGCATTTGCGAAGTTGTCGCATGTAACTTTATATGCTCGTACAGCGACCGATGGAAATATGTCGAAGAAAGGTTTCTTTGCCGTAGCCACATATTGGCGTTAATATTTGTCGATTTGTGAAGTCAGGTGGTTTGAGGTACGTTGTGGCATCAATATCACGGAATAATTTGTGTAAATGTTGGAAAAAACCAGCCCGAAACTCTGACATCTTTCATCATCGTTGGCAGCTTGTTTACAACCTACAGCGGCCGATTTTGAACCATATCTTGATCAGAGATCTCTTTTTGGAACAATTTCTTTCATTAAGGAATTTAATTTTGACATAACATAAATCAAGAATGCTAAAACTATCCGTTTTGTTGCTGGTTGGCACTTGGTTAAGTTTTCCTAGAGACCTTCTACACCAGAAATTCACACAGTTGTTGTCTTTCTCTGCGATTTGGCATCGTCGCGAAATGCAAACTGCTTTCCAGCTTTGTACTTTATAACTTCTAAAGCTATGGCAGTCGCGAATTGTGACCCTCAGAAATAAAATGTGGAAACCAACGCTTTTAAGATTAAGAAGGGCTGGGTAAGTAACTTGTTCTGTTTTTTAGCCTTTCTAAAATCGTTGTTTGCAGATCAATAGCGGGTTTTGTTTATGGCTCGTGGTCTGGATGCCTTTTTCTATGGGTTTACCGGCACAATAACCCATAGGTTTTCAGCCAATCAGCGCGCACGTAGTATCTGAGTTATTTTATAACAATCAAATGATTGAGAGCAATTTTAGTGTCTTCGAGGGGGGAGGAGGGAGGCACTCTATAACTTACATGGGACGAGTACCTAAGGGAATCGTTCACTGTTTTATGCCAATACTTACAAATACACTTCTTGGGTGTAACAGTTCCAGTTGGACAAAAGCTGTTTGTTTTTTCGGGCTCCTGGGTACTGCTGCCTTGATATTAGTGACTGGAAACTGGGGAAATAGACGGAGACAGTAAATGCTATAAACGGAAGTTAGAGATGACATAGAATACACTAACGGTTGCATAATAGGCTTCAAGGAAACTGCACACCGATGCACAGGAAATGCGATGGAAAATTTTGTTTGACGTCAAAAAATTACCACTTACCACAGATGGTAGGTTTTTCATTAGCTTGTCCTCTGTGTTGGACCTCAGAAACGCTGGCAGTAAAGAAATTGCAAAGTATTAAACTACGAACCTTGCCATCGACAGCAAAAAACGCCTATTGCGTTTTTGAAGAAGTTTTCCAATGATCTTCATAAAAAAATAAATTATTTCACTGCCCAGTAATAAAAATAGTACACAATCCAAATAACCAATCATAACTCAATGCAAATATATGACGTCAGCACCAAGAAAGAGCGCGCGAGTTTGTTACAGTTGAATTGGTTTTTGTTTCTCTCCTTATTGGTGGAGAAAGTGTGTTTGGATTCTTAAGCCATCACCTATCGTAAAAATCAAGGATCAAAGAAAACGCGAAATTACTTTCGACATTGAGTTCAAAACGGCCCATACATGCATTTGCATCTACTTTTCCCTTCACTGTTACAATCAAACTAAGCGCTACGTTTTCAGTCCTAATATCAAATTCAGTAACTAAATTACGACCGGGGTGAATGATACTGCCGTGTAGAGCTGGGAGCTAAAATCAGCAAAAGAGAAATCAGAAAAAGGAGATCAATAGGGGAAGAAAAGGGTAAAAAAATACAAAATACTGGTTCTCTACTCCAGCTAACGAGATACCAGAAGCCTTGATCTTTTTCTTTCTCTCTTCCTCAAATTGTCATCTATAAAGGCATGTTTATAATTTACTTAACACCACAGGAAATATACCGCACCTGGAGGGGTGGCGGTTCTACTCCTGGAATAAGCGCTTTTTCTATGACGGTTCTCTGTCAGATCCCCGAGTTTGTCAGCAGTGGATTTCTTCTCCGGGCGGTTTCCTCTTAATCTGGGTTTTGTTATTTCGAGTGCGAGCACAACTTGACATGCGCCCTGTAACAACACGGGAAGCGTTGTTAAACACAACGAAATATCTCGGTTTTTTACGCTTCAGCTTCGAGCGTCTGAAACAACTTGAAAAAGGCACCCAAGAGAAATGAGGACCACTGACAGCAGCCCCACAGTTTATTGTTAGTCCACCTTGGTGGATATTACCGGTGCCAATTCAAACAAATGGGTGCAGAGAGACAGGGTGAAGTGAAGTTTCCCTTCTAAGGTAACAACACAGCTAACACCGAACAATATATCGCTGGTACCCATTTATCCAGCTTGGTGTAGAGAGGCAGTATGGAGTGACGTTTCCTGTCTAAGAAAACAACACACAGGTTGCCCCCAGCATTATATCGCTGGTACCCATTTAAACACCATGATGTAGAGAGACACTGTGGGGTTAAGATTCTTGTCTAAGGAAACAACACAGGTTACCCTAGCATTACATCGCTGGTACGCATTTATAGATCTGGGTGTAGACTAAGAGAGACAGTATGGGGCGAAGCTTTTTTGTATAAGGAAAAAGGACAGTGAGATGACCTGAGCTCAAAGTCTAACACGCTGATTACTACACTACCGTTCCAACACCTAATAATTAATATGGGTACTGGATGGGACAATTTCAGTGACATTAACATGGGTGCTATTTTCGTATGCCAAATGGGTGGTAGGGTTGTGACTTAGGGGAACTGGGTCGTGTATTAATGACGTACTTACCGAGACTATAACATAAAGCCAATCCGATTCATTGCTGTCTTTAACAATTACTGTTCCTCTTCTGTAATTCGTCAAAATAGGCGAAAAAAGAAATGATAAGAACGAGGAGCGAAAGAAAAATTAAAGGGGAGTGAGAAAAGAGACAATTCAAGTGTCTTACCTAAAGTAATGAAAGAGGCAGTTTTCCTGATTATCAAGTAAGAGATCCACAGGCCAATCAGCAAGAAAGTCGAGACTCCTAAAACGAACCAATGAAAATAGAGTTAAAACTCTGAAAGTAAATTATTATAGAGAAATACTACTCCAATTTATCACTTTACTACTGTCCTGCTACATGTTCTGAGCGCAACATTAACATGCTTCTGATTATAGCATGAAAAGCTTTATAGCTCGGCAAGCAAGGAATCGTGCAGTTGTTCAAAACTGCGTATATCCTGCGAAAGTTCATCACATTTTGAAACTTTTAGTTACTTTATCATTTAGGATTTGCATTTACTGCTTACCTACAAAACGTTAAATATGCTGGTTCTTGTCCGTCATTTGTATGTCCCATAAAAATTCTTTGATAATCCTGTCAAATTAAAGAACAAAGCAGATCAGAACTGCGATCTACCAGAGTATTTTATTCAATGATCAACTGTTCTTTTGTGCTTGTTTATTTGTTTTACTATAAAGCAGTCCGTATGTTTTGTCCAGTATAAATCATACCTCCTTTGATATAACTAATAATTGTATGGGATCTTTGCTGATAACAGTGGCTGTTCGGCGACAGTTCCTCAGAATGGCTGTTTCCTGGGTAGGGAAGAATACGAAAAAGGCACATCAGTGGAAAGGATATATTTGATGCGTAATTCTGAGAGCTACTGATGTAACATCTACAAAAAATCTTGTCGTATTAGAAGAAGTTTAAAAAAAGAAACGCAGTGCTTTTTCTTCATTTTTTCAACCCCAGAGATTATACTGTGCTGGAAAAAAATCTGGCAATATAAGGTAGATGATTCAAGAAAACCTTATGTAAAGTTCATAAACCCTCGGCCCCGACTGTTACTAAAGAATGGTACCTGCTGTTGATGAACACTTTTCCTAGTGGAGAATGGTGGCGTGTCTAATATGGAGCTCGACGTAGTTCTTATGTTGTTGCGAGGGTTTTAAATTTGTGTCTGGCCTCTTAAAAGCTCTTTTTAAATTTAAGCTCTCGCGGTTTGTAGACGTACCCCAAAACTGCTCCCTTTCTTGAGTGTTGTGAGTGATGTAAAAAGTGAATCCCTAGTTGGGTCGTTTTCTGAGAGAACGGTGGCTGTAAAATATCAAAATACTATTAACAAAACCACCACATAAAACGCAAACTGAAGGCTGTAATTAAAAAGGCTTGCCTCGTATTTCATTGCAAATAAAGTGTTCCGGTTTTCCAGCAGTACATCTGGCAGAACACTTTTTACAAGCAACACCTTAATACAATTAAATACGTGTTGTCAAACGTTAACGAACCGCAAACTGATTCATGCCTTGGAATCCACCACTAATGAAACATTCACATGGTTTCATGAAGTCTCAGTTACCCTTCAGTATATAATATATTGAAAAGAGTATACATAAATATAATAGACAATATATACGCTATGACATTTACTTTGATACAAACAGTTAAAAAATAAAATTACAAGAATCAAGAATCCGTTTTACGACAACGCTCGTACATCCTTATAAAGTCCAAACCATGATTGCCAAACGCAACACAAACTACAACGCTGTAATTCCGCCATGATTTCTCTGTTAAAAGGCCTTGCATTTGGCTATTTTTGAGTAACTGCTTATTATGTTTCACGCATTGAGTCAAATCTCTCAAGTAATAAGTCTCTTCTCATTTTATTTCAGTTGTTTACAGCATAGCTAATTCTGCACAGATCATGACAGCGGTGTAGTAATGAGTAATTTACACACATTTTTTTTTTCTATTTATACATTCTATTTAGTTTTTTAAACACAAGTTGAAGATACCTGTTCCAGTTATAACGAAATAAAAATTCTCTGGAACGCGATCCTGTTGGATTATTATTTTATTCGAAGGAAGGCTGTAAATAAAAAGCAAATAAAATAAGTACAGTAAATAATAAATAAAAAAATGGAAATTGTAACTTTTTGATAACTTGGTAAGACGACATGAATGGAGCTACAATCATGAACAAAACCTTACGAGACAGTTAGCATGTTCTGTGTCTCTTTCTTTGAAAACAGCCGATATCTTATTGCACAGAGACTTGTTACAAACTTTTTCACCCGCTCCCCCCCTCCCCTGAATACAGTGTCGAACTGCAGAAACTGTTTCACGTGTGTTTGACTTCTGGTGATTAAGGGGAAGGAGTGGAATCAGAGATAATGATGTTTCAAAGAAAATAATGCAAGCTATCCCAAACATTTTGATCAAGATTGTATATATCAATCATGACTTTTAAAAAGTGTACTATCCTTTTTCCCAACGATGAGACAAAAAAAAAAAAACAAGGGAACAAAATGCCATAACGTCGCTCTCATGACAGGCTAACCCTCCAAACGTAACCACCTTTTTTCTTCCGGTGGTACAACTTCCATAATTCCAACTTTTTTGTGACCTTGACAAAAAATCCCGGCTTAATAATCATGAACTGCTCGCGCAAACGTTTTAACAGCATGCTACAAATTCTGGCCACGGGCTCTGAAGTTGTATTAATTTCTGCCGAAAACTGTTTTCAATTCAGTTCAGTTAATACCTTTGAAGCCAAGCAACTTTACACACGTCCTGTTGCATGTGAAGAGGAAGTTCCGAGAAAGACTCCAGAGTTTGAAGAGCGTATAACAGCTACAAATAAATAAACAAAGATGTGGAAGTTGTTTATTTTACTGAGTTATTTTCTCGCCACTCTATTTTTTCAAAAGTAATTAACGGAAGTTGAGGTAAAAGCAAGAAAACTCCATTTTTTTTTCATTAATAGTGTTTTCAAGTGATATGATCAAACACGAGACGCAGTGTTTCGTCACATATTAAACAAAGCGAGGAGATCTCAAAATACGACGCACAGTTGAATATTTTTGGCGAAATTTGGTGTGTTTGATATGTGATGAAACACATGCATCGAGTGTCTGATATAGCTTCTTAAAAGTCACCATTTTTTTAGGAAAAATATAGGGCAAAAAATACTAGAAGCCGTCTAAAGCCGTGTATCAGATTTTAACTGTTTTTCACTCATGCATCATTAAGGAGTTAAAAAACGTTTTTGTCTTAACACTGAACTCTTTGTCCTGTTTAGGCCACTGCTGGTACGCACTCATCCATTTTGCTTAAGGCTATATGGGATACGTTTGAGTTAAGGGGTGAAAAGTGGCACACTCTCCATAGAGAACATTTCGTGTAACTTAGGGACGGACCATTAGAAAAGTGATGGGGGGGGGGGGGGTGGGGAAAAAAACCAAAAAAAAATTTATGCAAGGCAAAATGCCAAAAAAAAAATTCATGCAAAGAAGAGGGTAAAAAAAAAATTCATGCAGAAGGAAGGTCCAATTGTGACTTTTTCACACGTAGTAAAAAAAATTCGTGCAGAGAGGTTCACCTGAAAAAAAAAAATCCTGCAAAAGCAGTGAGCGAAAAAAAAAATTCGTGCAAGCTGAAAATTCCCCACCCCCCCCCCCATCACTTTTCTAATGGTCCGTCCCTTACCGTCTGAAGTTGGTCGCTGGTCCTATTCTCGGGTCTGGAACTTAAAATTTGTTTCACTTCCTTGCTTATTTTGACCTGGAATTTCAACGTATCGAATTAAAGTTACCGGCTGGACAGAATTGTACTGTAGTACGGTTGGTTTTACTATACAGTATGGTTCTAACTTTTTCATCTGTGGATCAAACCATGCAGTGCCGGACCATTCTTTGGAAAGCCACTGAACAGTGCTGTGCTGTAGTACTGTTTGTTTTACTGTACAGTGTGGGTCTAAATTCTTCACTCATCTGTGCATAAAGCAAAACAAGCTGTAGTGTTCCAACCATTTACATGCTTCAGTACTACCTAGCAAGAAGAAAGACAAACATTAACTTGGGAAAATAACGCTCTTTTAGACTTTACCTCTTTATTTGCCTTGTAAAACTTTGGATCGAACACAAGTGGCTCGTTTAAGAATCCTGTCACGTCTTTTCTGCATTCAAAGGAGGTTCTTTCTTTCGTTATCGTGTACGCATCCATGATCTCAAGGAAGTACTTACAGATTCCCTCACGAATGCCCATCTTGGGGTCACTGGAAGACAATACAATTGAAATCAAACAATAATATGCATGTTTTTATTTTGGAAAAGAAAACAAGAAAAACCTAAGCTCCTACCTTCTGAGTGCATTTGAAACTCGTATAACTAATGTGACCATTCTCGCAATGCGTCTAAAACATTCAAGTGGCTGTTGAAGGAATATAGAAATACACGGTTACGAATTGCCAGTGATTGCCACTATTGCCAGAAATAGGGAAGAGGCATTCTGTTCTACTCTCCCTTTACATTTAACCTCATCTGGATTTAAAAAATAAAGGACCTAAAAGAAAGCACGAGCCCATGACTAAGTCACAGGCTTCTGAGGAAAGTTATACCGGAGTGAAAGAGAATTAACAAGCTAAGCATTTCACCGCTCAGAGGTGGTCAATATACAAATACAGGCTAAAAAAACAAATGATAATTGAGAACTTAGCATGTATTCTGCGAACTAAGATACAAGGGTTCAATTTGTGGCATTCTCTGAAGACAATTATTTCTAATTTTTATGGATCCATAATTGAAACTGGAGTTCGGAGAAAGACTGTAGTATTTCCGGTCCTGTTTCCGACAAATGGACAGCCCTTCCAATTCTGTCCGTCATCGCGATCATGTCGCTTTTACTAATCATAGCTAATTACGACCGCCGGAAAAGACCACCGGTTCTCCGTATTTGCATGCTGCGTTTTTTATCACACGAAGAATTTTGTCAAAAGCATTGCATATTTTTTCAAGGCTCTTCTCAGTGTCACAAATGTGATGGAACACTGTTGCTCTGGTTTAATAAAGCCTGCTTAGCAAACACTTTGTGTGCTTTTAGAGCCGTGTGGCATTGTTTCGTTGGCGCCGAAAAATCCTAGGACTTTTTTTATTATTTGTAATTAATATACTTTGAAATGATGAAAAAGATGAAGAAAACAAAGAGGTGCGTGACAAATAAACCTGCGTGTGGTTCTCTCAAAACAAGAAGTTGTGTGGCACTAAACCGGAAGGTAACAAACCTTTAACACCCTGTGACAGGATAACGAATAATTTGTACACATTACAAAAATGTAAAAAGGTAAAGGCACACACAAACCTTAAGGCTCACATGACTGGAGCTTATCCCGGTTTCAGTAACATGAAGCACCTGGGAGTATTGTTACTCCCCCCTGGATGGGTGCTAGTCCAACGAAGGGTTACCTCCAGCATTATATCGCCGGTACCCAAAAAACTCTATCTGTCTACACCCAGGTGTATAAATGGGTGCTGGCGACACATGACAAAATATCGCAAAAATCTCGAAAAGCAAAATATAGAAGTTTTTGTTGGTTCCTTTGAGTGTCGTAGTCTTTGAAGACGTCGAAATCGGCGCAGTTTTCACGAATGACTTAAACTCCGGCTAACGGTCTAGTCCGTATGAAACTTTACTGCAGCTACGGCACGCACACCAAACGACGGCAACACTTAACGACAATGGACCCGTACTATGTTGTCTCGATTTTTGATGTTAGGGCTACAAGTGGATACCAGTTTCGCATATGTTGTACTACGCCATTGTGCCTTTTGTAACACCTTAAAATCAAAGTAATCACCTCCTAAACAGCAGTCTGTTTTTCACAGAACCTATAAGATTCTTTTTACGTAGCAAGTTTTCGATTTGACCAATACGCAAAACTATGAGTTCGTTTATATGAAGCAAGCTTCGGTTTAACCTTCTTAAAATTTGACTCAGCGTTTTTTTTCGTCGACAAAACTATGCATGTCTTTACTGTTCACTAAACATGTGCAGTGAACAGCGACAGAACAGTACTGTATTGTACTCTTGCATGGTAAGGTTTGTTTTCGAATCTCTTCAAAAACAAATTATTAGACATTTATTCAAGTCGCCTTTCATGTGATTTTTTGTAAGTGAGACTGACCTCGAAATGTGTCGAACTCGTCCTGGATCGGCTTAAGCCTGTCTTCCGCCATTTCTTAACGTGCAAACGTAGTTGGCCATTTCTCGACGCAGGCATATTTTCATCTAGACTGAGTTTCGGACTCACTCGTCGAGCATCTGGTTCCTGGATGGTCGGAAGAATGGGAAGGCTATGGCGATGAGCATGTCCGCTCGAGCGCGAATGAAGCCGAGCTTTAGAATTCTTACTCCTTTCATCCACAAACGAAAACTCCTTTGGGGCACTACATACTTTTCTTCTCGCCAATTCCCAAGCGTTTATCGGACAACCAGTTCGCTTTTCAAACGTTGAGAACATGATTTGAAACAACAAGTAAACAACTGCGGACTCGGGTCAAGTTGAATGTTAGGGGAACAGCAAATGCAATCTCGGATATCCAGTGATCTGAGTGACAAACTCGTTTTCGGTCAGTTCGCTGGAGAACCGCCAGTAACTCGAGCCGGAACGTGTTGTTCTTCATAGCGTAGAATGCCTATTGTTCTCGGGACATTTACTTACAGTTGGAAAAAGTGTATAGGTCTGCCATGACGCTTGTTAATATTCATCGATGCTTCGAACAAGCTGTTTTCATTGGTTGCTATGAATGCACGACAATACTCATTACCTCATGATGAGGCGGCAAACTAAACAATGAACTCGCCGCCTATTGTTTCTTTCTTTGTTTCACCGAACTCAACGCGCTTTTGTTATTTAAATATCGAAACAACTCACCGCACGCGTGTGTTTTTTGTTCGTTTCGCAAAAGTCAAACATCCACGCATTAACTCATTTTCGCGTAATGGATTTGCATTTGCTTTAAGGAGGTTTCGTTTTGTGGAATATGTAACACTGGAATCAAAGCTCACTTTGTTAATCTTCATTCGCGGCAATTATGAATCATTTTACATACGAGTGGCTTTTTTGAATGGGTATTGTTTTAGTCTTGATGACCATTGTTATTCGGTCTTAGGCTTGAAACAATAGCCCACTTGCTCGAGACGCGCCATTTTCAAACGCAACTACAACTAGCAGTTTTTAAACCGAAAAGAACAGTGGTTCCCGTTGACCAATTTTTAATCTTTAAACATATTCCGGTAGAAAAAAGATAAATTTTTCATTTTCCGTTCGTGGGTTGGCGAAAATCAGCAGACCTTTTTAGAAATTTCCTTTTGAAAACAGCCTCCATACAAAAATAGGCCAATTTTGCTGTATTTTCAAGCGCAAAAGAACAGTCATTACACTTGTTCAATTTTGTTTATTTGAGCCTTAAAATGTTGATATAGCATTCCTCTTCAAAAAGCCGCGCGTGGGTTGGTAGATTATTACTTCTTGAAATCAGAAAACCAAGTTTAATCAACTCTACTGGGCCAATTTAGACGCTTTCTTCTCTTATTGTGAGCGCTCTCGCATTCAAATTTGCCGCTTCGCTGATAATGAATATTTAATGATGTCCATGCATTCTGCCCCATGTTGACCTCGCGTTGACTGCGTTTCGCTCATGGAAATATCATTGCGCTTCTTTTCTCTCTCGACAAAAAAGCAGAAAACTGAGAAGTCCTGCTATTTTGCCGGTACATAGAAGCAAAGTCCTTAACAAGCAAAGTCACGGTAAACAACCGAAATATCGTGACAGTTTGTACCCAAATTTCGTTACCGGAAGTACTTAACTACATCCACTCGGCTCCTGGCAAACACGCAAATTGGACCACGCGACAAACAAAGGATCACACGGATCTAATGTTATACACGTGTCTCGCGCGGTCCGCGCGGCGAGTCGCTCGCCTTCGTGGCTTCCAGGGCACGAAAAATCGGGTTTACTGTTCTTTTTGATTCGTGTCAAAGGCATGATCACATATGGGATACACTTTTGACAACACCTTTGATGCGCATCAAAGGTGTCATCAAATGTAAAATACATTTGACGACACTTTTGACAAACTTTTAACGTTTGTCAAAGATGACTACCCTTTGCCGTTACTTTTACCACACATCTGATGTCGATCAAAGCATCCAAGGCGGTAGGCGTTTGTAAAACGTTTGAAGTCACCTTTGCATGGTGTCAAATGACGCACTATTATAAATCGGATCAAATGAGATCAGATAGCCTTGATTTCATAACGATAAAACTTGAAGCTAAGAAGCTTGTGAGATCGTCTATACTGGAAACTAAACTTAATATACTATGGAACAGAAGGGTCTGTAATCAATAAAAATGAAGATGTCAAGTATACACGAAATCGTAGAATGTAACACTGCAAGAAGATGCAGGTGTTACCTCAAATTAAAGTCATTAAAAAACCTCAAAATTACAATCTTTTTTCTAGGGCTGAAGTATCAAGTCTCATATTTGTTATCGCAGTATCCCAGAGAAGCCTCGGTGCTCAAAAGAATCTTTCATATTGCGAGAAATGGAACATGGGACATACGGTGAATTCCGTGTTGGGAACGGATTTAATCATAACGCTCCGCGGTTTTGCGATATTATTTTCATTGGAAATGCAGAAGGGAGGTATGTTTTGATCGTCACCAATGACTAAATAAAATGCTGGGGAGCTACTGTCGTGCTTATGTAGTTGCGGTATGTAAGTACCTTGACGAGATGAAAAAACTTGTACATTGGCATGGGTGCTTGCCCCCTCTCTCTATCTCCGACAGGATGAAAGGAAAAGTGTTGATGAGTAAGTAAGCAGTCTTTCAGCCTCTTTCTTCTGTACTCAGATATTGTAGTTCCTAAATCCCCCATAAATCCCCCATCCCCCCTAAATCCCCCCATAGTAACCCCCCATAAGCCCCCATCACTTTCAACTGTGTCTGCATTCAGAGCGCCACGATCAGTAAAAACACCATCATGAACTGCTGCCTCCTCGCACAAATTGCTCTCTACAGCCCCTCCAGTTTCCATAATTTTGTCCTCCGACCAAGATTCAATATCCCACGCTCCACTTTCAACATCAAAATGGGTAGTTTTAAGTTGTCAAAAAGTTATCGGGGCAGCAAATTCGCCACAGTGTGTGCAGAAAACGTCACCTTCATCCGTTACAAAAACCATTGAATTATTTAAACTGACGGCCGACGCACGTGTTTATAGGGTTAAGAGCTGTCCAGTTCTGGAATAAAAGGCCCCATTTCCCTAAAATAAAGCATATTCCGTTTAAGGGAGAATGGGCATAAAACGCAGGAAAAGGCTCCAAGAGAAAAAGAAAAAAGGTGGAAGGTGATCAGGGAGAGTCCATCCAGGACCTTTTGAAAACGATAAAGAAGCAGAACCAGTAGATATTAAACAGACTCGATGGGGTAGAACAAGAAAAGAGTACCAAAGAGAGTCTAGGTGAGTATTTGTATCGTTACCTACAATATTTGGTGTTGTCTGCGGAAAACGGGTACTCAAATATTTTTCACCATTGACAACCAAGCCTGATAATTTGAACGTCAGTTTATCACGTATAAACTAAGATCAAAGCCTAAATTAAATTCGCTCCATTTCTCCCGCCCATGAAGCCATTCGATTCAGTACAGAATTCGACCCTTGTCTTTAACTTGCAACTATAAATGTCGAAAACCAAAGCAGAGCCCGAAGCCGCGGAAAAACATAAAGCTGGGACGTCCTCTCATCGATCTTTACTGCGAGGCGACGCATTACTCTGTCGCGCTCGGTTTACTTTTGTTTGATATAATGACCCACTACAAAAACGTCACATTATCAATATAGTTATTGAATTGACTTTTATTGATTACTTCTTCTGTACTTATTACTATAACAAGTTTAGTAGTATTTCTGCCTTTTCAACTGTCCTTAACTATGTAGAACCTAAGTTCCAGCTTGTTTGTACTGAAACTAATCGAAGATAAGGTACCCATTCCAAGAGGCAGCTACACGTTGTGTCTTCTGACATGAAGCACCAGTTACATAGGTAGCAGAGTTAAACGTGCAGTTAATTTTCAAAAAGAGGTTACACTTTGGGTTCAACTACATGAAACATTAGCCAAGAAAGTAGAAAAAATAGTCGAAGTACAAATTAACACAAACCTTACAAAAAGATGCTTAAGCTAGCTTTCCCAAAACGTCACGCATAACGAAGAACACACGTGAAACAGCGATTATGGCCGAACATAAACCGAGCACGGATTCAAAACCAGGGGCAGGACGAGACGAACTTTGCGCACGACAAACGATGATAATCTCACTGAATACCATGTTACATGTTACTGAATGGCATGTCACCGCCGGGAAAACCGCCGGGAGGTGGGCCGCCTCCGTCAGTCCCGAACTTCTTCGACAATTTATCGATCACTCTCTTGACTTTCGGGTTGTTCTCGTATTTTGATATGTTTGCCGGATTCTGACTTACATCCTGGAAAGCGGCCATGACCTCCGGGTCCTGAAAATAAAACAAATCAAATTTCCGCGCCAGTTTTCGTAATTTGGTACACATGAAAGGGCTTTTCTAATGTCAATGCTGTGGATCCATTTCTTGCTATCAATAATTTAAAGAGAATTTTGTTAAATAATAATTCTAAAAAAAATCACTTGGACAAACGAGACACGAGAAGCCAAAAGATAAACTGGCCATAGTTGGTGTGCCATTTTGATATTAAATCGCTCTATCAACAACTTGCGGCTGTATTATCCACACCTTAGCCCACGCCTTGAGCAAATACATTAATACAAATATTGATATTTCCCTCAACCGTATCCAACGACTGTTAAATATCATACTTCAGTTGAGAATAAAGCAAATATAACCTACTCCGACTTAGACCTACACAGGACAGGCGTACAGCCAGCAGACGCTAAAATGCTTTATGTTAACTCCCACAAAAACTGACTGCTAACGAGCTAAAACCCACCTGGAATGCAGCCATGACTTCTGGATCATTAAGCAGGTCATTTAAGTTTGGACCTCCAGCACCTGAAAAAGAAACATTTTTTGTTATTGTCTGCTAAATTTCAGTGGGTTACGAGAATGGCTGAGACATAAAGCATAAATTACAGTTGCAAACTGACTGCTACCTCCACCAGCTCCGGCACCCCCAGGGAATCCCCCACCGGGAAATCCCCCACCGGGGAATCCCCCACCGGGAAATCCCCCGGGGAATCCGCCAGGCATTTGTTCCCGCTCTCTTTTTCTTCTTTCTTCTTCTTCCTACGAGGATAAAATGAAAACTGTTGTAAGTTTTACAATCGTGTACGGCACGAAGCCACATAACACACTTGCCTTTCTAGCCTTTTCTTGAGCTTCTCTTGCCTGTTTTCTGTGCAGAAAATGAAATCGTAAGGTAAGCAGAAGTCTCCAAACATAAGAGTATAAAAATAACCTCTGACCTTCTTGCAAAACTTCAACTACAAAACTGACATTCTCGACGAAATATTCAAACGAATCATTTAAGAGCCTGAGAGCAATTGAATGGATTTTGATGTCTGCCTGCTAAAATGAAACGATACTGACAATGGTGATCAGATTCTTTATTCTCACAAGTTGCCTACTTCATTAGCCTGAAGCATTGCAAAAATCCTCATGATCTTCTTTCTCCGAATCTTCCCGATTACGCGAGCGGGTACGTTTCGGCTTGGTGGCTAAGCGAGGTAAAGGGGATGGGCATTCTCTCTTTCCCTCGTTTTACTTGTTTTTTCAAACAACCCACAGTAGGTCAGAGCCTGTCCAGAATGACGCCAAAAGGGCTAAAATGGTAGATTTTAACAGCTAGTAAAACACTCTCTTGGGCCTGTCTCACATGCTATCAAAGATTATGATGCTTAACCTAACACATTAAGAAAACTGTACGACATTTGCTAAAAAATGATGGTGCTAACATCATGAAAGTGAAAGTTTGGTAGAATGTTGTGAAGCCACATTTCAGCTGGCTACATCTTTGAGAGAGTGTTGTTTTCATTTTCACAATCTGTATGCTTGAGAATACAATTTCTATCTAGAGAAGTAAATTCTCACAGGAAGTAGAGGGACCCAATAACATAACATACATTCTTTCCTGCCGTGCTTTCTCCTCTTTTTCCTCTTGTTTTCTTTCAAATTTCCTGTGGTGGTCAGCAATCAGTTGTGCCTAACAAACCAAATCCAGATAACAATGATAATAATAATAATGATAAGAATAATTTTATTATTATTATTACTATTATTATTATTATCATTATTATTATTATCAAGATAACTAATGTTATTAACATCACCATCACTATTATCACTATTAGAATTATTATAATTACAATCATTATTATTATCAATATTATCATCACCATCATTATCATAATTATCATTATTATCACTATTATGACTGTTATAAAAAACTATACTTTCCGCTTGTAACATTTCACAGTATACCAACTGGGAAACTACTGGCCTTCAACCATACCAACTACAGTATAACAACATGTCATTTTATTCACTTTATGCCTGTTTCTGGTATTCGTTTTCAGCTAGAAAAGAATACCTTTGGTTGAACTTCTTTAAGCCATTCATTTGCTTGGTCGTCATAATCCAGCCTGCATGCCATGCCGAGGTCTTTGGCAGCTTCTGTCCAGTTTCCTAAAAGTCTAATTAATAATATTGATAATATCAATTCTCACGATTATTGATAATATCAATTATTCTTTTAATATCAATCCCCTTATATCATTGATAATATCAATTATTCTTTTCTTGGAAATTTTAATGTTAATAAGAACTTAAAAAGAATAATAGCACAAGGTTAGACCGTTTTTTTAGAAAAGAACTACCCATATTACTGTAAGTTCACATGAAAAATGCTTCACTGTGGCGAGGAACATTTAAAGTACAAGTTATGTGTATGAACTCTTTCAATGCAATCACACTTTCCACACATGCAACCATTGGCCATGTTTCATTTTTGAGGTCCATGTTTCTTCTCAGCAATGCCCCAAGATGTTTTATATAATAACTGCTAATAACACTGCCTTCAATTTAAAATGCAAACTTCTTATTTTTCTCATTTTTTATGAACAGTTCTGGATGCCCCTTAGTGACTCTGATGCAACTGGCAGCCATTGTTGACTTTTAACCACACAAACTTGGGTCTCTGTGTCTCCATGATTATCCTCTCCTTTGTAACCTTCTAAACTAGCAACATTATATTCCAGATCAGTTTCAGCCCTTCCTCCTCCTACATAAAAATCCTCATCAGCAAAAACTTGTTTAAAACCTGTTCTGTTAAACACACATTGCCCACAATGGGGCAATGCCATGTTTTTTTTCCACATGGAAAGATAAACAAAACTAGAGGATGATATGGTGTGCAAATGCAAATTACTTGGTAGCAAAGCTCTAAATGTTTTTTTTTTCAAACTGCTTTATACAACTGTAAATAGATTGTATAAACAAAAGAAAATGGGTAAATCAAACGAGTTGATTAAGTAAGTAAGTTATACCACCGTAAGGTAAAAAGAAGGTGCTGACGTTTTGAGCGTTACCACTTCGTCGGAGCAAAGTTTCGCTCCGACGAAGGGCTAACGCTCGAAATGTCAGCACCTCCTTTTTACCTTATGGTGGTATAACTTACTTAATCAACTCGTTTGATTTACCCATTTTCTTGTGTTTCAACTTCCCACCGACGCAGCACCAGTTTCTTTAGAAACTATCCCCACAACACTTGTATAAACAAAAGCCTATGACTTTGTTGAGAACGTATAAACATGTCCTTCGTTGCATGGCCACACCTGGAACAATGTATGTCCTTGGCATTCAAAGAGTCAATGCATTTTGGGCGACCGACTGTACTGTGGAACCTGTTCCAGTTATGGGATACACACAACGACTCATTCCCCATCACTCACTACCCATATCTGAATCAGCGGCACATTACCTGTGTGCTCTTCCTCTCCATTTATATGGCTGTGCTGAATCAGGATTAATATTGATAGCTTGGTTACAGTCCCGGATAGCAGCATTGGGTTTCTCCATACGAATAAAACAGCTGCAAGAAGCATTGTCACATTCAGCCTGTCCAATTTATTGATGTTTGTTCTACTGGTATAAGCACACAAGCATTCCAAACGATAGCTTGCTATCATTATTCTTAACATCATTATCATTAACACTATCACTACAACTATTATTATATATTATCATTCTTATTGTTATTACAATTATCATTACTGCTAATCAGCTGCTTAAGTACTACTGAAGAGAACTGCAAACCTTGCACGCTTGGCGTACAGCAAGGCAGAAGTTGGGTTCTTGAGAATGGCTTCAGTGAAACATTTCAGAGCCTCCTCAAGGTTTCCTGTTATTAGAGACAGATAATTTATTTAATTGAAACTCTCAATTAATGAACAGAAAAAATGAAGTTTCAAATTACAGTGTAAAAATGATTTGATGACAAACCTTCATTCATGGCCATCATGGCCTGGCTTCTCTTCTCTGAAGATTCCTCTCTCATCTCATCAGTAACCTACAGAATAAATAAATTGCACATTTTCTCATATTTAAAGCACCTTACTGAACCCTGTAGGGGCTATAAATACACTTGAAGTACCTTATAAAACATAGTATGGGCTTTGAATTCTAGAAAGCAAAATTATTATTCAAAGCACTATATCAAACAAAGGAAGGCGTTGCACCTGAAATCCCCTTTCCCCACCTCCGCAGGCTAATATTATTATAGCAAGCATACTCAAATGAAAACTCTTTAAGTATTGAGTCTGGTATACAGCACACATTCTAGAAGGCAAATTTGAGGCATCTTATCAAACCCAGAATGGAATCCTCTCCAAAAAGACGCATATGAAGGATTCTTCAGCAATGTTACAGTGAACAGAATATTCTCTGGCCAAACACCAGGGTTGTATCTTAGAAAATTGATGGTTACTGTCTAATATCATTAAGCGCATTTAAACAGGGAGATTTAATTAAGAAACTGAATAAAATCAAGGTAAAGAAATGCTCAAATTAATGGTTTTGAGAGAACTTATGCATATATATAGTGGAGATCCCTTAAAATATCCTTAATTGTTTGGCACACTGTGAGTTTCACAAACATTACACAGTACCTCAATACTGCCGTCACCCATTGTTTGTGGCTCATCACTGTCTGGCTCTATGCATCCTTCTTTATCGATTTCTAAGATAAATTAAGTAATTTGAGTTTGAAATACACGTACTGTACAACATAAGCTGGAAAAAGAACAGAATATGGTCAAGGAAAAACTGACAAAGAAACAGTGCAAAGTACAGTATTGGTTTCTACAAAATATTATCATTCATATTCTCATCAGTGGTAATAAAAATTTTGCTATGTACTGTTGTCACTCGGAGAAAATGGATGTTGGTCTGCTTCACTGACCTACATCACTTTCTTCGCTTTCACCTGCAGCTTCTTCTGGTGCTTCCTAAAATTCAGATGCAGAAAGATGAATGTCTATTAGATGAACCACTAAGGAAATTGATGTCTACATATACATGTAATGTAACGGATGAAAGTAGTGAATGACAAGGTCTACTATTTGGCCTAATAGCCCTCCTCAATCAACCCCGGACATGATCAACAATGATAAAGATGTAATGATATTAATTGATCGCAGTTATGTACACAACTTAAGCAGCTGTGAAATAAAAGCCTAAAAAAAAAACTCAGGCCTAAGTTTTTTTTTCAGGCTTTAATTTCACAGCTGCTTGAGTTGTGTACATAACTGCAATGATCAAGTAATGTCATAACATGTTACTCCGCAATTCAAATATATGGTCTTTCACATATTCATTTGCATCAATGATAAAGATAATGATAATGATGATAATAATAATGATGATGATGATGGCAAACAAAATCTGAAATCTGGTGGTGATGATGATGATGATGATGTTATTGCTATTCATATCAAAGTTTATATTGATATTAATAATTAGTTGCCTGACTCATTGTGTTCAAATGACATGCATATTATTGTGGATAAAGCTAGGAAACTTACTGGAAACAGGGTGTCACTGATGCTGGCCATTTCAGAAAGCCAAATCCTTGGTTAACAATCTTCCATTACATGTATATGATCACATTTAAGCTATGTTTCTACCTCTTTTGGGGAAGGCGGTGATTGTGGTTCTTCCATTGTGGCTTCCTCTACCTTGGGTTCTTCAGCGGAAGATGGTTCTGGTGGTTCTTCAGCTGAAGATGGTTCTGGTGGTTCTTCAGGAGGAGGGGGGATGTCAGCCCCCATACTGGTATGAAATCACAAAATAAGCACAGATACATCAGAATGATGTTTGCTCAGTTGCTTTAGCTTATAGGAAAGAGCACCTCTTTGGGAAAGTTAACTAGAGGATAATATCACACAGCAGCACCAAGACATGGACTCTTTTTACACCATGCAAGAATGCAACCCAAATCTTCAAGCTGATAGGTAATTTTCATTTAGTCATTTTGACAAAAAGCTTCTACTTGTCGATACAATGTTAGCAATAAAGCCTAGGCCATGGCTCATCAATCTTCATGTGTGAAAAAATAGAAAATATACCACTCAGTCCCCAGATGCACTCTCAAATGAAGATTATACTAATTTCTCACATTTTCAGCATCAATATAAGGAAACGGGTACATGTACTTGACAACGTTTTTTTTATACAGGAAGGCTACCTCCGGGTTTACCTCCGTGCAAAAACCTTAGAAGTTGTTCTTTGTTTTTTTTTTCACTATTATTTTCCTAGTCTCTATTGTTCTGTCTCCTTTGTTTTCTTTGTTCTACGTCACTCGTGAACGTAAGAGGTTAAAAAACCGAGGATGAGCTCTATCTCCTGAGCCCTGAAGTACCACTTTCTGCTCTTCCCTACTCCACTGGGGCCTAGAATTGATGCGGAAGATATCGGACAGTTACATTACTGCTATTAACTATATATGGTAATTATTAAGGAAATTAAGCACAGGCCGATTGACTTGTCACGTCACGTCACGAAAATATATATAGTAATCATATTTAGTGGGTGTGGATCGCTGCTTTCATTTCCCAGATAAGTACAGACTCTGATCAGAAAACCAGTAGTAAAGGTGAACAAATTTAAGGAAGTTCTATATAAAATATAAAACACATTTAATTAAACAGTAAGAAGTGTACAAGTGCAATTCAGCTTATGCAAAAATAAAAAGAAATTGGTCCAAACGGGAGTACAAGAGGTTGTAGAAAACGAACCATACAAAACGTTTTTGTTTCTTTGCAATATGCTGGTCTACTACTGTATGAGTATATAAGCACATTAAACGACTAACGCATTGTCAGCGATCTTATAAATACATGCAAGATATTCTGGACGTGACACGTGCTTTCGTCCCATACCTCTCTAGCCATTCTTTGAAAAAACTCAGCTTGGGATTATGGAGCAGCTCGGGATTCTTTTTGCAGACCTGCACAAACTGCCTTAAAAGATTTAGTTGGAAGTTATCGAACGGAGCGCTCATTTTGACCTGAAAATCGGTCTAAAACTGGAACGTTTATCTATGCGTGCACTTCGGACGTTCTTCCTCACCAGGAGTTCCGTGATCCTTCGCGGACTAGTGCTTAGTCTTCCAAGTTCCAGAGAAAGTGAAGTCAAACTGAATGTTTTGGAATATTTTCGTCGATTTTTCTTTCGGTTCCTGTTGTTTCTTGCGCTTTCGGGAGGCCATGGCTGACTTCTGAACTTCTTCATTTGCAAGAACTGGCCACTGTCACCCTATTTAGTCTCCGCGCAATCTAATATTTTGTGTTAATACTTGGCCGTGTTGACCGTACAAACTTCCGTCTAATCACAGCCAGCTCCCTCCTCCCGCCCACTTTTGTTCCGTTACCCATAACCCTTTGTCCGCTTATCATGATTTTGCCCCAAGCCCCAAACGAACCAACTCTATAAATGGAAGTCAAATAAGACAATCACAAGCACAAGCAAATCCCCATATAACGTCCTCTTTGTGAACAATAGAAACGCATGCGAGGTCGAACTTAAAGTTCCTCATGTTGTTCACTAACGAGCGTAAGCAAATTGTGGGCGTTTTTTTTTGTCGGTGTGAATCTTTGCGAAAGCTCTTTGAGATTCCAAAAAGCAGTAAGGATTGCTTACCCAGTCTATACAACATGTTTGTTGCACATACTCTTTGTCGCTTCAAAGTGTTTGCAGCTAGTTTTACTATCTAATTTTCTGTACTGTCTATAAGACTTGTTGCCAAGCAGAAAAAAACTTGCCAAACGACTAAATTCCAGTTCATAACAGACAAGTCAAAATATTCTATTAAAAAAATGACAAACGAGAGAGACCCCCCCTCCCCCCCCCAAAAAAAAGAAAAAACTATTTTAGTTTCGATCTGTTTTAATATTCTTCAAGTTTGTCCATTCGTAGGGTAGTGAATCATGTAAGCCTTTACAAAATATCCTGAGATCTCCTCGGGGGGTAATCAGAAGATCTCGGAATATTTTGTAAAGGCTTACATGATTCACTACCCCTCGGGATATTTTGTAAAGGCTTACATGATTCACTACTCCTCGGGATATTTTGTAAAGGCTTACATGATTCACTACCCCATCCGTAACTATTTTGTATTTGCCGTCACTTAGATATTCTTCCAATGCTTTATTTCTTTGCTTCCAGTCAGAAAGCAGCTATCTGACTAAACCATCGTAAACAAAATCCTTTTAAAATCGATGTTATAGTGGTAATGCCATATCAAGAAAAGAGTCTGTATTGTTTATTTTTTATTAAAATATATTTACTGCTATAACAGATTTCAAACGAAATTGTGTTGGCACATCTAAACCTATGGGGTAAGTAAAAAATTGATAGGGAAGAGGTGGCAGGAGTGACCGGCGTTCGTAGGGGAGGGGAGAGAAGGATGTTCCCCTAGCCTCTTTCGCTCAGTAAGCAGCCATCTCTGTGATTGTTTCAATACGACAAACATATCGTAAACCGTTTTTTTTTTTTAAATCGATTTTATAGTGCTGAAACCTTATTAAGATCAAAGTAGGACTACGGTGAACTCGTGGATATGTTTACAAAACAGAGAAAAAAGAAATAATTTAAAAATTAATGAGGTGTTTTTTCAGAGTTGTGATTGAATGAACTTAAAGATAATTTTAATAATCTATAATCACAACATAAAAGTGACCAGGGAGCTGAGTAGCTTTTTGAAATAAACATACAGTGAGTACATGACGCCAATCATTTGACTACACTAGGCATCAGTTATAAGGCAGGTGGCAAGCATACAGTTGTTAAAAAATTTGATAACTTAACATAAGGGTACAGGATTAAATGGCACCGAAACCAAATGTAGTTCTGGTATCCTGCTGCTCACTGTCTGTGTGTTCAAAGTAACAGGGTCCTTCTGAATAAGGTCTGAATTTTGTTGCCATGACATTGTCAATTTTATCATCATTATAGTTTTTGTTGTCTACAAGTCTATTCAATGTATGCAACAGAAATATCCACCTTGATTCTGCAGCTGATAATGAACAAAACCATGTAGGATAGCCCAGCTGATGTGATGATCTTAAAATCCTTAAGACTCTCAATCCTTTATCAAGTTGAATTAGTTTATTTACCGTACCATCTCATTTTAGGTTATCAGTGGTATATATATTCAGGGTTGCACTTAAAAAAAATCACACTTGCCATCATTAATACAGCAATACATCTTTGTTTTCACACAACAGTAAGCAAAACAGGTAAGCCTATTTTTCCAACATGTCTACTTCAACACAATCTAGTTCACTTCAAGGTAAATTCGGAAATCAATAGACAGAAAACGTTTCATTGTAACGGCTTGTAGTGTATTGTATATAATATAACGCTTAATACATTTTCTACATGACTTACTCTTTTCGAACCCTGGTTCTCCGTCACGGCATGCGCCTCTATATTTAATGGTAAGCGTTGACATACTTCTTGACCGTCCCAATACTTTTCCAACTCCATTCCTGTTAGTACTAACACTTAAATCAGTAGAAAAGTCCTCCATGCGATGTTTCTTATCCAGGTTGGCCGCAGAAGTTCTTCGGTTTCACATCATGGATTCGTCAATTTATTCTGTTTTCAGTAGTGGTTTCGTTCAATAACGAGTACTCATTTCGCTCAAATAAATTCTCATTCAAGTGCTAATTTCGCTCTATGAGTTCTCATCAAAGCTTACTATATTAGCAAGAGATTTTCTCATCTTCAGATCACTTTCGAGCCAACTGAAATTCATATACTGCTTTTAATCTTGGGGGCGGTCGATGGCGGTCGATGTCGGAAAAGCGAATAGTTATCATCTGTTCACGTTTAGCGCCTGGCCGAGTAAAAGGCTCATGAAATTCAGTCTCCAAGTTGGTCGTTGTCTTAACTGGAAACATTTAAACTCCTTTTGATTTTAGTAAGACCGCTAATGAGGCCCTGTTAGTGAGGTTGTTTATGTCGCGCGTCTGAGTTTCAAACCTTTTCACGTCGCAATTTCGGAAGGTCGAAGGTCGCTGTCGTAATTTCCCGTGAGCGGCTCGTCGTTCGTCGCCATTTTAGGTCCTTTATGTCGCCGTTTCAAGGCCACGTCGCTTGTCGAAATTTACCCCTAACAGGGCCTCGCTAATCGTCCTCTTAAGCTACAAAATCATTACAAACTCTGGCAACGGTACGATACACTTTCAGCGTGAACTTTCATCAACAGACTTCCGTGACTTCGGTCACGACAATTGTCGTCTTCATATCGGTGCCCCCGAGTTCTATCCGACTAATTACGAAGTGTGTCTACACTGGAGTGAGTGAGTGAGTGAGTGAGCGAGCGAGTGAGTGAGTGAGTGAGTGAGTGAGTGACAATTTGCATATCGGAGTCCCCACAAAAACTCGCAAATACGCTTCGCGTATCCACGAGTTAAAAAACGAGTCTGTACTGTCCATTTTTTTAAGAAAACATATTAATTGCTATAGCAAATAATTCACACAAAACTGTGACTGTGTATTTTAACCCATGTGGCAAGTAAAAAATTGATTGGCTTGGAGATAGGGTAGGCTTTGGGCGTCGGCGTTCGAAGGGGAGGGGGGAGAGCCGATTTCCCCTCGCCCGAACTCCCCCTTCCCCTACCCCCTCCCAATTGAACGATGGCAACGCAGGGTAACGAAGGGGGATCGTGTGAAAGACTCGCGCCCCGTGGAACCAAACTGACGGGGACATGACAAACAAGGAAAGCACCATTTAAAATAACCAAGCTGTTCGTTTTTGTGCTACTCAGAATGGCAGACCGGTGCCTCGTGCCATATTGCTCACTAGCTGAAAAAGGTCCATTTGTCCCATTTTGAAGCCTATAAAACCTAATTATTATCAAGATACGCGGCCAAATTGAAAACCGCCCTCTTGAAAACACGCGCTTTGCGGGCCGCAAATGACTCCTAGCGGGCCGTTAATGCACAGCTGAGTCCATTGCCTGTGAACGGGAAGACTATTATTTTTTTAAATATAAACTGTCTTTTTGCTAATCATTGTTACCAATCTTTTTAAAACTAGATTATATTTGACATTTTATTGTAAACAAAAAGGAATTTTATTTGGCTCTTGTTTAGCTGATCGTATTGTAGCAACAACTTTCCATACCATAGTTTCATGCTACATCTCTGTTAAACATTTTTTTCTTATTAAATGAATTTGTACGATTTGGCCGTGTATCTTGATAATAATGATAATCGCATGACTTTTGTCGGTCATATAGTTTATTTGTGTCCTTCGTAGCATCATTTGCGCCCTTGCGCTTCGCGCTCGGGCGCAAATGATGCTACTCGGGCCACAAAATAAACTATATGCCCTCCAAAAGTCATGTGATTGTCCTATTCACAGTCAACTACGACCTGCCCGACCTTCCGTTTGCTTGGTGTTGCGGAAAGAAGTGTGTCCCTTTACATTACAAGCGTCCTCTCCTTTTCCTTGAATAATTCCAGATGAATATAATTCACGAAGCTTTCGTTTTTTTTTACTCTAGTCACACCAGCTTCCTTGTTCAGTTCATCGTGCATATCGATATTACAAGAAATCTTTCCTCTGCAGAATGAGACAATTCAAGGAAGCGGAACCACTATCTCCACAAACGCAGTAGGAAATCGACCTACACTGTTGCCTAGTTCGCCTTCCATCCAATCATCATTCACGCGCTCTAGCAACCAGATGATGTCACCAACCTGAAAGAAGGATGAAAGGTACAAACCTCAACGCACAACCAACCGTTAGGGAAAATGCACTGGGGAAGATACTAAGGGTATATTTTGGAAACACACTTGCTAAGGAAAAAATCCACAAGTCAAAATGGCTAGTTAACACCGAGAAAAAATGAGGTAAGAGAACGCATCCTCCATAAAGGGTTCTCTTACTATGATAAGGGGACGGAATCTATTTTTAGATCAGGAAACTATTTTAACTGATCAATGGCTGATGTCCCTCTCATCACGTGGTTGTAATTTCAATGCACCAAGTGGAAACCGTGCAGCCATGAAACGAGATATAAATAGATTCCGCGCTAAAAATAGATTCTGTTCCCTTATCATATCTGACGGGGTTATGTTCTCTTTCCTCATTTTCTCTTGTTAACACTATATATTGCAAACAGTTGTATCTGAGCATATGTTGTAAATACTATGGGCTATTTTAAAATTTAGATAGCACTTAGAATTTATATTAAGACATCAAGATTTAAAAATATATTTAAATATAATATATATATATATATATATATATATATATATATAGTTGTTGCGGGAGAAAAAACACAAACAAACTACAGGTTTATCCCTACAAGCCTGTTTCGTGGTTGCCCACTCATCAGGGGATATCCCCTGATGAGTGGGCAACCACATGAGTGGGCAACCACGAAACAGGCTTGTAGGGATAAACCTGTAGTTTGTTTGTGTTTTTTCTTTGATATATATATATATATATATATATATATCAATCGTAAAACAGTGCTCAATACGTGAACGCAGAGCGAAGTAGTTGTTGCGGGAGAAAAAAACACACAAACAAACTACAGGTTTATCCCTACAAGCCTGTTTCGTGGTTGCCCACAAGACACTCTGCTTCGAATACTATTGTATTGAAATGAAGAGTAAAAAAATGACTTACTTAAAAAAGTTACATCCACTAATCCAAAACAAACATTTACTTTTTGTCTTGAATACTTCATCAAGTTTAATCCACGCGGAATAAATTTCAAAGCATAAGAGAGATTACCTTAAAAGACAGTTCATCATTCGTTTCACCATCAAAATCATACAAGGCCTTGGCTTTGGGTGCCAGTGTTCCGCAGGTGTCTCCAGAGTTTGTCGTGTATTCATCGGTTAACTCCACGAACGCCTTAGGAAACATGCCCTCACGTCCGTTCATTTTTCCTCTCAGCCACTCATCATTAACGGTTTCTGTAACTTGTATTTTGTCACCCTTGACAAAGGACAGCTCATCGGCTGATGTTCCAGTAAATTCGTATAGCGCAACGCAGAACAAAATGTTCTTGCCTGCAAGGTATAGATACAATCAAGGGTTTTTAATGGAAGTCAAAAGTGTCCATCCTAACAGAAGGTTCAATATGAACCTCGCATAATTACGGCAATTTGAGCAATTGTATAGGTGATCTAATGGTTACGCTGAGTGCAACTTGAAATCAATAAGCGCAAGTAAAATTTTCAAAGACTGAAGAAATTGCACGAGCCTGCAGGCGAGTGCAGTTTGTTGTCTTTGAATAACTTACGAGTGCTTACTTATACAAAATTGCACTCGAAATCATTTCTTGTTTATAATAAGCATGCAAAATTAAATTTCTATGATCAATTTTAACTTACGGCAATCAATTTCAACTTTCTGCACTGTTTGGGATTAATTGATGAGCTCTCAGCCAATCAGGACGTTGAAATTTTTGCTTGTATATTATTAAGCATGAAAAAGAGCAGGCTGGAATAGGATTAAAACTCACGAACTCGCAAATACCAGTGTGATGCTCTACCAACTGAACTAAACAAGCTGTCTACGCTGGGAACAGTTCAATAGTGTGTTCATATTACGCCCGTATAGGGAATTGTATGAAACTGTTAATTGTCCATACTCACATCACATCAGAACTGCAGTAGGCTACTGCAGTTCTGATGTGAGTGGAATTGGACCACTCATATCCTCATCATACTCAGACTGAACTAAGAGATCGCAATCGGTTCGGATCGCATTTCACACAAAGATACATTTTTACACCTCAAAGGTGAAAAATAACCTAAAAATTATCTAAACGCGGTTTGTAACACAACGAACAGCATAAAGTTCTGGAGAAATTCAAGTCTTAAATCTTACCCCGTTGGCTGCTCCTTGCTTCGTTCTTCAAGTCTTCAATAATCTCCACATATGCAACAGGAAAAATGCCCTCCCGTCCATGAAGCTCTCCCTTGAGCCACTCGTTGCTTATTTTACTTTTCAACTTGATAATATCTCCGGCATTAAAGCTTAAATCGTCCGAAACATCGCTGCGGTAGTCAAATAACGCCTTACAGCGAGCGTTTGCCATAACATCGTTTCTGGAATCCGTGGAATTTTCCTCCGCATTTTTGGAAGATGAATTGTCTGTAGACATCAGTGGCAATTTTTCAAGCAGTTCAGAAGTTGAATCGACAAAATTACAAGGAAACACGCCCGTCTTGCCGCGACTTTCTCCTTTCAGCCAATCCCGATTGATTTTACTAGTGACGTAAATCACTTCTCCCGCTGTGAAGACTAACTCACCATCCTGCTCGTTGCCATGAAAATCATACAGAGCCGTGACGTCAAAAGGAGAACTTTTAGATTCCGTTTCCTGATAACAAAATTGAAGCAGTTAAGTCTCATACATGAGGAATTTTTCATTGATAAGTTTTTCTTGACAAGATAAAATTGCTTGTGTAGATGGGGTAAAACGGACAATTTTTCCTTGTCAAGGAAAAAGCAGCACGCCAGCTTTTCCTTGACAAGGAAAAATTGTCAAGGTAGAAATTTGCTTGTGCTGATGGACAACAAGGAAAATGTGGCAAGGAGTATTAATGACAATGCGCACACAACCGAAACCGAAACTTGACAAGGAAAACTTGCCCGTCGTCTACACGTGCAAGGAAACCTTGTCACTGGAAACCTTGTCAATGGAGAACTGTAGAGGAAACCTTGTTGATCATCTACACGAGTAATAAAAATTGACAAGTAACTTGTCAAGGAAAATTTGCTCGTGTAGATGAGACTTCATTGTCCTCAATGGACAGGTACAATGCAAAGAATAATGAAATAAAACCTGAGAAAAGAGACGAAAACTGCAGAAGTAACACCTCAAGTATTAACAGTGACAACAGAAAATTGAAACTTATGCCCCATTCACACACGAGGATTTAAAAGATGAAAATTGGTAACTCAACACTGGAACACGGGCTTTTACTCAGGATTCAAATAAACTTTAACATGTTCTTCCTATTTGCGCTAAATTTTTGGTCGCCAACGTCAGTAAGCAGCTTTTATAGGGTTTAAACAATTTAATTAAGGTTTCGTGTTACTAGTTTCTCATCATAAAATGAAGTTATGGTACTCTGTTAATACGTTAATATCATTATTTCATTACTCTTTACCACAGTAAAGCACTAATGAGTACAGTCAAAATTATAGCCTTTCATGTACTATATCAAACACGAGATACATATATGTTATTTAACGGGCGGGAGGTCCGTATGGGAAAAAACTGTGCCCGAGGTCTTGAGTACGGCCCGAGGCCGAAGGCGGAGGGCCCTACTCAAGACCAAGGGTACAGTTTTTTCCCATACGGACCGACCTAGACCGGTAAATAACCTATTTATTTTTTCTGTTTGTTTGCTTTCTTTTCCGCGTCGTTTCGTTGGGGGTTTCTTCTTCTGGGTAGTAAAATTCACTTTCGCTGTGTACACTCTCGTCTGAATCCATTTTCTTCTGAATTTATATTTTCTTTACATATTTCCACGGGAAGTTGTTTACGAGTAACTGTTGCCTTTGTTTGTAAACTTTCGCAACAATTTCAATTTGCCGCGAATAGCGCGGATAAAAATCCGGACCGTGGTCCGTATCGTAAAAAGCTGGACCGGTTACGAGCGCGCGATTAGCCAATCAGATTCGAGGATTTGGGATTCCGGCCCGCAGAGATGCTTGAGAAAAAAATAATAACCGCTTACTAACCGAGCGCGAGGGCCGTACTGGGGAATATTGGCCCGAGGTCGAGGCAGTACGGACCGAGCGAAGCGAGGTCCGTACTGCCACGACCGAGGGCCAATATTCTCCAGTACGGCCCGAGCAAGCTCGGTTAGTAAGTTGTTTATTATATGGTACTCTATTTCTGATAGTTAATGTTCGTCTTCTTCATCCATCTTTGAAATTTCGGAAAAATTTCAATCTTCTTAGCTTCTTCTGGTAGTTTCACTGTGAAGAATGACAATATTCACTTTTTTTCGCTGTTTTGTTGCAAATTTTGAATTTGCCGGCTTCGCTCCAAAACAAAAATACACGGGTTGGACCGTTTCCATGGAAACGGTCCGTACTGCAAAATCCTGACCGAGAAAGAACCAATCAGAGCACAGGGATTTGCCTAAGACTGGCTTTGTCATATAATAAAGTGTTTTATCACATACTATAATAAACCACCGAGAAGAGAGCTAAAAATACGACGCGCAGCGGACTTTTTTTGGCGAAATTCGAGTTTTTTTTTTATACGTGATGAAACACATGTATCGAGTGTCTGATATAGTTTCTCGAACTAAAGGATTAAGAAGGACAAAGTAACGATGCAAAAACGAACCGTGTTTCATCGGATATCCAAAGATCTTCACGGTGCCTGATTCCCTCTGTCTTCCCCTGATGAATAACTACAGTTCTCGAAATCCTCAATGATACATGATATACGAAAGACAAAGAAAATCAAGCACCATGACGCGTATGGATATCTGATGAAACACTGCTCGTTTCTGAAATCACAACTTTTGAAAATCGACATCAAACACCCGCTACGAGTGCTTTAGGACATATCAAACACATCGAATTTCGCCGAAAATATTCGAATGTTCGCAGCATTTTAAATTGCTGCGAACAATCGAATCTGTGATTAAACACTGTATCTCGTGTTTAACATATTAAATTTGGAACCGTACAGTATTTGTAAGTAATGGAGGGAACAAAACAAAATTGGTCTTACCCGAGTTTGGTTTTCTGTTTCTTGTGGCAGATCCTCAATAATTTCTACAAATTGGATAGGAAACATCCCTTCCTGGCTGCCAAGCCGTCCAATATACCACTCTTCATCCACTCTTTTCACAAGAGTTATCTCATCGCCCGCCTGTTGTAATGTAAAATTACTCAACTTACTTCTAGAAATTTCTCACAAGAAATGTGAGGGAGTTTGAGACATCTAGAAATAACGCACTTATTATATGCCTGATCAGGTCTGACAAGAACAGGAGCATTCCAATTGGCTCTCTGGGCGGTAGTTAATCCATTTTCAATCATAAAGCCTCTAGACATTTTTTTCACTTAATTCAAGTGTCTGGACATAAACGATATTTGGATAACTATTTTGAATAAACCTTGCTTTGAAAATCTTAAAGTCTACATTTGCTGTTAGAGCTCGAACCAATACACGCTGCATTTACTCAGCTTTATGATTGGTTAAAAATTCTGGCGCCACTTACCTCTAGCCAATAAGATAATTAAAGACATGTTTAGCCAATCAAGAGAACAAACAATTTGCACACTGCATTGTTACAGGGCCTTTTGCTGGTTTTGATGGGTTAATTCTTGCCCAAGACATTCGTTATTCTATAAGTTGTTAATTTAATGAACAGGACGTCCGAAAGTCAAGCCATAAGAAACCAGAACTTCAATTGGGCAAACTATTACTGCCGACAATAAAGTAGTGTGCACAGATAACACCACAAAACAATAAAAGCCGCCTGACACTCACATTAAATGACAGGTCCTCCACTGAGGTGGGTTTGTAGTCGTGAAGTGCGATAGCGGATGGTTCTATGTACGTCTCACAGACTGAAGATACTTGGGTTGACCTATTGGTTTCGTTCGTGTCTTTCTGCGTGGATCCACTATTTTTATTCGCCTCCTTGTTGCTCCTTGATGAGAGAGCAAGTCACTGTAAACTGTGATTTTTACTGTATATTATTATATCTCACAGTTAGTACGTACCCTGTGATTGGTCAGTTTAGCGGGCCGTACTTCACTGTACGGCCCGCTAAATTCAAAAGTTTGTTTTGGTCGCCAAAATGTCTCCAGAGATATAATATTATCTAAACAAACCTCGTTTTTTCGGTCAGTACTGTAAGTTAGGGCTCCTCGTTTTTTTTCGCTCATTTTATGGCACGCGCGCTTCGGAAAAAAACTCGGTCCGTAACTTATAGTATGGACCTCGAACTCGGTTAGAAAGAGGTATGTACACAGTGTTGCAAGAACGTACTTGGCCGATGGAGCTGATGGTCTGTGTGGTTTATTCTTGGCCGAGAAAGAAGCTGATTGGGGTCTTATTGGTTTACTGCTCTTGTCTTCGTGAACAACTTCTGGAGTGGAAACAGCGGTTTCCTTAGGTACCATCGATGGTGGCCTTTCTGGTTTGTTTATTTGGTTCTGATTGATCTGTTGAACAACATCTGTGTCTTTAGTTTCGCCTACTTCAACTGATGGCGGACGCGCAGGTTTTGATTTAGAGGGTACAATCGCATCGCCTTTGTCTGTACCGTTGTTGTCTTCTTTGACGCGCTTCCCATCCAACACCGAAGACGACGGCCGAGGAGGCCGAGGTCCTTTCTTCGCCTTCGGACTTGCATCCGGGCTTTGAACATTACCACGTGTCACAGTATCAAGCTCCTCAGTGTAATGTTCCACCGAGGGAGGTCTGGGTGGTGGAGACTTTTTTCTAGATGCCTTCCTTGCAAGAGCTAGCGAATCTTCATCTGACGGGGGCGATTCTTCTCCTTTTCGTGCATCTTTCGAAGTCTCAACGTCCTTAAAAGCTGGCAAGATTACAGGTCTCGGTGGCTTGGTCTTCTTGTCTGGCGTTCTCTCCGGTACAGTTTCCGACTCTGTCCTTCCGGACGGTCGTACTTCCGGCTCCTCAGCTCTGTCCGCCGGTCCACTCGCTGGTCGAGGCGGCGGGGGTCGCTTCATACTTGGTCCTCGAGACGGTCTCTTGGGCTGTTTCTTGGTTACACCGGCAATCTGCACATCCGTTTCACTGTCTGCTGCCTCGTGGCGAGGAGCTCGTATGATAGTAGGCGCTGGTTTCGGCTTCACAGTTGGAGATTCAGCGGACTTTCCCTCTTCACACTGTTGCTCTACTGTCTCTGCTTCACTTGTTGTTGCCGGCTTCATCTCCTGCTTTTGAATGTCTTTCTTACTCTTAATAGATTCACTATCTGAAACCTTAGGCGTCTCTGCTGTCTTGGGAGGTTTAGCCGCGATAACCGTTGGTCTCAGTTTAGGTGTAGGTACAGGTAGGCTGTCATTGTCACCAGCTGAAAGCGACTCCTTCTCCTGGGTCACTTCTGCAGTGGGTCTAAGATCAGATTTTGCACCAGCTGGAGGTTTGGGTTTTTTCGCGGGTGGAGGGGGCTTTCCCCTTCTACTAGTCACACCCACCTCTGGGGAAGCTTTGGATGTTATTTCAGTGGTAGCTTTCTCCTGTTCACTCTCTTTCTCGTGTTCGACTTCCTTCGCCGGTTCCGTTTTTCTCGGTGGCCTGGCAATTATCACCGTGGGTTTGCTCTTCTTTTTTGGTACTTCTTCGTCGCGTTTCGACTCTGTAGCGGTCCCGTTTGAATCTGCCTTCTGTGTCTCAAACCCCTTCTCATTTTCAGCGCTTTCTCTGCTATTTCCTTTGATAGTGAATGGTTTCACTTCAGATTGCTTCAAAGCGCTGCTTCCATCCTTTGGTCTACCATCTGTTCTCTCGATTAATTCTGAAGTCCTATCTACATTCGAAACCACACTAACATTCTCATTAGAATTGCCCTCGCCGACAGGTCTTCTAGGTCGGTCTGGTTTCTTGCGCGCCGGAGCGACTGAACTATCCGACATCCCAGATCTTTGCTGCACGTGCCTATCTGACTCTGGTTGACCTCTTTTTTCTGTACTCATTGAAGAACCACCCTCCTGTGTATCTACTCCAAGGTCAAGTTCACTGACTGGACGAGACTTGGGTCTGGGAGGAGGTTCCCGACCCTTAGCCTTCCTAGTTGGTCTCTGAGGTGCCCTGTGATCATTAGGGGGTGATGAAGGGGCCATAGAGGGTGGTACTACTGGAGCAGGTATACCTTCATTAGAACTCATAGGTCGAGCTGAAACAATGGTAATTTCCGGTCTTCCTTTGACTCTGCAACCAAACAAATAACAGGTAAAGATCACCAGGCCACCTACAATCTTTTCCAAAATGCCTTGAAATTGCTGACATAATTCGTTGTTTTTTAACAGGTTTAGGGAGTAAAAGAAACTTACGCCAACGCCACGCCACCCCCCCCCCCCCCTTCCCCACCAACTTTCCCTCAAACAATGTTGGCATATATTAACAAATGCAATACCTTGAGGATAAAACCTGACCTGGTGATTTATTGGTTAGTCAATACTGAGGGGGGGGGGGGGGGGGGGAGAACTTAGATGGAGTGATTGCCATTTGTTCTGAAGGGAAAAAGTGCCTGTTGGTCCAACATTTTTGACAACGATTGTAGAGCCAACCATTAGATTATGAAGCGTTCATTCTACAAACCTGTCTTTTGGTAAAGATGCCTTTGCATTCTGGCAAAGTTTCATGGGTCAAAATGTCTCTCTTTTCCTTTACAACTGCATCAGAAATTGGCCTGAACAAGTTTGGGTCTTTCTAGAAACACATCATTGTGCACTGGTTCCAATTTTAATCACTAATAGAGTACTAAAGTGTGACGTCACAAATATCTCAATTTTTGAAATTATGGGATTTATTAAGATGTTTGCAAAGAGCATGATAACAAATGCCTACAGGCCAAAAATCAGCCTCTCATTTCAATTTTTGAGTGAGATATTGCAACTTTTACGCTCCAATGATTCCATACAAATCCTTCTAATTTTGTCTCTGTTCTTAAACGTTTGGAACCGAGACAAAATTAGAAGGATTTGTATGGAATCACTGGAGCGTAAACGTTGCAATATCTCACTCAAAAATTGAAATGAGAGCCTGATTTTTGGCCTGTAGGCATTTGTCATCATGCTTCTTTGAAATGTCTCAATAAATCCCATAACTTTAGAAATTTAGTTTTTGTGATGTCATCACTTTAGTACTCTATTCAATTTCAATTGAAAACACGAGTACTGACTGGTATTGCAGACCCTTATCTGATTACAAAGGTGTGAATGGTGAGTTCTCTAGCATGAAAGGTTGCAGAAAAGATAGAACATCACCAAACAGAATAATGCAACCCTTCTTTCTAAGTAATAGCAATTTATATAGAGGAGATGTAATGTAAGAAAAAAAGTGAAGAAGACATATAAACACAAACAAGACAAATGACAAGTTTGCTACACTTCAGTTTTGATGATCCCTTCTGTAAAAATAAGTCATCCTGCCTTCTCTGCTCTTCCTGAACAGATGTCATTGTTCCCTCTGGTTTCCCTTCACCAAGATCCACTCTGGATGGAATGGGTGGTGGACCAGATGGTGCAGGCTTCCTGGCTGGATGAGAAGGTGGGGCACCATTCCGGAGGGATGGAGAGTGAGGTGGACATGCTGCTGAAGGGGATCTGGCTGAAGCAGGGGAATATGGGCGTGGCTTAGGAGGAGGGGCCTTGTGGGGTCTGTTTGTAGGCTGTGTGGGGAACATATCCTCAGGCCTAAAAAAGATGTTTGCATTTACAAATAAGGCAAAAGTAAACAAAAACTTTCAACTGTGACACTACAGACAGCTTTAAGGTGACTCTAATAGAACCAAAACCAAAACCAAAACCAAAACAATCACTGTCACCAACTTCATCAATAAACAATTAATCACAATTTCTAGGAACCTTCAATTATATCTAATAAATGATGGCTTCAAGAAACAACGAGACTGTGTCCAATTTCAGGTAAATTTGTATCTGTAATGGTATCGAGTACAATTTGGAATGAATGTGAACAAGTAAAGTTTTCAAAGACTGAAAAAATTGCATGAGCCTGTAGGGCAAGTGCAATTTGTTGTCTTTGAAAAACTTATGAGTGCTTATTTCTACAAAATTGCACTAAAAATCATTTGATTACCTGTTAATAGTGCGCATCCAAACATTTAATTGTAATTTTCTGCATCAACTTCAACTTTTTACACTATTCTGGATTAATCAATGTGCTGTCAGCCAATTAGCATGTTGAAATTTTTGCATATATATAACTCTGGTTTTACCATAAAACTGACTTTTCTTCAGCATGATGTTTCTGTTGTGGTTCAATATTATCCTTGGTTTAAATTTCATTTTCCTTTGCTTCAAACTCATTATCATACATTACCATAACAAAAAACAAAGGAAAACAAAATTTAAACCAAGAAAGAAATTGAACCACAACATTTCCATCATTGTCCATTTGAAGCAAAGAAAATCTGCAATCCAACATGACACCTTTTTATAACTCCATGAATTCAACTGCTATGAATGGGGTTACCTGGCATGTTCTCTTGGTCTTGGAGGACAAGGAGGTGGAATCTTTGCCCCTGATTCCATGGTCTTGATTCCAGTCTACTGGTCTAATAAGAAAATTTGTACATGGCAAGTTTTATCATTTTACTACCAGAATAAAAGAAGAAAACAACTAGGAAACAAAGTTTGGTGGCAACATTTTTTCAAGGAAATATCAATGTTTCAAAGAGCTCTAACAGAAGTGTATAAAGAGGGTGGTTCACAAGAAAAGCAGTATTTACAAAAAGGAAGAAAGAAATGAGCATATCATTATTGAAATTTTTGGATCAATGCAAGTATCTGGGCAACTGTGCAACAACCCCTCTATTAACCCAACATTAACACTAACTTTTTAACTTATTACATCTTGTTGGACTAAGGGAGGGGTAGGTGCACAGTTGCACAAATACTTACATTGACTGAGTAAAGACTGAATAAACTGATTAACACGTTGAATATATCTGAGCAAAGTGAGTAGGGGGAAAACGACAGTTCTGGGCCAGCACTTCAAGACAAAATCCCACACGCGTGCAGGATTCTAAAAATGATACCATATCATCTTAAAGGGATGACCTGTACATCCAAACTCATCATGCCCAATCAACGTCAAACCGTCAAAGAGCTCCGCGCCATTGCCAAGGATCGCAAGATAGCCAAATATTATAAGATGCGCCGGGGAGAGTTAGTGGAGGCGCTGGGGATGCCTGAAGAGGTACCTAGTGGTAGTGGTAGTGGTGGTGGAAACGAGTTACTAATAGAGGGGCTTCCAATGGGTGAGGTACCTAGTGGTAGTAGGAGAACATCGGATGTTCTAGGTGAGCCTGTCCCAGAAATAAATGTACCTATTCTTAGGCCTACAAAATACGTACGTCCTAGTCGGTATAGAACACTTCTTTCGGAATATAACAAAGAAGTACAAAAGAAAATAAATAAGCTTGCGAATTGGATTTTGAATTATGTACCAAAGAGAATCAAAAAGCCTGTGAAAGAAAGAATCAGGAAGTTGAAGGAGGAAATAAGGAGCATCTGGGCTGTACAGGAGCCGTTCAGTGTAAAAAAAAAGGAAAGTGCACTGAAAGGGTTCTTCAAGACCTATCGGATCGATGGTAAGAGGGGGTACGGTCCTAGAGAGTTCATCAAGAAAATAAAACCAAAGGTTTTGGAGTTACCTTATACTAGAAGAAAACCCATCAAGGTGAAGTTTGTACTAACTTGTAGATTCGTAAAAGATGATCTTGTTACGGGTAATGTTGAATACACTGAGGGGTACTTTCATACTAAACTTGAAATAGTAACGGACTCAACTGACACAAATATCTTATTCGATGCAATGACGGGATTACAACTTGAAAATGTCGCGAAGTTTGAAGGTGAACAGTCTGGGTGGCAATTTGATCGAGTTGAGTACTTTGATATACACATTAACCCATTTGAGCATCTCTCTGGGACTTCTTACATACCTCTACCAAAGGTTCTGTCTGATAAGAAGGCTATAATCAATGTCAAGAATGAGAATGACAATGAGTGTTTCAAGTGGGCGGTGACATCTGCTGTATTTCCCAGAGAGAATCACGGTGAAAGACTGAATGCTGAGATGAGAAAGAACTCTGAGAAGTTTGACTGGACGGGGATGGAGTTCCCTGTTACACTAAGGGACATTACCAAGTTTGAAAAGCAAAATCCTTACGCCATTAACGTATATGGATACGAGTCTGGAGTGAACGTTTTGAGAATCAGTAAACGGCGAGAGGTGACAGTGATAAACTTACTTTTGTTACACAAAGATGAAACGAATCACTACTGTTGGATTAAGAACTTGAGTAGGCTCTTGTCATCACAAGTTGATAAACACGATGGTAGAAAATACTTTTGCCACAGATGTCTTAACCCATTCAATAAACAATCCTCACTAGACAAGCATCTAGAGTTCTGCAGTAATCATCAAGCAGTCAAGACGACAGTCCCCATGAACGAAGATGGGAGCCCGCAGTTCTTCGGTTTCAAGAATCACAACAGGAAGATGGAGGTACCGTTTGTTGTGTATGCAGATTTTGAGTGCTACACTGAAAAGATGTATACTTGTTACCAAGATGAGGGTAGGAGCTTTACCAATAGATATCAAAAGCATAAACCATCAGGTTTCTGTTACCTGATCAAGTGCTTTGATAACGCTATATTCGAATCCAAACTTGTAAAGCACACAGCTGAATCACCATACGAAGATGTACCCAAGATGTTTATGGAGAGCTTGGAGTCGGATATCAAACAAGTCTATGATAGGTTCAAGCTACCCAAAAATTCTCGTGTCAGTCAGGATGAGAGAATAGCCTATGAAAATGCCACACATTGTCACATCTGCGGATCGATGCTTGGCCATGACAAAGTATTGGACCATTGTCATCTTACTGGAAAGTACAGAGGAGCAGCGCACCAAGAGTGCAACTTGAATTACAAGGTGCCCAAATTTGTACCAGTTATATTCCATAACCTATCCGGATACGATGGTCATTTATTTGTGAGGAACATAGGGGAATCGAAAGGTAAGCTGGATTGCATACCAATCAACGATGAAAAGTACATTTCCTTCACGAAAGAGATTGTTGTCGACTCTTACAAGAACAAGAAAGGGAAAACGATTGAAATTAAACGGGGAATCAGGTTCATTGATAGCTTTCGGTTTATGGCAGCGGGCCTCAGAAGGTTGTCAGACAACCTACCACAATCTTCTCTTGTGAATGTAAAGAGTTGGTTTGAAAGGGTGATGGAAGATGGCACAGACCTGCAGTTACTCACTAGGAAGGGGGTATTTCCGTACGATTGGTTTGATGGGTTTGATAAGCTCAGTGAAACTCATCTTCCACCAAAGGATGAGTTCTACTCGAAGCTCTACGATGCTGAAATATCGGATGAGGATTACCAGCATGCTCAGAACGTGTGGAAAGTCTTTGGAATTGAGAGCTTCAGGGAATACCACGACCTTTACCTTGAACTGGATGTCTTATTGTTGGCTGATGTCTTCGAGAACTTCAGAGAAGTTTGTAGGAAGAACTACGACTTGGATCCAGCTTGGTACTACACTGCACCTGGATTGGCATGGGACGCGGCCCTGAAAATGACCGATGTGAGATTGGAACTTTTGAATGACCCTGACATGCTTCTCATGGTTGAGGAGGGCATTCGAGGGGGTATCTCCATGATCTCAACTAGATATGGTAAAGCCAACAATCCATACATGAAAGATTATGACCCATCATTACCAACAAAGTACATCACATACATGGATGCAAACGGTTTGTACGGATGTGCAATGAGTAAACCTTTACCAACACATGACTTTCGATGGTTGACTGAAGAAGAGCTTGTATTGAAGTGGGAAGATCTACCATGCATACTAGAGGTTAATCTAATGTACCCAAAGCACCTTCACAAACTGCATAATGACTATCCATTAGCACCAGAGAGAGTTACGGTAAATGGTGTGGATAAGCTAATTCCAAACCTAAGGGACAAACGAAAATACATTATTCACCACGAGACACTGAAACAGTATTTGAGTCTCGGGTTGAAAGTCTACAAGATATACAGAGGCATCACATTCGAAGAGTCCGCGTGGCTGAAGCCCTATATCGATCTGAACACCGAACTAAGGACCAAAGCAACAAACGACTTCGAGAAGGACTTTTTCAAGTTGATGAACAACTCAGTCTTTGGGAAAACGATGGAGAGCGTGAGGAACAGGGTGGACGTTCGTTTGGTCACTGAAGAGTCAAAAGCCAAGAAGTTGGTATCGAAGCCGAATTACCACCACAGCACGATCTTTTGCGAAAATCTGGTTGCAGTACAAATGAAAAAGACAAGGTTGGTGTTGGACAAACCCATTTACCTAGGCTTTTCAGTCCTGGAAATAAGCAAGACGATAATGTACGACTTTCACTACAATTACATAAAGCCCAAGTATGGTAGCAAGGCCAAGTTGTTATTTACAGACACTGACTCACTGGCATACGAGGTGGAGACGGATGACTTCTACAAAGACATCAGCCCAGATGTGAAAGACAGGTTCGACACCAGCAACTACCCCGAAGATCATCCATCCGGCATTGAGGTGGGCGTGAACAAGAAAGTCGGGGGCATGTTCAAGGATGAAGCGGGTGGCCAACAGATCATAGAATTCGTGGGTCTCCGGGCCAAACTATATTCATACATGATGGATGAGGGAAAGGAGGAAAAGAAGTGTAAGGGTGTGAAGAAGGCTGTAGTGAAAAAGAGCATAAGCTTCAAAGACTACAAGGATTGCCTCTTCAATCAAAAATCACAGAGGAGGACTATGAATATCATCAGGAGTCACCTACATGACGTGTACACAGAGACTGTGAACAAGGTGGCACTATCATGCGAAGACGACAAAAGGGTGGTAAGGGAGGATGGGATACACACATATGCATATGGTCACTTTAGGACTCTAATTTCGGTAAAAACTTAATGATTTAATTATACATATACCCAACTAGACAAAGTCGGTATGGATTACGATTCAGATGAAAATTATCACAGCCTTGTCGATCATTTTCAGTCTATGTTCAAGAAAGCTGATGAAGAGGACGAACAGGTTTGTAAGCATGAAAGTGTGTATAGGGATAAGACAGGGATTGTTGTTTGTAGCCTCTGTAAGACTGAACTAGAATCGATGGACTATTCCAAACTACAATGGACGTACAACCCATCAGAAATTAGGTATGATCTTCGTAGATCGAGAATAAAGGGAGTTCGTAATGTATTCGAAAGACATGACTTGAATTTGTCTTCTATGATGATCGATATCGTAGAAGCCAAGTATCAAGAGATTCTAAAGTTTAAGTGTAAAAATCGTGGTCAGATTCGTACGTCTTTAGTGGCTTCATGCTTGTTTTATACATACCAAGAATTTGGTGAGTATCGTATGTTAGATTACATTAGGAATTTGTTTGGACTCAAGAAAAGAGCCATGACACGTGGTTTAGAAATGTACTTGGAAGCATTCCCAGATGTGAGAACCAACTACATTACACCAGAGAAACTTATTCCCTGGATAATGAGAGTTACTGGGGTTGATGAATCTCATCAAAGACATATTTTATCCACTGCCAAGTACTTTGGAGAAACATCACAGATTCTTGAGCGCTGTACTAGCGGTGTAGTTGCAGCGGGTATTGTCTTCTTTTACTTATGTATGAACCAGGAGTATAAAAATCAAATAGGTATGACAAAGAAGATCTTTGCCGACAAAGTTAAAATTTTGGACATTTCATTGATCAAGATAGTTCGTGAAATGGCTGACATCTCAACAATGTCACTTAAGCACTCTAGAGGGTGGTAATTCAGTATCATCGGGAACAACTTGGAGTTCCTCGCGTACAAATCCTCGCTTCGATACTCCATCTAAATAATACACCACTGGTTGATCTGGTGAAATTACTGTTCTCGCTATGTCATAAACCTCAAGGCTCCATACAGGATCAGTGGCTCTTCGTTTGTCACCACCTTCATCTTCACCGGGCGAATACAAATACCTAACCTCAACTCCCGGGGGCAACCTCTTCTCATTCAAACCCACAGCTCTCTTGTATTCCATAGGCTTAACATCAACCTCTTTCAATTCCAAAGCTTAATCGGGCTCTTTACCTGTGATGCGTGTGGGTTCAGAATTCAAAGTCTTCATAATGGCGGGCAGCCTTTTCACCCAAACCCTAGACCTAACATCACTCACCATCTCCTGTGCATATTGATGGCTAAATAATTTCTCACCAATCGTTCTGTTAGCCCTCTCTACAAAAGCCTGCGCTCGATGATTACCAGCTTTACTTTGCTGTACGTCTACTTGATGCTTATTCATCAAGTGAGTGACATTACCCATGAATTCTCTACCGGGATCCACCATTAATGTCTTTGGCCACTTTAGCCTCCGAGCATAAATCCTCTCAAACGCCCTGGCCACTTCACCACTATCTTTCGAGGTCAGTGCCTCAGCATCCTTGTACCTAGACGCGATATCAACCACAACCAGCGCATAGCGGTATGTTTTTCTTCTCACTGTATCGTGAGGAAGAAACAACAAGTCCGCTTGATGAATTTGATTTGGTTTGCCAACGACCCAATGTGGTCTGGGTATGTACCTTGGTGGAGGAACATATATCTGCCACAATGCTTGCTTCTCCAAACAATCTCTGGCAACACTTTCGGTCACTTTGGCCGCACTCGCCAACTTTGCTATGGCCGAGTATCCTTTCCAGTATCCATCTGTAGAGTAGTATAATCGACTTAAAATATTGTCACTAGACATTTACAACAAGATTCAGTGCATTTAAATGGCTGGAATATCAAACATTCTTGATACTGATCGTGTTCCCAGGATGCGTAAAGGTTTGAGGGCTGAGTCCTCATTAAATCGGATCACGCTAAACCCCTCATCAGCCAATCCTGGCGAGACATTATACATTGAAATACCAAAACTGACCGACAACCTGGTGATTGTGCCTGGCAGTGTGTACATCACTTTCAATATGAATGTGACAGGTCACAAGAACAACACACTTGTCAACAACTTGGGAAGGAACCTCGTTTCACGATATAGGGTTCTATTCGGGGGTGAAATCATAGAGGACATTGATAGGTTTGATTTGTTCAAGACTTATCACGATTTGTTTTTGTCAGAGACCGATCGAAATAACAGATTGAGACAGGGCATATCATCCGAGAATTTAAGGAAAATCAGAACTAATGCCGGTGACAAAGCTACCTCAAATGCAGCAGAAAATACTCTAGGTGCACTTCATAACACCAGGTACGAAATACCATTGGACCACACGATACTGAAAGATCATGGAGTCTTCTATCCAAAAGCCTTACCACATCCACTCAAATTCGAAATAACTCTAGCTCCAGTCTCTGATGTCGTCGTTTACTCAAACGCTGAAACACCACCTGATTACAAATTAACAAATATGGAGCTGGAGTATCATTGTATATCACGTGACCGATTAGCCAGTCAAGCCATTGCCTCGTACCAGAATGGAAGGGTTTTCTTGTATGAGAAGATACTTCTTCACAAAACGTTCCCAATCTCTGAGAACAATGATGGTGTGATCAATGAGCATATTAACGTGCCTAGGAAGTCCATGACTGGGATACTATGTATCTTCACAGCCCCATATGCAGCAGGTGCTAGGGACTCTGAGAGTTTTGTGAACCCAAAGATCACATCGGTCAAGATTGACAAGGATGGAGTACCAAACAAACTTTATTCGAAAGGTATGATACCAACTGATTTATGGCAGGCCATAATTAAACGAGTTGGTATCGATGATTCCATCAAGGAGTCTGATTTCTATACGAACAAGTTTGCTTTGTGGATTGATCTGAGGAGTTACCCGACAACGATGTTCATGGAAACGGTTTGGAGTTAACTAGTACTCGAGATGGCATAAGACTCGAGATTAACAGGGAGAAGAGAGGAGGCAGGGTTCTTACTTGCTACAAGTTCGTGGTTGCTGACGCTGCCATGTCAATTATGAATTCAAACTTAAGAGAGATAACGTACTAAACATAATCAAACTATGAATGAGTTAGTGGACAAAATCCCATTCAACTGTATCATTACGGGACCTACGAATTGTGGAAAGACTCAATACATAGTGGACCAGCTTCGAGGACACTTTAGGGGCGTGTTCGACTATATTGTCTTGATCTGCCCCACTTATATCCATAACAAGACTTACAGAGGCTTTGCGAAGGGGGACAAGAGATTTTGGGTACTCTCACCAGACTCTAGTAATGAGGACGAGATTGACTATTTGCTAACGCTTTGCTCAACGTTATTCTCGGGTGAGAACACACTCATAATACTCGACGATTGCGCTGTTTCGAAAGACTTGAAGAACCGGACAAACAAATTCATCAATCTGGCCTTCTCCGGGAGGCATATTGGCATATCTGTGTGGGTTCTCACCCAACAGCTCACATCGATCTCGAAACCATTCAGAGAGAATGTCGCATGCGTGGTGTCGTTTTACAACCCGTCTGAAACTGCGATGAAAATGTTATTTGAGGAATATGGTGGTGCATTAGATGCTGAAAAACGCAAGAGGTACAAGAAGCTACTCGAGACTGAAAAGTACGCCAGACTTTGCTTTTCACTCTGCCACCCATTTGATAAATACTTAGAGATACCCGCATCTGAGGCCAAACATGGCTAACCCTGAAGAGATACTGAACGTTGAAGCATCAGTTGATACAACACCATCACCAATCAATGATTTGGAGTCAAAGAGGGAATCTCTTTCAATCCTGGCTTGTCTGGGTTCGACGAAGGAGTATACGGGTGTGGTCATGGACCTCTCCGACATAACCAAACTATCGGACAAGGATGTGGAAAAGTATTACAAAAGGTACCAAGTTGTGTCGGGCAAGAAGATTGCCGATGGCTTGGCGGACTCTTCTTTTCAATTGATGGCTAAGGCTGTGGATCGTGGTTTGAGAAATTACGGAAATATAGATGACAAAGACGCTCTTGTGAGAGATTGTAAGAAAGATGAATTGATAATGAAGGAGATCTCAAATATGTCCGGGTCACTTGTACTCAAAGGTGGAAGACTCACGGCATTACTTTCGGCATTTATTCATTTTGCAAAGCACTTCAAGTTGAGAGAGGATGGATACCCAACACAACTTGAGCAAGACCTAAGCACCAATCCAACACAACTTGAGCAAGACCCAACACAACTTGAGCAAGACCTAAGCACCAATCCAACACAACTTGAGCAAGACTCAACACAACTTGAGGAGTAAAGTGGATTCTAGGAAAAGTGTCTTCAAGACTGGTTGTGCCATGGGGAAAGCACAACATTATGCAAACCACAGAATTGCATTTCGACATATTCACCGTATATGCCAACGAGAATGACTCTGACTTTGATGTCCTCTTCAATAGAGTAGGACCAGAGGTTCTTGATTGCTTCGAGAAAATCAACCCTAGATACACAAGACTTGAGTTTAATTTTGAGCTACAAAACAAAAAGAAACTTCAACAGATGATAGTAGACCATTACGATGATGATGTTGATTCTATGGATGATACAATCAATCGTATTGTGAGAGTTTTGAGATCTAGGATTAGGAATGCTTTGCTGGATGGACTTCAAGTGTGTCTTGATAGAAATCATGATGACTGTGACATATTTGGACCCTATAATGATGATGGGAACATATTTGAACCCTATGGTGAATATATTGATGATGATGAAGACCAGGACTGGGATTGGGATTGGGATCTAGAGGATGTTTTAGAAAACCCTAGTCTGATTAGACCTATGGTTAATCATGTTGCAAATGGAATGGAGTCTAAACTTTCATACATTAGAATCAAAATGTTGAACTATGACAAGGAATACCATAGACTAGAATTCAAACGTGTTCTCGATAAACTAATCCCTGCAGCAATGTTGAGCTTTGACAAGCAATACCATAAAGTAGAATTCAAAAGTGTTTTTGGTGAATTAGTGGCTGCAGCATGGCATCCCGATCGAGTGCTAGACTGGTGTTTTGATCACGAGGAATTGAGAGACATGAAAGAACAATGGAATATGTAAGAACCGATTTTGAGCCTCTTAGTAGATGACCTACTAAGAGACCTAAGCAGCAAAGCCCCAACACAACTTTAGTACTAAAATAACCACTTGTGAGCCACTTAGTAGGTGACATACTAAGTGGCTTAAAGATAGGTATGTACTATGTCATAACCGAAAGGTAAAGTGTTGAACATGGCTGAACCAATATTCATTTCACTTGACTCTGATTTTGACTGGAACACCATTGTTGTTTCTGAACCCAAGAGTAAATCCTTCAACAAAGGCAGAAGTAATGTACAAAACCAATGGGTTACTTCAGATGTTTACGTACAAGGTCCCAACGGTGTGAAGCGACCGATTTTCATTGAATTGACCAAGCAATTCTTTTCGGGTATATCGGGGGTGTGGCCATTTGGAACCGACAAAGACAGTCGCAGACTTGAGACTCTGGAGGGCTTCCAAATTTCATACCCAATGACATCGATTGGTACTATGGATTGCCCAACAACCGAAGAGATCAAGACTCGAAAAGCACTTGATAATGTAGTGAAGATCACATTGAACTCACTCAAAAAGTTTTGTAACAAACCCAAATCAGAGAGGTCAGTTCCACCCGCAACTTTCAATGCATACACGACTGCTAAGAGTGAAAATGATAGGTCTTTTGCTGTGAAACCGATATACGATTACACAAACATCACAGACCAACAAACGGGTGAGAAGACAAAGGACAAAAGCAGCCCACAGCATGCCTACCTCAAATTCATAACCTGGGGTAAGGGTTGTAACATCCTATCCAGAACTTGTGTATACGGTCCAGATGATGAAATGGTTAACCCACTTGAATACATGTGGCAACCCGACAAGTATGTAAGCGGTTTTGGTCATCCTGTTGTCCATTGGGATGGCATATTCTGGGGATCCCACGGGCAGACCGGTTACGGTGCCTCAGCCCGTCTTCGTGTTACTGAGATGAATTTCACTCCAAGTGATTTCAACAGCATGACTAGTTTTCGTATGTTACCTTCCAATAATGCTACAACACAAGAACCAGAATCTAGCCTGTTACCCTCCAATGATGCCACACCGCAAGAATCGGAATCTCGTATGTTGGCTCCCAATGATGCCGAGCCACAAGAGTCAGAAGATGAAGATGTGTATGTGATAGAACATTGTTAATTAAGACGTACTTCTCCTAATAGACAACCTATTAGGAGAGTTAAAGCTTAGTGATAACAGAGATACAAACATGTCTGAGCAACCTGTTGAGCAAATCACAAGAGAACCCGATGTCAAGGATAGAGTGAAGGATCCCAAGAAGGTGGAGGCCGGGAAGAAACTGGCCGAGTACCACAAGAAGGCTAAGGAGGCATTGAAGGAAAAAGAGCAACGGGATGTAGATAGTCAGAGAGAAAAGGAGCAGCCGCAGCCGCAGCAAGATGCATTGGTGAAAAAGGATGATGCCTGGATACCCAGCCTATCTTTCGATAATTTGTTAATCGGTGGTTCCATATTAGGGGTTGGTTATTTATTATACACGAGATACAAAGACAGAATAGCTGACTTAGGTGTAACTTCTAAAACCTTCGAACCACCTCCTGTCAAGGACATGAATGAGGCCAAAAGACCCTCAAACAGAGAAAACAGCTTAAATGACGAGTTGATGTAATACACAAAATGTCAGAAAACAAGCTTGTAAAGACTGTTACAGATTCTGCAGTTCTCGTGGGACTCGCTGCTGCTGTGGGCTATGTGGCTAAGAAGGCCCTGAAAGAAAAAGGATCGTTCATTGGCGATCCATCATCTGGTATCGATGATTATGGCAAATGGGTAGCTGTTTTTTCAGCGAGTATGTACCTCAAAACTTATTTAGAAGATCAAAAGATCTTACCAAAAGAGCTTTGAGTAATGGCTACAGTGACACTTGATCCTAAAAGATTCAAACTTGCGTTGAATGAATATATGAAAGATGGGTCTAGTTTGAGTGACTTCATAACCAAAGATGGCGATGGGTCCGTAATATCCTTTGACGAGAAAGGATTCAGTATGGCTGTACTCGATCATTTGAAGGACGGTCCCAAGTTGGAGTACTTTTTCAACATTGAATTAAGGAATCCTACAATAGATTGACAAATGGCGACCATAGCGATCGTTATTGGAGGTGCAATCGCCAATGCAACTGCCCTCGGTCTTACTACTTATATAACACATGTCCTCACTGGATCATCACCCGAAGAACTCGAAAAGGAAAGGGAAAGGCATGACAAAGCAATGGAGAAGTACCAAAAAGATTACGCTGCGCGTGAAAAGAGGCGCTTGGCATATATTGACTTTATGAATAAGAGGAAGAGTGATGCTGACCAGGCATCTGAGAACATATCGGAGACGGATGAAGCGATGAGATTGTACAATCAAATAGGCGATCCTCCTAAATTCTCCGACTATTACCGACCGAATGAAGACCAAAGAATGGCTCAGATGGTCTTTGTCGCGGTTGGGATGTTAATCCTGGTATATATAATTAGCAAGTGGGTGCGATAAACTAACTTAGAAGTTCCCATATTCGACATCAAATATGGCAACTGCTTATCCTGAAGGAGAAGAAGAAAACGATCCTTTCGGGTTGGGGGAAGAAAACAAACAAGAAGATCCCGATGATTTCGAAGATACCCCGCTACTTGGTAGGCAGCCTCCAACACCAGACAAAGTCTTGGAAACATCCACGACCAAGGGTGCTAAACGTAAATTAGGGTATCTTCAATTACCACGTGAAGATATAGAGATGGAGGTTATGGAAGAAAACAAAGATGAAGTCTGGACCAAGATTGTAGATAAATTCCCAAATGCCAAACCCAAGTTCCTTTTCAAATACAATGAATGGGGTAAAATCGTTGTCAAAATCACTGGCAGAGATCCAGACAGAAATGTATGGCATCCATTATTCGATGCGAATGGTGATGTGAACAAAGGATTACCCAAAACAATTACAAAAGAGTTAGGTCCAAGCGCGGAAGAAATTGTGGAAGCCAATGATGGTGAGATAACCAAGAGAAAAGGGTTCGTTAGTAAATTGAAGGAGAAGGTAAGATTCCATCGAGAAAAGGCATTGAAAACCCCGGAAGAAGTAAGTCAAATAGAGACCATCGAGGAACAAATTGTTGAACAAGAGCAAGAGATAGCTAACTTGGAAGGTGAGAATGAGCAAATACAGGAGCGAATGTCATTGCGAGATAGAGTGAAAGCGATCTTCAAGAAATACGGTTTCACGGTATTTGCCATTGTGAGCGCTGTTGGTGTTGTCATTGGCGTTATCCTGTCTAATCTTTCCAAGGGCCTATCCAAGTTGGGCAAAGGTGTGGGGGATGGGCTGAAGACCATCGGTAAGAAACTTGGTGAGTTATTGCCTGGTATGGTGGGGGCGATCGTGAGTTTCCTATTCAAGACCGCTGGGGAGGTCATTTCATTCCTGGGTAAGAACACTTGGCTGTTGATCCTCGCTGTTGTAGTGTACTTTGTAGACGAATTAAAAAAGAGGCGTCGCTAATGTAAATGTTGAGCATAACAATGTACGAGTCAGGGTGTACTTGGACCCTCCCCTGGACAAGGTTCGAGAGATACAACTTCTGGGTTGTAATATACCCAAACGATTGGTGAATTTCAAGGATCGCCAAGGCATACTCAATGAGGAAAATCAACCCCTCATAATAATCCAACCCGGTACATACTCTCTGCGTGGTATACACGCGATATTTCTCAATGATACGGATAAGGCCAAGCTATCGATCATTGAGACCGATACTGTTGACTATTTGTACTCCAACAAGAACTCCGACATCAAACTTACGAGAGGATTGCAAGTTGCTCTAGGTTTACCTGAAGTCATAACTGCTGGTAAGTTATACCCTATAAATCTCCAAATCAAAGAGCCCCTGAGACTTTTGTGCAGTCTAGTGAATAACCAGTCATCCTATATGAACAATGCTCGATTTACAGGCCCTGTGAAGATCTCACCCTCACAACTCCTTGCCAACATACCATCACAGGATTATCCAGTCATTCCCGTTCACAAATCCAAAACCCCCGTAAATCACTTCGATCTGAGCATCCTCGACATTGAATGGAACAAATTGAATCTGAATGGGTCTCCAATCACCTTCAGTTTGAGATTCAAATAACATTTAAAAGTACGTGAGAACTGTAACCAAACATGGGTGAGTACAAAGGAATCTACCCCAACTTGCCTCCGACGGCGCCTCCCCCTGATGGCGCTACTTTCAGATTACAACAATGTTGTGACATTTTGAATAAGCTGAAGGCTGAATTGAATCACTACGAGATGGTACTCAAAAAGTACAACCGATCCAAGGGTGTACTAATGAATGCAAGCTCGACATGTGGTATATTATCCTGCGTCTTGGCAGCTGGTGGGTTGGGCACGTCCCTCAGTGGAGTCGGAATCATCACAGCTGTGCCATTAGGTGTAATTAGCGGTGTATTTGTATGCATTTCCATAACGTTTCAACAAATATCCAAGAGACTGTCAAAGAAAGCTGTGAAACACCAAAACACCATCACACTGGCCAAGTCCAAAATAAACACCATTGAAGACCTGGTTTCCAAAGCCCTTCGTGACAATAAGATCTCTGATGAACAATTCTCGTTGATCATAGAAGAACTCAAGAACTTCGAAAAGCTCAAGTCTGAAATAAGGGCTAAGGCCCAAAAAAATATCGATGCAGAGGACCCATTGGTATTGAGGCAGAGAATACGGAAAGAAATACTCGAAGAACTAAAAGGAGGGCCATAACTATAGTTTATGAACAAAACATCTACTAGTCCAAATAGGCTTAAAGCTTGATATGCTAGTAACATAACCATGACCACTCAATCCATTCAAGAGAAACTCAAATCACTAGAACGTGCTAGTATAAATATGGGGAAAACAAAGGAATACAAATCCGTTGAATTGGCTTTCAACGATTTGATTGATGAGGGATTTAACATGTTCAGAAATAAGTTCGGTAGTAATAATGCAAATGCAAATGAAGCCGTTGTAAACAAACAAGTCAATGCTATTGATGAAGAAAAGATCATGGAATCGAACAAAAGATTGTATGTGGTTGTTGTATGTTCTGCAATACACTGGACCCTTGGTTTGGCTAGTGCTATATATTACTATGTCACATAATGACTTAAAATCATGAACTCTTCTATCCAAATTCTGGATAGAAGATGGGCTTACTAAACGACTTCAAAAATAAGTACCCAAAAGCTGACCTTGACCGATTCAAATTCATAGCTGATCAATATGGAGGTTACATTATATGGAAACATAACGGAATGACAATCATGTCCTATGATGACCCCACTGGCAAGACATGGATTGATGGCCTCCGACCAGGTCTCAAACTACTACTATGGATTGATTTGGGACTCGATGATACATCAAGCCCATTCCCAAAGAGCCTAACCATGACAAATCGCTCCTACCCAATTCCAGCCATTGATTTTGACGAACCCACAAGTAACACCACAAACATGCTGACGTCATTGGACATATACGTGTCCAACACGAAAAAATTCACCGCTAAGATGCGTAACATATTTACCTCCCAAGTTGTGACTTTCAAGTTTGGTAAACAAAGTCGAAAATGGCTAAACTCCCCCGACATGAACTACTGGCCTCAACAACTAAACTTTGCAGTGTGGTGTGCGACCTCTGGCTGTGGTGTCAGCCCATTTGAAAGTTTGAACTACCCCAAAGTGGTGGCTGGCTTCATAAAGTTTCATGTGTATTTCACCCTAAGGCGAATACTGTACGAATTGAATGTACCTCTGCCAGATGAACAACCATTTGCCATAGCTAACAACCCTTACAGTAAAGTTGCATACCAAAGATTATGCGCTGAATTCGGTATCGCTAATGATTCTGATTTCAGATGGAAAGGCGGGCGAAACCATGGTCTTGGTGATATATTCCTTGATTATGGTGCCGGTTACCATGGATGAGGTGGAGGATTTCAAAATGTACATTTGATTCGAAACTATGATGAAGACGCAAACCAATGGCCTGGTGATGGTGGTAAATTCTCAGATGATGGTGGTAAGAAAGAAAAAGGTAACCTCATCTCATTCATTCGCAATGATGACTTTGCTGGGTACAAGTATGCTTGGTTCATCCCAACGAGTGGTTATGGACTCACCAAGGCTGGGCTGGGTAGACTGAATCGATCTGCTGAGGCCTTCGTTTACTGTGTGCTGGGATCGCAAGTCAATACACGAAACTCGATTGTGGGCACGGGTGGTGGGGCAATTGAGACACAGCAAGAGTTCTTGGCTCTATTTGAAAGCAGTGTGATTGAGAACGACATATCAAGTTCAGTACAAAGGTACCAACTTGCAACCCAGGAAGCGAAGTTGAGATTGGATCTGGCAATTGCACCTGGAGTTTGGCTAATGCCCAGTAATATGATCATAAACACGGAGAGTATAGTTGGTTACAACAACAACCTAATGAAGGCCACGGGTGACATGAAGTTCGGAGTCAACTCAAATGTAAACCTCGAGACCAAGACTGTAGGAATAAGCCATAACTTGGGCTCTTCGAAAGTTAAGTTACCACATGCAGCTACCAGAACTGAAACTGTACAGGTGAAAACACCAATAACGGATGTTAAACCTGAAATCAAAGAGCCTGAAACCACACAACATGAAAATAATATAATTACATTGATAATCGTAGTTGGTGGATTGGCTTGGGCTTTGTTTAGTTGATGGACTCGATATGATTTTTGTAACGTGGTTCGCGTTACAAAGATACACACTATATTGTTATAACTTATCAATCCCCCAACGCTCTTTCAAAGCCTTTGACTCCTCAAAATCAAGACACCAATCTACAACCCTACTTGGTCCCCATGCCACAGCTATTAATTCTTCACACAAATAATCAAACATGTATTTATGTAATCTTTTATTTGGATCAGTATGTATAATAAGAACTAATTCATCAACATGAGTACTCCCTCTATGAATTAACATTCCGAAAATATTTCTATAAGAGTTAGCTCCATCTATTTTAGTCCAAATTTCATCGATTGGTAAATCATTCTTAATACAAACATGATTTTTATGATTATTAAATTTAATTCTGAATTCACTGACTTCACCTATAAAGTTTCCATACTTTTTGAATAAGGATAAAATCTCAACCTTATTCCTTTCAATGAAATCTTTAGTCTTCAACTTTTCTTTGTTTATAAGCTTCAACTTAACAGAATTTAACTTCTTCAACTTCTTTGGATTCATTCTCCAAAACATACCAATCACTGTAACTTAGAAAATATTTTTTTCATCTTTTGAAATTACTCGCCACCTTGATGGACTCGATATAATTTTTGTAACGTGGTTCGCGTTACAAAGATGCACACTATATTACTACAACTTACTAAGATCGCGGCAATCTATACAACGATCTTTACGTTTGTAATGAACGCATATGCCCTTTCCACCACACTCTTTACATCTGTACCTAGTTCTACCATGAGTACATACTTGAGAACCCTTACAATCTTTGCAAGAGTACTTTACTCTACCATGAATACATATACCCTTACCACCACATTCTTTGCAATATGCTTTCTGTCTTAGATGAGGGCATATTTGTGATCCCATACAATCCTTACACTGAACCTTACGCCTGCCATGGTTACATTTTCCACCACTAGGTACCTCTTCAGGCATCCCCAGCGCCTCCACTAACTCTCCCCGGCGCATCTCATAATATTTGGCTATCTTGCGATCCTTGGCAATGGCGCGGAGCTCTTTGACGGTTTGACGTTGATTGGGCATGATGAGTTTGGATGTACAGGTCATCCCTTTAAGATGATATGGTATCATTTTTAGAATCCTGCACGCGTGTGAGATTTTGTCTTGAAGTGCTGGCCCAGAACTGTCGTTTTCCCCCTACTAAGTGACTTAAGTAAAATCCAGAATTATCGGAATTGGAGTAACTGCTGAATACCCGGCCACTTCATTTACATATGTCGGGGGCTTTTGAAGAACGAGGCATATTACAACAGCCTCTATTGTTATTCATCAGTATGTTAATGAAGTATGAAAAATTATACTTAAGAAGAAAATGCTTCTAGGATTATAATAATAATAATAATAATAATAATAATAATAATAATAACTTTGAGTGTCAACTGTTTCTAGCACTGACGTACTAATTGGGGACACTGTAAAGCACAAATCAAATCAAATCAAACGTTGGCTTTTGTGGAGAGGGGAAAACCGGAGTACCCGGAGAAAAACCTCTCGGAGCAGAGCAGAGAACCAACAAACTCAGTCCACATACGACGCCGGGGCCGGGAATCGAACCCGGGACACATTGGTGGAAGGCGAGCGCTCTCACCACTGCGCCAACCCTGCTCCTGATTCCTTTCTGTGAGGAAATTTTCAAAGAACTCTCAAATTACCTTACCGACGACCTCAACCAAACGAAGATAAATTTTAAGTTAGTTGTGTTAAATCATTGCAATTGTTCATAAGAAGAACTGCACCGATCAAGCGTAAAATAGGTTTGCCATTTGTGCATAATCAATATACAAATAAACAAAATTCATCTCAAAGGAAGAGGAAATACCTCTGGTATTATGAACAGTCATCGGTCCAAGATATTTCGAAGCAACATTTCGTACAGAGAACGTGAAAACTCGCAACACCCCTAAATCAAAACATGACAGGAACCTTCTCATGGGAGTGACCGCTGGCCATGTCGGTGCCAGGAGTCTTCTGGGTAATTTAGGAAAGTGGCGGTTATTTCAAGCAGTCATACATAAGTCCTAAATTTCTGATCTAAAATCGGAGTTCTCTGCGAAAAGAATACTCAAATCTTGAGTAAGCAAGCATCGTACGAGAGTTATTAAGACTAATTTATTAAGAGGTATTATAAGGATAACTTTGCGGCGGCAATGTTTGAGTTTAGTCGAAGCGCTTGATCTGTAAACATGGCGCGACCTTCGATTTGAAGATTCGGGTTTTCTCCATGTTTAATCGTCTTACAGAGGTGTTAATTCCTTGTCGATTTGCTTAGATCATGCCAGAAGAGAAAGACAAGACCATACCAGTTAAAGTGGCACTGCGAATCCGCCCTTTGAATGCCAAAGAAATCGGCGAAGGTTGCAAACATTGTATTCGAACCATTTCCGACGAACCTCAAGTTGTGATGGGCGAAAACAAGGCGTTCACATACGATCATGTGTACGGACACGAAAGCCAGCAGAAAGAATTGTACTCCGAGACTGTGGTGCCATTGCTTGAGGGATTTTTCAAAGGCTACAACGCTACAGTTCTTGCTTACGGTCAGACGGGATCGGGTAAAACCTACTCCATGGGTACCGCTTTCGCGAGCAGTGGCGAAGAAAATGAGGATCGGGGGATAATTCCGAGACTCATAAAAACAATGTTTGAATGGATTGAAGAAAGACGAGAAACAACAGCGTTTTTGTTGAAAGCATCTTTTTTAGAGGTACATGTATAGATCAAATCACTTTTCATAAATTTCACTGAATGTTTATTCAAGTTTGTAATTGCTTTATCGAGATTTTAATTTCCTTAAGTGTAGTTGGAATTTGGTCCAAAGACGACAGAATTTTTCACCAATAATATTAGTCTACAGACCAGTGTAATCAGACAGCGGCCTGAAACCAGATAGCTTTGATTAGAATCAGTATAACAACACCAATCTACCCTTAATTAATGGGGATTTGTCCAAAAAAGGTGGAATTGTAAATAACTGCTCGATGTAACTGATATAAAATGATATTCTCTTTGTTATTCTTTTTTATTTTTTCTTTGACATTGCAATTGACATGATTAATTAGTCACAGGACTATTTGTAATCCAATTCTGTTTGAAATTATACTGGTCATAAACAAATCAGACTCCTGGTTCAGTTTTCCAATTTTGTTATCACTTTCATGGCTACAGCCAGGATTGGATTTCAATCAGTCCTATTATGATAATTAACTATGTGTTTCTCACCACTGAATTTAACTGATTCGTCCAGTTTTAATCTGTTTGTAGATTCACAATGGGGAAATACACGACCTTCTGAATCCTGTGTCATCTGAAGAATCAAAAATTACAATCAGGGACACTCAGGATGGTGGAATCAAGGTGACGGAATAATAATTATAAATAGTATGTTAATTATTGAGGAGTTTTGCTTCCACAAAGACATCTTGAAAAACAAAGACATCTCGAAAAACAAGGACAAGCTTATAACTTAGGACGCTTACCATTAGCCAGAACTGGCCGGTCAGAGCAGTCCCTTTGTAAAGAGAATTCCACTATCAATCAGAACTATCCAGCCAGATAAGTTTATTTCTACATAGCATGTATAGCAATGACAGGTTTTTAGCGAAAACTCTCAAAAGAAGCCTACTTCATTTTCAATTTGATCAGCCCGGCTGGTCAGTTCTGACTTTTGGTAAGCGCCCTTAGAGAGCCAGGGATGGTTTGTCTAGAAAAGGCAGTGGTTTCAGTAAGAGGCAGGAACCAAGCAAATTGACCAGCTGTGAAGATGACTTTGCCCACCAGCTTCTAACAACTCAACCAAAAGAGCAAGACAAATATTTTCTTCAAGTGTACTGTTGAGCAACATATACTCAGGTGCCAAATCCAGATGCCCTCCTGCCCCAAACTTAAATGAAACCCCTGAAAAGGATGAGCTTATAACTTCTGCTGGAAAAAGGGTTATGCAGCAGCAAATGTTTACAGTAGAGAGAGCCAACCTTTCTATGTAATATAATCCTCAACATTTCCCAACTTTTTAAGGTCAATTGCTGCTAAACAGATTTTACCCGAAATAGATTGGTTTAGCTGGTGATGCCAATTCACTCCCAGAAGTAATCAGTATGCGACTTTTCCTCACTGTAGTAATTACCTTTTCCAGCCAAAAAGCAGTGATAATTGAGTAATTCATCAATTTAAATTACGAATTCACCTCTTAACTACTTAAAACCCAACTATGTTGTGACTTGCATTCACTGACAAGAACCGCTTCTCTAATTCAGGAAAGATATTTTTTTTTTCAAGTCTTAGGAGAATTGCTAATTAGATATTGGAGGATTTTTTACTCGGATCTTGGAGGAGCTGCTTCTTGCATGTAGATCTTGATTGAATTGCTTCTCTGATCATGACAGAATTGCTACCCTGATCTTGGAGAAACTGTTTCTAAGATCTTGGGAGAATTTCCTCTCCGATATTGAGAGTTAACGTGGTTAACTGCTCAACTATTCTTTCTTTACAGATAGCTGGTTTGCATGAGATAGTGGTTACTTCCGGGGCAGATATGGTGCGATGTTTGGAGCAGGGTTCAGCATCCCGCGCTACTGGAGCAACAGCTATGAACAGTCGGTCCAGCAGATCACACGCAATTTACACTATCACCATGGAACAAAAGGATTTACAAGGGTATTGTTGAGCTTGCTGTGCTTTAGAATTTTTTCCTTTGCGCCTCCTTCTACGAGAGTCCTCTCATTCCCTTTGCAAAATCTAGTCACGATGAAATATTGCGCGGTTTTGAACTTCACCAATAATACCCAAGATTCTTTCCTTTCAAGAGAGCCGATGAAAATTACGATGGAATTCACGAATTACAAAAAAAGTTGTAAATCACGAATTAAAAGTAAAGGCCCACACGGTCCGAGCTTATCCTGGTTTCAGTAGCATGAAGCACCTGGGAGTATTGTTACTCCCCCCTGGATGGGATGCCAGTTAATCACAGAGTCACCCGTGCACCACATGAGAAGTGCCACAGGAGGCCCAGCTTATCCTGGGTTCAGTAGCATGAAGCACCTGGGAGTATTGTTACTCCTCCCTGGATGGGATACTAGTCCAACTCAAGGTTACGCCCAGTATTATATTGCCGCTATCTGTTTATACAGCAGAGTGAAGAGAGACAGTGCGGAGTTTAGTGCCTTGTCTAAGGAAAAAACACTGTGAGATCACCAGGACTCGAACTCTGGACCTCCGCCCTAACCCTAGCCCTCAACTAAACTAACGTGTTTCCCACAAATCACGATTTATGAGAGATCAAATACAGCTAATCATACCTTCCGTGAAAAACATTGAAGATTCTCTTCTATCTTTGAAGTAAGGTGGGCCATCTTTTTTGCCAGCCGGTTTTCAGAAAAGGCGGAACCCCGTGCTAAGTATAATGTAGTAGATAAACCCCACAGGTATGAACGAGTGGTTTCCGCTGACGTTTTTGGATAGAGCTATAAGAAAACTTACTGTTCACAAAGTTTGTACTTTAGCTAAGCAGATTCACCCTCTGGTCTCACTGATTCTTAAAAACGTAATAAAATTTTGGAGAAAGAGTCGAGATACCAGTTTAGTTTTATAATTGCGACTGTTACCGAACAATTGTCTTCTGATCTCCAAAGTGCTGGAAACGAACTTATCTTTGACCGACTGTTATTTCATTTTGTGCAGGAGTGAGCTGCGAAAAGCTAAATTTCATCTGGTTGATCTTGCTGGATCAGAGCGTGTAAAAAAGACGCATGCACAGGGCGAACGCTTTAAGGAAGGTAATTACAAAGCATTTAAAGAATATGAGCACATTGAAATCAGGTGTACAAACAGACACAGTTTGGTTCTACTCTGCTTTAGCTAATGAACGTAAGGGTGCGTTCCTTTGGTATGATTCAGATCTGGTTTCGTGATCCAATATCACTCATCATGACCCATAAAAAAAATTAGAAAAAAAAGATGACTCCTTGTTCAGAGTGGATTCGTCGGTTCCTTTGATGTGCCTTTATTCGTATGATCTCGATCACAAATCCAAATCCTGATTATACCAAAGGGAAACGCGCCCTCAAAAGTTGCAGTTTACGACCAGAGGTCTTGGCACTACGATTTAGTGTTTCCTTCGTGGGTAAAGTGGTTACCTGTGTGACTCTGTTTCTAAGTGTTTACGTGTAGGGAATTAGTTAATAAAATCACAGCTGCTGAGCGCATTTATTACCACTCATGCTCTTCGGAGAAAGTTCACCATGCTGGGTCATTCTGTGGGCTTCGTTCTTATCAAAATGCATAGGGCAACGATGCAGATTGAATGAATGGATGAATGAATTCACACTTTATAAGGCGCAAATTCTTTATGTATATAATCAAATGCGCCATAATACAACCACAACGAAAGACACACGAAATTACATTTTACAAGGGTCAGACCACAACACCCGGAACAACTTTCCCTACTCTTCGCGAACAGTGTCAGGGTTCTTTAACGTCCCAAGAAATCATTACGAACAAGGTTTGTGAGACGGGACCTACGGTTTATTGTCCTTATCCGAAAAGACTAGAAAGTCTAACCATTTACAGATGTCATTACAAAGGCAGCACTTTCTCTCATGGTCCGGTCGAGGTTCGAACCAACGACCTCCCGCACAATAGTCCGGTGCTCTGTCAACTGAGCTAACCGGTCGGCGGTTTCACAAGATTGCAATTTTAGCATGTGATCCTCACTGACAGTTGTTAGGTGTGTCTGGGAGTATATAGTAGCTAGGATATCTACTGGTTATCTGTTACAGTTGTCTCTGTGATACTTGTTTGCAAGTCTGTAATAGTTTTTAATACTATCTAAGGAGAAAGGCATGCCCAGTGGTGTGAGGAATCGCCTTTCACCCCTGTAATGAGCAAGCACATAGCTATGCGGCAAACTAACAAATTTTTTTGTAGGTGTGAACATCAACAAAGGTTTGCTTGCATTGGGTAATGTCATCAGCGCCTTGAGCGACGAACAAAAGAAATCAAACGCGCATGTGCCATATCGCGATTCCAAGCTCACCCGTCTCCTGCAAGGTATTTCGTCACTTTGAGTTTTCTTGTCAAAATTTTGGTGTCATTTGGAATCCAGTTGTGTACTCAGTTCACCAGTATTTACAGTAATTTAGATTCTAACTACGGCGGTGCGTTCCACAAAACTTTTGACAAACGAGTTTCGGAGTTCGTTTTAAATTCCCGAAGCTCGTTACGAACTTTCAAATTTCATGACGTTGTCAATCAAATCGCGAACTTCCAAACGAAGTTGCGAATTTCACCTGCCGCGAAGTTCGAAACTTGGCACGGGAAGTTCAAATTGCTTTACAGCCGGCGCATTATTGTCATTATTCCAGTTCTTGTCTTATCTTTGATTATGACAGACTTGTCGAATTGGATGGCTACGTTTGTTTCCTCCTTTTTCCAGCATTCCCTCTGCGAACGAAGTTATCAACAATATTAGTAATGGTTTGTTTCTGTAGTCTTGGCTCTTTTCCTATTTGTGATGGCCCTTTTCCTTCTAACCAGCTTTCAATGATTTTCTGTCTGACAAAACTTGGGATTGCTTTCCCTTGTAATGTGAACGGGTTCACAACCCAACTACACCGAATGTCGCGAACTTCGCTCCCAACGAACTTCACAACTTCGTTTCGAAGTTTGCGATTTGATCGACTACTACGTCATGAAATTTCCAAGTTCGTAGCGATCTTCGAGAATTCAAAACGAACTCCGGAACCTGGTTTGACAAACGTTTTGTGAAACGCACTGTATAAGCAAAAATTTAATCGGTTACGAGTGATAATCGAACTTCTTCAAGCCGACAATTTGCTTCTTTTTTTTTCAACAATGCCACACAAAGGAAAACTGTTTTAGTGAATAACAAAAGAAAAATCTTTTCCTCTCTGACGCGTCAAAGCTGACGCACACATGCATCTGCCTTGCGTCTGCCTTGTTCGCTTAGATCTGGTCTGCACTGTAAGTTGGCTGGAAAAGAATCTAGCCGCCATGATTGCAAAGATGCGAAATCACATGTTTGGAAATTTCTTATTCTTCGAAAAACAGCATTTACTAGTCGAAGATGGCGACGGGTTCCACTTTTTCCCGCCAAAATTATGCTGCTTCCTGCGCGTGCGCCTGCATGTATTCGTAAATCCTGAGTTCAAGTAGCTAATAAGAGTGTGCGCAAGTCAATAAGTGTGCACTTTGTGGAAGAAATATAAATGTAATTAGGAAAAATTACATTGTTCCTTCTATGTTTTTGCACAGATTCTCTAGGTGGTAACAGTAATACAATGATGATAGCATGTGTTAGCCCAGCTGACAGCAATTTCGAGGAAACTCTCAACACTCTGAGGTACGCTGACCGTGCACGCCAAATAAAGAACAAACCGATTGTGAATCTGGATCCGGCGGCTGCCGAACTGGCGCGGTTGCGGCAACAGGTAAATGGCTTCCATCTCATTTATGTTTTAAGAAAGTTGTCGAAATAAACAATGGCAGCGTCCTTTGAACGTTGACCCTTTCTCTAGAGGGCGGTATATGTGCACAGATTAGCGAACTGTCTGTTCTCTACAAAGTATGAAAATTGCAGTTCGATGTGGCTGTGATTTTGGCGCGAGAAATTCCCGCGCTTTTGGACGGCCGGCAGACCTAAGTAATCGGGGGGAGGGGGGGAATCTAACTCTTAAATCATAGACTCCGGCGTGCAATAGCATCCATTTATTAGAACTAACTATCAATGTGGTCAGACTTGGAAACTGTAAGCACTCCAAGTCCTAAAGTGTATTTTACTGATCTTTTTCTGTGTGTCCTCTTCCGATTTCAGGTTCAACTTCTTCAAATGCAGCTCCTGCAGGGACAAACCATTACAGGAACCGTTCAAGAAGCCTCGAGGTAAAACAATCTATTCTTTCTTGATATTTCCATTGTTTTTTTAATTTATTACTTTTTTTCGTCTCGCACAAAATCGCTCTATTTCGCAGCTTCTTACTCGGGCTTGATACTTTACCACAAGTTAGACTATGTTGTCTGTATGTTGTCCCTAGTTCTACAAGTGGCTTTTTGGGCTCAAAGTTTAAAGCTCTCGAGTCTGTCGCGAAACTCACCTTAGGAGTGTGGAAAATGTACTGCCTTATCTCGTCGCACGGTCTGAGTAAGAAATATGTATTTTGTATTGGAACCTCGTAATCTCGGTTTAATACTGACACAGTGAGAAGATACAAACGCGCATACTCTGTCCTTTCTTTTCTGAGAACCAATCCTTAACCTCGCCATTCTATGCGCTCAGTTGTCTTCCAACCTGAGTCAACGATGTATTTCAGTTTAGTTATAGATTCTTAGTGGTTTTTCTCATTCAACATTTCAGTGATGTCGCTCCAGCAGTGAATTTACAAGAGCTGGCGGAAAGGGTTACTGAGCTCGAGGTAAGATTCCTCAATCAGGCTGTCTCTCAATTCTGTTTCTATTGATAGAAATAAGGTGAGCATTTCCATATAACTAGGACATATTCTCAAACTGGCGTCTTCTTTATAGGCTGAAAACGAAAAGCTGAGCGCTGAACTCCATGCCTCAGTTGACCAGAACACTCAACTGTATGAAAAAGTCTTAGTGGTAAGTGATCAGGTCGCTTGCTATTTTGCTTTTAAAAGATGAAATTAGATATACATTGTGAACGAAAAAGTTGCATTATTAATTAACATCACAGTTCCGCGGCTTTGGAAAGAAAGTTCACATCGTGACTACATGGTTTAGTTAAAACCACATTGCATAGTAAAACAACCCACACTGCAGTTCTCTTCTGCATTCTGTCGGAGAATGGTCTCAATGCACGGTTTCATCGACAGAATTTAAAGTTAAAACATTAGCACACTACAGTACTGTTCAGTAGCTTTACAAAGAATGGTCACACTGCATGGTTTGATCCAAAGATGAAAAAGTTAGAACCACACTGTATAGTAAAACAAACAGTACCACAGTACAGTACTGTTCAGTAGCTTTACAAAGAATGGTCACACTGCATGGTTTGATCCAAAGATGAAAAAGTTAGAACCACACTGTATAGTAAAACAAACAGTACCACAGTACAGTACTATTCAGTAGCTTTACAAAGAATGGTCACACTGCATGGTTTGATCCAAAGATGAAAAAGTTAGAACCACACTGTATAGTAAAACAAACAGTACCACAGTACAGTACTGTTCAGTAGCTTTACAAAGAATGGTCACACTGCATGGTTTGATCCACAGATGAAAAAGTTAGAACCACACTGTATAGTAAAACAAACAGTACCACAGTACAGTACTGTTCAGTACCTTTCCAAAGAATGGTCACACTGCTTGGTTTGATCCACAGATGAAAAAGTTAGAACCACACTGTATAGTAAAACAAACAGTACCACAGTACAGTACTGTTCAGTAGCTTTACAAAGAATGGTCACAATGCCAAGTTTTGTAGCGAGAAGTTCGAAGCCGCATTTTGTGAGAAACTTACCAGCCTTTACCTGTTATTTTACAACTATGTTTCGGTGATATTTTATTTTGAAGACTGAACTGGCGAGAGACAAAATGCTTCGCAAGTTTCAGGAATTGAAGAGCCACGTCAGGTAAGCTGAGTAAAGTGCTATAGAGAAGTTTCAGAATTGCAAAGATTCTGCAAGCGGAGACAACAATAGAATAACCTTTATTTCAAAGGCATAGGCTTTTGCCTGCAACGCGCATACCTAAATAGAAGCTGTCTGGTCCTTGCCTTTTTTTATCTGATGGTTCGTCTTTCTGTATTTATTCTGTCTCTGTTTGTCTCTCTGTTCATCTGTTTGAATAGCTTAGACTGACCGCCCATGAAGTTTCATTTCCGTGCGTATATACGGACGTGTCCCTTTCTTTTAGTTCCAAGGTTGAAGTGAAAGAAAGCGAAACTGACGTGAGTCTTGCCGAAGAGTTACACAGTAAACTTCATGAATTCGAGGTACTTTTTCCGGTAGATTAAATACATAAAACCTAAGGAATATTTGACCGCGTTTCACCAGTTCCCGCGCGTGTTCTGTGTGACTTTTGAAGAAAATGGTGGCTGTTGCCCAATGGATCAACGAAGAAGTTATGGCATTGCTTGATGAATGCTTTCGGCGGAAAAAACGTCCAAGGCTGCTTAGCGTCAGCACCAAGTAACAAGGATTTCAAGAAAGAAATTCACTAGTTGACGTCAGGGCAGAGTCGAAGAAAAACAAAATCATATTTTTTAGCAAAACGTGACTTTTCCTAAAAAGTTTCTTTTAAAAAAATTAAAGGCAATCAATTGCTGAACTTTGAAGATTACATGTACATCCCACACGATAATGAAAAGACAACGCCGGTGTCAACGTCCTCTTTCCAGAACACGTGACGTTTGTCTAATCTGTGTAGACTTGAGTGCCTGAGCACGGTGTTACCGGCACGCAGAGCAAACTCCACCACTGTTTAATACATGGATTGGTTTTTCACTAACTTAACAATTTGCGTAGAACGTACAACGCTTCAGTGCTCTTTATGTGAAGAAACAGTTAACGCTTTTTCTCTTCTACTTTCAGGACAGCATTAACTCATCAATGCAGTTGGAAGACGCTGCACAAACTCTTGGACACGCACATGTAAGTAAAAAAGAAAGCAGAGTCGATTCAATCGACAAACGTTGATGTCATGGTTTCCCTGAGAAGACGACTATCAGGAAAACTAGACGAAGAAGCAAGGGGGAGCAAAACTCAACAAACAAAATATATTTTTACCACATAATTCACGTGTCTCTTCAAATGGCATAACAAATTTTATGACAAGGACATAATAAGTGAAAGACGTCTTTTCCAGTACTGTCACAGGCACAATGGGAGTCGAACCTAACACCCTCCCGGCGATCACAAATTCGGACGCTCTACCACTGAGGTATAGAAGATTCGTGGGAGCAAGGCGATTAAACTAGGTTCATGGGACAAACATCCTGCCTACTACTAGGATTTGAATGTCAAAGTGAAAGGGTTGTGAAATAATGAAGATGGAGTATTTTGAGGCTGGAAATTGGTAAAAGCTGTATTTTTCAGCCCAATATGATTCGAACGACCTTCCGATCACTAGTTCGGACGCTCTACCTCTGAGCTGTAGGGGAATCGTGAGAGCAACACCGTTAAGGACAGTGCAGTACTGTAGGAGCTCGTCCTAGATCCTAAGCCAATTGGTTTGCAACCCAAACCGCCAAACAATAGATTTCAATTGTCACTATTGTTTAAGCATTGTTTAGCGGTTTGGGTTGCAAATCAATTGGCTTAGGATCTAGGACGAGCTGCTACACCACCCGTTGAGCAAGGTTCCTGAGACAAACATTCTGCAAACTGATAGGACGTGAATGTCAAAGGGTTGTGTGAATAATGAAGATGGGATATTTTGAGCCTGGAAAATTAGTGAAAGATGTATTTTTTAGTACTGGCATAATATGACAATACCCTGAAGTGTCTAGAACAATTGGAATTCTTGGAATTTTATTTTTTTTTCTTTTCATTGCCTTATAATTGTAATATTTTAGCGCTGTCACTGTAATGTAACTCGTGTTGTGTGTGCCCTTTCGTGCTCATCTCCCGTGTAATATAATTTATTCACACAACTAACGTAAAACAAAGGACGCAAAGAATTCTTAACAATGTAATTAACGCTAACTAACAAAAAAAATGATTAAATTATATTACACCGGAGATGAGCCCCTTTCGAAGATAATAGTTTCAGGACGCCACTTGGGTACTGATAATAACTGGATTTCTTTAACGGAGTGGTCTACCAGTTTCTTTGTTAATAAAAACGTTTTTGTTCTCATGTTTAACTAGGACACTTCCGGTCCAGAGAATGTAACCGATGGTGACAACATATCTAGCCCCAGCTCACCGGCCGACGCATCATTTGTCTCCCAGCATGCGTTGCGGCAGGCGGAGCTGGGCCGACAGCTACAGGAGCTAACAAAAGCACTGGCTTTGAAGGAAGAATTAGCCAATAAGATGGTGGTAAATGATACTCGACTGGCAAGCATTCGAAAAGAGCACGAGGTTCGTACAATAGCCACAGAAAGACGTCTGAAAAGAAAACTGCTAATTGCAAGACAAAAACTGAACCTTCTAGAAATTGTATAACTGAAAATTAGTATTTGGATTTTGGAAGTAAACGAGTGAAAGGCCTCGTGCATTTCCCTCAAAGTGACGGATCAATGTCAGTATCTTGACAACTGTACACCTACCCCTCCCCTAACCTAACAAGTCATAATAATGACATTAATTGATCATCGCAGTTATGTACACAACTTAAGCAGCTGTGAAATTAAAGCCTAAAAAAAAACCTCAGGCCTGAACAGGATTTGAACCCATGATCTATGCGATACCGGTGCAATGCTCTACCAACTGAGCTATCCAGCCAACTGGGAGCTGGTCATATTGGGAGTTCGTAATATACTCGTAGATGAAGAAGAATGATTCAAATTAATATATGAAAGACCATATATTTGAACTGCGGATTAATATGTAATGACATCAATTGATCATCGCAGTTATGTACACAACGTAAGCAGCTGTGACATTAAAGCCTGAAAAAAAAAGTTAGCGTCATTGTTGGGTTACGGGAGGGCTAGGTGCACAGTTGCCCAGTTACTTACATTGATCCAACGTGACAATATTCATTTCCTTTTAATGCTATGGTTATTGTATTTTGTTTTTCCGGGTTCATTTGCCGAAAGTTATTTTTACGTTTTTCTGAAGGGTACAGTCAGGGAACTGGAGGCCGAAATCTCTAGGTTAGAGAAGGAAAAGGCCGATCTTAGCGTGGCTCTGAATACTGCAAAGTCAGCAAGTAACGAGAGGTAAGAAAAGGTTATAATCTTCACGATAGAAATTGCTGAAGATAGTGGCTTTTCTGGTGCAATACCTGAAACGTTTTGCCCATGTGTCTCCCTTCCCCCATACTAAAGTTTGTTCGCCTACTGGACTCCTTATACTTTGCTCGAAGGGCCTCTGGAACAACATTGAATAGAAAAGTGTATTTCAGGGCCTATAGATGTTTCTGTCGTTGTTGTCAATAGATCTAGATGGCCTCAATGCTCACCTATACAACAGTTGTCTACGCAGGTTTTGTACCAAATTGTCATTTCGTTCTGTAGATTTACGGAGGTTTCAGTGAAAATGATTGCGTCGTACATGATGTGTTTTTGTCTATTTCTTTTCAGTAAACTCAACGAGAGGAATAGAAATCGGGTCAAAGAACTCGAGGCAAAGATTCAAGAATTGAAAAAGAAACAGGTTTGTATACAGTGTAGCTTTATAGAATATTGATCTCTCCCTCTTGACGCCGTAAATTGTTGAGCCGACGTGCTCTTAGCAGTTACAGGTGAAATTCCCATGCGTGCAAATCTTCAAAGTCTCCTTTATTTTCAGGTTGAACAGCAAAAACTGTTAAAGTTGAAAGAACAAAGCGACAACACCATAAAGAAACTCATTTCTGAAATCCAGGTGAGAAGTTGTACTTAAATCGAATTCATCAAGCTGTTCATTAATTTGAAGCAAGAAATATCACTGTTAGCTTCTGTAAACTTATCTGCTTAAATCGGTTTATCCTTTACAATAGCACACACTGTGGAGCACTTTGTAAAGCGTGAGCACGGAATACACATAGAATATAGAGCATTGAAGAATAATAACGTCGTTAAGTAGAAACCAACTCCCATACTATCACGAATCTTGATTGAATCTCTTTGACTATTGCGTCTGAACAAAACTTGAATTCGTAGTCTAGTTGTTCAGTATGAGGGGTTACCTTTGTTTTCTAGGAGTCATTTGTCGACTCGGTGCGAGGCGCCTCCTGGGTATTCACTCTCGAACGTGTGGTCTCACTGTTAAGAAAACTAGGGTCAGATAGACGAGTGTAGCTAAACGTGTTTTTGATGTATATGGTATACCATAATTTTTCTCAAAGGGTATGAAATCCAACCGCGTAAAACTCATGCGTCAGATGAAAGAAGAATCAGAACGGTTCAGAGCACTGAAGGCTCAGAAAGACAAAGAAATTAACCAACTGAAAGATCAGGTCAGTGGTAAACTGATACTTGATCCCACTGCTTGTATTAGAGTAACTTATTTGTCCCTAAAAACGTTTGTCCCCGATCGTCAATGTTGTCGCAACTTTTCCGCCTGAAATTCTCTCCCAAAGTACGCCTGCGACTTTTGCTCATTTTCTTCTCCAATGCCGGGAATCTTTTTTTCAGGGTCGCAAAAGACAGTTCCAGTACAAGAAGCTGGAATCAATGCATATGAAGCAACAAGCCGTATTGAAGAGAAAGACAGAAGAGGTGAGATACGCATGATCGCAGGTGTTGTTCACGTGTCAGTGAAATTCACGTCATAAAACAGTGAATTCGTCGAGCTTCCTGTTGAACAGTCTGTAAAGCAGGGGTGTCAAATATTCAATTTTATAACAGTTTTTATGTGGCTTTTCTTCCTTTCCAGGTTTCCGCGGTTCAAAAGCGACTAAAACTGGCTTTGGATCGCCAAAAAGAGGCGGCTGAGAAACGAATTGCGCAACAGCAACATCAACAAAAACAGGCGGACGGTCTGGCACCGAGAATGAAGGTACTTCGAATTATGGGGAAAAAAAATCAAATTCTGTAAGTTTTCTGGGCTTGCTCTTAAAAATGGACTGGATTTCAAACCGATGGTTATAAGAAAAATTTTCAGCGTTCCTCTTAAATTGATTTCTATATTAGTGAATGCCATTGATATTCCGAGTTCACAGAGCAGAAAAAACCGTGCGAAAATTGTTACTGATTTGTTAATAACTAATGCTAATACTTTGTGTACGTTTCAGTCTTGGTTAAGCCACGAAATTGAAGTTCTTGTAAGCGTCGGTCAGGCCAAGCGAACTCTGGAAAACTTAATTGAAGATCGGAAGGTGCTATCGCGTCAAATTACCGAGGTAAAAAGCCAACGAGAAGAAGCTGACGACGAACCGGCTGTCAAGGTAACTAGAGTCACTCTGTATAAATATCATTAGAAATTAAAAACCTGATAAAAATGGCCACTCTACATGCATCCAGCGTTAGAACCACACCTAATAGTAAAAGAAAAAGTGTTACATTACAGTACTGTTCAGTAGCTTTCCAAAAAATGGTCACACTGCATAGTTTGATCCAATGTTGAAGAAGTTAGAACCATACTGTATAGTAAAACAAACAGTACCACAGTACAGTACTGTTCAGTAGTTTTACAAAGCGTGGTCACACTGCATGGTATGATCCACAGATGAAAAAGTTAGAACCGCACTGTAGAGTAAAACACTGACACGGTACCACAGTACAGTACTGTTTACTAGCTTTCCAAAGAATGGTCACACTGCATGGTTTGATCTACAGATGAAAAAGTTAACCACACTGTATAGTAAAACAAACAGTACCACAGTACAGTACTGTTCAGTAGCTTAACAAAGAATAATCACACTGAATGGTTTGATCCACATATGATAAAACTAAAGCATATTGTAAAGCAAATCAAAAAGTAAACAGTACTGTTCAGAAATTTTCCATAAAATGACATGCTGTATACTTTCATTTTCACAAGCACACTTGACAGCAGAGGTAGCACTACTTCAGTGAGACCAAAGTCAGTGGAAATTCTGCCTCATGGTGGCAGTATCGTTCAATAGACTGAGCGACTTTATTCTATCTCCCTGCAATAGAAAATGGCTCAAGATTGCGGGACGCCGGAGGACAAGAAAAAGAAGTCACCAGAGTTAGACCATAAAATCTCTAACTTGGAAAATGAACTTGAGCTGAGGTTTGTTTGCGGCTTGCGTCAGTATTCGTCGACACCACTCCCTCTTTTCGATTTGCTCCAAAATAAGACATTTTTAATGTATTTTTTCGCTTTGTTTCCTAGGAGTTGTCAAATAGCCAGCCTTCAGCAAAAGCTGCTTGACGCTGAACAAGGTAAACCTTTGTGTGGTTTGAAATTTTTAAAAAGTGCAGTCTTTCGCAAACTGAAGCTGATAATGATATGGCGTTCTCTTAGTGTTGCGATCACAAGATGATGTCAATGAACAATGCTTACGCCGCAACGCCAGGATAGCCAAACAAGTGCTTTCGCAACTTCAAGAAATACCCAGATATGGATTAACTGGCCAATACCTATGTCCTATGTCATTTTTTTCAGGAAACCCTAGGTTGGCGATTCTAACAAACCAGTCACATCGAGGTGGCACGCGTTCTCCCGCGCGTGTCGCTGACGACATTTATTTGCTCTCCATCCTCACTGGCTCATTGCACTGTTTCTATTTGCAGTGGTTTTTGTTTTACGCCTCTCAATTTAAAATCGCACCATCACGGGAATGCTCCAAATGCATTCATTTCGTTCACCCAGTTCATCTTTGACGTTTTCGATTCGTTTTCGTGTCTTGACAGGTGAGAAAACCAAGCATCGTTGGAACAGCCTTCACACTATGGCTGAAGCGAAGGCAGGATTACAGGTTTTGCTTCAAATGGTGAGATAACATATCGGTGTCTTAATCTCGGACCTTTTTCTAATTCAAATTTGCTTCTTGTGACGTTAGTAATATTCGCGAAAATGCCGGGCTTGTGGCATTCATTGTTTGGACACGAAATATGGTTTGGTAGATGGTGGAGGTCGGTGGCGTGGTTCCACTGCAATAAGTAACCACCCTGTTCAAAATACTAATGACAGTCTGGTCCTACAGGCAGTGGTTGCGAAGTTAAGCAACGCAGTCGTGGAAAACTCTAGAGAAGAAGCCGAACGTATGTGCAAAGACCTACGGACACGGGAGCAGGTAATTTTATTCAGGGCAGGAAAATAAACTGTGACACTGTTTTCATTTTAAATGAATCTGAATCTGAAGTGAAGAAATGTTAATTGTCTTGTGAAGTGTTCTGCTCAAAAGGTCTTAGCCTTTCAGATGAATTTATTGTTTGTATTGGTTAAAATTGTACTTGGGCTGAAACTTCTTAGTCCCGTTTTAAAAAGTTGTCAGATATTATTTCGCCCATTAATGATTAAGTGTCATACACTTCATCATATGTTTGGTGAGAAGCAAGGATATTTCTAACTTGATTCCAGCACACTTTTACCCTGAAGCGAGATTTGCGTCCGCAACAAATGACATTTCTGACAGTGTAGCTGGCAGAAATAGCTATTTTGCCGGCACGGCCCCCAGACTGGGTCCGAATAGAAGGGATTGTGGGTAGCGTCATTAGATATATATAGTTATTCGTTATAGATTTGAATCAGTCTAGGTCAGCACATCGCTCATCCAACAAAATTTATTTTGTAAATTTTGAGTTAATTTATCTTTGGTAGTTCACTATCTTCTAGTTTTCGCGTACCTCTGCCCCCAGAGTTGGCGGCACCGCAGCTGTGTTCAGCAGGTTGGGGGTATACATTCCCTTTTTTCCACAAAGTGGTTTTGGGTTTTCGTATCCGGCGGTGTCGTATACATTTCCTGTAGGAGTTTTTGTAAATCGAGGGTATTCTGTTAAGTTGATGGCAGGTTTGCAATAAACTAGCTTTGAGGTCCTTGCTGACCTACAGGCCCCTGTATCTACACTGTTGTGTATGCTTTTCTGGGTAGTGTAGGCAAAATATGATATTCTTGGGATCAAGGGGACTGGGCACAAATCATTCTGGGTAGGTGCACAGTTGCCCATATACGTACATTGATCCAGTGTAATTATAGTAACATTACAAGTGAATAAATCAAAACAGAATTATGATAAACAAGTTTTTAGCTGATACCTTAGAGTTACAAAGCTTTTAAATCGGTCAATTCTTGTTACAAGAGGATAGCAGACACGGTTGGATCGAGATTGTTTGTGTAAATCATCTGGGGTTATCTGTGGCCTTTGAATTACAGACGATGACGCAACAGCATCAGAGGGAGATCGCGGTGCTGACGCAGTCACATGACAAGTTGTTGATCAGTCTTAAGGAAGAACACGAAGAGAAGGCGAGTGAGGTCTTAGAAGTACAACTTAAGACAGAAACTAGTTTGTTCGTTAAACACTGAACAGCTTTTGACGAGAAAATTCTCAAACCCCTTGGAATCAATATCCAGAAGAAACCATTCAACCGGAGTAAAACACTGAATTCGCAAACTTCCAAGAACGCTATAGAAATTGCTTTTGTAGGTTTGTCGCCGCCGCCCATTTGCAAATTAATATAGGGTGATTGTACTTTTTTCTCCTTGGTGAGTGCCATACATTTCCTTATGGGTTAGTTTGGAGAATTTGGTGTTAGATCTAACCAGAAACTAGTGTCCAACTAAATAAAGTTTTGCTACTTTGGTTACCATACCATAAATATAAACCTTGAACAAATCGTATTCGTTGGTAGCTTAATTTGTTTTGCTGCAAAAAAATGAAATTGGATCCTACTATTTTTCATTATAATAGTGACACTAAATTAAGAATGAGGAAACGTTCTTAAACCAATTGCAAATAATCAAATAATATTTTATTCTCTTCAGGTTAACTTCATCCTCAAACAGATTCCTACCAATGAAAACGCCGACAATCCAAAAGAAGATTCTGTTCAAATGAAGGTATCTATGAAATCCTCTATTGTGTGCATCTGTTTTGACTGATAAAAGTAATTGCTCTGGTTTTTTCGAGAGTCAATTGAAAATTGCTCCATAGAACGTCAATAAGCTATTATCTACTGCGCGATATAATGTTGATGCTCTTGTATCTCCATGGAGACCGTTGTAAAGAACAACAGAAAACAAAGTTTGCTTTACTGGTTCAGTGGATTTAGGCTCAAGGTCGAAATTACTGAATGCATTGCATGCAGAATGAAGATCCTATGTTTAAGCTTTAAGGATTGGAAAGCGCATTGAGATTAAATGGGGTTTTAGACGAAAGGCGAAACCAGAACAATGGTCAAAGGAAGAAAGAAAGTTCTTTGTTGACTAAACGTTTACGATATAACTAAAACCCTACTGGACTACCAGTATACAGATTACAATAAAATAAGCCAGAAATTCTTTCTGTACTTTGTACTTCTCACATCCTTTTGATCTGCGTACTTTTTGAAGGAAGAGCTGGCTGAATTGCAGGAGGAAAACGAGAAACTAAAAGAGGTAAGACCGATTTCTCAGCCCACTTGTGGAAAGAACCCGTACCAATCTATATATTGCATGAGTTCACTGAGAAAACGTGTTCTAGAAGAAATATCGGAACGATGACGTCATCTACACTCTACCATCAAACTACCAGGCAAATAATGATAGTGATATTGATAATAATAAAAATAATTCTGTAATGACAATTATTCTTTAATTTTGTTCGTATTTTTATTATGACTACAGCAACAAAAACAAAATTAATGATGATATCATATCCCTTAGCGCACTCGTCATCCACGGTGATGACAAAAATGTAGAAAACGTTTTTAAAAAAAGGTACAATGTTAAAAGGCACAATTGTGTCACGGAAAATGTCTCTTTTGCTTGTATCTCCTTGTCTCCATAGCAACTGAAGAAGCTGATGGATGTGTTTGAGAATTGCTCGCCGACACCTTCGCCGAATAGAAATGTAAGATCAGGAACTTGTGTTATGATTTAGATCCAAATTATGCCTGACATTTTGGAATTTACAGTTGAGAATTTAGCAGAAACCAGCTAATTTGTACGAATCCTGCAATCTGATGCCTAACGTACTCACGATCTATCGAGTGATAGAATGCAATTTGCAAAAAAGGGCAGGGTTTAGAATTTGACCGATAAGTATTTTTGTGAAATCAAAGTCAGTATGCCTTTCGGTTTGTAAACGAGTAAAGTGCTTTTCCTCACTTCATTTGAGTTGAATACTATCGACTCGAATTCCCAGTTTAATTTTCAATTAGATAGTACCACATATTTTTACATAGACAGATGCAAATACAAGCGAGGAAATTAAGAGAGTTCACTATCTCGAGGACACTGCGACTATGTCCTATTCATTTGATTAATTTCTTACTTTGTTTCTTTTGCTCTACTGGGATAAACGGCGCTTTTTTCAAACAGGATGGCTTGATCTTTGCCAAGCATGCTCACTGTTCGTTGTTTTTCCCTTTCCTCAGAGCTGTAAATGTAATGGAAAATGCGCCACAAATGTTTGTTTGTGCAAAAAGAATTCCTTGCAGTGTTCAGAGAGCTGTGGCTGTAAAACCGCTAAATGCGTCAATCGACGTCAGGTAGGACATTTCCCATCCCCTCTTTGCTAAACAGTATTCAGAATATCCGTGAGGTTCCCCTGACTACTTTATGCTATCCTTTAGTCTCAAACTTTAAAAATGTTACCATCACCAACCTCTCCGAAATAAAGAACTAACGGATTCGAAGAGAGAGAAAAATCTCACATAAAAATATATTAGCAATACATTAACAAAAAAATGGAATTGTTTGCGCACTTGAAAAAATGTTCTTGCCAAGACAAAATTGTCAATCAGCCCTTGGCTGCATGTGCATCCCCACAAAAGTCAAATAATTGAATTGTTATTAAGGGGAACACGTTACTTGAACCGTCCTTTACTGAAGTCATGTTACAAATGCAAGGAAATTTCCTTACTCCATGGCAATCTCTGAAATGAAACAAGATTTCTTTTTCAAGTAGTTCTTTGTGTACTACTTAATTTTTTTTCTTATTTTTGTCAAGAATTCCTTTCCAGTTCAGCTCGAAGCGGTTAATTTGGAAAGTGGAAGTGGTGAGATTTTATTTTTATTTTTATGGTTTCATAGTGTAATATCTTCTCTTATAATGCACCTATCAATGTTAAGGCGGGGGGGGGGAGTCAGGGCATGGGGTGGGGATTTGATTGTCTTTGTTGGCCCTGTGGTAGGGCATTTGACTCACCTTATTCTCCCGGGGGAGGGAATATTTGAATCTTTCTTTGCCACCCTTGGGATATTTGACAGCGATGTGCAGCCCGGGGTGGGGAAATTTGGTTGCATTTGACTGGAATGCTTTGCCCGTGGGCAGGGAATTTGACGGCAAATTTTTCAAAAATGTCAAATCCCCACCCCATTTTGTTCATTTAAATACTTTCTTTCGCTTCAGCTGATCGGTAACAAATTATTGTTAAAGTAACACATTTTCTTTTTTCCAAAGCTGTAAATCTTACAGACGATGCAGAACGAAAAGCGTTAGTGGAGGTAAACAACTTGCCAGTTCGTACAAACCGAAACCCACCGAAAAAACGGCCGGCAAGTTTCGTCAGATCTCAAGCAATCAGATCCACGAGTTCCGAAGATGACGACAACGAGTCGAAGCAATCCGGACGCGTTCGACCTGGCAACACTCCCAATCGGCCATTTCCTGCGTTTGGAAGACTAAAGACGCCTGGGTCCGGCTTTGGATCGGCAAAAAAAGCTGCGCGGCGTAAGTCTATGGGAAAGTTTCACCCTGAAAACAAGCGCAAAAGAAGACTGTACAGAGTTTCGAACACAGCTGCGGTTTTAGGAGCGAAGAAAAAGCAGTCGACGTAAAAGAAAGATCTCCACCTCTACTTTCTTCCTGTTGAAATGTGTTCGGCGCTGTTAACACAAAAGATGTGTCATAATAACCTTTTCAGCGATTGTTCTGTGGTTTTTGATTATTTAATGTAAAATGGGTTTATTAAGATAACTACAGATCAACAGAATGGTGCGTGTAATTTTCAGTTTTAGCCTTGGATTCAGTTTCGATACATCAACTGACACCCGTTGCTTAGCAATAGGACGTAATCATATGGCACCTCACTGATATTCACCTCAGGAAGTCCACGTGCACTGACGCTAAATTTTGTTTTTGAGATTGCACGTTAGAAACGATTTCTCACTTTTTTAGAACGAGTAAATATAGTGTAAGCAATTTTGTCAATAAAGACAATAGATGAATAACTGGTGTGGGAGTCTTTGCAATAAGCAGCCCGTGATCAGTTTAATTCAGTAAATAACGCTACCGTAGATTGAATGTAGATTGAAATTCGAAGTTTTCTTTTATATTTCCTTTTTACTATTGTTCAACTAGAAGAATGTATTTCCAAGGAATTTGTCTTGCTTTTTTGTAAATAAAGTCTCTTACTTGAACTGTAATATTTTTATATACTACAATATTTTATTTGTAGAATGAATAATAGTGTTCGTGACGAATTTCGACAGCCTTATTAAAATTTACGAAGATGCCTGCCTCAGTGACTTAATGGACATTGAAAACACATTGAAGCTTTAACATATGCAGGGGTTTCAATAAGTTTTAAAGTAGACGGTTGACCATATTAAAATAGGCAGCTGTAACAGGTGAGAAATTCTGTGACTCAAGAAACTCAAGGGACCAAAAAGAAATTTAATGTTAGAAGGTAGGCGGCGATGATTTGGGAAGTAGGTGGCGAAATTCGCCGGTTGCCGGCTTCTATTGAAACCCCTGCATATGAGAGTCATTTCTGGATTGCATTGGTTTTTGTCATTACTCGCCACCGTCTCAAGGAATCAGCAGTTCAGTAGAAACTTCTTGTGACTGGCTTACCGTGTTTCCCGCGCTTAGTGCTGACGACACGTTTCTTGATTGGTTCTGTTCATTGAACTGTGTGCATCTGCCTTGGTCTTGTTTTCCTACGAAAGTTAGTACCGTCAAAAAAATCCATAATACGAACATCATTCCAGAATGATATAAGTATGTTTTACAGAATAAACAGTTACAGGAGCGAATTACCCCGCTCCTGACAGTTAGCAATTTGAATTGAATATCTTATGCAGTTTATTGCAACAAACTGACATAAGAAAATTGTCTTTCATCGTTGTTTCCCTCAAGTCAGTGTTTAAAGCTGTCACTGGATAAAAATGATTGAGCTTGCGCTATAAAATTATTCTCTCTTTTTTCTTTCCGCGTTAGAGCAATTTATTCTTTGAAAAACTCCCGATAGGACAAAGCACAGCAAATTTTAATATGGTGAACTTTGAATGATTTCCGCTTATTATGCTTTTTAATAAAGCGAAAAATTCACGTGTACATGGACAAGCAGCTTGGAGATGCACCTGTTCTTTTACACAAGCCTCAAATTCTTTGCTGTTTAAACCCCACACGAGGTTTTCTTCTGTTAGGAAATACAGGTCATTTAATAAATTTCTCAGGGTGGACACTTTAATATTACTTTTTTAATTAATACTTCTTGTTGTCTTCAGCTCAGTGGAGGTGAAGTATAACGCAAATACTAAACATTTTCCATCTTTACTTAGTCCAACTTTTCTATTCGCACAAGCGACTATAAACAGCTGTCGCGTTCCTTGCTGCAGTGTCAATTTGGTTCGATATTTCGTGTTTAGACCTAAATTGACGATAATGGAGGAGAGATTAACGAAGCTTTTGTTCGAGCTCTCAAACAGATCCGCGTTTGTTACAGTTTTGGAATCAATCGTCGCTGTTGCCATCATAGTGTTCTCAATAGTTGGAAATATTTTGGTCCTTCTTGCTTTATACAGAAGCCCACGACTGAAAAAGCCTTCTTACTTGTATATCGTCTCTTTAGCCGTGTCTGATATCATCATGTCCACGACTGCGATGCCTTTTAGTTGGGCTGCACTAATGCTTGGTCGATGGTGTTTTGGAGACACCATTTGCTGGTTACAAGCTTCGCTAGCGAACATGTTGGGTTGCACATCCCTAGTGAACATGGCACTTATTGCTGTGGTGAGATTTCTAAAAGTCGTTCATCCAACGAAACACCGTAAAATTGTCTCTGTACAAACTATTGTGTTCTCCATTTTTGCAGCTTGGTTGCTAACGGGAGCAATCCCACTATCGTTTTATCTCAGCAAGTCTGTCGCAGTATTTCACCCCGGTCATGTCGCTTGCACATTTGACTTCAAAACTGCGAATAAAATCGTTCTCGCTTTTATCGCTACATTTGGGACGTCCATACCTTACCAAATCATGTTTCTTTGCTATTTTAAAGTCTGGCGTTTTATTAAAAACCACAACAATCAAATGAGCACTTCTCTGGTGAACGTGGAAGAACTGAACCTAACTCGCTTGTTAACGTTCATTGTGGGCGCCTTTACAATATGTTTCATCCCTCCCTCAGTAATGACCGCAATCGATGCCTTCTACAAACAATTCGTTCTTCCTCGGGAGGTGTATTTCGCTGGAACTATTATGATTGCATTGACAAGTTGTATTAATCCTCTGATATACGGGGCTTTGAATGGCGAGTTTAGAAGGGAGTTTGTAAAACTCCTTCATGGAAATGGAAGAATCGTTCCTTCAAATTCATAAGCATAACTGAGTTCAAACTGAAGACATTATCAGCCGATTGTATCAGTTTCAGTTTTATTCATGAAATATTGTTACAGAAATTACAGAAATATGCACTGCCCACAGTTAGCAAAAGCTTGGGTGAGCCGTGTTACGAGAGCAAGATGTGTATCTGTCGGAATGAAATTTTTGACACGTCCTGAGTCAAAACGAAATGGAAGTTCTTCAAGTTATAGTTCTCGATCTTCAAGTTGCCTCTAACAGTCACAAACTTTTCGACAAGTGATAATGAAAAATCGTTCTAGTATCGTAACAAAGAGTGTCGTCTTCGAGACTGTCCAGACTGATGGTTGACAATGGGTGCGTTTTTTTTTGGTATGATCTGGATTTGTATTTGTGATCCGAATCACACGGATCATGATACATCAACAATTCTCAAAGCATCAATAATGCATAAGAAAGAGACAAAGGAAATCAAGCACCGTGACGTGTTTGGAAATTTTATGAGGCACGGTTCGTCTTTGAATGGTTTATTTCTCACTTTAAATTATTTCGTTTGAAAAGCTGTATCAAACACTCGATACATGTTCTTCATTCCCTATCAAACACCTCGCATTTTATCGAAAATACTCCTCTGCACTTCACGGTGTTTGACATGTGATGAAACACTCCATCCCATGTTTAATAGACTAAATTCCAAATACTTTAGTTTGATTAAAGGAAAAATTAGTGGCCAGGTGTTTTGTAGTTTAGACGTTTAACAAAAGTCGTTACATTTTCTTTGGAAAGAAAGCATTTCTCAAACTGATGCATAAATACAAGTTTACCTCTGAAGAACAGGCAATAAATTGAGTGTCAAACAAGAGTGCGTACCTTTTGACGTTAAAGAGGTTCGCCCAAAATCTGCAGAATTCCTGCAAATCCTCACATATATCTTCTTTCCGGGAAGTTCGTAATTTGGTTCCTCATGGCATCATAATCCGTCAAGTTTTGAAGTATTTCGATTGTAGGCAAAGGCGATACGCATTGTGAATTCAACAGGAATCAAGGTCAAACATAACACCTTAAGGCCCTTGGCTTACAGAGAAAACGAAAACCACTATACTGTCTCCTCGTTGTCCAAGACCAGAGTGGTAGCAGATTGATAAAAACACTAGACTACCAGTGATCGATATCACACATGTGCGGATATCATTTATATTCACATATGTGTTATATCATTTTTATCAATTTGCTACCACTAGATATAAACTTAATACATACCTACATACATGCTTTATTTATACACGGTAAAACCTTTTGTAAGAATTACAGTAGCTATAGTTCAATAAAAATTAGAACGTAGTTATAATAATAAAAATACAAGGTTGCCGTGTGGGAGCCTAACCCTCATTATCATCGAATCGATTTATTTCTTTTTTAAAAGATCCAACTGATTCGATTGGGCAAGCTGTTCAATAGTGAGGCCGCACTGTAGCTAAAACATTTTTTGAGATCGTTGGTATTTGGTTTTGACAAATTAAGCTTCATTTCAAAATTCCTGACGTTATATTTTGTGGTGCGAATTGAAAACAGGTCTTGTAGATAATCTGGTGCAAAACCATGTAATATTTTAAACATTAGGGTAGCTTTAAGTTTTTTTTATAATAAAAATATACATTATATGTTGAAAAATATTTCGGCAATCGAAATGATTTTTTCTAACTTCGTTTCTCCGCGTGGCCATGTAATATCCTCTAGTCAATATGATTATAGAATAAACATCAGTTTATAATACGGAAAAACCCGATCAGTGGTGATTACTTCATTGCATCATGCGTTTGTGCAAAGGCCAATCACAAAAGGTTTTTCAGTTTGTAAAAATTACTATCCGAGACTCCAACTCCGCTTCCGACTCCGCCTTGGATTCCAACTCCAAATTCGATTCCGACTCCCACTTCGATTCCAATTCCGACTCAGACTCCGATTTCGATTCCGACTCCGCATCAATTCCGATTTCTACTTCGTTTTCGACTCCGATTCCATCTCCGACTTCGACTCGGATTTCGTCTCTAGTTAAAACCAGCCTTTACGTAACAGGGCACAAAGACACGGTTCAGATTTGACCGAGCTTCGCTTTTTTCATTAAACAGAAGCCTTGCTTGGGTGGCAGGTGCACACGGTTGCTTTTCTGTTCAAGCTCTGGGGTAGATAATATTGGACTAATCTTCAACGCTTGTAAACAAAGTAACTTTCTTAATTAATAGCATTTGCTTTAACTTTCCCTCGGTATCAATTTAAGGCTAACACGTAAATGCAACATTTTTTGTCTGCAAATTACAATAATGCACCTCAATTGTACGTGCTAGTAGCAGGCTCCGTCGTATTCAAGATGAAAGCTTTCTACCGCCAACAGGGATAAAAGAAATCTTTGCATTTGGCACTGAAATTAGTCTATTGTTTGTACGAAAAGGTCGCTAACTTGGACCTTAAGGCGTTGCCATCAAGTGTTGAGAAACTAATGGCAAAAGTGGAAGAGAGACTTAAGATGCTTTTATCCGAGCTTTCAAACAGGTCCACGTTCATTGTGGTTTTGGAGTCGCTCGTATCTGTTTCAATCACACTGTTTTCAATTGTTGGAAATATTTTAGTACTTCTTGCATTGTACAGAAGTCCACGACTTAGAAAGCCTTCTTACCTGTACATCTTGTCGTTGGCCGTGTCGGATATTATTATGTCGGTCTTGGCGATGCCTTTTACTTGTGTTTCAGTAATAATCGGACACTGGCGTTTTGGAGAAACCATCTGCTGGTTACAAGCATCGCTGGCCACGATGTTGGGTTGCACATCGCTCGCTAACATGACATTCATCGCTGTGGATAGGTTTTTGAAAGTTGTTCGTCCACATCTACACCGTAAAGTTGTTTCGGTTCGATCCATCGCCTCTTCCATTTTTTTTGCCTGGCTGCTAACCGCAACGATTCCTATGTCTTTTTATTTCACCAATGGCCAAGTTGCGTTTCATCCTGGCCATGTTGCGTGTCTGTTTGATCTGAGTAAAGCAAGTAAAATACTGTTAACCTTGGTCGCTGTAATTGGCGCCGCACTTCCCTACCAAGTCATGTTCGTTTGTTATTATAAAGTGTGGCGTTTTATCAAGAACCACAACAATCAAATGAACAGGTCTCAAGTCACCCCAGAGGAGCTAAAACTCACTCGTTTATTGGTTATTATTGTCGGCGCTTTTACGATTTGTTTTGTTCCCTCTTCAGTGATTTCAATGATGGATGCATTTTACAAGATGTTTTTCATGCCACGTGAAGTGTATTTTTCTGTAACAATTTTGATTGGCTTAGCAAGTTGTGTTAATCCCATCATATATGGGGCTTTGAATTATGAGTTCAGAAGGGAATTTAAAAAAATAGTCAAAAGAGAGAAAACAGAGAACAGCATCAAACCTTTTGTACTTATGAACGTGTAATATGTGTTAACGAAGCGACCAAACTAAATCAGTGGAAAAGATATTAAGTCTTTATTACGATATGCGGAACCTTTTTCCGGGACTTCAAGTTTGAAAAACACTGTAAAGCTAATGCCGTTATCGTATGAACTGAATACCAATGGCGATCCCATCGACCATCACGCGACGCATTGTTTCCCAGAGCAAATAAGCCCATTTATTAGGGAGCTTAAACGAACACGAGAGCGACACCGAGGACGACATCAACGTCTTTGAAATAATGTTACATTTCCTTGCTATTGCATTATAGGCGCCGGGCTTGTTTCATTTTCTTTGCATTCTCTTTTCAAATTGTGAAATTTTCAAGTTGTTACCATGGCAATTTCTTCGTTGTTCATTCATGTCCTTGAGAAACAGTAATTGAGAAATAGTCATTTCACGCTGTTGTCTTAATTGCAGAGAACGACATTGGAACCCACCAGACTATATTTCGCACGCTCAGTTTCATTGTATCGTTCAAGAGCGCTTTTATTTGGTGTCGTTCTACTCGAGGTCGTTGTTGTCTTTTCCTTAAGCTCCCTATATGGCTGGTTCGACGAGCGGACAAGATGACTCAAATCCTAAGTTGTGATTGGCTACCCGAGCGGGCAAGATGGCCGTCTATCTTCGCCTTTCGGGATTTCTCGCTTTGAGTCGCAAAAGAAAACAAAGCAAAGTGGCCATATAATAAATCCTTTATTGACCAAGCTTGTTCGGTCAATATGGCTGGATATTGGCCCTGTTCGTTTTTTGTTTTACCGACCTCAACTAGGAACAAAAAGCGCAAAAACGAACTTGGGCAAAATGCAGCCAACTTGACCTCTGGCCGGCAATAACACATATCAGGGGTCCACTGAGGGGCTCCAGCGCACATTAAATTCACGTTTTCAACAAGAGAAAGCCGTGTTATTCGAGCAGCAACACGAAGGTCTGTTTTGGATTTCAAATGAACATTGTTGTGAATACATATTATAAATCCAAAAAGGCGACCAAAAAAATTTGGCCACAAAAATTTGGCAAACATGTTCGTGTCAACAAAATACTAAAAGGCCCCTGCATTTTGTAAATTTAATAAAAACTGTGAGACAACGTTTAATGAAAATTTTTAAAAGTTCACAAAAGTAGAAGTTATCTGAGGTGGTTCACAGTGGGTTTCCAATGTTAACAACATTGCTTTTTTCTAAAATATATACATGTACATTAATTTCTCTGTTTATACATTATTGTCTGTAGCTAGAAGAAAGCCGGCAGGATTGAGATGTCATGGAGCACTCTCAAAAATTTGATTAGAATTAAACAGCAAACAAACTGACACAAAATTAACCTTGTTGACATCAAAGGTAGACATGAACTAGCCAGCGAAAGGAAACTAGATTGAATATGGGATTTTTCTCACACGAAATTTGAAAGAAGCTAGAAAAAGGCCAGGCAGACATGAACACCTATTTTAGCCGTATTAGAGGGGCTTATGCATATTCACGTATTCGAAGGGAATCAATTTAAAAGCTGTGTCAGTGAAATAACCTGACGGCGGTACCAGAATGCAATCAATCGTTTATTACAGTTCTGAATCTGCCGTTGCCAAGCGATTTCGGCCATTCGCTGAAAATTTGCAATCATCTTTGTTTACCTCGATTCCTTACTAAACTGCAAAAATACAGGAAATATCATACACCCCCCGCTCACACATTAGTTTCCGTACAGCAAGCAACAAACATCAAACAACAAACAACAAATTAATCATGAACAAGGGATGTAAGAAAAAGTCCTTGTTGGTTTATTTATAGGTTAAAACAAAAAATAAAACAAATTTAGGGAAGACGTCATCAGAGCTAATTTCTCCGCTTTCTACTCCTGTTTGCACTTTGTCAATTAGAACGAGACAAAATTGCGTTTTGTTTATATAGCTTAAGGTAAACATTACAGGGAGTTTCAAAAGGAGAATTCGAAATTTCTAGATCTGTAAATAGAACATAGCCTGCAGTTCGGACTCAGTTAATATGTTTGTTCGTTTTGTGTTTCTTTACTGTAGTAAAAAAAACTTTCTTATCTTTTCAGATATGCGGTGACAAACAAACAAAATTTATTTTGGAAATAACGGACGATTGCTCAAATGCACGAAGCGGTCCCAGTAAAATCTCTTTGTAGCAAAATTCAAACCAAGAGAGTTTTAACATGAAAGCATGCCCGGGTTTACCTCTGTGTTAAAACCTGTCAGGTTTTTTTTTTCAGTGTTGTGATATTTCACAATTCTGGATATTTATTTTTGGATTTTCATTTCTGCCAATTCCTAGTAAGGTTTCAACAGTTTACTGTCAACCTGAATATTCCTTGTCGTTTACGGCCGAAACCAACCGCAAATAGTATGAGTTTAGTCCTATCATATTTCACAGCAATTATAGGTTTTTAATTTCCTGGTTTGTATTGATGCAAATACAAGTTAAATTTTCAACAGGTTACTGTCAACCTAAATTCCCCTTTCCATGAACGACCGAAATCAATTGCACATAGTCTGAGGTTAGTCCCCTTATATTTCACAGCAAAGGTATTACACATCATTTGTTATTCTTGGGTTTTTATTGTGCAAACACTTAATCATGCTTTCATCAGTCTTCTGCCAAGTCATAAACGCCTTTAAGATGGCACCCCAGCGCCATTGATCTGTGAATTTGTGATGTGAGAGGGTTCTATCCTAGTGTGCCGCCTTCCGCGAAAAAGTGCTATGAACTCCCGTCTGAACTCTTGGTTTAGCGCCCCGTAAAGCACTGGATTAACGCAACTGGCTGTGCCAACCATTACCGTAGCAAAAAAGTAAGCTTGTCGTGGGAGAGAGAATTGTTCACTGAAAGACTCAATGAGAATTATGACAAAAAAAGGCGTGAAACAAAGGCTGAATGTGCACACTATGAGTGCTAGTAGACGGGTTAGTTTGATTTCTTCGGCGTTCACTCGAGAGCTGTTCATTTGATGGTTGTGGTTTCGGATGAATCGCCAGACTTTGAAATAGCAAATAAAAATGACTTGATAAGGTATAAAACTCCCAAAACCGTTATCATTACAATAATAATAGCACTCGTTGTACTAAAATCAAACAAACATACAGCATGACCCGGATGAAACATGCTTTGTACTCCGGTCAAATGAAACGACAAGGGAATCGCGGCCGTGAAGCACCACATGACAACAATAGACGCTAAAACAGTCCTGGCTGAGCTAAGCCGGCGATGAGTGTTCGGGTAAACAATTTTAAGGAACCTGTCAACAGCTATCAGGGCCATGTTCTGCACCGATGTTGTGCCTAACATTGTTGCAAGGGAAGCCTGCATCAAGCACAGGACATTTCCAAGTCGCCAGTAACCAATCACAGCCGACGTACACGTCAGAGGCATGCCCACAGAAGATAACACTATATCAGATATGGCCAGTGAAGTTATGTACATATTAGACAGTTTTCCACGCAGTCTTGGATTACGGTACAATGCAACAAGGACAAATATATTGCCGATTATCGAGACTGTCGTTATTACAATAGAAAAGAACGATTCAAGCGCAATGACAGCTGGCTCTCTGGTATACAGCGCATGAGAAAGATTCGCCAGCCTCGCATCTTTTGTAGACATTTTCTCGTTTAGTCTATCCTCGACGAAAAAATCGGCTTTGAAACTAAGCAATTCTATGAAGTATAAAGATGGAGTTTGCAGCAAACTAACATCAGTTACCCTTTGGGGATGTCATAGGCAAAATGTGAATCTATCGAAGAATCGGTAGATTGCTGTTACATCGTGATTGGCGAAGCGAGACAATGTACATTACAGCTGGCGAGTTACCAATAAGCTACTGCAAAAAGACAGGGAGGTTTAATTAATATTGGTTTTACATATTTCAACAAATACTCCTACAAATTAAAAAGAGGGTGAAACTTGCTTGAAAAGCTGTCGCGGAAATCTCCCTTTTTTGTTTGAATTCTCAGAATAATATAAACAGCGGATATTAGGTGACTCAGGCTTTGTAGAGAAATAAAAAAGGGACAATGTAAATTCTCTGGCAGTTGCAAATCTTTCTTGGCGTGTAGATAGAGTGATGTGCCAGTATAGTATTACGAGTGAAGCTCTTCGAATTATTCGATTGTTCGGCTTATGTAAACCGCGATATATCAAGAATTTTTGGTGCATCGTTACCGGAATCTATCACCGGCGTTTTCCTGTAACATTTTTCATTAGCGACTTAGTGTAAATATCACTTTATTCGCCTACAACAGAATGACAGTTCACGCAAGCTTCTATCTCGCCCGGTTAGGCCGTAAGCAACTTTCCATTTCTCCTCAAATATCAAGACAGAGAGGAACACAGCTCGCCGTGAGATTAAACATTTATACAACGAAGGGAAGAAAGCCAGGCTATATAAAATGGACCTCTTATCCATTGCGCACAACAAAATATAACTTACCACATATACACTCACAGTTCAAACGAACGTTTTTTTGTTATAAAACTAGACGAGGCAACTTCACTACACATAATTGCCGATCATTATTGGACCTCGCGCTATTTTCTCATGGAAAAGTCATTCATCTTCAGACGTTCATAACAAACATGACTGAATGATTTCAAATATCGACCATTTATCAGCGAGTTATATTATCACTAAATTAAAAACAAGAAAGGTGTCTTTTCCGATGAGCATTTGCAGAAACCATTTTGTGGTTATTACGTCCAGTCAAGCTTGCCTTCTGACATGTCTGAAGGCTTGAAACATTGGCGCCAACACAAATCGAACGCTTATTGTCTATTGCTTGGGATCATTCGTGTTAGAGTAGTTGTGCTCGTGTGTTCGTACTCGTATATGGTTGCCCAGAAACAAAAAATTATCCCTATGATGCACCTGATAGATAGATACTTTGCCACAGCACGTCTACCTTAATACGTTGTCTTCTTGAAGCGCAGATATATCTGCGAAGCGATTGCCGTTTGCTGGCTCGTATCGTTTACAGTGCCGCTTTCTTACACGATACATGGTGACGATTTCATTTTCCATTCCGGTAACTGCGCTTGCAAGGCGGAAGTAGCGGACAAGAACTACGTGCAGGCTTCTGTTCTAAAAATTCAATGTTTATTATCCCTTTAAATGTCATTGTCGCGTCCTACTACAGGGCAAGAGTGACGATTGAACACGCTCACAAAACTGAACGACCTAAAACTCCAGATGGACGACGAGACAGCGCTTACTCATAATCATTGCCTCTCGTCAACTATCACGCGATAGAAGTCTCGAGCTTATAATCTTATTGGTAAACAGAAACACAAGTGGAAGTTTGGGAGAACGAGAAATGCTGTGGGAACACGAGCTGCAGGCAAGTGTTTCTACAGCTTTTTCGAGTTTAATGTTTAATAGAAACATGAATTCTAACCAATCAGCGCGCATATTTTCTTAGGACTGTTTTCTACGTATCTTTAAAAAACTAGCATTTGAGAATTTTTCAGTACTCTCACAGACAAACTCGGAAAAAAGCAAATCTGAGTCCTCACAATAGGAGTCGAACCTTCGATCTTCCGATTACTTGTTCGAAAGATCTACCATTGAGGCATAAGAGACTAGATAAGTTTCATGCCCCAAACATCCTGTGTACTGCCAGTATGTGAATGTTAAAGTGAAATGGTTTGAAGTAATAAATATGAGTATATGTTTAGCCTCAAAAATTTTTGAAAGAGGCATTTTTCAGCACTGTCATGGATATTCTCAGATAAAGCAAATCCGACCTTTCCCAACAGGAGTCAAACTTACGACCTTGCAGGCTCAAAAGATATCACCTTCGTTATTTAAAAATGTGAGAATTTACTTAGTGGAAATTGTAACATCAATCATTTGAACGGTTGTAAAACCACTCCCTAGTAACCAAGTCATTGCCTGAGCGATGTCCGAGCCGTTGCCAATGGAAGAATAAATTACACTCCTAGTTTAGGCTCGATTTCCGCCACTTACTCGCGTCCGGACTTTCCTTTCCGAGTTGCACCTGCTGTTTTTAAGGTGCTGTTAATTCTTTATTGATATTTAGCCCACCTCCCTCTTATAACCCACCCCTCTCGAGCGCTAGAAGACGAAATTCAGTCAGCCATTCTCTTTCCTGAAGAAAAAATATGCACAATTCCCTAGTGGGATAAATTTATTCACGTTTAAGAAGTTCAGCTTGTGATGTTATCGCACCATTCATTCCTGGGATAGCTTAAATGAAATCATAAGCAAATATATATGAAAGGCCATATATTTGAACTTACTCCGCAGTTCAAATATATGGTCTTTCATATATATTCATTTGCATTCCATTCTGGTATATATATTACGAACTCACAACATGACCAGCTCCCAGTTGGCTTGATAGCTCAGTTGGTAGAGCACTGTACCTGTATCGCAGAGGTCATGGGTTCAAATCCCGTTCAGGCCTGAGTTTTTTTCAGGCTTTAATTTCACAACTGCTGAAGTTGTGTATATAACTGCGATGATCAATCAATGTCATTACATTAAATCATAAGTTATGAGAATGTGGGTAGCGTGCAAGCCAGCTCTACTGTAGTATAGTAGTTTGTATTTTTTGAGTTCAGGGATCTTGCAGCGCAAACGAGGATGAGAAAACTCTCGAATCTACAAACAAGAAAAATCTTTCAATACGGTAAACCTGTTATTCTAGATTTAGCTTAATCAATAAGCCTCTTCTCTGTAATAAGTCAGCCCCCACAGGCACCTTAGCCAGCGAGGTGGCTTCATAGAGGATTTACACGGTATTCAAGTTATAACGGGATGGATGGCGCAAACAAAAAAAAAAAGAAAAAAATACAGGTGCGGCTGATAACTGGTTTTTTTTTTTACAAATCTGCCCGAGGTCAATGGATTAATGCGTCCTTTTACTCAGATTTAAGTGTTTTCTTTTCCCTCAGACAACCATGTTACTGCATTGTCTTCCCACGCAAACTCTTAAACTGAAATTTCGTAAAACAAATCTCAAAGCATTTACCACAACGTATTCGACTATTCGTTTGATATGTTCGTGAAGTATATAGTAGTAAGAATTTCTTGTTGCAAAATATTTGGTTGCTCCAGCAAAAGCAGAACATTTCTAACCGTTTGATCGAAATTGATATGCGCAATTGGCAATGAGACAAGAGGCAAGTTCTAGATTTTTCTGGGCAAAGTTCCCAAGGAAGTTATCTTTAACTTGAATCCAAATATAACTGCCGTACTTGTTCATAAATCTCCCCTATGCTGACAAAGGGGATTGACAAACCAAGAGAAGAGTTTATCAACATTCCCAAACAACTGCCGAAATTAGCAAATGATTCAGTAAAACATGCATAACTCACCCATGTTCTACTTCTTGCCGGCCTCTCTGCACTTTATGCCTCACTAGGAAACTGACAAGAAACGTCAACAAATTTCTGCCAGAACGCGTCTGTACACATCAAATATTTCGCGCATTTCTCAAGCTGCGCTGAGATCATAATTTCCTAATTTGGTTAAAGTTATTCACTTCTCAATTACTGAACCAAGGCCTTAAAATATTGGTTGCGTTTAGAGTTCATCCTCAGATGCGACAAGCCGTCTAGCTGCGCACAATGACAAGTGCTAGTGCATCCTCTCGTCTCCTGGTGGTATGTATCGTTGTTACGTTTGTCAGCATTCTGCTTTACAGCGTTGGATTTATGTGGCTGCATATGGAACTGCAAGCTCACAAGCAAAGAATTCTGGTTCTTGAGAAAAAGGAAGTGAAGCTACCAACAACAACAGTAAAAGCGAAGATTCTCTCCACGGCAAAAGGTAAGTTGATTACTAGTGGTATCTTTATCATCCTAACATATAACAAGCAATCTGATTGGGCAGTAGAGAAGTTGGTTTGAGAGAAACGTTTAATGAAGAACGGTAATTGATTGTTTCGGGACTTGAGAAAGCGATTGAATGCCTTGTTCAATTAATCGCACTAAACTACAATATGATACGAGATCCATCGTTTAGAGTGTCTGTTTTTGTTCTCGCACAAAAATAAAACACTCCATAGTGACTTTAGGTAGATTACATGGGGAAGCTATGGATCTGTACAAAGCCAAAATGAGACTCTCTTCTTTTGCTCCAAAAGCATATCAGACGATAGCTTTTAGCTGTAGGAAGATAAATTTCTGCGCATGTTTCTGTTTAGGCATGTAACCTTAATTGAGTGCCCTCTAGCTCTCCCTCTCATTTTACCCCGAGAATGATAAAATATCATGTTGTAACACTGTAACAATATATTCTTGAAATTCAAGTCTACAATTGAAATCAGCTGAGGGGTGATTGGCCTTTAAAGAAATGTTAAATCCCCACAGATTAAATTCATTCTAATCAGAGGAAAATATCAAAACGCCGTGCGAAACCATCGTCCTTCAGAAGTGAGTCACTGATAGCTTTGCTTCCGGTTTAGGACAAAAACCAACAGCTTGACTTCCGCGACCGTAGATTGTTAGCAAACTGTATTCATTTGCAGGTCCTAAGAATCCCGCAGTGGCAATTCAGTCACTAGAAAGTAAGAGAAAAGTCAGAGCAGCATCACAGGATATGAACTTAACTCCAGAAGTTAAAAAAGAAATTACCAGGACAGTCAACGTCGCTGTCAAAAAGACATGCACAAACAAGGGTCAGGTTTGCCTACAGGGTCCCCCAGGAGAACCCGGTCCACACGGCCCTGTAGGTCCCCCGGGTCCACCAGGACATCCCGGGCCCCCGGGAAATCCCGGAAAATCCCTTCCGACCGATCCAACGGCCTTACAGCCTTTTAAGGGAGAGTCGGCAGAAATCATTTCCGCCCCAGGGATTGTTGTCACACCCGTGATCCAGACAGTCAGTGAGAACCAAACAGCTGCGTTCAAGTGTTCCCCTGATAAAGATTTAGATGTTCAGATCTCTTGGTCCAAGGAAGGAGGCTCTCTTCCCTCTGAAAGGCACTCTGTCATTAAAGGAGCTCTGTATCTTAAGAACCTTACTGCGAGTGACAACGGAATTTACGTGTGTACCGTGCGCACTGACCTGGGAACGGCGCAAGCTACTGTTACACTAAACGTCAAAGGTATGAATCAATTTGACCTCCTAGCTTCCATATCTTTTCTAAGTAAGACCTTTGTAGCAGCGAAGGAACAGTTACAACGTCATTGGAACGAAATACTCCTTCACCACTGGCCATGGCGCATTGCCATTCTACTTGGGCAATTACACCCAACAACTCAACTAGAAAGGATGTTACTCAGTTTATTGAAACGCCACCCAAGCGTTTGCTGCGCTCACTCGTCAAATATTTTTAAACAATCAAAGAGGAATTTCGTATCTTCGCGCAGCCATGTAAAATCCTGTATTCCCTTTGCCGAAAATAAATTTATGTTTAATAAATTTTAATCTCCTGGCTTTAAAATTGTTCATGAGTAAAATCGTTCGTATAACGAAGGAATCGTTAGGGTGCTTTTTGAGAGAAATACTCCTGTACTTTTGATGCAGCGCTGTCTCCTTTACGCAGACAATTAAGGAAGTAAGAACAGTCTTTTTAGTCAGTTTCTCACAAGAAAATTAAGCGCGAAATAAACATACGGCCAAATCACACCAACAAATCAATTTACTAACTATGTGTTGAAAGCCAGCTATAAATAAATAACTATTCAACTGTCAATCATTGCTTCCTCCTTCGTTAATTCGTTGATATCACTGTGTCTATAGGTCGTCCCCAGATCTCCCTCTCAGCTGGACCTGTTTATGTTGAGAGTGGAATGGATATTCAGCTTCCGAAATGCCGGGTGACCGGATATCCGCCTCCGGTAGTTTCCTGGACAAAACTGTTCGACAAACTTCCCGCGGGAAGATCGTCTGTCCAAGGCCAAACTTTGACAATCAGAAAGACAGAGAAGAAAGACACGGGAACATACATTTGTACTGTTTCAAACGCCATGGGAAGCTCTTACGCTATGACTTCTTTAGCCGTGAATGTCTTGCCGCGCTTTACAGAGAAACCCCCTGAAGAGATAGAACGTTACCTCGGGCAGTCAGTAACACTGAACTGTACAGCGGTAGGACAACCTACACCAACAATCACGTGGAGACGTTGTCAAGGAAACATATCACGTGATCACGTTCATGTGACAGGAGGGCAACTGAAGATAGACAGGTTAAGAGCCAAGGACAGCGGTACTTATATCTGCTCTGCAGAGAGTGAGTTGGTACATGTGGAAACTGAAGTTCAACTGAAAGTCAAGATTGGTAAGTCGCGTTAGGCTATGTTGACATGAGAAAACTCGCCAACAGCACGAGTTTTACACCAGGATGACTATTCGATTTTCGTATCGTGTTTAAATGGTGGAGATTAAATAGGAGCGGGAATTGAGTTGACATAAAATTATTGCATGAGCTAAAAAGTAAAAGTAATACTGTATTGTGAATCAACAATTACATCTTAGCATTCAAATTAATTTCTATTCCTAGCGCGTGATTGTGCTGAGCTGTTTTCTGCGGGATTCAAGGAAAGTGGAGTCTACACCATTAATCCTGTGAACAAAACCAGTTTCAAAGTGTTCTGCGACATGAAAACAGATGGCGGCGGTTGGACTGTGTTCCACAAACGATTCAACGGCTTCGTAGGATTCTACCGGGGATGGGGTGAGTACAAAAATGGCTTTGGTGACGTGGCAGGAGAGCACTGGCTGGGAAATGAAAAGATTCACCAACTCACCGAGATAGCAACTCAGCTGCGAGTGGAAATACGAACTAAAACCGATGAATATAAGTACGCTAAATATAGTAACTTTACAGTGACTAACGAGGCATCTAACTACACACTGTTCGTGGACTCATATACTGGTAATGCCGAGGATAGGTTGACTCAGCATAGCGGTATGGCATTCTCCACTTATGACAGAGACAATGATAAGAGAAGGGGTAACTGTGCTTTTAGCTATAGAGGAGCCTGGTGGTACAAAGATTGTTACCATTCAAACCTGAACAGTGATTTTAGAGACAGTTATTATCATTGGACCTCAGTGTATCTAAAGGAAAGTGAAATGAAACTGAAACCAAAGACTGTGTGATGCACTTTGTGTCAAAACAAAAAAAAAAATGGGCTTTTGTTTAAGAATTTGTTATTAATATTTTCATAGTTCGAACTTTCGCGGTACACAGCTGTTTTATACTACCTTACGCGGCGAAACCGAGAGGTAGGCATGCAGTGAAAATAGAGATGTTAAACTTTAAAGTCACTGCGGATGAAAACGTAGAGAAGGATTTAACCTTCGCACTTTTATGCATCTTTAAACAAATGCAATTCAGCCCGAAAAACAAAATTGGGCTTGATCGCGTTCCAGCCTGTTTTTTGACTTCATATCATGTTTAATGTTCTATTCTTAATGTGATAAGCTGCTAGTCCCAGTTAGTAGTGATAAGAATTACAACTGGTTCTCCTTTTAGTTTATACAGGTAACGCCAATTTAAGATCACCATTAGTAAATTTAAGATCACCAATAGTAAACTGCGTCCGTCAATATTCTTACACATTCTCCCTACTGGTATTGTGTAAAACGTATATGGACGAGTAAGGAGAATTTGTGTCTCGACGTTGGAAATAAAAAGGGAGATGGGCTCTTGCTATCAGTACCGTAACGGCTCCCACATTCTAATCAGCTCTTGACTATTTTCAGATAATGTATTGGTTTTGCGCTGAAGAAACAGCTCGATGCGTCGGTGGTTTTTAAGCCAATGCAACGTCAGCATTTTCTTTCTCGATAAACTATGAAGCGGTATCAATGCAAAAATAAAACTAGAACTAGATGAGTTGTTAGTCTGTCTGTTTAATACGTAATTGTGTTTACAAGATACGATGGTTTGGCCGAACAATTCAACACAACGGCATGACAACACGATAGTCGGTCTACTGGATGCGATATTACAGCATGACAACACGATAGTCTGTCTACTGGATGCGATATTACAGCATGACAACAAGATAGTCTGTCTACTAGATGCGATATTACGACACGACAACACGATTGTCCACCTTCCAGACATGATGTTTCGGCAATCTTTCTCAACAAAGCGTCAGAACGTCTGGACGACGTAACGCCTTCGTCACCGTTCCAGGCAGGTTTAAGGCACTTGCGCGGCAGGACCACAAAATTAGTACGATGTTTGCCTGGGAAGCTGGTAACTAGCAGTGAGCCTCAAAATGATGCTCGCGCACTGGTTCCTCGTGGTCTGGCTTGAAATTCGACATGGCGGAATTGACTCTGAGGTGTAAATTAAACCCATGAAAAACTCACTAGGCGTTAGCCCTAGTAAAGGGTATCAGAGAACCACATGAGGCAAAGAAAAAATTCTTATAACCTTGGTGGGAATCGAACCCACGACCTCCGGATTAGATCTACCGTTGCTCTGCCGACGAAGCAACGAGGTCGGACAGAGAAAGTCGGGGACGATAAAGGTGCTGAATCATACTGAATAGAAAGTAAGGGTACATCATGTTGTGCCGCGTGGCACTGTGAACACAAATGGCGGTTTACGTACCACTTTAATTTACACTTCAGAGTTAATTCTCTGTTCCACTATTTCTGTTTAGGGACGGACCATTAGAAAAGTGATGGGGGGGGGGGGGTGGGGAATTTTCAGCTTGCACGAATTTTTTTTTCGCTCACTGCTTGTGCAGGAATTTTTTTTCAGGTGAACCCCTCTGCACGAATTTTTTTTACTACGTGTGAAAAAGTCACAATTGGACCTTCCTTCTGCATGAATTTTTTTTTTTACCTTCTTCTTTGCATGAATTTTTTTTTGGCATTTTCCCTTGCATGAATTTTTTTTTGGTCCCCCCCCCCCCCATCACTTTTCTAATGGTCCGTCCCTTAGTAACCTGGAGTTTCGATTAACCTTGATACATGGATATTCATGAGTCATAAAATATTCATGAATTAAAGAAATATGAACGTATGATCATAAAATCAACGAAATTAAGGATATGGCCAAGGTTTATTTTAAACCTTGGGAAGGTGAAACGCATTATGACAACAATTTTATATAAACCTCACCTGTAATTCGCAAGGGAACGTTCTTGGCGTTCTTCCGATGGCGCTGATACGTTTCTTTCGAAAGGCGATTCTTTTAGTAATCAAACACTTCTTTCTAGGATATCCACTGCCTGTGAAAAAGCAGATTCTATCAACTCATCTAGTTCTAGTTATATTTTTGGCGTTGATACCGCTTCATAATAAACTGCTGTTTTGAGTGGGTTTTCCCATTTTTTGGCGCCACCCATCTTGACGGTAGTAAATTCACACAAAAACTAGCAGCGCTTTTGTAGCAGTGCGAATGAGTCTCAGATTGTACTCATATGCAGAGAGCAGTTCTCAAATAATGTGCTCAACATGAAGCAAGCACTGCTCAAACAAATGTTTTGGCACTGCTAGTCAAATCAACGGATACTAGAACCAGCCAGATAATAGGGACTTCAAGCAAATCGCTACGGCGACCTCTACTACGGCGGTCGCGGATGCGGAGTCCTAGGGAGAGTACGTCATCGTAGCTCGCCAAATTTCAACTTTAAACAAATTCGGTCCAAACAGTAACTACGGCATTTCTTTCTCACTTGTTTTGGCTGTTATGACTTCCTTTAGAGAATCGAGAAATTTCATCTTTCTAATAGAGAATAGTGATCACTTGTCATGTGGTGAAATACTTGAGATAACGCTTCATATTGGTTTGGAAATTAAATTATAATTTATCAACAACAGAATTCAATGGTGGTCAAGTAAGAAAAAGGCCAGTTTAAATATTTTATTTGCCAAGAAAAAATATTGACAGTAATTATCATCGGAGGGCGATTTCTGGGCAAAACAGAAAACTAAAAATGATGATCGCTAAGTTCGGAGCAAGTGATTTTTCTTCTTATGTACCGTATTTCACAATAAATCAACAAATTCAACGTTTTTGATATTTTATTCTTGTTTAAACAACCTTCAGTGACATTAAGCTTTATTGCTAACAGTCGTACTTACGGTTTTCGTCTGGCCTTCGTTTTCTCCGGCGGTTTTACGGCGGCCATGGCACACTCGAATCACACTCTGTTGTGGATCAAAATCTCAAACTAAGAAAACGCAGGGAAACCTTATTTACTGGAAAACCAGAAGCCGCAACTACTTTCTTGATAAAGTGAAAAACAATCTATGATAGATATGATCACCCGTATAATCAGTGCGCCCTCGTCAACTATCACGCGATAGAAATCTACGAGCTCATAATCTAACTGGTAAACAGAAACACGAGTGGAAGTTTGGGAGAACGAGAAATGCTGTGGGAACACGAGCAGCAGGCGAGTGTTTCTACAGCTTTTTCGAGTTAAATGTTTAATAGAAACATGAATTCTAACCAATCAGCGCGCATTTTTTGTTAGGACTGTTTTCTAAGTATCTTTAAAAAACTAGGATTTGAGAATTTGGACAATTTGTGTAATCTATATTTTTCAGCACTCACACAGACAAACCCGGAAAAAAGAAAATCCGAGTCCTCACAATAAGAGTCGAACCTACGATCTTCCGATCACTTGTTCGAACGATCTACCACTGAGGCATCAGAGACTGGATAAGCTTCATGCCACAAACACCTGTGTACTGCCAGTATGTGAATGTTAAAGTGAAATGGTTGTGAAGTGATAAAGATGAGTATATGTTTAGCTTCAAAAATTTGTGAAAGAGGCATTTTTCAGCACTGTCATGGGCATTCTCAGATAAAGCAAATACGAGTTTTCCCAACAGGAGTCAAACTTACGACCTTGCAGGCTCAAAAGATATCATCTTCGTTATTTAAAAATGTGAGAATTTACTTCGTGGAAATTGTAACATTAATCATTTGAACGGTTGTAAAACCACTCTCTAGTAACCAAGTCGTTGCCTGAGCGATGTCTGAGCCGTTGCCAATGGAAGAATAAATTACACTCCTAGTTTAGGCTCGATTTCCGCCGCTCACTTGGGTCAGGACTTTCCTTGCCGAGTCGCACCTGCTGTTTTTAAGGTGATGTAATTTTTATATTTAGCCACCTCCCTATTATAACCCACCCCTCCCGAGCGCTAGAAGACAAAATTCAGTCAGCCATCCTCTCCCCTGAAGAAAAAATATGCACAATTCCCTAGTGGGATAAACTTATTCACGTTTAAGAAGTTCAGCTTGTAATGTTATCGCACCGTTGATTTGTGGAATGGCTTACATGAAATCATAAGTGAATATATATGAAAGACCATATATTTGAACTTACTCTGCAGTCTAAATATATGGTCTTTAATATATATATATTCATTTGCATTCTTCTCGGGTATAGAACGAACTCACAACATGACCAGCTCCCAGTTGGCTTAATAGCTCAGTTGGTAGAGCACTGCACCGGTTTTGTAGAGGTCATGGGTTCGAATCCCGTTAATGCCTGAGTTTTTTTCAGGCTTTAATTTCACAGCTTCTTAAGTTGTGTATATATCTGCGATGATCAATCAATGTCATTACATGAAATCATGAGTTATGAGAATGTGGGTAGCGTGCAAGCCAGCTCTGCTGTAATATAGTAGTCTATAGTAGTTTGTATTTTCTGAGCGTGCAAGCCAGCTCTACTGTAGTATAGTAGTCTATAGCAGTTTGTATTTTCTGAGCGTGCAAGCCAGCTCTACTGTAGTATAGTAGTCTATAGTAGTTTGTATTTTCTGAGTGTGCAAGCCAGCTCTTCTGTAGTATAGTAGTCTATGGTAGTTTGTATTTTCTGAGTTCAGGGATCTTGCAATGCAAACGAGGATGAGAAAACTCTCGAATCTACAATCAAAAAAAATCTTTCAATACGGTGAACCTGTTATTCTAGATTTAGCTTAATCAATAAGCCTCTCCTCTGTAATAAGCCAGCCCCCAAAGGCACCTTAGGCGCCGAGGTGGCTTCATAGGAGATTTACACGATATTCAAGTTACGACAGGTTCAGGATGGCGCAAAAAAAAAAAAATACAGGTGCGGCTAAAAACTCATTTTTTAACAAAACTCCCGGGGTCAATGGATTAATGCGTCCTTTTACTCAGATTTCAGTGTTTTCTTTTCTCTCATACAACCATGTTACTGCATTGTCTTCCCAAGCAAACTCTTAAACTGAAATTACGCAAAACAAATCTCAAAGCATTTACTACAACGTATTCGACTATTCGCTCGTGAAGTATATAGTAGTAAGAATTTCGTGTTGCAAAATATTTGGTTGCTTTAGCAAAAGCAGAACATTTCTAACCGTTTGATCGAAATTGATATGCGCAATTGGCAATGAGACAAGAGGCAATTTCTAAATTTTCTGGGCAAAGTTCCCAAGAAAGTTATTTTTAACTTCAAATATATGTAACTGTTGTAATTACTCATAAATCTTCCTTGTGTTGACAAAGGGGTTTGACAAACCAAGAGAAGAGTTTGTGAACAATCCCAAACAACTGTCTCAAATGGCAAATGATTCAGTAAAACATGCATAACACACACATGTTCTTCTTCTTGCCGGCCTCTCTGCACTTTATGCCTCACTAGGAAGCTGACAAGAAACGTTAACAAATTTCTGCCAGAACACGTTTGTACACATCGAATATTTCGCGCATTTCTCAAGCTGCGCTAAGATCATAATTTCCTAATTTGGTTAAAATAATTCACTTCTCAATTACTGAACCAAGGCCTTAAACTTTTGGCTGCGTTTAGAATTCATCCTCAGATGCGACAAGCCGTCTAGCTGCGCACAATGACGAGTCCTAGTTCATCCTCTCGTCTCCTGGTGGTATGTATCGTTGTTACGATTGTCAGCATTCTGCTTTACAGCGTTGGATTTATGTGGCTGCATATGGAATTGCAAGCTCACAAGCAAAGAATTCTGGTTCTTGAGCAAAAGGAAGGGAAGCTACCAACAACAACTGTAAAAGCGAAGATTCTCTCTACGGCAAAAGGTAAGTTGATTACTAGTGGTACCTTAATCATCCTAACATATAACAAGCAATCTGATTGGGCAGTAGAGAAGTTGGTTTGAGACAAACTTTTAATGAAGAACAGTAATTGATTGTTTCCGGGTTTGAGAAAGCGATTGAATGCCTTGTTCAGTTAATCGCACTAAATTACTATATGATACGAGATCCATCGTTTTGAATTTCTGTTTTTGTTTTCGCACAAAAATAAAACACTCCATAGGTAGTGACTTTAGGTAGATTACATGGGGAAGCTATGGATCTGTACAAAGCCAAAATGAGACTCTCTTCTTTTGTTCCAGAAGCATATCAGACGATATGTTTTAGCTGTAGGAGGATAAATTTCTGCATATGTTTCTGTTGAGGCATGTAACCTTGATTGAGTGCCCTCTAGCTGCCCATCTTATCTTACCCCGAGAATGATAAAATATCATGTTGTAACACCGTAACACTATATTCTTGAAATTGAAGTCTACAATTGAAATCAGCTGAGAGGTGAAAAAATCGAAGAAATTGGCCTTTAAAGAAATTTGATTAATTTTATCCTAATTAGAGACAACAACAAAAAAAAAAAGAAAACGCCGCGGAAAACCATCGTCCTTCAGAAGTGAGAGTCACTGATAGCTTTGCTTCCGGTTTAGGATAAAAAAACCAAATACTTCACTTCCGTGACCGTAGATTAGCAAACTGTATTCATTTTCAGGTCTTAAGAATCCCACAGTGGCAACTCAGTCACTAGAAAGTAAGAGAAAAGTCAGAGCAGCACCACAAGATATGAACTTAACTCCACAAGTTAAAACAGAAATTGCCAGCACAGTCAACGCCGCTGTTAAAAAGACATGCACAAACAAGGGTCAGGTTTGTCTACAGGGTCCCCCAGGAGAACCCGGTCCACAAGGCCCTGTAGGTCCCCCGGGTCCACCAGGATCTCCCGATCCCCGGGAAATCCCGGAAAATCCCTTCCAACTGATCCAACGGCCCTACAGCCTTTTATGGGAGAGTCGGCAGAAATCATTTCCGCCCCAGGGATTGTTGTCACACCCGTGATCCAGACAGTCAGTGAGAACCAAACAGCTGCGTTTAAGTCTTCCCCTGATAAAGATTTAGATGTTCAGATCTCTTGGTCCAAGGAAGGAGGCTCTCTTCCCCCTGAAAGGCACTCTGTCATTAAAGGAGCTCTGTATCTTAAGAACCTGACTGCGAGTGACAACGGAATTTACGTGTGTACCGTGCGCACTGACCTGTGAACGGCGCAAGCTTCTGTTACACTAAACGTCAAAGGTATGAATCAATTTGACCTCCTAGCTTCCATATCTTTTCTAAGTAAGACCTTTGTAGCAGGGAAGGAACAGTTACAACGTTTTTGGAACGAAATACTCCTTCACCACTGGGCATGGGGCATTGCTATTCTACTTGGGCAATGAGACCCAACAACTCAACTAGCGTACTAGAAAGGATGTTACTTAGTTCATTGAAACTCCAGCGAAGCTTTTGCTGCGCTCACGCGTGAAATATTTTTCAACAATCAAAGAGGAATTTCGTATGTTAGTTCAGCCACGTAAAATCCTCTATTTCCTTTGCCGATAATAAATTTTAATCTTTAAATTTTAATTTTTCTTTTTAATAAATTTTAATCTCCTGGCTTTAAAATTGTTCATGAGTAATATCGTTCGTATAACGAAGGAACCGTTAGGGTGCTTTTTGAGCCAAATACTCCTGCACTTTTGATGCAGCGCTGTCTTCTTTACGCTGACAATTAAGGGAGTAAGAACAGTCTTTTTAGTCAGTTGCTCATAAAAAAGTTAAGCGGGAAATAAACATACGACCAAATCCCACCAACAAATCAATTTACTAACTATGTGTTGAAAGCCAGCTATAAATAAAAAAATATTTAACTGTCAATCATTGCTTCCTCTTTCGTTAATTCGTTGATATCAATGTGTCTATAGGTCGTCCCCAGATCTCCCTCTTAGCGGGACCTGTTTATGTTGAGAGTGGAATGGATATTCAGCTTCCGAAATGCAAGGTGACCGGATATCCGCCTCCGGTAGTTTCCTGGACAAAACTGTTCGACAAACTTCCCGCGGGAAGATCGTCTGTCCAAGGCCAAACTTTGACAATCAGAAAAACAGAGAAGAAAGACACGGGGACATATATTTGTACTGTTTCAAACGCCATGGGAAGCTCTTACGCTATGACTTCTTTAGCCGTGAATGTCTTGCCGCGCTTTACAGAGAAACCCCCCGAAGAGATAGAACGTTACCTCGGGCAGTCAGTAACACTGAACTGTACAGCGGAAGGACAGCCTACACCAACAATCACGTGGAGACGTTGTCAAGGAAACATATCACGTAATCACGTTCATGTGACAGGAGGGCAACTGAAGATAAACAGTTTAACAGCCAAGGACAGCGGTACTTATATCTGCTCTGCAGAGAGTGAGTTGGTACATGCGGAAACTGAAGTTCAACTGAAAGTCAAGATTGGTAAGTCGCGTTAGGCTATGTTGACATGAGAAAACTCGCCAACAGCACGAGTTTTACACCAGGATGACTATTCGATTTTCGTTTCGTGTTTAAATGGTGGAGATTAAATACAAGTGGGAATTGAGTTCACAGTAAATTATTGCTTGAGCTAAAAACTAAAAGTAATACTGTATTGTACATCAAATTTCTATTCCTAACGCGTGATTGTGCAAGGTATATAACAACGTTAGTCGTACCATCAAAAGGTTATGGGGAATTCACTTTTTGAGCGTTAGTCCTTTGTAAGAGCAATACACGTTTTAATGATCTCATTTCATCTGTTTCTCTAGCGCGTGATTGTGCTGAGCTGTTTTCTGCGGGATTCAAGGAAAGTGGAGTCTATACCATTAATCCTGTGAACAAAACCAGTTTCAAAGTGTTCTGCGACATGAAAACAGATGGCGGCGGTTGGACTGTGTTCCACAAACGATTCAATGGCTTCGTAGGATTCTACCGGGGATGGGATGAGTACAAAAATGGCTTTGGTGACGTGGCAGGAGAGTACTGGCTGGGAAATGAAAAGATTCACCAACTCACCGAGATTCCAACTCAGCTGCGAGTGGAAATACGAACTAAAACCGATGACTTTAAGTACGCTAAATATGGTAACTTTACAGTGACTAACGAGGCATCTAACTACACACTGTTCGTAGACTCATATACTGGTAATGCTAAGGATAGGTTGACTTATCATAACCGTATGGCATTCTCCACTTATGACAGAGACAATGATAAGACCAGTAGTAACTGTGCTGTTAGTCGTAAGGGAGCCTGGTGGTACGACAATTGTTACCATTCAAACCTGAACAGTAATTATGGAGACAGTCATTATTATTGGTACTGGAATCTCAAGACAAGTGAAATGAAACTGAAACCAAAGACTGTGTGACGCATTGCGTGGCAAAGCATCAAAGCTAAACGTGAAAAACGGGCTTTTGTTTAACAATTTCTTATTGTTCAAATAGAACAAACTTGTAATGAGCCGTTTCACAGTACCTTACGCGGCAAAACGGAGAGTTAGGCATGCAGTAAAAATAGAGATGTTAATGTTAAAGTCACTGCGGATGAAACCGTAGAGAAGGATGTAACCTTCGCACTTTCATGCATCTTTAAACAAATGCGATTCAGCCCGAAAAAAATTGGGCTGGATCGCGTTCCAGCCTGTTTTAGCTGCTAGTCCTAGTTAGTAGTGATGAGAATTACAACTCTCCTTTTAATTTAAACAGGTAACGCCGGTTTAGGGAAAGACGACCAATAGTAAACTGCGTCAATATTCCAACTCATTCTCACTACTGGTATTGTATAAAACGTATATGGACTAGTAAGGAGAATTTGTGTCTCGACGTTGGACCTAAAAGGGGAAATGGGCTCTTCTTATCAGTACGGCTCCCACATTCTAATCAACTTTTGACTATATTCGGATAATGTATTGGTTTTACGACACACGGTGACGAATTCGCTTTCCATCCAGTTTATGGCGTTTGCAAGGCAGAAGTAGCGGACAAGAATTACGTGCAGGCTTCTGTTCTGAAAATTCGATTGGTTATTATCGCTTCAATCGTCATTGCCGCTTGCTAGTGACGATTGAACCCGCTCACAAAACTGAGCGACCAAAAACTCCAGATGGACAACTAGACAGCGACAGAACCCAGACGCAGGGCGGACGATCGAACAACGGGCGACCCAGGGGACGCGATGCTAGATGCCATAGCGCGCGTTCCACGACTCGGGATGGACAATTCTTGAACCTCAATGCGTGGCGAGGAGAAGACGTTACACGATTGTTTGCAGTTCTTGTGTTAGGAACAGTGGTGTTTTGGGTTCTAAATTATTGCTGGGATTTAGTGGACGCGCTTATTCATAATCATCTGAGAAGACTAGACTAGGGTAAAGATAGCACAAGATCAAACCAACAAGGGAAACGTTACAGAATAATTTGCGTACAATGATACAACAACGTGAAACCATCTTTGTCGATCTTTGTCGATTTCGCGACAAAGGTCCCGCAGTGTAGTACTTTGCTTAACGTAGGCGAAAAGAATTGCAGCTTGAATTTTATTTAAGAAATAGAAAACCTTTCCCGTGTTTCTATCGAGTTTTAGTATAAATCTACTAGTGTTCTATCACAAATGCCGCGCTCTGATTGGCTACGCTACCCACTATCTATTCTGTGATAGATAGTGAGTAGCGTAATGGCGGCCGCTTCTTCACGTTTTCGAAGTGTCCGTGAAGAAGATTTAGACAGTTTACTGGTCGAGGCTGTTCCAGAAAAGACAAAGTTTTGAACGACTAATAGATTTATACTAAAACAATTAGATTATTCGCTCTCGATTTCTATGCGTGATAAATGACTCGGGCTGCGCCCTCGTCAACTATCGCGCGATAGAAATCTCGAGCTCATAATCTAATTGTTTATTAGTATAAATCTACAAGCGTTCTATCACAAATGCCGCGCTCTGATTGGCTACGCTACCCACTATCTATTCTGTGATGGATAGTGAGTAGCGTAGCAGTGTGCCCTTGCTAACAAAATGGCGGCCGCTTCTTCACGTTTTCGAAGTGTCCGTGAAGAAGATTTGGAAAGTTTACTGGTCGAGGCTATTCCAGGAAAGACAAAGTTTTGAACGACTAGTAGATTTATACTAAAACAATTAGATTATTCGCTCTCGATTTCTATGCGTGATAGTTGACTCGGGCTGCGCCCTCGTCAACTATCACGCGATAGAAGTCTCGAGCTTATAATCTGATTGGTAAACAGAAACACAAGTGGAAGTTTGGGAGAACGAGAAATGCTGTGGGAACACGAGCCGCAGGCAAGTGTTTCTACAGTTTTTTCGAGTTTAATGTTTCATAGAAACATGAATTCTAACCAATCAGCGCGCATATTTTCTTAGGACTGTTTTCTAAGTATCTTTAAAAAAACTAGCATTTGAGAATTTTTCAGTAATCTCACAGACAAACTCGGAAAAAAGCAAATCTGAGTCCTCACAATAGGAGTCGAACCTTCGATCTTCCGATTACCTGTTCGAAAGATCTACCATTGAGGCATAAGAAACTAGATAAGCTTCATGCCACAAACATCCTGTGTACTGCCAGTATGTGAATGTTAAAGTGAAATGGTTTTGAAGTAATAAATATGAGTATATGTTTAGCCTCAAAAATTTTTGAAAGAGGCATTTTTCAGCACTGTCATGGATATTCTCAGATAAAGCAAATCCGACCATTCCCAACAGGAGTCAAACTTACGACCTTGCAGGCTCAAAAGATATCATCTTCGTTATTTAAAAATGTGAGAATTTACTTCGTGGAAATTGTAACATTAATCATTTGAACGGTTGTAAAACCACTCCCTAGTAACCAAGTCATTGCCTGAGCGATGTCCGAGCCGTTGCCAATGGAAGAATAAATTACACTCCTAGTTTAGGCTTGATTTCCGCCACTTACTCGCGTCCGGACTTTCCTTTCCGAGTTGCACCTGCTGTTTTTAAGGTGCTGTAAATTCTTTATTGATATTTAGCCCACCTCCCTCTTATAACCCACCCCTCTCGAGCGCTAGAAGACGAAATTCAGTCAGCCATTCTCTCCCCTGAAGAAAAAATATGCACAATTCCCTAGTGGGATAATTTATTCACGTTTAAGAAGTTCAGCTTGTGATGTTATCGCAACATTGATTCCTGGGATAGCTTAAATGAAATCATAAGCAAATATATATGAAAGGCCATATATTTAAACTTACTCCGCAGTTCAAATATATGGTCTTTCATATATATTCATTTGCATTCCATTCTGGTATATTACGAACTCACAACATGACCAGCTCCCAGTTGGCTTGATAGCTCAGTTGGTAGAGCACTGTACCTGTATCGCAGAGGTCATGGGTTCAAATCCCGTTAAGGCCTGAGTTTTCTTGAGGCTTTAATTTCACAGCTGCTGAAGTTGTGTATATAACTGCGATGATCAATCAATGTCATTACATTAAATCATAAGTTATGAGAATGTGGGTAGCGTGCAAGCCAGCTCTACTGTAGTATAGTAGTTTGTATTTTTTGAGTTCAGGGATCTTGCAGCGCAAACGAGGATGAGAAAACTCTCGAATCTACAAACAAGAAAAATCTTTCAATACGGTAAACCTGTTATTCTAGATTTAGCTTAATCAATAAGCCTATCCTCTGTAATAAGTCAGCCCCCACAGGCACCTTAGCCAGCGAGGTGGCTTCATAGAGGATTTACACGGTATTCAAGTTATAACGGGATGGATGGCGCAAACAAAAAAAAAAAAGAAAAAAATACAGGTGCGGCTGATAACTATTTTTTTTTTACAAATCTGCCCAAGGTCAATGGATTAATGCGTCCTTTTACTCAGGTTTCAGTGTTTTCTTTTCCCTCAGACAACCATGTTACTGCATTGTCTTCCCACGCAAACTCTTAAACTGAAATTACGTAAAACAAATCTCAAAGCATTTACCACAACGTATTCGACTATTCGTTTGATATGTTCGTGAAGTATATAGTAGTAAGAATTTCTTGTTGCAAAATATTTGGTTGCTCCAGCAAAAGCAGAACATTTCTAACCGTTTGATCAAAATTGATATGCGCAATTGGCAATGAGACAAGAGGCAAGTTCTAGATTTTTCTGGGCAAAGTTCCCAAGGAAGTTATTTTTAACTTGAATCCAAATATAACTGCCGTACTTGTTCATAAATCTCCCCTATAGTGACAAAGGGGATTGACAAACCAAGAGAAGAGTTTATCAACATTCCCAAACAATTGCCGAAATTAGCAAATGATTCAGTAAAACATGCATAACTCACGCATGTTCTACTTCTTGCCGGCCTCTCTGCACTTTATGCCTCCCTAGGAAGCTGAAAGGAAACGTTAACAAATTTCTGCCAGAACACGTTTGTACACATCGAAAATTTCGCAAATTTCTCAAGCTGCGCTGATATCATAATTTCCTAATTTGGTTAATGTAATTCAGTTCTCAATATAATGAACCAAGGCCTTAAAATATTGGTTGCGTTTAGAATTCATCCTCAGATGCGACAAGCCGTTTAACTGCGCACAATGACGAGTGCTAGTGCATCCTCTCGTCTCCTGGTGGTATGTATCGTTGTTACGTTTGTCAGCATTTTGCTTTACAGCGTTGGATTTATGTGGCTGCATATGGAACTGCAAGCTCACAAGCAAAGAATTTTGGTTCTTGAGCAAAAGGAAGTGAACCTACGAACAACAACAGTAAAAGCGAAGATTCTCTCTACGGCAAAAGGTAAGTTGATTACTAGTGGTACCTTTATCATCCTAACATATAACAAGCAATCTGATTGGGCAGTAGAGAAGTTGGTGTGAGAGAAACTTTTAATGAAGAACTGTAATTGATTGTTTCGGGACTTGAGAAAGCGATTGAATGCCTTGTTCAGTTAATCGCACTAAATTACGATAAGATACGAGATCCATCGTTTAGAAGTAGTGACTTTAGGTAGATTACATGGGGAGGCTATGGATCTGTACAAAGCCAAAATGAGACTCTCTTCTTTTGCTCTAGAAGCATATCAGACAATAGGTTTTAGCTGTAAGAAAATAAATTTCTGCATATGTTTCTGTTGAGGCATGTAACCTTAATTGAGTACCCTCTAGCTCGCCCTCTCATTTTCCCCCGAGAATTTTAAAATATCATGTTGTAACACCGTAACAATATATTCCTGAAATTGAAGTCTACAATTGAAATCGGCTGAGGGGTGAAAAAATGCAAGGAATTGGCCTTTAAAGAAATTTTAAATCCCCTCAGATTAATTTCATTCTAATTAGAGACAACAACAAAAAACGCCGCGGGAAACCATCGTCCTTCAGAAGTGAGAGTCGCTGATGGGTTTGCTTCCGGTTTAGGACACAAAACCAACAACTTGACTTCCGTGACCGTAGATTATCAGCAAACTGTATTCATTTGCAGGTCTTAAGAATCCCACAGTGGCAACTCAGTCACTAGAAAGTAAGAGAAAAGTCAGAGCAGCACCACAAGATATGAACTTAACTCCAGAAGTTAAAAAAGAAATTGCCAGGACCGTCAACGCCGCTGTTAAAAAGACATGCACAAACAAGGGTCAGGTTTGCCTACAGGGTCCCCCAGGAGAACCCGGTCCACAAGGGCCTGTAGGTCCCCCGGGTCCACCAGGATCTCCCGGGTCCCCGGGAAATCCCGGAAAATCCCTTCCAACCGATCCAACGGCCTTACAGCCTTTTAAGGGAGAGTCGGCAGAAATCATTTCCGCCCCAGGTATTGTTGTCACACCCGTGATCCAGACAGTCAGCGTGAACCAAGCCGCTGCATTCAAGTGTTCCCCTGAAAAAGATTTAGATGTTCAGATCTCTTGGTCCAAGGAAGGAGGCTCTCTTCCCTCTGAAAAGCACTCTGTCATTAAAGGAGCTCTGTATCTTAAGAACCTTACTGCGAGTGACAACGGAATTTACGTGTGTACCGTGCGCACTGACCTGGGAACGGAGCAAACTTCTGTTACACTAAACGTCAAAGGTATGAACCAATTTGACCTCCTAGCCTCCATATCTTTTCAAAGTAAGACCTTTGTAGCAGCGAAGGAACAGTTACAACGTTTTTGGAACGAAATACTCCTTCACCACTGGCCATGGCGCATTGCTATTCTACTTGGGCAATGACACTCAACAACTCAATTAGCGTACTAGAAAGGATGTTACTCAGTTTATTGAAACGCCAGCGAAGCTTTTGCTGCGCTCACGCGTGAAATATTTTCAACAATCAAAGAGGGATTTCGTATCTTCGTTCAGCCACGTAAAATGCTCTATTTCCTTTGCCGATAATAAATTTTAATCTTCTGGCTTTAAAATTGTTCATGAGTAATATCGTTCGTATAACGAAGGAACCGTTAGGGTGCTTTTTGAGCCAAATACTCCTGTACTTTTGATGCAGCGCTGTCTCCTTTACGCTCAGTGACAATTAAGGGGGTAAGAACAGTCTTTTTAGTCAGTTGCTCATAAAAAAGTTAAGCGGGAAATAAACATACGGCCAAATCACACCAACAAATCAATTACTAACTATGTGTTGAAAGCCAGCTATAAATAAAAAACTATTCAACTGTCAATCACTGCTTCCTCCTTCGTTAATTCGTTTATATCTCTGTGTCTATAGGTCGTCCCCAGATCTCCCTCTTAGCGGGACCTGTTTATGTTGAGAGTGGAATGGATATTCAGCTTCCGAAATGCAAGGTGACCGGATATCCGCCTCCGGTAGTTTCCTGGACAAAACTGTTCGACAAACTTCCCGCGGGAAGATCGTCTGTCCAAGGCCAAACTTTGACAATCAGAAAAACAGAGAAGAAAGACACGGGGACATATATTTGTACTGTTTCAAACGCCATGGGAAGCTCTTACGCTATGACTTCTTTAGCCGTGAATGTCTTGCCGCGCTTTACAGAGAAACCCCCCGAAGAGATAGAACGTTACCTCGGGCAGTCAGTAACACTGAACTGTACAGCGGTAGGACAACCTACACCAACAATCACGTGGAGACGTTGTCAAGGAAACATATCACGTGATCACGTTCATGTGACAGGAGGGCAACTGAAGATAGACAGGTTAAGAGCCAAGGACAGCGGTACTTATATCTGCTCTGCAGAGAGTGAGTTGGTACATGTGGAAACTGAAGTTCAACTGAAAGTCAAGATTGGTAAGTCGCGTTAGGCTATGTTGACATGAGAAAACTCGCCAACAGCACGAGTTTTACACCAGGATGACTATTCGATTCTCGTTTCGTGTTTAAATGGTGGAGATTAAATACGAGCGGGAATTGAGTTGACATAAAATTATTGCATGAGCTAAAAAGTAAAAGTAATACTGTATTGTGAATCAACAATTACATCTTAGCATTCAAATTAATTTCTATTCGTAGCGCGTGATTGTGCTGAGCTGTTTTCTGCGGGATTCAAGCAAAGTGGAGTCTACACCATTAATCCGGTGAACAAAACCAGTTTCAAAGTGTTCTGCGACATGAAAACAGATGGAGGCGGTTGGACTGTGTTCCACAAACGATTCAACGGCTTCGTAGGATTCTACCGGGGATGGGGTGAGTACAAAAATGGCTTTGGTGACGTGGCAGGAGAGTATTGGCTGGGAAATGAAAAGATTCACCAACTCACCGAGATTTCAACTCAACTGCGAGTGGAAATACGAACTAAAACCGATGACTTTAAGTACGCTAAATATAGTAACTTTACAGTGACTAACGAGGCATCTAACTACACACTGTTCGTGGACTCATATACTGGTAATACCGAGGATAGGTTGACTCAGCATAGCGGTATGGCATTCTTCACTTATGACAGAGACAATGATAAGACCAGTAGTAACTGTGCTGTTAGCTATAGAGGAGCCTGGTGGTACAAGAGTTGTTTTGATTCAAACCTGAACAGTGATTATGGAGACAGTAATTATTATTGGACCTCAGGGTATCTAAAGGAAAGTAAAATGAAACTGAAACCAAAGACTGTGTGATGCACTTTGTGTCAAAGCAAAAAAAAACGGGCGTTTGTTTAAGAATTTGTTATTAATGTTTTCATAGTTCGAACTTGCGCGGTACACAGCTGTTTTATAGTACCTTACGCGGCAAAACCGAGAGGTAGGCATGCAGTGAAAATAGAGATGTTAAACTTTAAAGTCACTGCGGATGAAAACGTAGAGAAGGACTTAACATTCGCTTTTTGATGCATCCTTAAATTGGGCTGGATCGCGTTCCAGCCTGTTTTTTAACTTCATGTAATGCTTAATGTTCTTTTCTTAATGTGATAAGCCGCTAGTCCCAGTTAGTAGTGATCAGAATTACAACTGGTTCTCCTTTTGAATTATACACGTAACGCCAATTTAAGGGAAAGATCATCAATAGTAAACTGCATCAATGTTCTTACACATTCCCCCTACTGGTATTGTGTAAAACGTATATGGACGTGTGAGGAGAATTTGTGTCTCGACGTTGGAAATAAAAGGGGAGATGGGCTCTTGCTATCAGTACGGCTCCCACATTCTAATCAGCTCTTGACTATTTTCAGATAATGTATTGGTTTTGCGCTGAAGAAACAGCTCGATGCGTCGGTGGTTTTTAAGCCAATGCAACGTCAGCATTTTCTTTCTCGATAAACTATGAAGCGGTATCAATGCAAAAATAAAACTAGAACTAGATGAGTTGTTAGTCTGTCTGTTTAATACGTAATTGTGTTTACAAGATACGATGGTTTGGCCGAACAATTCAACACAACGGCATGACAACACGATAGTCGGTCTACTGGATGCGATATTACAGCATGACAACACGATAGTCTGTCTACTAGATTCGATATTACAGCATGACAACAAGATAGTCTGTCTACTGGATGCGATATTACGACACGACAACACGATTGTCCACCTTCCAGACATGATGTTTCGGCAATCTTTCTCAACAAAACGTCAGAACGTCTGGACGACGTAACGCCTTCGTCACTGTTCCAGGCAGGTATAAGCCACTTGCGCAGCGAGAAGACAAAATTAGCACGATGTTTGCCTGGTAAGCTGGTGACTAACAGTGAGCCTCAAAATGATGTTAGCGCGCTGGTTCCTCGTAGTCTGGATTGAAATTCGACATGGCGGAATAAACTGTGAAGTGTAAATTAAAGTGCTAAGTGAAACCCATGAAAAACTCACTAGGCGTTAGCGATTCACGGGAATTTAAGGTTGCGCTCTGGTGCATGCATATATATCTTGTAATACGCAGTTATCGACCTACTCGCGTCTGTGTTTGTTATGCCGTTAACATTTGGCCTTCTGATCAATAGACAATGAATTTTATCACCATCCGTTTGTCAGTTTCAAGGCTACACTCGGTACTAGAATTTCTGACTTAACTATGACGTTTACCGCCTTGAATAGATACTTTGCCACAGCACGTCTGCCTCGATACGTTGTCTTCTTCAAGCGCAGGTATATCTGCGGAGCGGTTGCCGTTTGCTGGCTCGTATCGTTTACAGTGCCGCTTTCATACATGATACACGGTGACTATTTTTTTTTCCATTCCGGTTACGGCGCTCGCAAGGCGGAAGCAGCGGACAAGAATTACGTGCAGGTTTCTGTTCTAAAAATTCTACTGGTTATTATCCCTTTAATCGTCATCGCCGCGCGCTACTGCAGGGCAAGAGTGACGATTGAACACGCTCACAAAACTGAACGACCTAAAACTCCAGATGGACGACGAGACAGCGCTTGCTCATAATCACTGCCTTCCTACGATCCGTCTACCTGTTAAGCTCTTTGTTAGTCAGCGTGGCTAGTTGTACTAAGCCATTAATTATTGCTTTCATGGACGCGAATTTCAAAGCGGAATTGAAACGAACGCTCACGCTAAGAACAACTCGAAAAGTCGTGCATATACAAGTCGAAAGCAGAAGTACAGATCCAAAGTTTGTTCCTGTGGAGTCCAGGCGGTACTGCTTTGACATTGAAGAGTCCGGAAATATGGCGAACGAATGGAATGTGTAGAGGAAGACGTGCGACAACAGAGAAACTCAGGAAATCTAGCTAAAATAAATGTGCACGTTACAACCAGGTGGACAATCGCACAAACTTTGACGCTACGCTGGCTTAAAATAAAGAATATAAATTTAAAAAGTTACAATTCTCCCACCCAAGGTTTCGACACTTCTTTAACTCCATAACTGAGAGAATTTGTTATTGTCAAGGGGTGCAGATTTTACCTTTGACTTTTTACAATGTGGTGGCTGTATTATTTTCACGTCAACTTCTATCCATTTCTACAAGAAAGCAGTCCAGGGTAAAGATGGCACAAGATCAAACCAACAAGGGAAACGTTACAGAATGATTTTGCGCACAATGATAAAACAACGTGAAATCATCTTTGTCAATCTTTGTCGATTTCGCGACAAAATTCCCGCAGTGTAGTACTTTGCTTAACGCAGGCGAACAGAATTGCAGCTTGAATTTTATTTAAGAAATAGAAAACCTTTCCCGTGTTTCTATCGAGTTTTAGTATACGCTACCCACTATCTATTCTGTGATAGATATTGAGTAGCGTAGCAGTGTGCCCTTGCTAACAAAAATGGCGGCCGCTTCTTCTACGTTTTCGAAGTGTCCGTGAAGAAGATTTGGAAAGTTTACTGGTCGAGGCTATTCCAGGAAAGACAAAGTTTTGAACGACTAGTAGATTTATACTAAAACAATTAGATTATTCGCTCTCGATTTCTATGCGTGATAGTTGACTCGGGCTGCGCCCTCGTCAACTATCACGCGATAGAAGTCTCGAGCTCATAATCTAATTGGTAAACAGAAACACAAGTGGAAGTTTGGGAGAACGAGAAATGCTGTGGGAACACGAGCCGCAGGCAAGTGTTTCTACAGCTTTTTCGAGTTTAATGTTTAAAAGAAACATGAATTCTAACCAATCAGCGCGCATATTTTCTTAGGACTGTTTTCTAAGTATCTTTAAAAAACTAGCATTTGAGAATTTGTGTAATCAATATTTTTCAGCACTCTCACAGACAAACCCTGAAAAAAGCAAATCCGAGTCCTCACAATAAGAGTCGAACCTACGATCTTCCGATTACTCGAATCTACGAACAACAAGAATCTTTCAATATGGTACATGTTATTCTAGATGTAGCTTAATTAATCAATAAGCTGCTCCTCTGTAATAAGCCAGCCCCCAAAGGCACCTTAGGCGCCGAGGTGGTTTCATTGAGGATTTATACGGTATTCAAGTTATGACAGGATGAATGGCGCAAAAAAAAATACAGGAACGGATCAAAACTGCTTTTTTACAAACCTGCCCGAGGTCAATGGATTAATGCGTCCTTTTACTCAGATTTCAGTGTTTTCTTTTCCCTCAGACAACGATGTTACTGAATTGTCTTCCCACACAAACTCTTAAACTAAAATTACGTAAGCTGACAAATCTCAAAGCATTTACTACAACGTATTCGACTATTCGTTTGATATGTTCGTGAAGTGCATAGTAGTAAGAATTTCTTGATGCAAAATGTTTGGTTGCTTCAGCAAAAGCAGAGCATTTCTAACCGTTTGATCGAAATCGATATGAGCAATTGGCAATGAGACAAGAGGCAATTTCTAAATTTTTCTGGGCAAAGTTCCCAAGAAAATTATTTTTAACTTCAAATATAACTGATGTACTTGCTCATAAATCTCCCCTGTGCTGACAAAGGAGTTTGACAAACCAAGAGAAGAGTTTGTCAACAATCCCAAACAACTGCCGCAAATGGCAAATGATTCAGTAAAACATGCATAACTCACCCATGTTCTACTTCTTGCCGGCCTCTCTGCACTTTATGTCCCACTAGGAAGCTGACATGAAACGTTAACAAATTTCTGCCAGAACGCGTCTGTACACATCAAATATTTCGCGCATTTCTCAAGCTGCGCTGAGATCATAATTTCCTAATTTGGTTAAAATAATTCACTTCTCAATTACTGAACCAAGGCCTTAAAATATTGGTTGCGTTTAGAGTTCATCCTCAGATGCGACAAGCCGTCTAGCTGCGCACAATGACAAGTGCTAGTGCATCCTCTCGTCTCCTGGTGGTATGTATCGTTGTTACGTTTGTCAGCATTCTGCTTTACAGCGTTGGATTTGTGTGGCTGCATATGGAACTGCAAGCTCACAAGCAAAGAATTCTGGTTCTTGAGAAAAAGGAAGTGAAGCTACCAACAACAACAGTAAAAGCGAAGATTCTCTCCACGGCAAAAAGTAAGTTGATTACTAGTGGTATCTTTATCATCCTAACATATAACAAGCAATCTGATTGGGCAGTAGAGAAGTTGGTTTGAGACAAACTTTTAATGAAGAACGGTAATTGATTGTTTCGGGACTTGAAAAAGCGATTGAATGCCTTGTTCAATTAATCGCACTAAACTACAATATGATACGAGATCCATCGTTTAGAGTGTCTGTTTTTGTTCTCGCACAAAAATAAAACACTCCATAGTGACTTTAGGTAGATTACATGGGGAAGCTATGGATCTGTACAAAACCAAAGTGAGACTCTCTTCTTTTGCTCCAGAAGCATATCAGACGATAGGTTTTAGCTGTAGGAAGATAAATTTCTGCGCATGTTTCTGTTGAGGCATGTAACCTTGATTGAGTGCCCTCTAGCTCTCCCTCTCATTTTACCCCGAGAATGATCAAATATCATGTTGTAACACTGTAACAATATATTCTTGAAATTCAAGTCTACAATTGAAATCAGCTGAGGGGTGATTGGCCTTTAAAGAAATGTTAAATCCCCACAGATTAATTTCATTCTAATTAGAGAAAAATATCAAAACGCCGTGGGAAACCATCGTCCTTCAGAAGTGAGAGTCACTGATAGGTTTGTTTCCGGTTTAGGACAAAAACCAACAACTTGACTTCCGCGACCGTAGATTGTTAGCAAACTGTATTCATTTGCAGGTCCTAAGAATCCCGCAGTGGCAACTCAGTCACTAGAAAGTAAGAGAAAAGTCAGAGCAGCACCACAGGATATGAACTTAACTCCAGAAGTTAAAAAAGAAATTACCAGGACAGTCAACGTCGCTGTCAAAAAGACATGCACAAACAAGGGTCAGGTTTGCCTACAGGGTCCCCCAGGAGAACCCGGTCCACAAGGCCCTGTAGGTCCCCCGGGTCCACCAGGACATCCCGGGCCCCCGGGAAATCCTGGAAAATCCCTTCCAACCGATCCAACGGCCTTACAGCCTTTTAAGGGAGAGTCGGCAGAAATCATTTCCGCCCCAGGGATTGTTGTCACACCCGTGATCCAGACAGTCAGTGAGAACCAAACAGCTGCGTTCAAGTGTTCCCCTGATAAAGATTTAGATGTTCAGATCTCTTGGTCCAAGGAAGGAGTCTCTCTTCCCCCTGAAAGGCACTCTGTCATTAAAGGAGCTCTGTATCTTAAGAACCTGACTGCGAGTGACAACGGAATTTACGTGTGTACCGTGCACACTGACCTGGGAACGGCGCAAGCTACTGTTACACTAAACGTCAAAGGTATGAATCAATTTGACCTCCTAGCTTCCATATCTTTTCTAAGTAAGACCTTTGTAGCAGCGAAGGAACAGTTACAACGTTTTTGGTGCGAAATACTCCTTCACCACTGGCCATGGCGCATTGCTATTCTACTTGGGCAATGACACCCACCAACTCAACTAGAAAGGATGTTACTCAGTTTATTGAAAGGCCACCCAAGCTTTTGCTATGCTTACTCGTGAAATATTTTTCAACAGTCAAAGAGGAATTTCGTATCTTCGCGCAGCCACGTAAAATCCTCTATTTCCTTCGCCGAAAATAAATTTATGTTTAATAAATTTTAATCTCCTGGCTTTAGAATTGTTCACGAGTAAAATCGTTCGTGTAACGAAGGAACCGTTAGGGTGCTTTTTGAGCGAAATACTCCTGTACTTTTGACGCAGCGCTGTCTCCTTTACGCAGACAATTAAGGAAGTAAGAACAGTCTTTTTAGTCAGTTTCTCATAAGAAAATTAAGCAGGACAAAAAAAAAAAACACAAATCCTTTATTGATCTAAATTGATCTAAATTTATCTAAACATTAGATCTAAACAAGAATTTAACATTAGAGAGCTTTTGCCCGCGATTAGCGAGGGCTATTCGAGGCGGGCAAAAGAGCAAAAAACAATTTAAAAGTCAATTAATACTGTCTACAGAACAAACCTAGAAGCAATCTAGTTTGTCGTGTGGTTTATAGGCAGAATGACACAGGGAGGCAGACTATGGTCAATATTGGGAGTAACATACAATGTTATGATTTTGAGAATTGTACTCGTATATCAGAAATTCTGATGTAATCGTCTTCATTCTTAAGGATTTCAAAAAGTTTATTCTTTAGTTTGCTTTTAAACTGACTTTTATTTAAGACTTTGATGGTGAGTGGAATGCTATTCCAAATCAGGGCACCTGAGATAGAAAAGGCTTTTTTCATATTTTCAGTTCTAGCTATCTCAACATAATAATTCTCGTTAGAAACAGATCTAGTCCGGTAACTATGAACAAAAGACAATTTCTTGAACATATTCTTAATTTTACTAGGAGCAAGATTATTATGAATGTCGTACATTAAAAGACTCATTTGCTCAAACAGCAAGAATGATATCGGCAACTGTTTTGTTTCTAAGAATAATGGGACTGCATGAGCTCTTGGATTACTGAAGAACATTAGCCTAAGGGCTCTCTTTTGGAGAATGAGTAGCTTATGAAGGTGTGTTTCAGCAGCTTGACCCCAAGCGCAGATGCCATAGTTCAGATAAGGTAAAATTAATGAACGATATAACGTGAGAAGTACATGACGTGGAACGAAATGTCTGAGCTTGGCAATAATCCCAATTGTTTTACTAACTTTTTGACAAATGTAATCTATGTGATATTTCCATGAGAGGTTCGCATCAATGAGTATACCAAGATATTTAATATAATTTTTCATTTCTAACGGTTGGCTAGTGTTTGAGATGTTATCAGTTATTCTAATATTGGGATTAAAGGAGAGAGTCTTTTGGCGTGGACGAAAGATGATATAGTTAGATTTTTCGGCATTCAAGGTTAGTTTATTAACAGCTAACCACGTACACACTTTGGAAAGCTCTTCATTAAATTCAGTTTCAAGTCGTTTAAGATCACCGTTAGCATAAGTCACACTAGTATCATCGGCAAACAAGTAGAAATTAATCTTATCGGAGGATTTATATAAGTCATTGATATACAAGAGAAAAAGCAAGGGTCCCAGCACGGAACCTTGAGGAACTCCGCAGAGGGTTTGATTAGCATCAGATATATAACCATTAACAGTGGTATACTGTCTGCGACCAATTAGATATGACTTGAACCAATCATTTACCACTCCTCTGAAACCATAACTTTCGAGTTTAGAGAGAAGAATATCATAGTTAACCGTGTCGAAAGCCTTTTTTAAATCTATAAATAAACAGCAAGTAAATTGCCCTTTATCAAAATTAGTAAGAATATCGTTTATGATTTCTAGAGTAGCGTGGTGTGTACTATGCTTACCGCGGAATCCGTATTGAGATGAATACAAAATACTTTGTTTGTCAACAAACTTCATGAGTCTTCTATAAACCAATTTTTCAAAGATTCTATTGTAAATTGATAGCAAGGAAATTGGTCGGTAGTTTCCTGGCTTAGATTCATCTCCTGATTTGAAAATCGGAACGACTTTAGCGACTTTAAGTTTAGCTGGGAAACAGCCTGTGGATACTGAGACATTGAAGATTTGAGCTAAGGGTTGAGAAATAATATGACGAGACAATTTCAATATACTGACTGGACATGAATAGAGTCCGTAGGCTTTATTGTTTGGCAGCATTTTAATTTCAGTTTCAACTTCTGCAGGGACGAAAGGGTCAAAATAGAAAGAACTTACTATGGGCGGGTCTAAAAAAATACTAAAGTCATGATCTGGTGGCGGAGAAGGTATACAAGATGCTAATTTATGTCCAACAGTTGCAAAAAACGTGTTAAGAGAATTACTTATTTCCTTTGGGTTATATATCGATTTCGAGTTGGCGTTAACAAGACGGTGAATTGGTTTTTGACCACGTGCACGTTTTGCCTTTCTTGAGATAATGTCGTTTATACCTCTCCACGTTTGCCTAGAGTTGGCAATGTTTTCTACAAAGTAACGTTCATAATAATTTTTCTTGCTTAGACGCGTTAAACTCACTATTTTGTTTCGGTATAATTTATAGTGTTCCCAATCTGCGTTAAGAAATAATTTATTTTTTATTCGTATTGAAGTTCTGATTCCCCTGGTAATCCATGGTTTTGAAAATATTTTTTCCCTGCGCTTGGAGAGAATTTTCATCGGAGCGTGCTTGTCAATCAAGGTGTTTATTTTTTTGTAAAAGGTTGTGAAGGCCTTGTTAACATCATTATCAGAAAGATTAGACCATTCAATTTCTTGCAACTCCGAGAGAAACACGTTAGCATTGAAATTGGAATAATCACGTAATTTTTTCCTTTGGTTTGAATGGTTAATTGAGTAAGGCTGCGTTGCCACAACACAGACCTGAGTGAAATGGTCCGTGGTATCATTTACGATGTTGCCACATATAAGGCTGTTCTCTAAATTGTTTGAGAAAATGTTGTCGATTAACGCAGGAAATAAACATACGGCCAAATCACACCAACAAATCAATTACTAACTATGTGTTGAAAGCCGTGCGCGCTGACCTGGGAACGGCGCAAGCTTCTGTCACACTAAACGTCAAAGGTATGAATCAATTTGAACTCCTAGCTTCCATATCGTTTCTAAGTAAGACCTTTGTAGAAGCGAAGGAACAGTTACAACGTTTTTGGAACGACGTACTCCTTCACCACTGGCCATGGCGCATTGCTATTCTACTTGGGCAATTACACGCGTTAACTCAACTAGAAAGGATGTTTCTCAGTTTATTGAAACGCCACCCAAGCTTTTGCTGCGATCACTCGTGAAATATTTTTCAACAATCAAAGAGGAATTTCGTATCTTCGCGCAGCCACGTAAAATCTTCTATTTCCTTTGCCGATAATAAAGTTATGTTTAATAAATTTTAATCTCCTGGCTTTAAAATTGTTCATGAGTAAAATCGTTCGTATAACGAATGAACCGTTAGGGTGCTTTTTGAGCGAAATACTCCTGCACTTTAGATGCAGCGCTGTCTCCTTTACGCTGACAATTAAGGGAGTAAGAACAGTCTTTTTAGTCAGTTGCTCATAAAAATGTTAAGCGGAAAATAAACATACGGCCAAATCACACCAACAAATCAATTTACTAACTATGTGTTGAAAGCCAGCTATAAATAAAAAACTATTCAACTGTCAATCATTGCTTCCTCCTTCGTTAATTCGTTGATATCTCTGTGTCTATAGGTCGTCCCCAGATCTCCCTCTTAGCGGGACCTGTTTATGTTGAGAGTGGAATGGATATTCAGCTTCCGAAATGCAAGGTGACCGGATATCCGCCTCCGGTAGTTTCCTGGACAAAACTGTTCGACAAACTTCCCGCGGGAAGATCGTCTGTCCAAGGCCAAACTTTGACAATCAGAAAGACAGAGAAGAAAGACACGGGGACATACATTTGTACTGTTTTAAACGCCATGGGAAGCTCTTACGCTATGACTTCTTTAATCGTGAATGTCCTTCCGCGCTTTACAGAGAAACCCCCTGAAGAGATAGAACGTTACCTCGGGCAGTCAGTAACACTGAACTGTACAGCGGTAGGACAACCTAAACCAACAATCACGTGGAGACGTTGTCAAGGAAACATATCACGTGATCACGTTCATGTGACAGGAGGGCAACTGAAGATAAACAGTTTAACAGCCAAGGACAGCGGTACTTATATCTGCTCTGCAGAGAGTGAGTTGGTACATGTGGAAACTGAAGTTCAACTGAAAGTCAAGATTGGTAAGTCGCGTTAGGCTATGTTGACATGAGAAAACTCGCCAACAGCACGAGTTTTACACCAGGATGACTATTCGATTCTCGTTTCGTGTTTAAATGGTGGAGATTAAATACAAATGGGAATTGAATTGACAGTAAATTATTGCTTGAGCTAAAAACTAAAAGTAATACTGTATTGTACATCAAATTTCTATTCCTAGTGCGTGATTGTGCTAGGTATATAACAACGTTAGTCGTACCATCAAAAGGTTATGGGGAATTGACTTTTTGAGCGTTAGTCCTTTGTAAGAGCAATACCCGTTTTAATGATCTCATTTCATTTGTTTTTCTAGCGCGTGATTGTGCTGAGCTGTTTTCTGCGGGATTCAAGCAAAGTGGAGTCTACACCATTAATCCGGTGAACAAAACCAGTTTCAAAGTGTTCTGCGACATGAAAACAGATGGAGGCGGTTGGACTGTGTTCCACAAACGATTCAATGGCTTCGTAGGATTCTACCGGGGATGGAGTGAGTACAAAAATGGCTTTGGTGACGTGGCAGGAGAGCACTGGCTGGGAAATGAAAAGATTCACCAACTCACCGAGATTGCAACTCAGCTGCGAGTGGAACTACGAATTAAAACCGATGAATATAAGTACGTCAAATATGGGACCTTTATAGTCACTAACGAGGCATCTAACTATACACTGATCGTGGACTCATACACTGGTAATACCCATGATGGGTTGACTTATCATAGCGGTATGGCATTCTCTACTTATGACAAGGACAATGACAAGAACAGTGGTAACTGTGCTGTTACTCAAAAGGGAGCCTGGTGGTACAAAAGTTGTTACAATTCAAACCTGAACAGTCGTTATGGTGACAGTGTTTATCAATGGCATTGGCATCTCAAAGGAAGTGAAATGAAACTGAAACCAGAGATTGTGTAACGGATTGCATAGCAAAGTATCAAAGTTAAACGTGGAAAAACGGGCTTTTGTTTAACGATTTCTTATTGTTCAAATTGAACAAACTTGTAATGAGCCGTTTAACAGTACCTTACGCGGCAAAACGGAGAGTTAGGCATGCAGTAAAAATAGAGATGTTAATGTTAAAGTCACTGCGGATGAAACCGTAGAGAAGGATGTAACCTTCGCACTTTTATGCATCTTTAAACAAATGCGATTCTGCCCGAAAAAAAAAATGGGCTGGATCGCGTTCCAGCCTGTTTTTTCAATTCATGTAATGCTTAATGTTCTTTTCTTAATGTGATAAGCTGCTAGTCCCAGTTAGTAGTGATCAGAATTACAACTCTCCTTTTAATTTATACAGGTAACGCCAATTTGAGGGAAAGATCACCAATAGTAAACTGCGTCAATATTCTTACACATTCTCCCTACTGCTATTGTGTAAAACGTATATGGACGAGTAAGGAGAATTTGTGTCTCGACGTTGGAAATAAAAGGGGAGATGGGCTCTTGCTATCAGTACGGCTCCCACATTCTAATCAGCTCTTGACTATTTTCAGATAATGTATTGGTTTTGCGCTGAAGAAACAGCTCGATGCGTCGGTGGTTTTTAAGCCAATGCAACGTCAGCATTTTCTTTCTCGATAAACTATGAAGCGGTATCAATGCAAAAATAAAACTAGAACTAGATGAGTTGTTAGTCTGTCTGTTTAATACGTAATTGTGTTTACAAGATACGATGGTTTGGCCGAACAATTCAACACAACGGCATGACAACACGATAGTCGGTCTACTGGATGCGATATTACAGCATGACAACACGATAGTCTGTCTACTAGATGCGATATTACAGCATGACAACAAGATAGTCTGTCTACTGGATGCGATATTACGACACGACAACACGATTGTCCACCTTCCAGACATGATGTTTCGGCAATCTTTCTCAACAAAACGTCAGAACGTCTGGACGACGTAACACCTTCGTCACTGTTCCAGGCAGGTATAAGCCACTTGCGCAGCGAGAAGACAAAATTAGCACGATGTTTGCCTGGGAAGCTGGTAACTAAAAGTGAGCCTCAAAATGATGTTAGCGCGCTGGTTCCTCATGGTCTGCATTGAAATTCGACATGGCGGAATAAACTGTGAAGTGTAAATTAAAGTGCTAAGTGAAACCCATGAAAAACTCACTAGGCGTTAGCGATTCACGGGAATTTAAGGTTGCGTTCTGGTGCATGCATATATATCTTGTAATACGCAGTTATCGACCTACTCGCGTCTGTGTTTGTTATGCCGTTAACATTTGGCGTTTTGATCAATAGACAATGAATTTTATCACCATCCGTTTGTCAGTTTCAAGGCTACACTCGGTACTAGAATTTCTGACTTAACTATGACGTTTACCGCCTTGAATAGATACTTTGCCACAGCACGTCTGCCTCGATACGTTGTCTTCTTCAAGCGCAGGTATATCTGCGGAGCGGTTGCCGTTTGCTGGCTCGTATCGTTTACAGTGCCGCTTTCATACATGATACACGGTGACTATTTTGTTTTCCATTCCGGTTACGGCGTTTGCAAGGCGGAAGCAGCGGACAAGAATTACGTGCAGGTTTCTGTTCTAGCAATTCTATTGGTTATTATCCCTTTAATCGTCATCGCCGCGCGCTACTGCAGGGCAAGAGTGACGATTGAACACGCTCACAAAACTGAACGACCTAAAACTCCAGATGGACGACGAGACAGCGCTTACTCATAATCACTGCCTTCCTACGATCCGTCTACCTGCTAAGCTCTTTGTTAGTCAGCGTGGCTAGTTGTACTAAGCCATTAATTATTGCTTTCATGGACGCGAATTTCAAAGCGGAATTGAAACGAACCCTCACGCTAAGAACAACTCGAAAAGTCGTGGATATAAAAGTCGAAAGCAGAAGTACAGATCCAAAGTTTGTTCCTGTGGAGTCCAGGCGGTACTGCTTTGACATTGAAGAGTCCGGATGTACGGCGAACGAATGGAATGTGTAGAGGAAGACGTGCGACAACAGAGAAACTCAGGAAATCTAGCTAAAATAAATGTGCACGTTACAACCAGGTGGACAATCGCACAAACTTTGATGCTACGCTGGCTTAAAATAAAGAATATAAATTTAAAAAGTTACAATTCTCCCACCCAAGGTTTCGACACTTCTTCAACTCCATAACTGAGAGAATTTGTCATTGTCAAGGGGTGCAGATTTTACCTTTGACTTTTTACAATGTGGTGGCTGTATTATTTTCACGTCAACTTCTATCCATTTCTACAAGAAAGCAGTCTAGGGTAAAGATGGCACAAGATCTAACCAACAAGGGAAACGTTACAGAATGATTTTGCGCACAATGATAAAACAACGTGAAATCATCTTTGTCAATCTTTGTCGATTTCGCGACAAAATTCCCGCAGTGTAGTACTTTGCTTAACGCAGGCGAACAGAATTACAGCTTGAATTTTATTTAAGAAATAGAAAACCTTTCCCGTGTTTCTATCGAGTTTTAGTTTACGCTACCCACTATCTATTCTGTGATAGATATTGAGTAGCGTAGCAGTGTGCCCTTGCTAACAAAATGGCGGCCGCTTCTTCTACGTTTGCGAAGTGTCCGTGAAGAAGATTTGGAAAGTTTACTGGTCGAGGCTATTCCAGGAAAGACAAAGTTTTGAACGACTAGTAGATTTATACTAAAACAATTAGATTATTCGCTCTCGATTTCTATGCGTGATAGTTGACTCGGGCTGCGCCCTCGTCAACTATCACGCGATAGAAGTCTCGAGCTCATAATCTAATTGGTAAACAGAAACACAAGTGGAAGTTTGGGAGAACGAGAAATGCTGTGGGAACACGAGCCGCAGGCAAGTGTTTCTACAGCTTTTTCGAGTTTAATGTTTAAAAGAAACATGAATTCTAACCAATCAGCGCGCATATTTTCTTAGGACTGTTTTCTAAGTATCTTTAAAAAAACTAGCATTTGAGAATTTGTGTAATCAATATTTTTCAGCACTCTCACAGACAAACCCTGAAAAAAGCAAATCCGAGTCCTCACAATAAAAGTCGAACCTACGATCTTCCGATTACTCGAATCTACGAACAACAAGAATCTTTCAATATGGTACCTGTTATTCTAGATGTAGCTTAATTAATCAATAAGCTGCTCCTCTGTAATAAGCCAGCCCCCAAAGGCACCTTAGGCGCCGAGGTGGCTTCATTGAGGATTTACACGGTATTCAAGTTATGACAGGATGAATGGCGCAAAAAAAAATACAGGAACGGATCAAAACTGCTTTTATACAAACCTGCCCGAGGTCAATGGATTAATGCGTCCTTTTACTCAGATTTCAGTGTTTTCTTTTCCCTCAGACAACGATGTTACTGAATTGTCTTCCCACACAAACTCTTAAACTGAAATTACGTAAGCTGACAAATCTCAAAGCATTTACTACAACGTATTCGACTATTCGTTTGATATGTTCGTGAAGTGCATAGTAGTAAGAATTTCTTGATGCAAAATGTTTGGTTGCTTCAGCAAAAGCAGAGCATTTCTAACCGTTTGATCGAAATCGATATGAGCAATTGGCAATGAGACAAGAGGCAAGTTCTAGATTTTTCTGGGCAAAGTTCCCAAGAAAATTATTTTTAACTTCAAATATAACTGATGTACTTGCTCATAAATCTCCCCTGTGCTGACAAAGGAGTTTGACAAACCAAGAGAAGAGTTTGTCAACAATCCCAAACAACTGCCGCAAATGGCAAATGATTCAGTAAAACATGCATAACTCACCCATGTTCTACTTCTTGCCGGCCTCTCTGCACTTTATGTCCCACTAGGAAGCTGACATGAAACGTTAACAAATTTCTGCCAGAACGCGTCTGTACACATCAAATATTTCGTGCATTTCTCAAGCTGCGCTGAGATCATAATTTCCTAATTTGGTTAAAGTAACTCAGTTCTCAATTACTGAACCAAGGCCTTAAAATATTGGTTGCGTTTAGAATTCATCCTCAGATGCGACAAGCCGTCTAGCTGCGCACAATGACAAGTGCTAGTGCATCCTCTCGTCTCCTTGTGATATGTATCGTTGTTACGTTTGTCAGCATTCTGCTTTACAGCGTTGGATTTATGTGGCTGCATATGGAACTGCAAGCTCACAAGCAAAGAATTCTGGTTCTTGAGCAAAAGGAAGTGAAGCTACCAACAGCAACAGTAAAAGCGAAGATTCTCTCTACGGCAAAAGGTAAGTTGATTACTTGTGGTACCTTTATCATCCTAACATATAACAAGCAATCTGATTGGGCAGTAGAGAAGTTGGTTTGAGAGAAACTTCTAATGAAGGTTGTTTCGGGATTTGAGAAAGCGATTGAGTGCTTTGTTCAGTTAATCGTACTAAATTACGATATGATACGAGATCCATCGTTTTTTGTTCTTGCACAAAAATAAAACACTCCATAGGTATTGACTTAAGGTAGATTACATGGGGAGGCTATGGATCTGTACAAAGCCAAAATGAGACTCTCTTCTTTTGCTCCAGAAGCATATCAGACAATAGGTTTTAGCTGTAGGAAGATAAATTTCTGCATATGTTTCTGTTGAGGTATGTAACCTTAATTGAGTGCCCTCTAGCTCCCCCTCTCATTTTCCCCTGTGAATGATGAAATATCATGTTGTAACACCGTAACACTATATTCTTGAAATTTAAGTCTACAATTGAAATCGGCTGAGGGGTGAAAAATGCAAGAAATTGGCCTTTAAAAAGAAATTTTAAATCCCCACAGATCTAATTTCATTCTAATTAGAGACAACAAAAAAAAAAGAAAACGCCGCGGGAAACCATCGTCCTTCAGAAGTGAGAGTCACTGATGAGTTTGCTTCCGGTTTAGGACAAAGAACCAACAACTTGACTTCCGCGACCGTAGATTATTAGCAAACTGTATTCATTTGCAGGTCTTAAGAATCCCACAGTGGCAACTCAGTCACTAGAAAGTAAGAGAAAAGTCAGAGCAGCACCACAGGATATGAACTTAACTCCACAAGTTAAAAAAGAAATTGCCAGGACAGTCAACGCCGCTGTTAAAAAGACATGCACAAACAAGGGTCAGGTTTGCCTACAGGGTCCCCCAGGAGAACCCGGTCCACAAGGCCCTGTAGGTCCCCCGGGTCCACCAGGACATCCCGGGCCCCCGGGAAATCCTGGAAAATCCATTCCAACCGATCCAACGGCCTTACAGCCTTTTAAGGGAGAGTCGGCAGAAATCATTTCCGCCCCAGGGATTGTTGTCACACCCGTGATCCAGACAGTCAGTGAGAACCAAACAGTTGCGTTCAAGTGTTTCCCTGATAAAGATTTAGATGTTCAAATCTCTTGGTCCAAGGAAGGAGGCTCTCTTCCCCCTGAAAGGCACTCTGTCATTAAAGGAGCTCTGTATCTTAAGAACCTGACTGCGAGTGACAACGGAATTTACGTGTGTACCGTGCGCTCTGACCTGGGAACGGCGCAAGCTTCTGTTACACTAAACGTCAAAGGTATGAATCAATTTGACCTCCTAGCTTCCATATCTTTTCTAAGTAAGACCTTTGTAGCAGCGAAGGAACAGTTACAACGTCATTGGAACGAAATACTCCTTCACCACTGGCCATGGCGCATTGCCATTCTACTTGGGCAATTACACCCAACAACTCAACTAGAAAGGATGTTACTCAGTTTATTGAAACGCCACCCAAGCGTTTGCTGCGCTCACTCGTGAAATATTTTTCAACAATCAAAGAGGAATTTCGTATCTTCGCGCAGCCACGTAAAATCCTGTATTCCCTTTGCCGAAAATAAATTTATGTTAAATAAATTTTAATCTCCTGGCTTTAAAATTGTTCATAAGTAAAATCGTTCGTATAACGAAGGAACCATTAGGGTGCTTTTTGAGAGAAATACTCCTGTACTTTTGATGCAGCGCTGTCTCCTTTACGCAGACAATTAAGGAAGTAAGAACAGTCTTTTTAGTCAGTTTCTCACAAGAAAATTAAGCGGGAAATAAACATACGGCCAAATCACATCAACAAATCAATTTACTAACTATGTGTTGAAAGCCAGCTATAAATAAATAACTATTCAGCTGTCAATCATTGCTTCCTCCTTCGTTAATTCGTTGATATCTCTGTGTCTATAGGTCGTCCCCAGATCTCGCTCTCAGCTGGACCTGTTTATGTTGAGAGTGGAATGGATATTCAGCTTCCGAAATGCCGGGTGACCGGATATCCACCTCCGGTAGTTTCCTGGACAAAACTGTTCGACAAACTTCCCGCAGGAAGATCGTCTGTCCAAGGCCAAACTTTGACCATCAGAAAAACAGAGAAGAAAGACACGGGGACATATATTTGTACTGTTTCAAACGCCATGGGAAGCTCTTACGCTATGACTTCTTTAGCCGTGAATGTCTTGCCGCGCTTTACAGAGAAACCCCCTGAAGAGATAGAACGATACCTCGGGCAGTCAGTAACACTGAACTGTACAGCGGTAGGACAACCTACACCAACAATCACGTGGAGACGTTGTCAAGGAAACATATCACGTGATCACGTTCATGTGACAGGAGGGCAACTGAAGATAGACAGGTTAAGAGCCAAGGACAGCGGTACTTATATCTGCTCTGCAGAGAGTGAGTTGGTACATGTGGAAACTGAAGTTCAACTGAAAGTCAAGATTGGTAAGTCGCGTTAGGCTATGTTGACATGAGAAAACTCGCCAACAGGACGAGTTTTACACCAGGATGACTATTCGATTTTCGTTTCGTGTTTAAATGGTGGAGATTAAATACGAGCGGGAATTGAGTTGACATAAAGTTATTGCATGAGCTAAAAAGTAAAAGTAATACTGTATTGTGAATCAACAATTACATCTTAACATTCAAATTAATTTCTATTCCTAGCGCGTGATTGTGCTGAGCTGTTTTCTGCGGGATTCAAGCAAAGTGGAGTCTACACCATTAATCCGGTGAACAAAACCAGTTTCAAAGTGTTCTGCGACATGAAAACAGATGGCGGCGGTTGGACTGTGTTCCACAAACGATTCAACGGCTTCGTAGGATTCTACCGGGGATGGGATGAGTACAAAAATGGCTTTGGTGACGTGGCAGGAGAGTATTGGCTGGGAAATGAAAAGATTCACCAACTCACCGAGATTCCAACTCAACTGCGAGTGGAAATACGAACTAAAACCGATGAATATAAGTACGCTAAATATGGTAACTTTACAGTGACTAACGAGGCATCTAACTACACACTGTTTGTGGACTCATATACTGGTAATACCAAGGATATGTTGACTCGGCATAACGGTATGGCATTCTCCACTTATGACAGAGACAATGATAAGGACATTGGTAACTGTGCTGTTAGCTATAAAGGAGCCTGGTGGTACGACAATTGTTACAATTCAAACCTGAACAGTAATTATGGAGACAGTAATTATTATTGGAGCTCAGGGTATCTAAAGGAAAGTGAAATGAAACTGAAACCAAAGACTGTGTGATGCACTTTGTGTCAAAACAAAAAAAAAAGGGCTTTTGTTTAAGAATTTTTTATTAATATTTTCATAGTTCGAACTTGCGCGGTACACAGCTGTTTTATAGTACCTTACGTGGCAAAACCGAGAGGTAGGCATGCAGTGAAAATAGAGATGTTAAACTTTAAAGTCACTGCGGATGAAAACGTAGAGAAGGATTTAACATTCGCTTTTTTATGCATCCTTAAATTGGGCTGGATCGCGTTCCAGCCTGTTTTTTAACTTCATGTAATGCTTAATGTTCTTTTCTTAATGTGATAAGCGGCTAGTCCCAGTTAGTAGTGATCAGAATTACAACTGGTTCTCCTTTTAATTTATACACGTAACGCCAATTTAAGGGAAAGATCACCAATAGTAAACTGCATCAATGTTCTTACACATTTTCCCTACTTGTATTGTGTAAAACGTATATGGACGAGTGAGGAGAATATGTGTCTCGACGTTGGAAATAAAAGGGGAGATGGACTCTTGCTATCAGTACGGCTCCCACATTCTAATCAGCTCTTGACTATTTTCAGATAATGTATTGGTTTTGTGCTGAAGAAACAGCTCGATGCGTCGGTGGTTTTTAAGCCAATGCAACGTCAGCATATTCTTTCTCGATAAACTATGAAGCGGTATCAATGCAAAAATAAAACTAGAACTAGATGAGTTGTTAGTCTGTCTTTTTAATACGTAATTGTGTTTACAAGATACGATGGTTTGGCCGAACAATTCAACACAACGGCATGACAACACGATAGTCGGTCTACTGGATGCGATATTACAGCATGACAACACGATAGTCTGTCTACTAGATGCGATATTACAGCATGGCAACAAGATAGTCTGTCTACTGGATGCGATATGACGACACGACAACACGATTGTCCACCTTCCAGACATGATGTTTCGGCAATCTTTCTCAACAAAACGTCAGGCAGGTTTAAGCCACTTGCGCAACGAGAAGACAAAATTAGCACGATGTTTGCCTGGGAAGCTGGTAACTAACAGTGAGCCTCAAAATGATGTTAGCGCGCTGGTTCCTTATGGTCTGGATTGAAATTCGACATGGCGGAATAAACTGTGAAGTGTAAATTAAAGTGCTAAGTGAAACCCATGAAAAACTCACTAGGCGTTAGCGATTCACGGGAATTTAAGGTTGCGCTCTTGTGCATGCATATATTCTGCGCTAAACAAAATAGCAAGGAACCAAAATCTAGCTTGGAGACACTTGGCCTGCTCCAAGTACCAGGCAAAAGCTTTATTAAAGAAAGCTGACAGCATCGTCACTTATTTACAAACTTAATGAGTTGTGTCAGGGAGGCCAGGAAAAACCCACATAACCTCCGTGAGGAACGGGAAACCTGGGTGGAGACCAAGACACATACTCGGGCCCTCCACTAGCCGAAAATTACAAACTTAGATGCCCATGCTCTTTGTTACCTCGAGCATCTCGAGCATTTCAGCAGTGGCCAACTCGAAAGCTTACAGCTCCTTTGGCCACTGCACACGATACATCAGCAAAGTAATTCATCTCTTTTTTTTTCCTTCTTCTATTTTTCCTGTTGGCTCATTTTAATACCTATATTGTAATTATGTTTTTCTCTTGTAATCGTCGTGTAAAATAAAGATTGAATTGAATTGAATTGCATCTCAGCCTGAGAACGCTTGGTATAGCGCCTCTTAGTACAGGGATTTTTCCATCCAGCGTGTCTGTCTTTTAACTCAGGATCACTGAGCTTATAGCCCACGTTCGTGGCGCCCCCTGACTTGAGGCTGTGCAAACAATAATCATCCACGTTCTCCACGAAAGGAGACACGTACTTTCTAAACTCCTCTCGAATAGTCGCGTGACTGATACCGAGCGACTTGTGAAAATGCGCCCCTTTCTTGGTACTAACTATTCTACGCACAACAGGAAAACACGACTCTTTAGTCCCTGGTAACAGCGAGAGGATACGCTCCGTGATTGCTACTGGACATGAAGTCTTACCAGACCTAGCTATTAAAGATGTATGGCCCTCACGAAACTGATCTTTTTTTCTCTGAACAACGAAAAGTGACATACCGACATCACTGATGGATACATCTTTAACCCTGACATTTAACAACTCGGAAATGCGAAATAACCCAGCGGAACCTACTAACAATACAAATAAAAACCGAACATCGGCTAAAGAGGCGGAAACAGAATTATATGACTGTGCAACCTTGACCACGGTTTCCAGTGACAGGGGTTCTTTGGGACGAACTGGTACAGCACCTTCAGCTAACTCCAACAGGTATAAGGCGATGTGCAGAGGCTGCGCAGGCATGTGAACCACTCCCTGCTTGGACTGAGCCCATCGGCGCCAACGACACCAGCTATAAGAGTACTTGCTTGCAGTACGAGGCGCGTTCGACGCCAGGATCAAATCCAAAACCTGCGGTACTCGTTCAGATAACTCGGGATCAGCTAAGCTATGAGCCTCCTTCCATACGCCAATGTCATGAATATCCGAGAAGGAAAATAAGCGAATAAATGAATCGGGGAAGGGATGAACCCATCAAACCCTACCGCAACTCAGCCTCCCTATACACCATCCCACCTACAGTATGAGTTCCCCGTACATTTATAGAGAGCAAGTTAAACTTATGGAGAGCAATCACCCGGAATTGACAGGCCCAGAAGAAACTTAACGAATAAATTTCTACCTAACCGGACCCCGGCGTGCTGGCATGAGCCAAATAGGCAAACGGGGGAGACAAGCACACTGAACGAGCCACGGCCAAACTTTGATAAGCTCCACGCCTCGACTAAATCAGGAGGCCACAGAACAATTGTAACGCTGACTACTTCACGCCTCGACCAAATAGGGAGGCCACAAAACAAAAGTAACACTTAGACTGACTTCGCGCCTCTACCCAGACCGGGCATGACAAAAATGATAAACCCTGAACCCGAATGGGGGATTTGTGCAACTCATCTACAGGTCGTCCCCGGAAAAAACGGAAGGCAACAAAACGTACCATACTAGACCCCTCATCCACTTGGTAGGAATGAAAACCTAAGATTAAATCGAAAGGCTATAGGTGAGAAAATCGAAGAGACTAACCGCGTGGACGCCTTTTGGGGATCACCGAAAACTGATACGCAGAGCCAACATATTGAACGTCGGACACCCGACTAACCGGGAAGGTCTTCTACGGTATGTAACCCTCTGCCCAGGCCCTTCGACTAATAGATCGGCTCGTCTCGGTAGTACCACGAAATCCTTAACAAAAGAAGCAAACTGAGACGGGCTGCTATGCAGAACTGGCCAAAATATAGCGGATGGCCACTCTGGAACTATGAGGGTCCCAACTCCCTTGTGATGACGCAAATGCTTAATAGAAGGAACAATGAGGTACACTGGAGGGCACAACCAATTGTTATCGGAGCTCCAATCTTGACCCAGCGCATCAACCGCGGAACAACCCGGAGAAAAATACTTACAGTTGAATCTAGCAACTTGAGAGTTAAAATGCGACGAAAAACGATCTACTGAATGCGGGCCCCATCTGGCGTCCAAATATCGGAACACCTCGGGATTTAAACTCCAGTCATCTTTATCAATGAACCTGCTGAGCGCGTCGGCACGAGCGTTCTCTTCCCGAGGCAACCATTGTGAATCTAGGGCGATATTAAATCCTAAACATAGACTAAATATATCGACCACGATCTTCTGCAGGTGTGGCTTAGGACTGCCCACCATAAGGATGCGAGAAGCGCCTATGTTGTCTACAAAAACTTTAACTCTCTTGCCTCGTAACTTATCGGCGTATGATTTCAACACGTAGAACACGGCCTTAAGCTCGCGGTAAGTGGAACTCGTGTCGACGTCGACGGGCTCAAACATGCCTCGAACCGGCTCGCCATCTAGGGTACCCAGGTATCCACCAAATGCAAAGTCGCTAGCATCGGTATAAATAGTAGAGCTTGCGCAAAATGTCCCCGTGATAGGATAGCCACTAAAGGCATCAATGTGTTGGAGCCAGAATTTCAGCTCCTGAATGAGTGCCTCAGAAAAAGTGAACGATGCGTCCCAAGCGGGCCTAGACTGAATACAAAAATGCATTTGCCTCGTAAAAAGGCGAGCAGTCGGGCCGACTGCTAAGGAAAGTGAAACAATGAATCCTGCTCAGCGAGCGACCTCTCTATAAGTGGAACGACCTTGTAGAAGTAATGACTCTAAGGATTGCTTTAACTTTGAAAGCTTGTGCTCGGGGATCCGAAACATATGCTGAATAGTGTCTATCAAGAATCCCAACCACTTTCCTACCTGAATAGGGTCCCAACGTGACTTATGCTTGTTGTAAACAAGCCCGGCCGAAGCTAAATCTGAACGCTGTACCACACTGGCGGCACAAGCCGTAACGTAATCACGGTGACCCGAAATTCCGTCATTCAGGTACACGAAACAGTTGCGCGACATAAAACGCCATCGCTTGACCAAAGGACGCAACAATTTAGTGAAACAGAAGCATGCGGTACTCAAACCGAAGAGAAGAACAGTGAAAGTGAAATACCTCACTACTCCGTCAAAGTTCCAGGAGAAACCCAAGAACTGTTGATGCGGCTGAAAAATGTCTACGTGATGGTACCCTGACTTTAAATCCCAAGTGAAGAACCAAAACCCCTTTTCAAAGACCTCGCTCAGAGAGCGTAGGTCCTCGTAACGAAATTTCGGTTTGACCAAACATTTGTTGACCTCGCGTAAGTCTATCACTAACCGAAGCTTTTTGCCCTCGACGACAGAAAGGGGATTGACACAATGCGGTGGCAAGCTATGTTCTTGAATCGAATGACTCTGCAACAACTCCAATATCGCCGACCTGACGAATTCTGGGTTCTTCAAAGCGGAACGATTATTTGCTAAGAAACAGCGGGACGGGAATACTTGAAAAGGTAGAGAATAACCTTGGTGGATGACATCGAGAACAAAAAGAGGAGCATCTAAAGTTCCCTCCCAAAACTTAACAGACTGGACTAAACGATTCTTTACGCTGGACTCGTCAGCTGAATACTCCGCGTCCTTGTAGCGACAATTTACAACAAAATCTGATCGATCATCGCTCGAAATGGACACATCATCAAACTCCGTCTCTAGTCATCGTCGACGCTCAACATTCCTGTTAGTACAACCCGAGGCTAGATGCCCGTATTCCCAGCACTAAAATAAGAATCAAGGGAAAGAAGCTATCAAAACGATGACTTAAACAGGATAAACACACGAAAAGAAACTGGAAAACTAAACGTTAACCGCCTGGTACGCACGTAGTGGAGCGAGATGACTAACAGAATACATTACAACTGTTATATAGCACATAGAACAATAGCAAACTAATTAGTGTCAAATGCCTAGCAAATACTTCATGCCCATGGAATAACGCGCAGAAATTCATTATCTCCTAAACTACGTACCGGAGATAATTTCCATTCTGCGCTAAACAAAATAGCAAGGAACCAAAATCTAGCTTGGAGACACTTGGCCTGCTCCAAGTACCAGGCAAAAGCCCGAGAGTAAACAAAGCTAGTTTGGGCCTCCCGAAAAAACAATATGAAAATACTTATCTTAAAGCAAGGGCCAATCTGGTCTCGCGTGTTCTGATTACTATAATCGGTCCGCATATTGAGAAATGACGGATTGCGTCGATCGCGATCCTGGACATGGTACGGTTGATATCTGTTGGTTGCCCTCTGGGTACGCTTCTTCCTCGCCTCCCTGATTTTCTTCTCCGCCCTCCTTTCCGATCAAAATAGCCTCTTCTCGTCCTCTGAGTCGGAAGCAAGCTCGTCGGAAAGATACTCCTGAACCGTAGTCCAACTAAATTCGCTCTTATCGGCGATTTTGATGATTTTCATTCTCTTAGATACTAGTGAAATACCTTCTTCAATGGCGGTCTTCGCCTTGGAGACGGTATTGCTATCAAGAGCTGCCTTCGCCGTTTCGAATTTCTCTAAGACCGCCTCTGCGTGGTCGAATTGTTGCTCGTTCCCTTTTCCCCGGAAAGCGTAACGATCACGCTTCGCGCGCTTGACTGCTGCCTCCACTGAAGAACAGTTTTCCTCCGTGAATTGTCTCTTGAAATTTTCGAAGCGAGAATCAATCAACGTAGAAATCTGGTTAGAAACCAGTGCCATCGAATCAGATACGGCCTTCGAGACTGCGGAACGAAACTGGTCATTGAAGGACGCAGAACTGTCTTCTTGAGAAGGAGTCTGACCATCAAGATCAGAAGAGCTATTCATATCTGATGTCAATCTGATCTTAGCAAAAAAAGTCTCCTCAAAACCTAAACGTTAACCGCATGGTACGCACGTAGTGGAGCGAGATGACTAACAGAATACATTACAACTGTTATATAGCACATAGAACAATAGCAAACTAATTAGTGTCAAATGCCTAGCAAATACTTCATGCTCATGGAATAACGCGCAGAAATTCATTATCTCCTAAACTACGTACCGGAGATAATTTCCATATCTTGTAATACGCAGTTATCGACCTACTCGCGTCCGTGTTTGTCATGCCGTTAACATTTGGCGTTCTGATCAATAGACAATGAATTTTATCACCATCCGTTTGTCAGTTGCAAGGCTACACTCGGTACTAGAATTTCTGACTTAACTATGACGTTTACCGCCTTGAATAGATACTTTGCCACAGCGCGTCTGCCTCGATATGTTGTCTTCTTCAAGCGCAGGTATATCTGCGGAGCGGTTGCCGTTTGCTGGCTCGTATCGTTTACAGTGCCGCTTTCATACATGATACACGGTGACTATTTTGTTTTCCATTCCGGTTACGGCGCTTGCAAGACGGAAGCAGCGGACAAGAATTACGTGCAGGCTTCTGTTCTAACAATTCTATTGGTTATTATCCCTTTAATCGTCATCGCCGCGTGCTACTGCAGGGCAAGAGTGACGATTGAACACGCTCACAAAACTGAACGACCTAAAATTCCAGATGGACGACGAGACAGCGCTTACTCATAATCACTGCCTTCCTAGGATCCGTCTACCTGTTAAGCTCTTTGTTAGTCAGCGTGGCTAGTTGTACTAAGCCATTAATTCTTGCTTTCATGGACGCGAATTTCAAAGCGGAATTGAAACGAACGCTCACGCTAAGAACAACTCGAAAATTCGTAGATATACAAGTCGAAAGCAGAAGTACAGATCCAAAGTTTGTTCCTGTGGAGTCCAGAAATATGGCGAACGAATGGAATGTGTAGAGGAAGACGTGCGACAACAGAGAAACTCAGGAAATCTAGCTAACATGTGCACGTTACAACCAGGTGGACAATCGCACAAACTTTGATGCTACGCTGGCTTAAAATAAAGAATATAAATTTAAAAAGTTACAATTCTCCCACCCAAAGTTTCGACACTTTTTCAACTCCATAACTGAGATAATTTATCATTGGTGTAGATTTTACCTTTGACGTTTTACAATGTGGTGGCTGTATTATTTTTACGTCATAACTTCTATCCATTTCTACAAGAAAGCAATCTAGGGTAAAGATAGCACAAGACCAAACCAACAAGGGAAACGTTACAGAATGATTTTGCGCACAATGATAAAACAACGTGAAACCATCTTTGTCGATCTTTGTCTATTTCGCGACGAACGTCCCGCATTGTAGTACTTTGCTTAATGCAGGTGAACAGAATAGCAGCTTGAATTTTATGTATCTTTAAAAAGCTAGCATTTGAGAATTCGAGTAATATATATATTTTTCAGCACTCTCACAGACAAACCCGGAAAAAAGAAAATCCAAGTTCTCAAAATAAGAGTGAAACTTAGGACCGTACAGGCTCAACATCTTCGTTGTTTAAAAATGTGAGAATTTACCTCATGGAAATTGTAACATCAATCATATGAACGGTTGTGAAAACCACTCCCTAGTAACCAAGTTATTTCCTGAGCGATGTCCGAACCGTTGCCAATTGAAGAATAAATTACAGTCCGAGTTGCACCTGCTGTTTTTAAAGTGCTGTAAATTCTCTATTTAGCCACCTCCCTCTCATATCCCACCCCTCTCGAGTGCTAGAAGACGAAATTTGGGGAGCAGGGTTGGCGCAGTGGTGAGAGCGCTCGTCTTCCATCAATGTGACCCGGGTTCGATTCCCAGCCCCGGCGTCATATGTGGACTGAGTTTGTTGGTTCTCTACTCTGCTCCGAGAGGTTATTTCTCCGTGTGCTCCGGTTTTCCCCTCTCCACATAAACCAACATTTGATTTGACTTGATTTGATTTAATTAAATATGATTCGATTTGATTTGTGCTTTACAGTGTCCCCAATTAGTGCGTTAGAGCTAGAATGATACAGTTGACACTCAAATAAAGTTCATTATTATTGTTAGTATTATAATAACTAGAAATACGACTCCCGCAAAAACCTCGCGAAGCTAGTTTTTGAAGAAGTCACAATGCTTTCATATTTTATTCTTTATTTTTTTTTATATTATATATTTTATTTTTTATATTAGCGTAATCCCCATTATTTTATTTCTTATGCTGTGTTTGGTACACAATTAGTGACACCTGGTGCAAATTACAAGATCAGTATACCGCTCAACACAGTGCTTAAAAATTGACCTTCATTTAGCTCTTTCACTGCCACTGAGATTGCACCAGAGGGAATAGAAGTAAAATTATTTATTATCTTGACAGGGAATACAGAGTCGATGAAGTATCACAATAATATTCACTTAACACAAATTGAAAATGATTGTAAATCTTTTGCAGGTGAAATCTTGAAGAGTTGATATGAATGCTTGTGTTTACCACAGTGTAAAAACCTCTGTTTTTTTTCTTTAGTTTTATTTTCTTAGTCTCTACTGCTTTGTCTTCTTTGTTGTACATCACTTTTGAACACAATATGTTCTTACACAGAGGATGAGCTGAACGCTCCAATTATTTTTTGTTTATGTTTTTTTGGTTATAATTGCATGAGATTCATTGTAAGAAGAATCTTCTGATTAGATATTTTATTGTCTACTGCAGTCATTATTTCATTCCCGGGTAACCACAATTGAGAGCATTATGAATAGTGCATGTTTTAATGTGTGTACTCTTTCCAGTTGCAATGGTACCCCCAGTGGTAGATAGAAAAATTCCTCTTCCCTCAAAAGAGATGCCATATCAACAAATTGGGGGTAAAACAATTGGATTCTACAAAAGCTTTGAATAAAGGTTTGGTAATAGTGAGTGCCCACTGTATAGTATGTGGTTGTGCTATTTTTAGGTCATATCATAAAAACAATACATGTAAGAAAGAGTTATTGAAATCTTAATATGTTCAAAAAGATTGCTGCACTACGTACTCCTGTAAAAAAATAATGTGAAATCAACATCAATCAGTCAAAAGTATATACCACATGAAAGTTTAATTGTGCTGTTACAGAAACAGGCAAAATATCCATACCCAACCATAGAATAGTACATTATTTTGAATATATGAAAATTTCTATTATAAAAACTGCAGAAGAAACATTTAATATAAGGACGGTATTTCATCGAAAAAGTCATGGCAGCCAGAGGTATTGAACTGTAACCAATGACATATAGTAACGAGAAGAACTATCATTATATTATTATCATTATTATTATCATTACTATTATTATTACTGGTATTGATATTATTATTGTTATATTTTTTATGTTAAACATAATATATTTTTATGGGGTGGGATTCATGTCTTAATCTTGGTAAAGTTATTGTTACTCTACTACTAAAAGCAATACAAAAATCTTCTTAATAGGCTTTCCATCAGAGGTGGTAGTAATCAAAACAGCTCCAAACAATACCATTTCTTCTTAAAGGCTTAGAATCTAGTGCAGTCATTTGTCTAGAAAGTTTGTGTGGAAAATCATTATTGAAAGCATAGGGCATTTAGGAAACTTGAAACACTTGTTACTACATACAGCACACTTGCAATGAATATATGAGAAAGATCATAAACATTTTGGCATTACAAAATTTATTTTCTTCTTTATAAAGTTTTTCCAATGTAAAAGGTTAATTGCATGTTGTGGTTGTTATGAAATATTGATATTTAACATAAAAATAAAGTAAACGGCAGAAAGTAACAAAGTTAATATGTTATGTCTAACTTTGCAAATTAAGGCTTGAATTAACATTTCATTTGTGAAAAAAGGGCAGGGGTTCTAGATAGCAATATTATCAGGGGGGGGGGGTCATTGCACTCTAAGGTAAAACTGACCCATTGTGAAAAGGCTATGAAACTTGTCTCTACACAATATTATTGAAACCTTTCAATCAGAGAATACATACATATATATATATATATATATATATATATGTTCCCATATATATATATATATATATATAAAAAGTTATGATGCTTCGAGCCAACAGGGATGCCACACGCCAGAAGGATCCAAAAGGATTCGTAGTCCAAA